>CM060950.1:460042338-460777338 GCA_030765055.1 Mantis religiosa | reverse complement strand
AAACTGGTCACATGTCCCTGACAGATGAGCGAAGAGCTGGTAGACCGTCAATGACAGACGATGCTGTCACAGTAAAGAAAGTGGAGTGTTTAATACTGGAAGACAGACGAGCAACCATCCAAATGATCATGAATGAGACACCTTAGTTATGGTAGAAAATTATTCGTGACATACTTCACATGTCTAAGGTGTCTGCACGGTGGGTTCCACGTTTCCTAACCCCTTTCCAAAAGCACACACGGCGTGACCTTTCAAGATAGATGTTGATGCTGTTGGGAAAGGGTAAAGATGATTCTTTTTATCGTCTGGTAGCCATGGATGAATCCTGGATCTATCAGTGTGATCCAGAGACAAAAACCATGAGCATGGAATGGAAAAATGCCGATTGCTCCCTCCCAAAAAGGCAAAGGTGCAAAAGTCAGCTAGGAAGGTCATGCTTTCAGTTTTCTGGGACTGTCATGGAGTCATCTTTACAGATTATCTTGCCAAGGGTCAAACCATCACTGGCAGATACTACTGCAATCTTCTGGACAAGTTACGGGCAGCTCTGATCAAGACGCGACGCGGTATGCTGTCCAAAGGTGTTCGTCCTCTGTCTGACAATGCACCAGCTCATTCATCTCAAGTTGGAGTTCACAAAACAAGGAAATGTGGCTTTGAGCCATTTCAGCAGCCGCCTTATTCGCCTGATCTCGCACCAAGTCTCTTTTTCTTGTTCCCGGAAATGAAGAATCCGTTGCCTGCTCGCCGATTTGAAAACACAAATGACGTTATTAATAAAGTGGAACAGTGTTTTAAAGCCAGTTCTGCAGAAGGTATTTGGGAGGTCAAGAAACGCTGGGGAAAAAGCACATATCAACTTAAACTCTCTATCACATATTTTAAATGGTGATAATTAAAACTTTATGACACCCCTCCTATCAAGGCACGTCTTCAAAGCATGGCATGATTCTAGATGCTTTTTATTTATCCAGATTTATTGAACACTATTTTACACAGTCGTATATTAGGGTTAGAGTTGATACATAAAAATATACAATTTTAACAAACATATTTTAATTACTAGAAGGAAGAAATTATGCATATAATTTAAACTATTTCAGACGTTTAAACACTGAGTTTATAAACACCATGAAGTACTTATACTGTTGTGGCTTCATTAGCAAAGATGTGAGTGGAGCAGAAAATTCAGTTCCTAGAGAGTCTAGCTTGAATATTAATTCTTGTCTTTCTCTCCAGAAAATGGGACAACAGAAAAGGAGATGAACCACAGTTTGAAATTCTTCACCACACATGCACTCGGGGTTGGATGTTAAGTGAAAGCGTGATAAGTATTCACCAAATTTACCATGTCCACTTAAAAATTGTGTCAAAACAAAATTTGGTACAAGAGTTACACATTTTCCTCTGTCATATACACTAGGGAAAAATAATGTTTTTGTTAAACTTCCATTTGGAGTTGTTAGCCATTGTTGGTTCCATTCTTCAAGAATATGTTGATGTATTATTCTCCTTACAGTAGGAAAAGGACATAAAGAGTATGTCACAGGAAGATTGGATTCTGCAGCAATCAGCTCTCTCGTTACCTAAAATTCCCCTGTGTCTTTTAAGCCATCCCATGCAAATATGTCCTGGATGGTTTTGAAGCAAGGTTCTTATTTCATGTGCTAATGAATTTAAATTGTATTTATCATTAATAGCGAGTAGAGCTGATTGTGAAACACTGTTCCCATTAACAGTACACCATTTTATATCTTCTTTAATTGCTAAGAGCTCCGACTGGAATACAGAACATTCAGGTGACAATTTAAACATAGAGTGAGTTAGTTCCGTTTGGTTTTCGTAAACAACAAAAGCACATTCTACTGCAGGTATATTATCTTCAAATTGGTAACGCGAACTGTCTGTATATATGTAATAATCATGACAATTACATATTTCCTTTAAACAGGTTACAAAACTTGATGGGTGTCCTGCTGTGGTAGCATGCTCCGGGATTTGTAGTTTTAAGTGAGACAGATAAGACGCACATTCACGTTCATGTCTTAAATTTGTAATAGTTACTGTTGATAAACCAGTGAGAGCCAAAAGGTTCGATGTTAGCTACAATCTGAGCTGCATCAGTGGAGATTGTACGATATCCTCGAATTATGCGAAGGAGGAATCCCCTTTGAATTTGTGCAAGTTTTTTAAGTGCCCATTTTTTTTACAAATTTCAAATTTTTTTTTTTTAATTTCAGATTTACAATTTTTTTTTACAAATTCCACTGTGTCCTTTAATATCCTTTGATTCTAGATGTGTCCTGCGCCGTGGCGTAGCGGGCTAAGGCAGCATGCCTTGGTCCCTGGTCACGGAAAGCGGCCCGGGTTCGATCCCACCCATGCTAAGGGCTGTCGCGCCATGGGTTGTTGTTGTTGATTCTAGATGTTCCTTATTCATAATTTCTTCTCTGGTGGTTACTCAATCATGTCCAGTTATGAGACGAAAGTTGGCCAACAGCTAATTTTCTTAGTAGTTTTGGAATTGCTTTAGGGTTTTGTGCAATTTGTAGCCATATTGAGTTTTTATTTTCTTGTGCTATTTTATATAGAGAGAGTTTGTGTTGATATGTGCTGTTACTTAGTCACCATACAGATTTACACATTTTCCCCGGCGTTTCTTGACCTTCCGAGTACCTTGATGGTAGAGGTCTGCAGAATCGCTTTAAACCAGTCTCCCACTCCGTTAATGACGTCATTTGTGTTGTCAAATCGGCGAACATACAACGCATTCTTCATTTCCGGGAACAAGAAAAACTCAACTAAATTTCGAGTAAATGGAGATGCACATTTTTTTGTATTTGTTTTTTTTATATTTAAAAATATATATATATATAGATATATATTTTTCTTTTCATTGTGTAACCGTTTTTATTGTTTCCGTTTAATTACCTATCTGTTTTCTGTAGTTTCACACACATACACTATACACATAAACACCCATGCCCAGAGCGGGACTCGAACCCGCGCCCCTCTACGCGGTGGAACGCTAGAGACACACGTTCTAACGACCATGGCTACGAGACCGGCTACATTAGGCCCAGGAACTAGAGTAAGATAATTTTATGGCATTAAGGCCCGATTTCACCAACAGATGTTAAAATCGACGTTAACAAATGTAATAGCGATAACAATTTCTTGCATTTCACCAACCTGTTTTCTGAAAATGTTAACAAACACGTGCTAGCACCAAGAAACTTGTAAATATTACAGTTATAGAAGGCTGTAGATGAGTCGTATTATTTTCTGAACGTACTACGATGCGCTTTTGTTTTCCTTTACGTTTGCACCGCAGTCTGCACACAGCTAAAAAAATGGTGGATAAACAAAATCATAAACAAAAGCCATGAAACAAATTTCTCATAAATGGAGAAAGGATTGTTAATTAAATTGGTGAGGAAGTATAACGATATCGTGGAAAATAGGACGGATGCTGTGAATGTAAACGAGAAAGATGTCACACGGTGGAAAATTGGAAACAAACTTAATTCAAATGCATGTGTCATTACTACAAACGAAACGTATTACGTAAATTTAAAACGAGGTGCGAAGAAGAACAAGTGACGAGTGACTTGAACGTTTCAAGACGGGAGGTGGACAGTGTGTTATCCACAGTGAATTATAAAATCGCAAAGTTATTAATACTTGAAGCAAAGGCGAGATCGGCATATTCCTTTCGATGCATGTTCTAACTCAGTATTACGTAAATTTAAAACGAGGTGCGAAGGAAGACGAGTGACTTGAATGTTTCAAGACGGGAGGTGGACAGTGTATTATCCACATAATTCAGTGAATTATAAAATCGCAAAGTTATTAATACTTCAAACAAAGGCGAGATTGGCATATTCCTTTCGATGCATGTTCTAACCTCTCTTGTACTTCCGCAATAACCTTCATAGCAACAAGTTTCGACAGTCTATACCTCCGTAAAAAATTTTCTTCTGATAGGTCCTCAAAATAATTTCTCCTCATAGGCCGTACTCTATTGCGAATGCCATTTAGACGGTCTTACATATAGCAAATCGACATCAACAGCTGAGTTTATGCTCGCCATCTTGACTATTCACAAATGTTAAGGACTTAACATCAGAAATTTGGCGTGTTAGTTTAACAAGAGATTTAACACTAGTGTTACGCTAACACTTGTTGGTGAAATCGAGCATAAATATCTTGTACATTCTATAACTATAATGTAGACCGCCCTAGTCTCTGTTTTTATATCTAGGCATTTAAAAACCTCCATAAGAAAAATTGAGCCCGGGCTTTACAGTTCGGACCACTGTTAGCTACAATTAATGGAAATTAATTGTTCTTCCGCACTAGCCGTGTTTAGGACGCACTCTGAAAGGGTAGAGCCAGACTAAAGTACTTACAGCATAGTTAAGTCGCCATTAAGATAGTTGTCTCATGTGTTTTTTAAGAACTCCTAGTGGTTTACCGGAAAAAACACGAGTCAGTTGGAGAATTTAATGTCATGTTGGCACGTTGGCCATAGTAGCTCAAATGGTTAGAGCGGCTGGACGCAGACCAGAAGATCCGTGGTTCAAATTCCGGCTATGGCATTGAATTTTTCAGTCTGGCTCTACGGTTTCATAGTGCGACCTACACACGGCTAGTGTGAAAGAACAGTTAATATCCAAAATAAAAACATTTTATATTAAAATTCATTTATGCAATGTCGAGTTGATATCAATAGCTACAATTGTTCCAAATTCCATATTTTGTGTATCTCTAGAGACTAGGAATGTTTAGCTCCAAAGTGTTCTTGGAATGTAAACAGTGTCACCATGCTATAAGAAACACAAGTTTGTTCATTTATGACGAAGTCAGTATGAGCGTGCATATGTATGAAGTTATTTTCTTGTGTTGCAGGTAAGGAATTCTCTGGAAGGGGGGACAGACGGGCCCTGTGAATTATTCATGCTGGAGTGTCTTGTGCTGCTGGCTTCCAAATGCTGTAAGTCGATTTAAATCTCGTTGCCATAATGTTAGCAACTGCCTGAGGAAATCCTCCAAAGAAGACATTCCTTTATTCCTGTGTACTAGAATTACGTAAACTAAAATGTTTAAAAACGTTACTCTCGAGTCTTAAGTTCATCTTTGCCTTTCATCAAGCATATATTTACCAGAAATATACATTTGGATTAAATAAAATTGCAAAGCTTTACAGAAATTAAAATAAGGTCGTAAATGTGCGCATAGTGTTACATTTAAGTGTATTCGCAGTATAGCCTTCTGTTACTAAGGTAGCTACAAATAGCAATGAACCTAAGGCGGGGCTACGCGTGGCTGTTCTATCGCTACCAGCCAATGCGGTGTACGCAACGTTGTACAGTGAAGCACACATACTGGCTCGCTTCACCGAAGCATGCAGCTAAATTTTTTGCTCGCTCTAAAGATACTTATCACAGAAGTATTTTGTTTTTCCCGTGTTACAGAGCTATTTTTTCTGAGGATTACTGTCTAAATCCCAGGTTTGTAGCACATCTGGTGTCGGAGATATGGAAAGACTGGCTGGAAAGAAAGGAATTAACTGTTAGTGAAGAAAAGCACACACGTGCTTTGCTGCAGTTGCATTTTGTGCTATTACATTCAGTAAAGTTGTGATCTTTTAAGAATGCACACGTGCTTTTTAAAGTAAATATACCGCTTACCAAGCTTAGTAAAACTGCGAAACAAGTCATAAGATTTTACATCAATAGGCTACAAATATTTTTGTTAACGAGTATTCCATTTTGAAACAGCTGTCAATTAAAGACATTTTCGGAAGTACAAGTTTCGCTCGGAGTCGAAAATTAATGTTACAAGCTTGTCAAGTGACGAACATTGTTACAGAAGGCAAACAGTGTACCAAATTAGAAGAAATTTTCATATTTAGCTCTCCAGGGTAACATCCGGCAGCTAAGAAACATGCTACCAACTTAGACAATTTTCAAAAGTGTGTTTCACGTACAACAATTTATGATTTATATGACAAGGTTGAATATCCAACTGCTAAAAGGCTGACCAATTTAATGAGGGGGGGGGGGGAAATAGAATATATAGATTCTGTATCTTCTATACATAATATTCTGAAATCTCTTGGGTTCATATATAGGAGAACGAATGATGGTTGGAAATTTCTGCTTGAAAGTAGCGATATTGTTGCTGCAAGATTAAAACTTCTGCGTACAATGCATAACGTTAGTACCTGAGATTCATTGTGTAAAAATGCTTCATAAATACCTGCACATTTCATATCTTCCGTATTTTGTAACTAAAATGTTTATGGGTGCACACAATTCCACGTTGTGGACGCCAATTTGAAGCAATAATTTAATGGCGAGCAAATAAGTCGGCGAGCAATGAGGTTTCTCTCAGGGTATGCGTGGATGTGTGTGAGAAGGAGATTTTAATAACACTGGAATACCCGTCTCCAACTTATTTATTTACTGCTTCTTCTTTTCAAACATCGAAATGAAAGTTGCCGACCAAGGGTTACCAATCTCTGTTTAGAGTTACTGACTGCAGAATGTTTATTACTCGATAAATTTATTCGTTCCTCATATATATATACGAACCGACAAATATTCCAGACAAAACTAGAGGACTGCCTTAATCGCCCTCACGCCTCAGACTGCTCTCATCGACCTCACGCCGAAGACTCTTTTAATGGCTTCCTAGCCACGAACTGCCCACATCGGCTCCATGCCGAAGCCTGCTTGAATGACCACAGCTGCACGTGTGTGTATATGTAACTTTCACTCTCAGGAAACTCCTTTTCAACCAAAATCCCTTTGTGGCTGTTTTGTCGCCATTGTAAATGATCCAAAGAATTCCCTATTCATACACGCCAAGTGAGCCCCCTTTAGAAAACTGCTAAGGACGCTGTTTCTTACATTGCTTTTGTTATAACAACTTTCCCTACAACTGGTTGACTCAACTGGCCTTGCCCTTGTCGTAACAAAGAACCAACATTCCTTTGACATCCATCATGATTCTTTACTTCTGGCAAACCTTAATTTCGGTATCAATTTATTAGGTATTTTAATTAAACAAAAATTTGTTTAAAGTCTATTACAGACAGTATACAAATATGGTATCATTAAAATAAAAACTATATTCAAAAATCATTGAAATGTTCACTATTTTGTTTCACTGTAGCAAACGCCTCATTTCGTAGAAAGCATCTAATTTGAATAATGTTGTTTTGTGTGCATATGAACTTAGCTATGTAAGCGAACTGTTCTCCAGTTCAAGGTTTTAAGGTTAAGATTGCCTCCTCCTCCTCCTCCTCCTCCTCCTCCTCCTCCTCCTCCTTCTTCTTCTTCTTCTTCTTCTTCTTCTTCTTCTTCTTCTTCTTCACTTCATGGATTAGGCTCTCGCGTGTTCCGTCTTCACAGTGTCTCCTTCTATCTTTTCCTCGGCCTCCCTACGTCCCTCCAACACTTCCAACACTTTCTCTGAGATGTAAATAGTATAATGTAATCTCCCAATTGTGTATTATATTCTCCCAAAGTTGTATGTGTGTCCTATTATTGGTTCAAGAGTTATGGCCTATTGAAATGGTTCAGGTTTATATGGATCGCGCTGTACTATACTGGCGTAGATATATAGCAAGTTCTATATACACAGGAATATAGGTCCTTTTCTTATTTGTTTAAACAGAGCTCCCCAAGATGTGTATTTTCTTTAAAATCCCAATACAATTAATATTTGAGGTGTGTAATGCCTGTTTGTTCATCTGCAGTAGCGGCACCATATGTCTAATTGCACTCCTTGCGAAATCTGCACGTCTGCCTGGGGTAATGAACGCATAGCGCGCTCAGCTTTTGTTTTTGTTGCGGCTTTTTTGTGTCCCTTTTTTTTTTCAGTGCCAAATGTGGCAGCTGGTACAATTACCATAGCAACACATGTCTTGTCTTATTTCCCTGGCGAGCAAAGCGGCGGGGAAAATTGTTTCCATGATAAATGTTTCTATCTGACGTAAAGAGAAATTTGTAGCAGCCGCAAAAATTGTTACACAATGAAAACTTTCATTTTCAATATTCAGCATTCGCTGCATAATGCTAACAAACACCTTGTGGGTTATACTCGCACCTACACATCCTTTATTATGCTCCCTCCGTGTCCGCAAGAAACAATTGAATAGCGAGAAAGCTTTTTAGCTCAGTGCGTCTGTTTAAAAAATATGAACATTTCCATATAAAACAGCAGACTACTGAACAATTATAACTTCCCTGTAGAAAGTAATTAAAAAAGTTCTAGTGTTTTCCACTCACATCATTTCTCTATCCAATCTCGTTTATTTTGAATTAGCTTCTACAAAATATTCCCACGAAAGCTTATTTGAATTTGCTGCATGTTAATCCGGATGAACTTCTGGAAAAACAACTTCATTATAAATTTCGTTGTATACATCTAGCTGAAGGGATTAGGATTACTATCGAGGGGATTTGACACAAAAACCTGTGGTTTATTGTACGTAAGCCCCAAATGGGACATCCCCGGAAGGAAGGATGAGGCGAGAGGAGACAGAGGGCAGCCGTCCCAAGGGGTTACGATAGTGTAGAGCGCAGGGTCCCTACTCTTTAGCACTTGGAAACTCCCAGGCAGGCCATCACGACCGGCATCCCACCCAACGTCGTCCGGAAACGTCTTACCAGAACAGCCCGGAGACCGGAGACCGTGCCACCGGAGGAGGAAGTGCTTACCAGGCGCATATCATCCTGCCATGCGGCGTCCAGACACCGGCCGACACTTCTACCCTGAGAGATACCACCAGATGAGAGATTTTTTTTTTCTAATTTTAAGTCCTCCAACGTTAAATCATATAGGAGGGTGAATGAATTGGGTGAAATGATGCTCAAATGTGTCCAGGGTCCATGGAGCTTAGAGCTACCCTACATTCGTCTGTAAGGATAAGGGAAAACCCCGGAAAAAGCCTTATCCAGGTAACTCACCCTGAACGAGATTCGAACTCGGGACCTCTCGAACATGAGGCAGACATGCTACCACCACGCTACCAAGGCGGTCTTTTCCGAGATATGCATTAATGTTGATTTGAACTGTTCAAATTGCGTCTCTCACTGAGGTGAAAGGAGCATAGAATGTTAAAACCATTCAACATTTGCCAATTATGTGTTTCAAATGGGAAAAGTTCTCGCCTGTAGCGAATCAGATGCGATAGAGCCTTCAGCATTGCCACCTCGTTATCCTCCTTTTATATTTCTCTCGAAACATTATACATAATCTAAAAGCTTCCTCGTATGTTTTCGTCATGTTGATCGAGGTATACATTTGTAAGGAAAGAGGATATACGTGACTGAAGTGATAGCAAATTTTTACTTCCGAAATTTCATTATAAATCTTTTTTTAACGTTCGTGGGTTTGTGAAAAACGTAACTCAAGAACGAAAATTCTGTTAAATACCAAAATTGATTAGTAAGTGCAATATCTTGCAAGAATTACACGAAGATCTTCAAGATAATGGTACCGCAACCCACATAAAACACTTTTAGATATTTTCGAATTTTTTTAAAAAGTGGTAGGAAGGATTTTAATTAATGTATTTTATCTTTACCGGCCCCTTTACCCCATCAGCCTTACACGTCTTACTCGTCTCAGAGATTACCCCCGATCCGGAGAACGAGAGCATATTTCCTGCCATGCAACGCCGACACTTATAATTCTGAAGCAACCAGTCAGCCGAAAGTAAAATGAAATGGAGTGATAGGAACTTCAGGGGTTGTACAACAGTAGAGAAAGCCATGTGAGTGTTAGCGTACTGCACACAGCAAAGGGGTAATGGAAGTTATGGGTAATTGATGACCAAGAGAGATGAAATGAACAACGTTTAACAAAAAAAATTACACTTGTCAGTACAGTGTTGTCAGATTGGGTACCGTGGAGAGTAGGAGTCGAGTCGGAGAACTGACCCACCAGCGAGTCGTATTACTGCGGAGATAGCGTTCGAGAGAGTTCCAGAATATAATTCGAGAATATTCGACTTCTGGAACCCTCTCCCTCTGCCGTCAGATATAAAAGGGCTATTAAAAGGCGTGGTAGAGGGTGTTTAGTATTAGAGCTCTTTGCATAGGTTCCGAGTTCTGATTGTCAGTTGAGGAGTGCGGGTCAGAGGTGAGGATTCGACACAGTAGAGCAGTTCACGAGTCAGTCGTTCAATTGAGTTGTGTGAGTCGACAGAGCAATCCAGTACGTTCCAACCATCCTAGTGAGGAGTTTACAGGTCGTGGAACATTTTTTTTTAATTTACATCCTACAACGTTAAGTCATATCGGACGATGAATGAAATGGGTGAAATGATGCTCAAATAAGTCCGGGGTCCATGAAGCTTAGACTTACCTGACAATCGTCTATCAGGTTAAGGGAAACCCCGGAAAACCTTATCCAGATAACTCACCCTGAACGAGATTCGTACTCGGGACCTCTTGAACGTGAGGCAGACACGCTACCGAGGTGGGCAAGCCGTGGAAGTGGTAGTGTGCACGAGCGAACAGCAGCATAGTGTTAACTTTCGGCGTGCAGCTCCGTGTAAGAGGTGAACCGGTGTTTATGTTGTACTAAGGATTTTAATGAAAATATTTTATCTTTACCGGTCCCCTCACCCGTACAGGCTTACATACAGGGGCTGTTCAATAAAGAATGATCATAATTTTATGGTCATAATTTTTCGCACTAAAATTCAATCTTATTATATTCTGTTAGCTTAATGTGAAACAAACACGCCGTAGTAGTTTCATTGTTGGTACTCCTGTTTCCCGCCTGTGAGAACCAGGTACGTTAAGACATATTCAGTATCGCCTACCACTACAATGGAGGTAACATGCAGTTAAAGTTGATGTTAGAGGAAAATCCGGAGTTTCTTCAAACATAATCACTGCTGATGAAACTTGGCTACATCATTTTGATCCTGAGAGCAAACAGCAAAGCTCAGTGTGGAAATCTCCATCATCACCAACCCCCCAAAAAAGCAAAAGTGGTTGCTTCTGCTGGGAAAGTTATGGTCATCTCATTCTTTGATATTCATGGAATGGTTTGTCAGCATGTTGTACCTGCACACGCATCAGTAACTGGACAATACTACAGGGATGTCCTGAAAACATTGCAAGTCCATGTCAGGCGCAAAAGACCACATTTCTGCGAAGCAGGCTGGATGCTGCACCACGATAATGCGTGGCCGCATGTTGTCAATGTTGTTGCTGAATATCTTGCAAAAATCAACGTGAAGTGCATCCCTCACTTTCCCTATAGTCCAGATTTAGCCTTATGTGACTTTTTCTATTCCCTAACTTGAAGAAACGCCTTCGTGGAAGGCATTATCCATTATCAGAAGCAGTGGTGAAGGCTGCGGAGGTGATTTTGAAGGATCTCTCAAAAATGGTTTCCAGCATGTCTTTGAAGACTGGCAGAAACGCTTGGACAAGTGCATCGCATTCAGGGGAGACTATTTTGAGAAGGACCATCAAAATTATGAGGATGAGTAAAGGTACGTTATCAAAAAAAAAAAAAAAAAAAAAAAATTGTGTGTCTATTCTTTATTGAACAGCTCTCGTATATTACTAGTTTCAGTGATCGCCCCCGATCCGGAGAACGAGAGCATATTGTCTGCTATGCAACGACGACAGTTAGTATGTTGGTACATGCTGAAGAGATGTCTTGAAATTGCGTATTTGTGTTGACAAATAAAGAAGCTTGATAGTCTTAAAAGACCGAGTAGATAAAGTTTGTGAGTGCATTTGAATGCCTAAATCTAATTGTAGAAGTTCTAGAATTCAGTTGCACTGTGACAACTGAAGAGAGAATAAGTTGTGTAGAAACTAACCCTCGCACCGTAAAAATGGTCAGTTTTTTTCCCCCAGCCATTACTAGACTATGTATGTATAAATGTTTTTTAAGGCATAGCTAATCGTCTGGAGGAGAGAGAACGCTGTGACCTCATAGCATGTGCTTTTGTTGAGAGGCGCCGGAACGCCGATGCCACGCGACGCATCTTCTCGCTTGCCAGAGAGAGGTCATTGAACCCTCACGCACGCATAATGTCGCCAAGAAGAAATCTTCACACGCTTATTTCGGTAGCCTTACCTTAACGTGTGCCGAAATGCAAATTCATCAACATTTTATGGCAACTTTTCCATCACGTACTACAGCGTGTTACCTAAGTGCTGTTCATTCTGAATGACTTTTGTATAACTAGTAAACCGTAAAAGATAGACAAAGTTTGTAACATGTAGCTCTGGCTAAGGCGCACAAATCCTATACCGCTCGCAAAATTTAAAGGCATGAGAACACTGGCCAATGCTTAAGCGGAGCGCTGTTGTCAAGCGTGGTGGGTGTACCTGCACAGATTTCGTGTACATATTTTATCTTGACAGGAATCCTGCGCGGTTGGGAGGTAGTCTTAGGACAGTATGATTGTGCCTCTCAAGTATTTTATCTATTTTATAAGAAGATGCTGGTTTTAGGGGTAGAATAAGCTGATACATTTCAGGATTTCTTAGGTTCGAAAAATTAGTGTTTTGAACTCACATTCAGTCATGTGTCTCTGTAGCCAGGATATCATTTGATCTCTTCTAGAGCGTGAATTTGGATGTTTCTCAATTTGCACATTGTGATATGGGGCGTTATCTATAACTAGCACAGATCTAGGAGCCAGGTTAGGAATAAGCTTTTCTTAAATCCATTTTTGGTAATTGTTATAATTCATATTGTCGTGGTAATCTCTGCGCTTTTGTTGGGCCTTAAATCATACATAGGCATTTGGAACAAAACTCAGTTCTCCTCCAGCATGCACGATTACCAACTGCTGTCCTTTCGACATTGCTGCAAAGAGTCCTTGTAACGAATTATCACTCCAGGCCTGTGGCGTTGAATGTCCTGTATTGAGGTGTCTCATCCATATAAACTATATTGTGACCTTCATTGCGGCATCTTTGAATATCTCGCAGATATTTAAGTCTTTTTGCCCGTATATTACGATGTTCCATTAAAATTAGTCTGTTTCGTTTGGTTTTATTCCATCTAAATCCTAGCTTTAAAAGAACTTTTCTTAGTGTTGAGACACTGCCTTGGAAGTCAATGGAATTTTGAAGCTTCATAAGTACTTTATTCAGAGCTGGTCGTTCTTTTTCTGTGATGTAAAACTTATTGAAAGTTCGTCTAACTACTTCTTCATTAAAGCTATCCAAATTAGATTTGGCATGTTCTAGATTTTTGTTTACCTGGGGTAGAAAATGACGTTGCACCAAAATCAATGGTTTTTGTTTCCCTAATAATTCTTCTAACACTGCTTACAGACAAACCTGTTGCCTGTGATACTCTTTTCCAGATTTTCAGAGCAGACCCAGACCCTTGTTCCTTTTTCATAAATATATACACATTGCTTATTACTTCTCGTGTTTGAGAATGTAGCACCTTATTTCCTAATTTGCTGCTAGGAGGCGCCATTTCTAAATGCTCTCTTGGAACCAGGAAACACGCACTTTTTGAAACAAGGTGTAGTACCACT
Organism: Mantis religiosa; assembly: GCA_030765055.1. Classification (NCBI taxonomy): domain Eukaryota; kingdom Metazoa; phylum Arthropoda; class Insecta; order Mantodea; family Mantidae; genus Mantis; species Mantis religiosa. The sequence continues at coordinate 460,763,792 of CM060950.1, read as the reverse complement.
CAGTAGCTCTGCACCTGTTTACTTGCTCGCAACTGGTACGCAACTGACCTGCCCTCCCCTCCAGTTGCAACCGTTCTGAAGTGGACTCGTCCAGATACCACTGCGCATCGCTCTGCACTTTTCAAGATAAAAAAAATACATCTGTACATAAGAGCAGTTTTACCCCCTAGCAAATGCTTTGGCCATTCTTCCCGTAATTAAACAACATTAAATATTCCTAAAACATTAAGATCTTATCTTGACTCATGTCACAGCAGTGAAAGAGCAAGCACGGTTTTTAATACAGTAACTCGCTTTCCGACTACACGGTTCTTTCCCGGAGATTGAAATACAGGTACCTTACCTTTTTCTAAGGATTAAGCTGCTTCACTACAAATTCGTGACACTGTGTGCACACTACCTACACCACAAGGTTGAAAAATCTGCATTTGCCCTATATCCTGGATTGGAGAGCTTTCGTAAAAACTTATTCATATTAAATATAATTTTTCTGCCCTGAGCTCGGGTTCAACAGACGACTTAACTTTGCCATTAACTTTAACAAAACAACACATCCACTCTGAAAAGAAGCTGAAAATTAACTCTGTTTCAAACTGCGTGACTTCCGTTTTAATAGTAGATGCATTATTTATTTATGCTTGACGTAAATGTTATGACGAAAGATTGGATTTGTTTTTCAGGCTTATCTGTGTTGAATGGATGGATGTTGGGTAACCATAACATGTGAAGATAAAAAGTGCATCACTCGCGTTCTAAGTATCGTAGAGACAGCATTTCTATACCGTCTTGATCAGAAAGTAAAATTCTTTCTTGTTATAAGAGTGGCATCTGTAATTTTCACAAATTTATGTGTAACATTTGGCAATAACATGTGAAGATAAAAAGTGCATCACTCGCGTTCTAAGTATCGTAGAGACAGCATTTCTATACCGTCTTGATCAGAAAGTAAAATTCTTTCTTGTTATAAGAGTGGCATCTGTAATTTTCACAAATTTATGTGTAACATTTGGCAATAACATGTGAAGATAAAACGTGCATTGCTCGTGTACTAAGTATCGTAGAGAGAGGATTTTTGTACGGTCATGATCAGAAAGTAAAATTCTTTCTTGTTATAAGATTGGCATCTGTCATTGTTCAAACATTTATCCGAGCGTAATTAATTAATATAATTTTCTCAGTTCAGGCGCGTGAGATGCGTGTACCACATTCGGCAGCGCTGCTAGGCGGGGCAGGCTTAGGATTCGCTGGAGTCTGCACTACGGCCCGCCTCCATATGCCTTTAACTTTAGCGAAGATAATAAATACTTTATCATGATCCCTGCGCCGTGGCGTAGTGGCCCTGCCACAGAAGGTTTCTGGGATCGATCCCACTCCTGCAGGGTGTCGATTTTAAGTCCCGGTATAGGACCGGTGCCCACTTAACATTGTGAGAAAATTGAGGAGCTACGATATGTAGCGAAACCTGGTCAAGAAAGCCAGATTTCCGGAAGGGGGTGCAGAAAAGCTTACCACATCTCCTCCCCGTGTGGTTTGGCTGATGACCCATCTCTACCTTGCGTATGTTGGCGTGAGGTCGACAGTCGGGTTGGCAGGCCTTGGTCCAGTACGGGTTGTTGCGTCATGGGTTAACGTTTAACTTTATCATGTAGTCAGCAGTTTCCAAAATACTCATTTTTATGGACTGCATTTTAAAATGGGACCTTAAAACGTGTACCTCCAGCGAAACTTCACCATCGAATATAAGTGATAAAGCTATAGGAAACTTATTTACAAATTAATTTGCTTACTTAATGCAGCCCACATACTACATGGCAGAACGTTGATACGTATTAACCTCCAGTGATGAGCGCTGTATTCTCGTGTTAACTGGTTTACTAAGAGCGAAATATTAGTAACTTGGCGTACCTACAGTAAGTGACGAAAACACAAATAGAGCTACGTGTCTGATATGAAAGGTTAGAATAGTTATTTCACACAAATGTAAATTACCTTTATCTATTTTGATTGTGTAAAGTGGAACATTACAAAATCTAGACAAGTATCATAATGGCCTACTTTGCAGCACTCAGTGCAATAAAGATAACATTAGTTTCCACTTCCCCTAGCTAACGTAGTTCTATACCCAAACTAATGTCCTGGTTTCTTAAATGACCCTCTACATACAACTGTTGAGTAGAAAATAAATGTATATAGCCATTGTACAAATTTTAAGTATAAAAATATTTTTTATCAAAGTAGATAAAACATTATATGATATACGTAGGTGGTCTGAAAAGTTTCCGACCTAACAAAGATACAAGACATACTTTCAGAAATTTTATTTTTGATCTTCAACATAGTCTCCTTGTAACTCTACACACTTCTCCCAGCTGAAACAGTTATTTTATGTTGTCCCCAAAGAGTTTCAAATGTTGTATTATGTGAGGTTAAGTAGAGTGAGTCATGCACAGAGAAGCTATGTAAGTGGAAATGACGTCACAAAAGTGTTGAATATCAAACTTATTTGTGATTGGTGTGACGCGTATATCGTAAAACGTGGACCAATCAGATATAGAAGATTTTACGTTGCCATGGAGGATATTCAATATTCCTCTAGAGGGATCGAACTATTAGCGAAATGCTAATGTATAGAAGAAGCGGAGCTGGTGATTCTTCTCCTAACAGTCGCCGTGAAAGGATGTAAAGTTCTCTTCTTAAACGCCGTTGTGTGCGGAAGAGTATAAGTTTATTCTCGTCACAATCATCGAGTATAACTGGAGAATCTTTACATTAAACATCATCGCTAGAAGACGCACAATTTAGTTATTATACACGGTAGTGAACAAACGTATAAAACTTCTGATTCTTGCACGCATCCAGATAAACGCGTCACATCAAGTGAATCTTGTGTAAGAATAGTGTTATAAATATTGTATCATACATTTTGTTCGAACTGGTGTTAATTGAAGTAAGGAAATAAAAGTTTCTACATTATTTAATACAAAGGAAAATGATTACTCATTTTACGTAAAATTTCCTTCCGCCGTACCACCCCTGTAAAAGAAGATATCTTGCTCAACCGACTGAAGCCACGCCGAGGTAAGCTGGGAATTCAAGAACCCTCAATTCCAACCCTGTTCCAAATGGTCACCTCAACGAGGGGCATAATTCACCATCTTTCTACACGATTCGACATAAAACCAGTTCCAAAATGGCGCCCAACTGTATGGCTCGAATAGGCAGAAGGAGGATTACACCGCAGGAGAATAAATAGTGTAATGGACAGGTAACTTCGAATCAAGAAAGAAGAAAAGTGAGTAAGGAAAATCTTAATAGATAATTAATAGAAAAAGTGACAAAATTATAATTTTCATTTTTTTATGTTATTAAGAAAGGGAAAAATATTACCTAAAATGGAAGGTAAAAAATTAACAGACAATAAGAATAAAAATGTTGGGGAAGGAGTGGAAAGACTAGTTAGTGATAAGAGAGCAGAAATACAAGAAGTCAGGGAAGTAGTGGAAGGCATGATTAGTGATGATGCAGGAACAAGTAGAACAGAAATTATGCAGAGTAAAGTTAATGAAATGATAATAGACAGGTTAGAGAAAATGATGAGTAATTTTGATGCTAAAATGGATAATTTAAATGCTAAGGTAGATCAAAATTCAGAAAAGGTAGATCAAAATTCAGAGAAGTTAGAAGCCAGGATAGATCAAGGTTTAGGTAACCTAAGAAATGAAATTGAGAAAGGAAGAGAAGAGTGTAGAGAAGGCATAAAATCTTTAAAACAGAAAATAGAATCTCATGATGGAGAAATGTCTAAGTTAAAAGAGATGTTTCAGGAAATGAAAATAAGTCAGGAAAATGTAGTAAAAGATATCAGAAGTGAATTGGCTAAGGAGTCAGAAATCCTTAAGCAACAACAAGTAGAATTTGTAGAAAAACAAAAAGTAGAAATAGGGGAATTAGAGAATAGAATAAGACAAGAAATAGATGTAGTCTTATTAGATAATTCACGGAAATACCATGAGGAAAATATTGAAATACAGAATAATTTTGTAAGAGAGGTAAATAGTATCAGAAATGATGTTAAACTAATGGCTACTGAGGTGCAAACACAACAAGATGAACTAAAAGTTAAATATGATGAAGTCAGTAAGTTGAATAGTGAAATGATTACAAGAATAGATTTGGCACAGGAAAGTTTTGAGAGAGAGAAAGAAAACATTAGCAAGCTGAATCAAGTTGTGATTGCATTACAGGCAAGCAAAATTTCTGAGAACCAGAGGGTAATAAAATCTAAGAATATTACATGTATTGACTCACCTGGTAATTCAGGTAATATTGTACAAAACTTAGAGAATTATTTGGAGAGTGACGATACAGAATCTTTGTCACCTGATTGTGAAGTAAATGGTAATGGACAAATACAAAACATGCACACACATACACAGTTACACAGTCAAGGTAACACAAATTGTACAAATTATTTGTTGCATGACATAAGTCCACCTACTTTCGAAGAAGAATCGGGAGACAATCCCAAAATATTTCTAAAGGAATTAGAAGAATATTTTAAAATTAAAAAGATTCCAAATGAATTTAGGATGATGATTGTTAAAAGGTGTTTGAAGAAAAATGCTTTAGAATGGCTGAGGTTAACACTAGCATCACATGAAACGTATAGTATGTTTAGGAATGTGTTTATAAATAGGTTCTGGGGTCCAGAAAGACAGAGAAGAATTAAAGTCGAACTGGCCACTGGTAAATTCGAGTTCAAGAAGGGTGTGTCCATGACTGAATATTTCCTAAAACTTGCTAACAAAAGTAAACTTGTGAATCCAGATATGTCGGAAACCGAGATCGTGAATATGCTAATACGACATTATCCACCACACATTAGAAACCACCTAATTGTGGCTAAGCCCGTCGACTTTACTGATATGATTGAGCTATTATCAGAGTTTGAGGCTCATAACCTTAATTCTGATTCTAATCATAGTCAAGTTGATCATGACAAGACTCATATAGAACAAAAGCAAGTAAATAGACAGGAAGTAAGACCAACATTCAGGGAAAATCACAACCATACTAACCAAAACCAAAATAGTTTTAACCAAAATTGGGGCGGGGCACGTTCAAGAGACAACTATGAACGAAGAGAGTACAACCCCAGAAAGACATATGAATCGGTAGTGCCAGGTATAGGAAGGAGAATTCCAAATACTCCTAGGAGGAATTATAATAATGACCAACCTGTGGGAAATGTGAGGAGTAATCAGGTGAATCAACTGAGGTTTTACAGGGGAAATAACTTAAGAACGGGTTATCAAAGTAGAGGAAGAGGAACTAGCATCGAAGACTCTTCATTAAGAGATTTTAGGGGTCCTAGGTTTGAAAGGGCAGACAATAACCTAGAAAGGACACCGACTCAGGGAATAGAAGGAGAAATAAATAACGGTAGTACCAACCCAACTGCTAGTGTAACTACCGACCGCACTAATGCGGAAAACTGAGTACCAAATCATTTTGTGCCTTGGAAAGTGGTTCGGTAGAAATGACACAGGGCAAAATCAAAATTCAAAATTTACCAGAAGATAAGCTCACTCTCTCCAGAAGTAAAGATCGGGAATTAGTAAATCCACCTCAGATTAACCTTCGTATAGGCGATAGCGAATATAAAGTATTGATAGACACAGGAGCTAGTTCATCAGTAATAAGTGAGAACTTATTCAAGGAATTACTATCCAAGTTTAGGATTGAATATTTAAACGTGTGTAATGTATACTGTAGCACAGCTATTGGGAAAAAGAAAGATAAAGTTAAATATCAAGCGTTAATTCCTGCGCGAATAGATGATTGGAATTTCAATTTTATCGTATTGGTAATACCAAACTTAGCTCGTGATATTATTATTGGCAATGATGTATTGTACGGTTGGCAAAGTGTGATAGATTTCGAAAAACATGAAATGAAGGTCAAAGGAGATCATGAAGTAATAAAGATAAATTTGTTAGAAGAAATTATATTAAAAGAAGATGAGAAGGATAGTATAAATAATGATAGGTTTTTTGTAGAAAATATAATATTATACGAAGAAGATATAATTAATAATGAAGAAGATGATAGTGGTAAAGAGAATTTACTTTTAAATAATAAAGAAAATGAGACGTTTGACCTTGGAGATCATTGTTGCCAAATAAACACATTAAATACCGACACCGAGCGAAAACAAGAAGAGGAAGAAATGATATTCCAAAGAACTTTGAAAGAAAAGTTAGGGAAAACATACAATTTAAATCACGCGCAAAGAGAACAATTGAGGTTATGTATACTAAAGAACAGGAACGTTTTTAGTACGAAACCTGGATTGTGTAATAAGTACATACATACATTTAAGGTGAACGACATTGCTCCTTATACTCATAAAAGTAGACCTGTGCCTATCACTATTAGACAACAAGCATCTGAAGTAATAAACGATATGCTAGAAAATGGAAATAAAATTTTAAAAGATTGGATACCAAAGTATGGGCCAATAAAGGCAATATTATCAGACAACGCAACGGTTCACCGGAGTAAATTGTTTACTTCAGAAATGAAGAACAATAACATTAAGATGTATTACTCTTCAGCATATTTTCCCCAAGGAAATCCTTGCGAGAGAGTGATGCGTGATTTAGGCTTGTATTTCAGAATTCTGTGTCATTCTAACCACCGAGGCTGGTACAAATACTGCCATATTATTGAGAAAATCATTAACAATACCCCAAACTCTACTACCAAATTTTCACCAATCGAATTAATGACTGGACTAAAACCTGAACCTCTAGTAATAAAAGCACCAACAACCTTAAAAGTAGATGAAATGGAATTAAATGAAGAAGAAAAGTGTGCTGAAGCATTTCGAAGAATAAAAGAAAAAGCAGAGAAAAGATTATCAAAGATACAAAGAAAAGGAGCGAAATGGAATCCTGAAATAAATGATAAAGTTCTCGTAAAGACATTTAATATCTCCAGTTCTAAAATCAAATCCTATTGGAGAATGAATTTGTTATATAAAGGTCCATATAAAATAGTAAGAAAATTTGGGGATCATACGTACGAATTAAGAGACGATGATAATAAAATGATAGGAAAATATCACAAAACACTTTTAAAACCATTCAAAAGCCTTGACACTCACAAGAATAAATGATTTAAAAAAAAAAATAATAATAATATTTTTATGAATTACTGAAAAATGTTTTGTTTATTATTATTGTGTTCGAATAATTTCTGATTTTATATTGTTATTTTAAATTGTATTAATTATTCATTGTTGTAATAATGTTTAATTATTGGGGCATTCTTCAGAATATATGGAACAATATTATTGGAAGATTTAAGTTAATTTTCCATATATTCTGAAGAGGGGCATCTGAAACAGTTATTTTATGTTGTCCCCAAAGAGTTTCAAATGTTGTATTATGTGAGGTTAAGTAGAGTGAGTCATGCACAGAGAAGCTATGTAAGTGGAAATGACGTCACAAAAGTGTTGAATATCAAACTTATTTGTGATTGGTGTGACGCGTATATCGTAAAACGTGGACCAATCAGATATAGAAGATTTTACGTTGCCATGGAGGATATTCAATATTCCTCTAGAGGGATCGAACTATTAGCGAAATGCTAATGTATAGAAGAAGCGGAGCTGGTGATTCTTCTCCTAACAGTCGCCGTGAAAGGATGTAAAGTTCTCTTCTTAAACGCCGTTGTGTGCGGAAGAGTATAAGTTTATTCTCGTCACAATCATCGAGTATAACTGGAGAATCTTTACATTAAACATCATCGCTAGAAGACGCACAATTTAGTTATTATACACGGTAGTGAACAAACGTATAAAACTTCTGATTCTTGCACGCATCCAGATAAACGCGTCACATCAAGTGAATCTTGTGTAAGAATAGTGTTATAAATATTGTATCATACATTTTGTTCGAACTGGTGTTAATTGAAGTAAGGAAATAAAAGTTTCTACATTATTTAATACAAAGGAAAATGATTACTCATTTTACGTAAAATTTCCTTCCGCCGTACCACCCCTGTAAAAGAAGATATCTTGCTCAACCGACTGAAGCCACGCCGAGGTAAGCTGGGAATTCAAGAACCCTCAATTCCAACCCTGTTCCAAATGGTCACCTCAACGAGGGGCATAATTCACCATCTTTCTACACGATTCGACCAAAATCCTGTTCCACAGCGATGCTCCCATCTCTGTAACCCGTCCAAATAGTACTCGACGTTTTTCAACATAGTCTCCTTGTAACTCTACACACTTCTCCCAGCGATGCTCCCATCTCTGTAACCCGTCCAAATAGTACTCGACGTTTTTCAACATAGTCTCCTTGTAACTCTACACACTTCTCCCAGCGATGCTCCCATCTCTGTAACCCGTCCAAATAGTACTCGGTGTTTTTCAATATAGTCTCCTTGTAACTCTACACACTTCTCCCAGCGATGCTCCCATCTCTGCAACCCGTCCAAATAGTACTCGACGTTTTTCAACATAGTCTCCTTGTAACTCTACACACTTCTCCCAGCGATGCTCCCATCTCTGTAACCCGTCCAAATAGTACTCGGCGTTTTCCAACATAGTCTCCTTGTAACTATACACACTTCTCCCAGCGATGTCCCCATCTCTGTAACCCGTCCAAATAGTACTCGGCGTTTTCCAACATAGTCTCCTTGTAACTCTACACACTTCTCCCAGCGATGCTCCCATCTCTGTAACCCAACCAAATAGTACTCGGCAGTTTTCAACATAGTCTCCCTGTAACTCCACACACTTCTCCCAGCGATGCTCCCATCTCTGTAACCCGTCCAAATAGTACTCGACGTTTTTCAACATAGTCTCCATGTAACTCTACACACTTCTCCCAGCGATGCTCCCATCTCTGTAACCCGTCCAAATAGTACTCGGCGTTTTTCAACATAGTCTCCCTGTAACTCCACACAATTCTCCCAGCGATGCTCCCATCTCTGTAACCGGTTCAAATAGTACTCGGCGTTTTTTGTACAAAATAATTGTTCACGAAGGTGATTGCCTCTTCATTTGAAGAAAATTTCTATCCTCCGATCGCAATTTTCAGATGAGGCAACAAAAAGAAGTCGCTTGGGGCTAGATATGGTGAATAAGGCGGATGGTGAAGCAGTTCAAACTGTAAATCGTGGATTTTCGCCATTGCAACCGCTGAGGTGTGAGACGGAGCGTTGTCTTGGTGAAACAGAATTTTATTTTTCTGCAAATGTGGCCGTTTTTGCGCAAGCTTTCTCCTGCAGTTTGTCAAATAATGATGCGTAGTATGCTGCTGTAATGATTTTACCTTTTTAAAGATAATCGATTAAAATAACTATGACTATGCCAAAAAACAGTCGTCATCACTTTCACAGCCAATAAAGCAGTTTTTGCTTCTTTTGGAGCCGGTTGCCCCTTTGTAGTCCAGTGTTTGGACTGTATTTTTGTTTCGGGCGTATAATGGTGTATCCAAGTTTCATCTACAGTAATTAATCTGCGCCAAAACTCGGATTTATTGCGCCTAAACTGCGCCAACAGAGCGTTGGAAATGTTCATTCGAACACGTTTTCGGTCTGACGTGAGCAAACGCGGCACCCAACACGCGGACAGCTTTCTCATGCCTAAATGTTGATTTAATATGTGACAAACATGCTCTTTTGGAGATCCGCGGTTTAAATCTCGGCCATGGCATTGAATTTTTCATGTTGAGTCTATCTATTAGCCTATATACAGCTAGTGTAATGAAATGATTAATTTCCATCAATTAACTAAAATAATAAGAGTTAAATGATGAAGCCTGGGACTCAAGTACTTACGATAGTAAGTCGCCACAAACGATGTATCTCGAATGCGAGAGGCCCTATGGTTTACCCGGTAAATATACGAGTCAATTGAAGAATTTAATGTCAGGACGGCACGGTGGCCATGGTAGCTCAATGGGTAAGAGCGACTGGACGGAAACCAGGATATCCGTGGTTCAAATCCCGGCCATGGCATTGAATTTTTCATGTTGACTCTATATAATAATGAGACCTTTACGTTTGTCTTCTTTACAGAACACACACTCAATATTAATTTTCTACTTTGTGAGTGTATGACGGTGTTTATATTTTGACTTTTTCAAACCAGTCCACTGTGAGAGACTGAATTGCGAACGGTACAGGTAATGGTGACGTAATACCGCTTATCTGTTGTTCGTCTGCATTCATTCTTCAGACAGGTTATATAGGCGATAGGCTGACGTAAACAACTCGGTTGTGACGCATTCTTTCCGACACGCCTCGACGCTTTGTCATGCAGTAATAGTAGTTAAAACTAGGAGCAGTGTATAAGGTCAGAAGAAGCGAGCGCCTTAATCAAATTGCAGTAAGAAATGATACAGAGTTATGTGACGGTGGTTATCTTCCGGGTCCGGGAAGTGTGAAAACGTAAATCGTCCTGAAAAATGTGTTCTTTCTTCCCTGGGTCGCCAGGCAAGTACTTCCGCAATACATCACCACACCAGCCTTGGCTACGCAGAACAACTTAATACATTTCATTTCATTGTACTATGTTTATACCTTCCCTGCAGTGTAGGAGAGGTATTGTATTCCACCTATTCGATATCTGACATTCCCTGAAGGCAAAAACTGCAATTTTTACAAAAAGGCCTGCGTCTGTGAACAGTATAATTAAAAAACGAGGAACATTTCTTAAAACTGCTTTCAATTTTCTCAAAAATGGCCCAATAGGTATTTTCATAACAAATTAAATGTATATTGAGCGGAATGGCTCAGTTGGTTTCGTCTGTGGCCCGCATTCGGGAGACCGAGGTTCGATTCTCGTAGCTAGCCTACCTGATTCCTGGTTTTTTCGGGGGTTTTCCTCGGTCACTAGGCGAATGCTGGGTAGGTTAATTACATCCTCCGAATTTCCTGTCCCACCATTTCATCTCCATTATTATTTCACATCATCTCTCATCTGGTGGCATCTTTCAGGGTCGAAGTGTCGGCGGGAGTCTCGGCGGTGCATGGCAGAATGATATGCTGTTGGTAAAACTTCTTCCTCCGGTAGGACGCTTTCCGGTTTTGCGTACCCGGCCTGGTGGGATCGTTTCCGGACCACAGTATGGTGGGATGCCGATTGTTCTAGCCTGCCGGGGAGTTTCCAACCGGTAAAGTGTAAAATCTGTTTAGTTAACGCGTGTGCACTTCGGCCGCCTGCTTTGACGAACCCTTATAATCGTTTTACAACACCGGCCCTCCTTCTCGCAGTCCTTTCTGCAAGGTTTCCACCTTTCTCGATACGTCATGGGTATCGTACGAAGTTTCGTCTAAATAAATTATCTTATGTCCATTACTGCGAAACTTCCTTAGTTTTGACAGATACAGTTCTACTGGAATACCGCACGCCTCGGTAGCGCGGTGGTAGAGTGTCTGCCTCATGTTCAAGAGGTCCCGAGTTCGAATCTCGGTCAGGGTGTGTTACCTGGATAAGGTTTTTTCCGGGGTTTTCCCTTATCCTTAAAGATGAATGTCGGTAGCTCTAAGCTCTATGGACCGTGGACACATTTGAGCATCATTTCATCCATCTCATTCACCGTCCGATATGACTTAACGTTGGAGGACGTTCAATTAAAAATAAATACTGGATTTCATAACAACTCTTATCTTATTCAAAGTGCGGTATTTAAAACCCAGCTCCTTTAGGAGGCCACGCAAAGTGCAGTGCACATAAGGAAAATCACAAATTTCTTGCAAATGTGCAACCAGTTCATCTAAGGTGGGCGCTCTCCCTTTTGGATAGAATCTATAAATTTCTCGGCGAATCAAATCTCATGTGAAATTATCGAAACTTGAGAGAAACGTTTCCTTTTGTTTTCACACTTTATCAGCGTCTTTGGTATTCCTTTCGTCACAATATTTCTTACTGTATTTCTGTGAACACCCAGAATTTATCATCAGGTTCATGGCACGACCCCTTACCAAGATTATTTGTCAGCACATACTTATATGTGTGCAAAACAAGCGTTTGAATTTGCTTAGAAACATTTCCCGTTATAACTTTTCTTTTATTTATCCTTCTCCAGTAACATAACTCGGCCCAGCAACACTTTCCAATTCATTCACACTATTGTCTTCACTTTGATTATTTTCACTTGAACGAAGGTTATCTACTACTTCATTTGCATTTACCACTGCATTTCCCTCCCACGGTCTCCACATCGTGACACACAACGAATTTCTGCACGTAACGAAACAGATCAACTGGAATTTGGAACTTTGCCAACTGAGACTCCAAGTGGAGTAAACATGCGACTGTCATTTCTAGAAAATGAGGGTTGCTATTGGTCCTAAACGACAGTGTTCCATTTCTGAAATGTGGAGATAGATTTATGACGGTCATTAGTGGGCGGGAGGGTCCGTTTCGTTTGTGAGGCAACTGCACTCGGTTGATTAGACACTTTATGTCGGGTTTCTTGGGACGGCCGCCCTCTGCTTTCGCCTCATCCTTCCTCCCTGGGGTGTCCCACTTGGGAACACGGGTACAGTAGACCAAGTTTAGACCTCCGTGACGAATCCCCTCAGTAGCATAGTCCAGTAAATTCTGAGTGACTTGTAACAACTGGTAAACTGTAAGAGATAAATAATATCTTACAAGGGAAAAAAAATGCATCTTGTTAAAACACAGAATTTGTCATTGTTTGCGGAATTAACTGTTTCCGAAATATTTTTATTACTGGTTTAAATTTTGCAATAAACATACTTTTCCAAAATGGGTGGTCGTTATTCCTTTTAAATGACCTTTTTTTTGTAATTTTTTAAGTCCTATCGGACGATGAATGGAATGGGTGAAATAATGCTCAAATGGACCCAGGGTCCATGGAGCTTAGAGTTACCCGACATTCCTCTTTTAGGATAAGAAAACCCCCCGGAAAAACCCTATCCAGGTAACTCACCCTGACCGAGATTCGAACTCTGTAACTCTTGAACATGAGACAGATATGCTGCCATCTACGCTACCGAGGTGGGCATTTTTTTTTCTTCTATTTTTACTTTCGTATTACTCGAACAACGAGAACGGAACTTCGAAGTCATCCATAACGACCATCTCTTAAAAGATTATGACTATGCTTTATTCCTTTCTCGTTTTACCTATAAGAAAATGTGTGTTTATGTCCATTAACGTGAATTAGAGAAATAATTTTGTAAGAATATTTCGTTGAAAATGGGTAGAGATAGTCATATGAGTGTAACATTGGTTTTTAACATTAGTTTGACTTGTAAGGGAAGAGCTAAGTAACTATGTCATCTTCATTTTGAATAACATTAAATTGTAAGAGGTACTACACAAAACATCTAGATCTCCTTAAAATAAAGAATTTTTCAAAATTATTATAAGGTCAATGGCTTCTAAATTCTAAGATAAACTGTTGTTGGTTTTAGTTTTTAAATATTTGGACCTTTTTTCAAGTGGTAAGCTGCTATTCGTATTTTCTCTTGGTTAAACAAAGTACAATGTGGAGTTTCCAAGCCATAATATAAAGATCAGCTCTTAAAAAATGACAATCACTTCAGTCTACCCAATACCTATCCAAAACGACTGTATATTGAAGGTTTGTCTCAATTAACAAAGAGTAAATACAAGAATGAACACATGGGATTTGTTTTCTCTGTTTCCTTTGCATGAGAGATACAAAAACTTGGTTCGTTACGTTAGAAACTTTGCATTCAATTCGAAAATAAATAAATAAAAACTTGCACGTATGAAAATTTGCTAAGTTGTTGAGCATGTTAAGATATTCCTCCAGAGGACGGAGCTGTAGTGGAAAATTCTGTTACCTGGATTTGAACAAAAGTTTCGAATTAGATTTGATGGCCCAGTGGAACTGAGGTAAGGAAGGTCCGAATTCCTGAGTGATGACGAAACGAGTGGCATTGTTTGGCCGCATGCGTGACTTCGTGACCATTTCCAAGCGTGGAATTTATCACTAAATAAGAAGACGTGTTATCTTCATCACAAGCACCCTGCCTGTTTTATTCGCAAACACAAGACACTTAATCTCACTTAAGTATATAATGATACCTTCTCGTTTTACTAACATTCTTCCCAGAATGGCTGAAGTAGGCACGTGGAATGAGGGTGGGAAACAGTGGAGACTGTTTTATGTCATCACAGTTGATAAGAAGCTCAAAATATTCAACATTTAGTTCAGTTCACGATTAGCTTTTGTTCTCTGCATACGATGGATAAACATTGCGACTTGATTCTATCTTCACTTGTTTGGCGTGACGCAAGCTTGATAAGTCTCCTTTCTTTTGTTTACTGGAACACAAGATGTCGCAACGGTCGTTATTTGATAGGCTATCTAGGTGTCGACGAGTTGTAAATACGTGGCTTTTATTCCAATCTTTGCATTAATCAGTTGTTTGTTTTGCATAGCAATTTGCATTGCTTTTAAAATAAGCCTGATACGGGATTATTAACGAGTAACAGTAATAACTTTATAAATATATAGTGTTATACACACACATGTGTGTGTGTGTGTGTGTGTGTGTGTGTGTGTGTGTGTGTGTGTGTGTGTGTGTGTGTGTGTGTGTTGGTGTGTGTGTGTGTGTGTGTGTGTTGGTGTGTATGTGTGTGTGTGTGTTGGTGTGTGTGTGTGTGGTGGTGTGTGCGTGTGTGTGTGTGCGTGTGTGTGTGCGTGTGTGTGTGTGTGTTTTTCATGTTGTTAGGAATAGTCACGGCAACGGATCATGCTGAGTTGTTGAATGTTTTAAAAAGATGTTCTTCTGTTTCTGAAAGTCGTATGGGTAAGACGTTATTTGTCTATCCAAGTGTGTGCAAAAACAATTTTGTGTTTGCATCAGAGATGTCTAAGTAGCGTGTGAGCAAGAAAAGAAATAATTCACCGTGGAATCTACCGCTGGTTGTAAAAAGACTGCATTAATAATATTTGTAATTGTTTCAAAGAATTTAAAATTGTTTATGAGGAATTAAATTTCCATCTTTGAACGAGAAAAGCATTATTCAGTTTTTAAAGACAGTAATACTAACTTTCTCAACCTCGTTACCGCGATGCTGGGAAAGATAAAGATCTCATCGCGCATCGCCCCGTAGCTCAGTCGGTAGAGCACCTGCCTGCCGTGCTAGTGGTCCCGGGTTCGATTCCCGGCGGTGGGAATGGGGATTTTTCTCCTGCCAAGATAACTCCCCATCTTCCTCAGAGTCTGGAAGTATTAATGAGAGTATGAATGTGTGTGTGTGATGTAATGATTAAAACCTAACGAATACGAGTTAACAGCTTCGGTATGTTCCAAAGGAGAACGGCCGCCGATATGACCATTGTAGTTAGGGGTATAAATGGAACAAGTTAAAAAAATATATAGATGCGCCTAATTATTCAGAGTTGTAGGAGAAACTCCTAGATTTCTTCAAGATCGTCATTAAAGGTGAGAAATTAATCTGCATCCACCTTCATCCCAAATAATCCTGCTTCAAGACGCAGATCATCGCATTATAATCCTTCCAAATATCATCCCAAAATATTGTTTCAAGATGGTGCCACCAGCATCCCAACAAAAATTTAGCTACAATGTTAAAATTAGTGTATAAAGTAGAAGCATGAATGAGATTTTATAATGACAAGGAATCATTAGGTAATTTTCATGTTAAGGGTGGACAATGATTCCTAACATTTAACTCACGTTGTGGTTCTGTACGTCATCCAACGAATGTTTACACGATGGTGTACCAGCTCATTTCAGCGAGAGAGTGCGCAATTTACAATCACATGGATTGGTTTAGGAGGGCATGCTGCATAGCCTGCTCGATTTTCTAATTTGAATGCAATGGATCCCGTCTTCTGGGAACGCTTAGAGACCCATTTCACGAGACTCCTGCATCGGATATTGACAGCGTGTTCACAGTGAACTTCACCAACTACGCAACACTCGAAGAATTACACGATAGATGGAGCGAAACCTCAGGAGCTAGATGGAGCACTTTTTGGAACTCAGTAGTAAATGAAAGGGTAGAGTCACACGAAAAATTCAATATCATGCCGGGATTTCAACCACGGATCCCCGTCCGGCTGCTCTTAACCATTGAGCTACCATGGCCAACGTGCCAGCATGACATTAAATTCTCGTATTTTTCCCGGTAAACCTCTTGGAGTTCTCATAAACACACGAAAGCACTTTACAGGTCGCACCGTGGCTCAGTGGTTAGACCGCTTGGCTCTCACCAAGGTGGCCCGGGTTCGATCCCAGGCGATCGCAAAGTGACATTTGTGGTGGAAAACACGGCGCTGGGGCGGGTTTTCTCCGGGACCTCCGGTTTCCCCCGCCATCTCATTCCACCGATGCTCCATGTTCATCTCATGTATCAGTGTCACCGCCTGCGGTGCCGTATGTAGTAAAAGCGGGCGTTAAGCACTACACGAAAGCACTTTAAGGCCCGGGCTTTATAGTTCGGACCACCATTACGTACAATTAATGGAAATTGTTTGTTTTTTTCACACTAGCCGTGTGCAGGACGCACTCAGCAATTAATGATTTTCAGGCCCATGTTCATACGAACTGTTTCTTCTCTCTCTCCCTCCCTTTTCCCCCTCTCTCATGAGTCCAGGATCCGTAGAGCTTACAGTTACCATTCATCCTTCAGGATAAGAGAAAACCACCAACGTAAGTCATATCGGACGATCACTGAAACGATGTTTAAATGAGTCCAGGGTCCATAGAGCTTAGAGTTACTAGACATTCATCTTTCAGGATAAGGAAAAGCCTCCAACGTTAAGTCATATCGGACGATGAATGAATAGATGTTCAAATGAGTACAGGATCAATAGAGCTTAGAGTTAATAGACATTCACCTTTCAGGATAAGGAAAAGCCTCCAACGTTGTCATATCGGACGATGAATGAAATGATGTTCAAATGAGTGCAGAGTACATAGAGCTTAGAGTTACCAAACATTCATCTTTCAGGATAAGGAAAAGCCTCCAACGTTAAGTCATATCGGACGATGAATGAATTTATGTTCAAATGAGTCCAGGGTACATGGAGCTTAGAGTTACCAGACATTCATCTTTCAGGATAAGGAAAAGCCTCCAACGTTAAGTCATATCGGACGATGAATGAATTTATGTTCAAATGAGTCCAGGGTACATGGAGCTTAGAGTTACCAAACACTCATCTTTCAGGATAAGGAAAAACCTCCAACGTTAAGTCATATCGGACGATGAATGAATTTATGTTCAAATGAGTCCAGGGTACATGGAGCTTAGAGTTACCAGACATTCATCTTTCAGGATAAGGGAAAGCCGCCAACGTTAGGTCATATCGGACGATGAATGAAATGATGTTCAAATGAGTACAGGATCCATAGAGCTTAGAGTTAATAGACATTCACCTTTCAGGATAAGGAAAAGGCTCCAACGTTAAGTCATATCGGATGGTGAATGAATTGTTGTTCAACTGAGTCCAAGGTACATAGAGCTTAGAGTTACCAGACATTCATCTTTCAGGATAAGGAAAAGCCTCCAACGTTAAGTCATATCGGACGATGAATGAAATGATGTTCAAATGAGTACAGGATCCATAGAGCTTAGAGTTAATAGACATTCACCTTTCAGGATAAGGAAAAGCCTCCAAGGTTAAGTCATATCGGACGATGAATGAATTGATGTTCAAATGAGTCAAGGGTATATGGAGCTTAGAGTTACCAAACATTCATCTTTCAGGATAAGGAAAAGCCTCCAACGTTAAGTCATATCGGACGATGAATGAAATGATGTTCAAATGAGTACAGGATCCATAGAGCTTAGAGTTAATAGACATTCACCTTTCAGGATAAGGAAAAGCCTCCAACGTTAAGTCATATCGGACGATGAATAAAATGATGTTCAAATGAGTACAGGGTACATAGAGCGTAGAGTTACCAAACATTCATCTTTCAGGATAAGGAAGACCTCCAACGTTAAGTCATATCGGACGATGAATGAAGGAATTTCAAATGAGTACAGGGTACATAGAGCTTAGAGTTACCATACATTCAACTTTCAGGTTAAGGAAGACCTCCAACGTTAAGTCATATTGGACGATGAATGAAATGATGTTCAAATGAGTACAGGGTACATAAAGCTTAGAGTTACCAGACACTCATCTTTCAGGATAAGGGAAACCCCTGGAGACAACACACAGATAACTCACCCTGACCGAGAATCGAATTCAGGACCTCTTGAACGGGAGGCGGCTAAGATACGTCGTGTATTAATAGGCGAGAGGATTACTACATTTATAAAAATTTCTGTTGGCATAAGGGTTAGTGAACATTTAGATTCCTGCTCCAAACATGTTTTGCGTATTATTCACAATAACCAGGAATAAGTCAAAACGTAGTCGTTTGATGTACTAACTGAAATTAAAAGGGTGTTATTAGAATGGAATGTGAATAGCTTTATATTGTTAGTGTTGTTAAGGAAACATTTTGAGCACCCAAATTGGACAGGAAACTGTTATTCCCAAATCAGTTACCAGCCGATACCCATAACGTGGTGTATATGTACATCTGGCAACATCGCCGCCGTTAATTACCTCAGATACATTAATCCACCCTCGTGAGTACGCCACTGAGGGAAGCCCGGCTGGGAAATGGGGGTGAGCAGTGCAGGAAAAGGAATGGGGGCAAAGTCTCTCTCTCTCTCACTCTCTCTCTTTCTCTCTCTGACTGGAGATGGAAAATTAAAACCCAAGGAATTTCCATCTTCTCAGCACACTGCAAGAATGCATGCAGTCGAACATAATTGAAGATATTCAAGCGCCTACCGTCTATGCTTAACATTTATACATAAAGCTATTCAAAAATTGAACTGTTGCGCTCACATGGCTTTCTCTGTGCGTTCTTCTACAAATTATTCTTGCAAAATCGTGATCTTTAGTTTTGTTAATCACTGTTGAAGGTATATGAAGAACGCACTAGGCTAATTCGACAGTCGGATGTCTAAAACGCGGGTCGTCGCTTTGCATTTCTTTGGCCCTTTTGTGATCACGAGAGAGAGAGAGAGAGAGAGAGAGAGAGAGAGAGAGAGAGAGAGAGAGAGAAGAGAGAGAGAGAGAGAGAGAGAGAGAGAGAGAGAGAGAGAGAGAGAGAGAGAGAGAGAGAGAGAGAGAGAGAGAGAGAGAGAGAGAGAGAGAGAGAGAGAGAAGCAGTTACTTTACTTTGTCTACCACACACTACATCACCCGCCTCGGTAGCTTAAGGGTATGTATGACTGAAATTTTCAAATTCTGAACTAATAATGCTAGCTTTTTCAAATTTACACCATAGGTGTAGTATATTGTAAACATGTTACAACCTAAATTTAAACCATTTTTCTCCAGCAGTTTAGAAATTATGATAAATTTTGTATGTTTTTTGTTACGTCACTAAAAAAGTCCCTTGCGACAAAATATTTTGAATTTTGGTCTAATATTTTAACCCTATGTTCATAATAAACATACTTTTTGAAATTTCTCTGGGTTTTTCTGTGTCTCCTTTAGTTTAGGTCACAAAAATTTTTTAATTTACAAATATTCTTTTTTTTGTCTAAAAAACTGTAAGTTTTGTGTTTGAAAATTAAAAATATATGCTTATATACATTTCACAATAAAACCTAGGGCAATTTCCATTCCTCATGATAATCTGAACCTGTGTAGGAAATTTCATGAATGTAGTACAAAAACTGCATCGCAAGGAGCATTTTACAGGAAGAAAAATGCTGAAAATATGAACATTGAGAAAACAGCGATTAAAGATTTGATTGCATAACTCACATTAAAATCCACCAGGCTGATAGGTTGGACCCTCAGATTTCTTTTTCCTCTCCTCTGTTGCTGATTTTTCCATCTTTTTCTTCTTTAGATGTTGCTTTTCTTCTGCACAACTTCGCTTCTTGCTTTGCAGGATATGAGTCTGATCTCGCTGCACTGAAGTTTTCCTTGCTGAGTCTACTACACTTTCACCTCTGATATTTTGCTGCAGCTCCAATGACTTAAGACTACCCAAGTTAAACTCACTGATGCTTTTAATAACAGCAAGATACAATTTTGGTTTTGATATGAAAACTTCCTTTGGGCACTTATTCCATATGACATGATGCAAAGATTCATTGGCATTCCGTGTTTTTCCTGTTTTGCACCTCTCTAGTAATGTTGCAGAAGCCAGCCTCTGATATATTGGCAACATTTTAGGAACTATTTTGTCTTCTAAAGCCTTATTTTTCTTTTCTTGAATTGAAAATTTAAGAACGGAAAACGACAAAGAATGTGGATGTAGGCCAAAGAGGGCGTGACTCTGACAGAGTTTAAAGGACACCGACATTTAAATAAGAATTTAAAAATGGCGTACGGAGGCAAATTATGCATTTTTCACATTCTGGAATGTCTAAATTATCTTATAGAATTAAAATAAAAAAAGTCGTTATTTTCACGATTTTCATGAAATTTCAGTCTTACATACCCTTAAGCCTTAAGCCCCCCCTCCCCAACACATGCTTTTGTTTTTTTTTGACATAGTTAATTACTCCACAACTTTCTGCACATTATGGTTCTTACTTAGTGAAGTGGATTTATATCTATATTAATTATACGACAATATCTGTTATTTTAACTATTGAGGAGCCATTTATGAAATTTGGAATAAATATAGACTATTTCGTCTAGGGAACCGCAAAATAGTATGTGTTTAGCGAGTTTGTTGCAGCATATGTTGCGATGATTGTCATTTTGTTATAGTGAATTTTATTTATTTATTATCCAATATATTGATTCCTATTTTACCCAAAAGGCATATTAGGAATATAGTTTACAAATTTATGAATGTAATACAATTTACAAAAAACATAACAAATGCAATATCAAGCTGACGAGCTTTAAACATCAAGATGAATTATTTAGCTTAAGAAATATTCTGTTTAAGAAAGCCATGAGATTCTGATAAGTTTTGTAATTCATCAGAATATGTATAATTGGTTTTGAGAAAGTGTAACCTAAGGATTGAAGCAATAATTCAAGTTCGTATCTTTCGAAACAGAAAAACGAGCAATCAAATAAAATGTTAGGGACATCTTGAAGATGATTTCCACAAATAGAATTACATGTGGATTTGATTTTGAATCGAAATAAGTAAGTTGAAAATTTGTCATGTCTAGTTAAGAATTGAGTGAGAACATAGTTAGCATTAACGAATTCACATTTATGTCTGTCAGAAACCGTTGGGAAATATAAATCCTTAGTCAAAGCACCACAATCACTTTTTAACCAGTATTCATTCCAGTCGCTGATGATAATCTACTTTAGTGTTTGCCTCACATAAGAAATGGGGCATAGAGTGTAAATTTCTGGAAGATCTGAAGTCGCAGCTCTCTTTGCAAACTCATCTGCACGTTCATTTCCGGCAATCCCTACGTGTCCTCTGACCCATTTAATACACACATGAGAGCTACTTGACTTCTTATTTCAGCTGCAATAGGACTGCTGTTTTTCGTATCTTTCAAAGATGCAATTGCTGCTTGTGAGTCTTGCATATAGTGCATTTTAGGAGACATTTTACTAAAATTGTGTAGTTCTAAGTGTTTAGTTAGAAAACTTTTAGTGCCTATTTAAGTGCCTATTTCACACATTTTTAGTGCCTGTAAATCCGCTACCTACTTATCACATAGATCTGCTGTGCTCTACTATTTATATTGTATATTCAGTAAATCCTTCTACATATGTCTCGCTGATTAATAGTAATAATTAATTAGTTTGTAAAGAAATAGGTAAGTGTAACACGTCACGTTTTTATAGACGCTGTTAAATTCTGTGGTTCTAAACGTTCCATTCTAACAGCGTTTGACGTGCTGTAAATCCACGATACGGGACCCCCGGCTTTACTTTGCTTCCGAAGATAACTCTGTTGAGGATTTTGTGCCCCCAAAAATGTGCGTCGCCTTCCCCCGGCTTTGAACTCGTGACTTCGGTTGGTTCTACACCACTAAGAATGATACTTGAGGTGTTCGATGGTAAAATATAATATCTGCTGTAGTTGGTTTGACTGCGAGACTGACGTCACTTGGGTTTGCGTTTTAGAAAAACAAGAGAATGGTGGCCAAACTGAAACCCCGTTGAGTGACTCAGTCTGTGGTGGGTATCCGAGGAGACAGCGTGCGCCGCTGTGTGGTGGAAATATGGCGCACTTCCGGTCCCTCTACTTAAAGGGGAACACAACCAGTCAACTGTGATCATAATTTATGGTTTAACGAAATAGCTGCGGTGTTCATCCCCTGCTTATTTTCTTTCTCTTCTCCTTCATCCTCAACACAACTATGCAAATTCTTCCTTACAAGAGGATTACTTCACGTTTATATCTATCTGTTTACACTCACAGTTTCTCAACGCATTAGCCCAGATTGGTAGACATAAACACTAACACAAATATTTGGTCAGCGTTCTGCAATTCAAACTCGGACGTTAATTTTTCTAAATACTGATATAAACATCTGCAACAATAGCAAAAACAATCGCTCTTCCAAAGTGCAACAGGTATTGACAGAAAATATTTCAGTGCAATTTAAAGTCATTTAAATATTCGGCCCTACTAAAGATATATTAAATTACTTCAACTAGGCGTCATTTCAAATTAGAAATTATTTTTTGTTCGTATAGGTAGGCTCAATTTTTACCCACTCTTCGAGCAGTGTTTTTTTACTTGATCTTAGAGGAGATGGGACATAATATTTGATGATTTTATTTACCTCACTCTGTAGATTCTCTACAGGGTTAAGATCGGAACTCTGTGGGGGAGGATGTGTTACTTTTGGGCAGTTATACATATAACAAAAATTTCATGACAACATACGCGTGGTTCTTTGGTTCATTATGCTCATAAAACTTCGAATTATTTCTTATTCCTAATTTATCACTACACTGTTAAAGGTTTGCTCTAGGATTGCTGAGATGTGAGTGCTTATCCATGGTGTTCCCAATAAATATCAAATTCCACACTCCATTTGCTGATATGTACTTCTATACAATGATATTGCCACCCCTATGTTCAACTGTAAGTTGTAAATTCCTTATACGAGGGCGTCCTGAAAAGTTTCCGACCTCAACATGAAGCTAGCACTCATAAATAAAAGCTAGTAGTGCATTTCGTTATTCATCTGTTGACAGTTACTCACCAAAGTTTCAGCCGTTTTGGACGCTCAGTTGTTCTGTAACAGCCGTTTGAGTGAGTTGATGTGAGTGTTTTTATGAAAATGCACAAAATCGAGCTGTCATTAAATTTTTGTTTTTGAAAGGCAATACGCCTACGCAAATCAAAGATGAGTTGGATTCTGTGTATGGGGACCCTGCACCATCATTTACGACAGTGAAATTTTGGGTAACTGAATTTAAACACTTGGGAGAAAATGAACGTTCGGGACGTCTAAAAACTGCAACTGCCGACGGAAACATCGCCAAAGTTTACCAAATGGTGCTAGACGACCGCTGAATTAAAGTGAGAGAAATAGCAGAGCCTATGAACATGTCAAAAGAACGTGTTTGTCACATACTAAATCAACATTTAGACATGAGAAAGCTGTCCGCGCGTTGGGTACCGCATTTGCTTACGTTACACCAAAAACGTGTTCGAATGAACATTACCAACGCTCTGTTGGCGCAGTTTAGGCGCAACAAATCCGAGTTTTGGCGCCGATTAATTATCGTAGATGAAACTTGGATACACCATTATATGTCCGAAACAAAAATACAGTCCAAACAGTGGACTGCAAAGAGGTAACCGGCTCCAAAAAAAGCAAAAACTGTTTTTTTTTTTTTTTTTTTTTGCTGGGAAAGTGATGGCGACTGTTTGTTTGGGATTGTCATGGAGTTATTTTAATCGATTATTTTCAAAAAGGGAAAAACTATTACAGGAACATACTACGCATCATTACTTTCCAAACTGGGGGCAGAACTTGCGGAAAAACGGCCACATTTGTAGAAAAAGATAATCCTGTTTCACCAAAACAACGCACCGTCTCACACTTCAGCAGTTGCAATGGCGAAAATCCACGAATTACGGTTTGAAGTGTTTGACCATCCGCGATACTCACCAGATCTAGCCCCAAGCGACTTCGTTTCGTTCCCGCATCTGAAAATTGCACTCGGAGGACAGAGATTTTCGTCAAATGAAGAGGCAATCACCTTCGTGAACAACTATTTTGTAGAGAAAATGCCGAGTACTATTTGGACGGGTTACAGAGATGGGAGCATCGCTGAGAGAAGTGGTAGAGGTACAAGGAGACTATGTTGAAAAATAAAGAAATAAAAATTATGAACAAATATCTTGTATCATTATTAGGTCGGAAGCTTTTCAGACCACATATGGTTTGCGCCAATCACGAACCCTCCCTTCTGTATAAAATATATTAAAGGCACTTTCAGTAACCAAAATTACATCACTTCATCATTCTTGTTCCTTTTTGTATAATCATTTAACAAACGACAATTTCTTTGCCAAGTTATTTTTGTTTACATGAGGCTTTTTTCTCGCCACTTCCATTGTAGCCTTCTTCAGTAAAAGCTCTTGTATTTGGTTCTGGGTGCACATCTTTATGAGTAGTCAGATGCAATGCAGTCGCTAGTTAGGGGGTACTTATTTTCCCATCCAAGGATGTTTATTCCAAATTTGCATTTAACTTCATAACAAATAATTTAATTACATAAATTCTTCAGATTAATTAACCTACAACTAATACTTAATAAAATGAAATTAAATAAAATATAATAAAAATAAAGCAAATAAAACAACCCTACTCCACTACCATATTCCAGTACCCACAAAGTAAACAATAATAAAACCTAAAATACAATAATTTAAAATATTTTTTCGTCAACCTTTGCTATATCCAAATATTTTTCAATTTACAGTTCAAAATTAACTTAAATTCCTTTTAAAATATTTCAAACAAAGTATCTTTAAACATTTCCTTTTATAAAGTCACTTCTCATTAAATGTATTAAACAAATATATACCATTCTTGAAACTTATAAATTCAGTTTCATACATATAAAATAAAACCTCAATTACTCTAATTTATTACAATTTCCCAAAATCTTACATCCCTAAACTGCTTAGTGCTGGTATGCAGCAGTACAAACCGGAATCCAGTTTATTACACTAAAGCCCGATTTTACCAACAGATGTTAACACTTAACACGAGTTTAGCAATAGTTAGAACAAATATTGGATTTAACCAGCAAGTGTTAGCTTAACACTCGCGGCCCGCCTCAGTAGCGTAGATGGTAGCGTGTCTGCCTCACATTCAAGAGGCCCCGAGTTCGAATCTCGACCAGGGTCGGGCCCAAATGACCTTGTTGTCGACGGGCCCTAAAACACCACATACTCACTCACTCACTCGACCAGGGTGAGATACCTGGATAAGGTTTTTCCGGGGTTTTCCCTTATCCTGAATGACCAATGTCGGGTAACCGACCCTGGACTCATTTGAGTATCATTTCACCCATTCCATTCATCGTCTGATATGCCAACGCTGGAGGACGTAAATTAAAAAAAAAGGAAAGAAAATAATGAACACTCGTTAAATCTCTTGTTAAACCAAACGAAATGGCTCAGGTGGTTTCGTCTCTGGCCCGCATTCGGGAGGCCCGGCTTCGATTCCCGTGGCCGACCTACCTGACCCTTGGATTTTTTCGTGGGTTTCCCGGGTCGCTAGGCGAATGCTGGGTAGATTAATTACATTCCCCGAATTTCCTGGCCGTCCATTTCATCTCCATTATTATTTCACATCATCTCTCATCTGGTGGTCTCTTTCAGGGTAGAAGTGTCGGTGGGTGTCTAGGCGCTGCATGGCAGGATGATTTGCTCTGAGGAAAACTACTTCCTCCTTTGGTAGGTCAGTTGCCACTCTCCACTCCTCTGCTGGGACCATTTCGGGACCACTAGCCAGGGACCTATGGGACTCCGATCGCCTGCCTTGGGACCATTAGGGCTCGGCTACTGGGCTCGCCGTCCCGCTGTAGGGGAGCGAGTTTGTTGTCCTGGTCTGTCGAGGGAAGTCTCTATCCAAGTAAACTGTAGGGACCCTGCTCTCTGTACTGCCGTGGCTCCTTGGGTCCGCCGCCCTCTCTCTCCTTCGCCTCATCCTTCCTCCCGGGGGTGCCCCACTTAGGGTCATAGGAATAATGGGCCAAGCATGGTGGCCTACGTACGCCTACGTACCGAACCCCGTCCCTAATGAAATCCCAGTCTCTTGTTAAACTAAGAATTCAAACTTCTGTTGTTAAGTCCTTAACAATTGTAAATAGTCAAGATGGCTAGCATAAACTCAGCTGTTGATGTCGATTTGCTATACTTAAGACCATCTAAATGGCATTCGTAATAGAGTACGGCCTATGTGGAGAAATGATTTTGAGGAGCTACCTGAAGAAAACAAAAGCTACAGAGGTATAGACTGTCGAAGCAAAATTGCTATGAAGGTTACTGCGGAAGCACAAGAGAGGCTAGAACATTCATGGAAAGGAATATACCGATCTCGCCTTTGCTTCAGGTATTAATGACTTTGCGATTTTATAATTCACTGAATTATGTAGATAATACATTGTCCACTTCCCTTCTTGAAACGTTCAAGTCACCTATCACTTGTCCTTCGCTCCTCGTTTTAAGTTTACGTATTACTGAGTTAGAACATGCATCGAAAGGAATATGCCAATCTCACCTTTGCTTCAAGTATTAATAACTTTGCGATTTTATAATTCACGGAATTATGTGGATAATACACTGTCCACATCCCGTCTTGAAACCTTCAAGTCACTCGTCACCTGTCTTTCGCACCTCGTTTTAAATTTACGTAATACTAACGAAGCTGTTTTGTGCTTCTAGTGGTGACACATGCATTTGAATTAAATTCCTTTCCAATTTTTTTGCCACGTGACATCTTTCTCTTTTACATTCACCACATCCGCCCTCTTATTTTCCAGGATATCGTTATACATCGTCACCAATTCAATTAACAGTTCTTGCTCCATCGATGAGAAATTTGTCTCGCGGCTTTTGTTCACGATTTTGTTTACCCGTCATTTGTTCAGCTGTCTGCAGACGAAAATGAAAACAAATGCGCATCGCAGTACGCTCAGAAAATAATACGAACGATCCATAGCCTTCTATAGTTGTAATATGTACAAGTTTCTTGGCGTTAACACGTGTTTGTTAACATTTTCAGAAAACAAGTTGGTGACATGCAAGAAATTTAACAGTAGTGTTAGCGCTGTGATAATTGTTACATTTGTTAACGTCGATTTTAACAATTGTTGGTGAAATCGGCCATTTATGTTTAGCCAATAACGGTATCCGGCATTTAAAGTGCTTAAAAATTAAAAATTAACCCTTAATAATTACCTGTTCAGAATTTTACAGTAGGTACAATGGGAATAAGGCAATACTTAGGCTTAAACGACAGTCATTTTCTTCACTGTGTGTTGCTTTTGACAAACGTTTCTCTTTGCATCGTTAGATACAAAACAAATGCTTCTCGTTTGATGAAAGTACAATAGAAATTTAAACCAATAACAGAGAATGTCTAGGAAGTAGTTAACTCTTAAGATTTTGTGAATCTTTTAGAGTTAACAAATTATATAAAGGAATTTAAATGCTGTTCCCTAAAATATACATTTCTTTTTTATTTATAATAACTAAACACTAGTAACACAACTTCACTTATCTTATTTAAATCCTGGGACCGGTTTCAAAGCAAACATCTGCTTTATCCTCAGCCACTCAGCTTGACACTCACCCACTAACTGACTGACTGACCTTGACCACTACCGGAGTTTGAAGGATAGCTCCTTATCTAACTGCCATCTACCGGGGACAACACAAACTTATTGATGATGTCTATTGGAGGGATATCAAAATTCATTACGCGATCCTTATTTTTCAAAATAAAGATCTTCTCCCAAACCATTAAATCTATCGGTTCCTTCAATTGTTTCGATAATTTAACTACTGTATTTACTTCATGATTATATGACCAAAAATGATCAGCCACTGCCGATTTCTCTGTCTGTCTATATTTAATATTTCTAAAATGTTCTTTCGCTCTGGTTTCTAAATTACGCTTGATTCTGCCAATATAGATCTTATCGCATTCTAAACAGCTAACTTGATAAATACCAGATTTTTTGTTGTCTGAAATTTTGTCTTTTTTAGAAAACTGTAGCAAATCTTTTATACTGTAATTATTATGAGGTGCTAGTATTATACCCACTTCTTTGAAAATGTTTTGGAACTTTTTATTTGCCCATGGATGATAAGTAAATTTTTTGAAAATATAATCCTTTTTTACTTTTTTAAGAGTGGAAACATCATTAACATTTTTTTTATATTTAAATTTTTCCATTCTTCTGATTATAAAATCTTTATTAAAGCCGTTAATTAAAGCAGTGTTTACAATATGTTTATATTCCGCATTAAATTCTTCTTCATTTAGAGGTATGTTTATCAATCTGTAAATCAGTGTTACTAGTGTTTAGTTATTATTAATAACCTAGTTTACTTCACTGTCAGCAGCTTCAGTTTTTTACATACATTTCTTTTGTCATTAAAATAGTTTAAATATATGGTATTCAATTTCTTAGAGCCATTTCTGAGAAAATAACATTTTCGAAATGAATACCTACTGTTATGTAAGGGGATGTTTGGAGAGGAGGCCAATTTCTTCAAATGTTTGTTTCAAGCTGCAGAACATACATACCAAATTTGTGTTGTCATATACATATGCAGCCATTCTATCTTTTGCTGTATTCAGAGGACTACTAACCGCAGCGAAATCTTGCTATGCAATTTTTGGGTGGAATGCAATGAAAGTAGAATTAAGTATAAGTTTTAGTTTGATTTGGAAAGAGGCAGGATGTTGCGGTTTCCCAGGCGCGGCGCGTGCCGGTTGATTAGGCAGGATATGCGGCAGGTGTGAGGATGAGCCGGAAGTGTAGGTGGCAGCAACCGGATGTGGCTACACTTCCCATCTTTAAACGACTCATTTGTCGCCGTACTTCTTGGTAAACAGCATTTCCTTGCTAATGAAATTCGCGTCTTATCCGGTTACTTCAAACCGCAAAATGGCAACGTGATACTACTTCCGAAACTGACACTGGATACCATTAAAATATGTGACACTTTTTACTTACTTATAATACGTCGAGGAGGTATCGCATTACACCGGTAAATTCGATACTTCTACAAACAAAACTTTAACTAGGTGTTATTTAAAGAAATAGCTTTCTTGTGTACTGAATTTGTAGCTTAATGTTTAACACTGGGTCACTCCAATGCCCGATTTCAGCAACAAAGTTGTTAAACTCCTTGCCTGTCACCAACCTGTTTTCTGAAAATGTTAACAAACACGTGTTAACCACAAGAGGCTTGTAAATATTACAACAATAGAAGGCTATGGATGAGACGTATTATTTTCTCAACGTACTCCGATGCGCATTAGTTTTCATTTTCGTCTGCACACAGATGAAAAAATGGCGGGTAAACAAAATCGTAAACAAAAGCCGTGAGACATATTTTTCATAGATGAAGCAAGAATTGTTAATTGAATTGGTGAAGAAGTATAAGGATATTGTGGAAAATAAGAGGACGGATGCGGTGAATGTAAAATGTCACGTGGGAATAAATTGAAAACGAATTTAATTCAAATGCATATGACACTACCAGAAGCACCAAACAACTTCGTTAGTATTATTTAAATTTAAAACGAGATGCGAAGGATAGAAGTGAACAGTGACCTGAACGTTTCAAGACGGGAAGTGGACAGTGTATTATCCACATAATTCAGTGAATTATAAAATGGCAAAGTTATTAATACTTGAAGCAAAGGAAAGTTTGACATATTCCTTTCGATGTATGTTCTAACTCGGTATTACGTAAATTTAAAACGAGGTACGAAGAAGGACAAGTGACAAGTGACTTGAACGTTTCAAGACGAGAGGTGGACAATGTATTATCCACATAATTCAGTGTATTATAAAATAGCAAAGTTATTAATACTTGAAGCAAAGGAAAGATTGACATATTCCTTTCGATGCATGTTCTAACTCAGTATTACGTAAATTTAAAACGAGGTACGAAGAAGGACAAGTGACGAGTGACTTGAACGTTTCAAGACGAGAGGTGGACAGTGTATTATACACATAATTCAGTGAATTATGAAATCGTAAAGTCATTAATACGTGAAGCAAATGCGAGATCGGCATATTCCTTTCGATGCATACTCAGTATTTCGTGAATTTAAAACGAGGTACGAAGAAGGACAAGTGACGAGTGACTTGAACGTTTCAAGACGAGAGGTGGACAGTGTATTATCCACATAATTCAGTGAATTATGAAATCGCAAAGTTATTAATACGTGAAGCAAATGCGAGATTGGCATATTCCTTTCGATGCATGTTCTAACTCGGTATTACGTAAATTTAAAACGAGGTACGAAATAAGGACAAGTGACGAGTGACTTGAACGTTTCAAGACGAGAGGTGGACAGTGTATTATCCACATAATTCAGTGAATTATAAAATCGCAAAGGCGAGATCGCCATATTCCTTTCGATGCATGTTCAAACCTCTCTTGTACTTCCGCAGTAACCTTCATAGCAACATGTTTCGACAGTCTATACCTCTGTAGAAAATTTTCTTCTGATAGTTCCTCAAAATCATTTCTCCTCATCGGCCGTACTCTATTACGAATGCCATTTAGACGGTCTTACATATAGCAAATCGACAACAAATGTGCGTTCAGGCCCGCTATCTTGACTATTTACAATTGTTAAGGCCTTGACAACAGAAAATTGGCATGTTAGTTTAACAAGAGATTTAACGCGAGTCTTAAGCTAACACTTGTTGCTGAAATGCAATTTTTGTTATAACTTTTGCTAAACTCGTGTTTAGTCGTAACATCTGTTGGTGAAATCGGGCCTAAATTTGCTAGGGCTTCAAATGCGATTATGACATCACAAGAAACAAGTACTCCGTAACAGACCGTTAAGGCGTATTAACTACCGAAGTAAAAGATAACACTTCCGCTGACTGATGAATCAGTGTACCTGTAGGATTAAAGTCTCGAATAGGTACAATCCCAGATCATTCAGCAGCAGCATCTACTGAGGATGTCGCAACGGTATTTTGATTTCCTCTTCTTTCTCCTTAACACAATTACCCCCCCCCCCCCATTTATACCCCGCCTTTGACTCCACGGGTCATATTTGTGGTCGCTCTCCTTCGGAACATATCAAAGGTGTTAATTCGTAGTCGTTGGGTTTTAATCATTAAATCACGCACACATTCATACTTCCAGACTCCGGGGAAGATAAGCAATTATCTTGATTGGAGAAAAATTCTCAACCCCACCGCCGTGAATCGAACCGGGGACCCCTAGTTCGGCAGGCAGACTGAGCTATGGGGCTAGCCTTGACATAATATTCAATCACGCCTACCGATGTATGACACGTTGCTGTGATTGTATCTCAACACAGAGTACATTCACTGGACGCGCTGTCTAGATAACCTCACGTAAGCTTTACGTTGTTCACATTTTTTTCTGATACGCCTCTTTGCTTTGCCATGTAGTAACTAACGTGATTACATGAAAAACCATTACAACATTGAAACATTTAAACCAATAATAAATGACTGATGTTATAAAATAGTTATTTGAAATAATCTCTGCATTTTGGATAGGTTTCACACTGTTTGTAGGCATACTTAAAAAATTTCAAAATATACTTTTAGGTCATGGAAATATATGATATTTTGACCAAAATCATTAGTAATTTTTACAACATTAAAACCTTGTAAAAACGCTTTATGTAAGTTCAGTTTGCAGTCAGGGGATTTGCTTGAAAACGTCTATCGCCATTTTTTTATCTATTAAATTTTCGTCATCCTTTGCGATATCATAATATAACTAAGTAGCCGAACTTGTCTAGTATCTTCACTATCGTAGCTAAGTCACTGTTTAGCAGTAGAATACATTCTGCTATTTGCCTTTTCATGCACATACTAGTGCACAATCTTCAGGCACTGTCCTTTTTAATCTTCTGGGAAAAAGCATTGGTATCCAGCAGTAGCTCTGAAATCGCTTTCATGCTTCATCGCAATGGTTCTTATTTCTTCACTCATTGTGTCCATTTTTAAATACCTATGGATGTTATCACTCCTAACGTAATATGGTGCGTTAACGATAGATGGCTCAAATGAGTACAGGGTATCAGAGCATAGAGTTACCAGACATTCATCTTTCAGTATAAGGGAAAACCTCCAACGTGAAGTCATATCGGACAGTAAATGAAATGATTATATGAGCCCAGAGTACATAGAGCTTAGAGTTACCAGACATTTATCTTCCAGAATAAGGGAAAACCTCCAACGTTAAGCCATATCAGACGATGAACGAAATGATGTTCAAGTGAGTACAGAGTACATAGAGCTTACAGTTATCAGACATTCATCTTTCATAAGGGAAAACTTCCAACGTTAAGTCATATCGGACGATGAATGAAATTATGTACACAGGAGTACAGGGTACATAGAGCTTCGAGTTACCAGACATTCATCTTTCATGATAAGGGAAAACCTCCAACGTTAAGTCATATCGGACGACCAATGAAATGATGTTCAAATGAGTACAGGGTACATAGAGCTTAGAGTTACCAGACATCCATCTTTTATGATAAGGGAAAACTTCCAACGTTAAGTCATATCGGACGATGAATGAAATTATGTACACAGGAGTACAGGGTACATAGAGCTTCGAGTTACCAGACATTCATCTTTCATGATAAGGGAAAACCTCCAACGTTAAGTCATATCGGACGACCAATGAAATGATGTTCAAATGAGTACACGGTACATAGAGCTTAGAGTTACCAGACATTTATATTCCAGAATAAGGGAAAACCTCCATTGTTAAGTAATATCAGACGATGAACGAAATGATGATTATATGAGCCCAGAGTACATAGAGCTTAGAGTTACCAGACATTTATCTTCCAGAATAAGGGAAAACCTCCAATGTTAAGTCATATCAGACGATGAACGAAATGATGTTCAAATGAGTACAGGGTACATAGAGCTTAGAGTTACCAGACATTCATCTTTCAGGATAAGGGGAAACCTCCTACGTTAAGTCATATCAGACGATGAATGAAATGATGTTCAAATGAGTACAGGGTACATAGAGCTTAGAGTTACCAGACATTCATCTTTCAGGATAAGGGATAACCTCCAACGTTAAGTTATATCGAACGATGAGTGAAATGATGTTCATATGAGTCCAGGGTACATAGAGCTTAGATTTACCAGACATTCATCTTTCATGATAAGGGAAAACCTCCAACGTTAAGTCACATCGAACGATGAATGAAATGAGGATTATATGAGCACAGGGTACATAGAGCTTAGAGTTACCAGACATTCATCTTTCAGGATAAGGTAAAACCTCCAACGTTACGTCATATCGGACGATGAATGAAATTATGTTCAAATGAGTACAGGGTACATAGAGCTTAGAGTTACCAGACGTTAATTTTTCAGTATAAGGAAAAGCCCCGGGAAAATTTTATAACCCTGACCGTGATTAGAACTATGGACCGCTTATATGTGAGGCAGGCACGCTACCACCACACTACAGAGGTGGGGATTGTTTTTAATGCTGCTCGCTGCAGAGGCACACACATACAGAGCTTTAACGAAACTGATTTTTGTATATACGGTGAAGTTTAGTTGGATTGCAAAATCAAATAGTGTTTTGAAGAACTGTGTACATTTTCACCAGGGAATGAAGAAAGCTGGCAGAAAGGAATGGAAAGCAAGATAAAACGCGGATAATATCTGTAACTAAATTTATCACAGTCTGGTCGCTGCACATTGCTGGAATTCCAATAACACTCCTGATCCCATATGGCTCATCCGTCATGCTCAGACCCGAATTTAGAAAGATTAATAGCTCGGTCCAGTTCCGGCTTGACACAACCATAGGCAAGAAATCCAGTAATTGCGTAATACAACCAGACCCCATTGCTTCTTCTTCTCCTTTAAGATTTATTGCAGTGTTTGTTTGTGCCATTGCTGATAAAAAGATAGCTAATTATTATACTGAATTCACAAGGTTAACCGCCTGTCTCGGTAGCGTGGATGGTAGCGTGACGGCCTCACCTTCAAGAGGTCCCGAGTTCGAATCTCGGTCAGGGTGAGTTACCTGGCTAAGGTTTTTCCGCGGTTTTCCCTTATCATAAAAGGCGAATGTCGAGTAACTGAACGCTTTATTGACCCTGGGTTCATTTAAACATCATTTCATTTATTGTCCGATGTGACCTGACGTTGGAGGACGTATATTAAAAACAGGAAGGAAGGAAGGAAGGAAGGAAGGAAGGAAGGAAGGAAGGAAGGAAGGAAGGAAGGAAGGAAGGAAGGAAGGAAGGAAGGAAGGAAGGAAGGAAGGAAGGAAGGAAGGAAGGAAGGAAGGAAGGAAGGAAGGAAGGAAGGAAGGAAGGAAGGAAGGAAGGAAGGAAGGAAGGAAGGAAGGAAGGAAGGAAGGAAGGAAGGAAGGAAGGAAGGAAGGAAGGAAGGAAGGAAGGAAGGAAGGAAGGAAGGAAGGAAGGAAGGAAGGAAGGAAGGAAGGAAGGAAGGAAGGAAGGAAGGAAGGAAGGAAGGAAGGAAGGAAGGAAGGAAGGAAGGAAGGAAGGAAGGAAGGAAGGAAGGAATCTACAGCAAGTTTTTCCTCTGCCCTGTACAGTCTATTGTATTCCACACGAAACACGTTTTCTTGTAGGTACAAGGGTGATAGAGCGTATTAGTGATATTCAAAAACTTTAAGAGCTGGTCCTTAAGTGAGGACTTTGAAATTTCGTACTCTTTGCACGACCAGGAGATAAACATACTTCCTATTTCACAAAAGTATAAATATTGAAAAATTAGACTCATTAGCGTAGCATAAATGGAAGCGTAGTTGGTAGTGTGACTGGCTCACGTTCAAAAGGTCTAGAGTTCGAATCTTGGTCAGGGTGAGCTACCTGAATAAGGTTTTCTCCGGGGTTTCCCCTTATCCTTAAAGACGAATAACGGGTAACTCTAAGCTCTATGGACCCCGGGCTCATTTGAGCGTCATTTCATCCATTATATTAAAAAAAAGGTTAACTCCTCATTAACATCTGAATCACCAAAAATCCACAGCCAGGCTTTTCTCTGCCACGTACAGTGTATCGTATTCCACACGAAACATGTTTTCTTGTAGGTACAAGGGTAATAGAGCGTATTAACGATATTCAAAAACTTTAAGAGCTGGTCATTAAGTGAGAAATTTGAAATTCCGTACTCTTTGCACGACCAAGAGATAAAAAATACTTTCTATTTGAGAAAAGTATAAATATTCGAAAAGTATACTCAATAACAAGGAAGCCTGCCTCGGTAGCGTGGATGGTAGCATGTCTGTCTCACGTTCAAGAGGTCCCAAGTTCGAATCTCGGTCAGGTTGGGCTACCTGGATAAGGTTTCTCGGGTTTTCCCTTATCCTGTAAGACGAATGTCGGGTAACTCTAAGCTCCATGGACCCCGGGCTCATTTGAGCATCATTTCATCCATTCCATTCATCGTCTGATATGACTTAACGTTGGAGGACGTAAATTACAACAACAACAAAAAATCCATTTCTTTTCTTGGTGTCCTCTGATATGACAACAATTTTCATTTTCACAAAATTACACTGTACTTTATTTACTTACTGTATTTACTGTAGTTAAATTGTCATTACTGTCATTACACAATGAGGAAACTAATTTTTTTTCCTTGAAGAAGTAATTTTCACATCACATTCATCGCCAATATTTGAGGTTGGGTTTGACGAAATCAATATATTGTCATGTGTTACCAGGGACGTATTTAGCGGGGGGTGCCCAGGAGGTCCGTACCCCCCCCCAACCAAATAAATAAACATTTCAAAATTTTAATAAATATGAAAGGGTAGAGCCAGAGTGAAAAAGTCAATGCCATAACCGGGATTTGAACCACGGATCACGGTGGATCTTCCAGAAGATCCGTGGTTCAAATCCCGGCTATGGCATTGAATTTTTCAGTCTGGCTCTACCCTTTCATAGTGCGTCCTACTAACGGCTAGTATGAAAAAACAAATAATTTCCATTTTAATAAATAGCTGAAATAAAACTTGGTTTAAAATAAATCAAAAAAGTTTATTCAAGCTTCTCATCTTAACGTCTCTATTCACTGTGAGGCAGACATGAAGCTATTTAAGAGATAACGAAAAGTTACTGCACAGCAGCTGTAGAACTCGTTAAAATACACAAATAATGTCAATTACAATAATGTATTGCAAAGTTACCCAATTCCGATATATTATAATTTGTTGATTAGAATTCCCAGATACTTACTTAAAGGTATGTAGTGTTTAACTTCCAAGTTTCTATTCCCTTTTTCATTCCAGAAGAACTAATATTTCAAATGCAACAATCAGTGGTTCGCTTTTTAAATATCTGATTACTCCTTATATCTCTTTATACAAAAAAATGTGCAATATGCATGGCCTTTCTACAGACTTTGTGAAAAGAAACAAGACAAAAACAAACATTTCTAAGATCAATTTCTTGAAGCTTGGGTGGAGAAAGTCACGTGAATATAATATATTATAGGTGTTTTTATTTTTTTACAAAAATGATAAAAACACATACATTTTTGGACCACACTCCCCGGAAACTGGCTTCTGAATACGTGCCTGTGTGTTACTAAATTTTTTTCATTTTAGGGATTGTAATTCTTTGACTATTTAATCAGGATTACTTAAACTGTTTATATTGGTTCCCATACCGATTTCTCACAATAAAATTATTGCTTCTTCCCATCTTGAAAACAGCACTAGTAATTCAAAACAGACTAAGCAAAGCATGGAAGCACGGTTACAATTTGTTTTCTCTGATATTTTGGGGTGTGTAGTTTAATTAAATAAGCCCACAATATTAACTTATAAAACGTTTTAAAATTATTAATATAATCGAATAATGCAACACTGACATAAAAACACGAAACCATAAATTTATATTAGGTAACTGAACACTGCAAACTCTCGCGGATGCAATTCGTACTCTACGTGTAGTATATAAGGAACGTCAGAGCGTTCGCTTAGCGGGGAGGTCCGAAGCTACAGGGTAAACATCACAGTGCATCAGCGCTCAAAAGCAGCCTCAAAGGTCTCCTAATCTTGGCGCGAAATGCGACTCTAGGCCACGGAGTACAAAGTGGCACCAACCCATGTAGCGACTATGACTTCCCTTTTGGTTTATTTTATAAATATTTACTATTGATCTATGTATCAATTGTTCAAGCATTTGCGGTACGAAGTCTAAACTATTAACACATAAGTTTGTACATGTTATCTATAGCATATGCATCTACTGTAATTAATACAGCTGTCTGCCCGCCTCTGTGGCATAGGGGTAGCGTGTCTGCGTCAAGAGGTCCCTAGTCGAATCTCTCAAAGTTATCTGGATGAGACTTTTTCCGCTTTTTCTGTTATTATAAAAGTTGAATGTAGGGTAACTGTAAGCTGTATGAACCGTGGGCTCATTTGAGCATTGTTTCTTTCATCGTCTGATATGACATAAGGTATTTATTTATTTTTTAAAAAAAGGTATCTGTCTACAGGGGAAAAGAAATGATGATGATCATAATTTATAATAATAATAATAATAATAATAATAATAATAATAATAATAATAATAATAATAATAATAATAATAATAATAATAATAATAATAATAAGAAGAAGAAGAAGAAGAAGAAGAAGAAGAAGAAGAAGAAGAAGAAGAAGAAGAAGAAGAAGAAGAAGCAGAAGAAGAAGAAGAAGAAACAACAACAACAACAACAACAAGAACAAGAAGAAGAATATTGTGAGGACAACGCAAACGTCACTTTACTTGTCACTAACACTGTTGAACGTAATTGCTCTTCTATTACTGCTGAGACTGGTAATTAAAGATTTCACATCTTCGGGTCCGGGCTTTGTGTCTGCGTGACTATATGCTCTCATCTGACACTTATGTTGATGATGTGCTACTGTATAAGGATGGCTCAACATCTCGTTTGCTTTTATTTACTGTACCATGTTCCACCCGAAAGTTCCATATCGAGATATCACTGCAAATTCACGTTTTGATGTCCCCTTAAATAGTTAAATAAAATCAAGGATGGTATGATAAATGGAATCTAGTTATAATAATGTATTAATGAAGGAATTAGATATATATTTATTAGAATTTACTTCCAAAAATATTCAATTTTTTTTTTAAATTTCAAATTTTCACTCATCTTTCTATAAGTAGCTTTAGAAAACAGGTTAAGTATTGCTTTAATTCCATAAAAAAATTTAGACTCGTAGCTGCAGTAGTTTTATAAATGGGTGCACCAAACGTTAAAAAAAAAAAAAAAAAAATAAATAAAACAGAGATAAACAGCATTGAAGTTTTGTTATGTTGGAAGTACTCCACAGAATTTCCCCAGATCCATATTTTGTATCTTTTACATCATCAGCATCCTTCCTCTTTCGTTTTTCACTCCTTCTGTTCTTCCTAGACTCCATGGTCACTTGCTCTATGGTATTATTAATTATTTTGTTAAATTTGGCGGGGGGAGGGGCTGGTAAATTGAGAACATCAGCCAATATCTTACCTGTCTCAATACCTTTGCCAATGCTTCTCAAGAAATAAGCAAACCTTACATTTACTTCTGCACCACTTTTAATAGTTCTGGATGTTTCAAATGTATATTGCTTATTGCACTTTTGGCAACTGAGTGATAATGTAGGCAATAATCCATTTGGTTTTTTTGGTGTCCTCTGATATGAAAACATTTTCCATTTTCACAAAATTTACACTATACAAAGTTTCTATATCTACTAACTGAAAACTTGTTGATCTAACATCATTATTTACTTTAGTTAAATTGTCATCACTGCCATTACACAATGAAGAAAATTTTTCCTCGAAGAAATAAATTTCACTTCACATTCATCGCCAATGTTTGAGGTTAGGTTTGACGAAGTCAATATATTGTCATGTGTTACTACACTTTTTCCATTTTAGGAGTTGTAACTCTTTTATTATTTAATTATTATGATTACTTAAGCTGTTTATACTGGTTCCCATGCGAATTTCTTACAACAAAATTATTGCTTCATCACATCTCGGAAGCAGCACTAGTAATTCAAAACATACTAAACAAACCATGCAAGAATTAATATTAGATGCACAGATTAATATTAATAGAAAAAACAAGGACTTCCTTTCTTAATAAGGATGTGCTCTGGAATGTAGCGTCAATAAGGTTACAACCAAGGAGAGAACAGTAACAAATGGCTAATAGGGGGCGTGGCACACTGTGCAGCCTTTTCAAAATGAGTCTATTTAGGACTTTTAAAACTATGGGACAGGAAAATAAATATCGTTATTCGCTTCTATAAACATCAGGTAAGATTATTTTGGCAAAAATTCATTTTGTGAAATTACACCCCAGAATGCCGTTCCGGCTCCCCTTAAGTATTTAAACACAGAAGATTTTTTAACAAAATCACCTCATTCCAAAGTATCATTTACTCGGAATAATTTTCGTATATTTGATTTTTTCAAAAATGCCTATAACGGTTTTCATTAATGTGTCGTATGTTAAAGATATTTGCATGACAAATGAAGTGTATATGTTAAGTTTTCTGGAATGTCCTCTGAAGTCGTCTTCATTCTGAAATAGGTACTTTTGTATAGCTGGAGAGCCGTAAGAGTTACAAAAAATATTATGTGATTAACGAATGTGATCCACAACAGAATTTCGTTCACTACTCCACGTGAATTGTCCCGCTTTATCCATCGTCTTCCCGTTAAAAAGTCTCCCGGTCATGACCTTATCCCTAACGTTGTGCTGAAGAATTTGACAAACAAAGCCCTAGCTTATTTATCATCAATCTTCAATGCTGCTCTGCGCATTGGTCATTTTCCATCTACATGGAAACATGCGGAAATTATAGTCTTCCACAAGCCCAACAAGCCAAAAAATCTTCCCTCAAGTTACAGACCAATCAGCTTATTACCTACACTTTCTAAGCTTTTTGAAAAGATTATTCATCAACGTATTTCTCATTTTTTGATTCATAATCAGATAATTCCGTCTTTTCAGTTTGGCTTTCGCCCGAAGCATGCTACCACTCACCAATTGCTCAGAATCACGCAGTCTATTATTCAAGGTTTCGAAAACAGGCAATACACCGTAGCAGCATTCCTAGATATCGCCCAGGCATTCGACAAGGTGTGGCACAGTGGACTACTACTTAAAGCATATTGCATTGGTCTCCCTTATTATCTGATACAAATCATAGCAAGTTTTCTCACCAATAGAACCTTTGTGGTGCGCATTGCTGGTTTCACATCCACCCGACGGCCTATTTTAGCAGGTGTACCTCAAGGTTCAGTACTTGCACCACTCCTCTTTAATATATTCACTTATGATCTTCCTGATATAGCTCCAGTTTGTACGGCGTTATACGCAGATGATACTGCTCTCTATTATTCTCACGCCAATATTCTTCATGCCATTCAGAAACTGCAAATTGCCCTAGATCAATTAGCTCATTGGTTCTCTCACTGGCGCATTTCCCTCAATACTAACAAGACAGAGGTTAAGATCTTCTCTTTACGACCTTATAGGGATCCTCCTTCACTACGGCTGCTGGGGGAACCGCTCTCATGGTTACCAAGCAATGTGCCAGTGAAATACCTTGGGGTGTTACTGGACACTCGACTTACTTGGAACGCCCACATCTGTCGGTCTGTTACGCTTGCATTTGCCCGGCTATCAAAACTGTACCCTCTACTCAACAGGCGCACTTCACTTGGTTATGAATCCTCCCTGCTTCTTTACACATCTCTAGTCCGTCCCATTTTTACCTATGCAGCTCCAGTCTGGGGTGGCACCAGTAAGACTAATCTCCGCCGACTGCAGGTACTACAAAACAGGGTGCTTCGCACAGTTACAAACGCTCCATGGTTCATCCGAAACCAGCAGCTGCACCATGAGTTTGGTCTTCTACCCGTTCACCAATACATCCGACGCCTGGCACGTCCATTCTTTTACAATCTCCAGGAGGTCCCTGGAGCTGTTACCTACCGTCTCGGCTGTCGCACTCGCCAGCCAACTCGCCTGAAGCGCAGACTGCCCCAAGATCTTCTCCTGAGTGACGTCTCCAGCACAGATGACTCAGACACGTGATTAATACCATCAGACTTTAAGTTCTCAATTGTGTTACAGTTATCCTCCATATTTAGTTAGAGGAGTCGTTCATGGCTACCTCCATTGTTATGTGTCCTGTTCCTATATATCTTATACCAAACATCTGTAAAGCATAATTGCTGATCGATGGATAAAATAAATAAATAAAAAAAAACGAATGTGATCAGAGAACTGTCAGCTACGAGAGCATTTGGTGTACCATAATGTTCCGTCACTTTCCTAACTGCTCTAATATGAATGCATAAATACGTGCCATTTGGCTGGCCCCGTAGCTCAGTCGGTAGAGCACCTGCCTACCGTGTTAGGGGTCCCGGGTTCGATTCCCGGCGGTGAGGGTGGGGATTTTTCTCCGACCAAGATAATTCCCCATCTTCCCCAGAGTCTGGAAGTATGAATGAGAGTGTGATTGTGTGCGTGATGTAATGATAAAAAACCCAAAGATAACGAGTTAACACCTTCAGTATGTTCCAAAGGAGAACGGCCGCCGATATGACCATAGTAGTTAAAGGCGGGGTATAAATGGAACAAGCGCAAAAAAAAAAAAAAAAAAAAAACCGTACCATCCAATATTGAGGAACCATTGTGGAAGAAACCGACAAATTTGGAACTCGTTAAAGTACGCAATAACTTTTTTTTTTTTTTTTTTTTGGAGAGATAGCCATTTCCGAGGTATTCCTTGTAACTTGAATACTTGCTATATAAACCTGAACCATTTCAATATTCCATAAATTTTGAACCACCCTGAATCTTCTTGTGCTGATTCCACCATGGACGATGTGATATCTACTTTTAAACTTAATGACCTGCGTTGTTTCTAAAACCTACACTTTTGTGTGGTAAAATGGAGCTTTATAAGGTCCGTATATTATTTCCACAAAGTTTCTAATATATTAACTATGTGAGTCGCATATACAAGGGGCGTCCAGAAAGTAAGTTCTGTTTCAATTTATCTTCGCTGAAGCGCTGCGATCGCAGTTCCGCACATGCGCGGTAGACACTCTGTATCAAGGAGAAGAAACGTGCGCCATTGTGAGATCGCTGTCAGCCACGTAGGCTTTGTTGTGCTTGTTTACAATGTCGGTGTTGATTGAAAATCCCGCCGCTTGTGAAATCAGATCTGTGATTCGTTTTCTGGATGCTAGGAAAGTGAAACCAATTGAAACTTGGTATGTAACTTATCGGCAATTTGTGATGTCAATGTGTTTCTTCACGACAACGCACGAACACAGACTGCCAATGCGAGGAAATTAAAGACTAATGTGATCCCTTACACCAACGACAACGTTACATACACAAAACTAAGTCATTCAAATAATGTGTGTTGTTTGCAATTTTGTTGGTACACACGTGCAACTTCGGGAGAATATAATACACAATTGGCAGATTATATTGCACTATTTACATCTCAGAGAAAATGTTGGAAGTGTCCTCCACCAGCATCAATACATGTTTGTACTCGTCTTACCATTCTGAAGTTTTACGGAGAGTATCCTTGCCAATGTTACTTATTTCGGTTCGAATGGATTACTTCAGAACATCAATTGTCCGTGGCCTATTCTTGTACACTCTATTGTTTAGATACCCCTACAATAAAAAAGAAATCCGGTGAGGTTGGGTCAGGGGATCTGGGTGGTCACAGACCTTTTGAGATTATTCGATTATCAAAGAAACTGTTCATAATTTCCATGGTGTTATTAGATGCAGGGGACGTTGCTCCAACTTGCTGGAAATAACCTTCTCTCAATTCGATATAATTTCCGTAAAACTTGAGAGAATATGGTGAGACGAGTACAAACATTAGATGCTGGTGGAAGACACTTCCACCATTTTCTCTGAGATGTAAATAGTGTAATGTGATCTGCCAATTGTGTATTAATTCTCTGAAAGTTGCTTGTGTCCTATTATTGGTTAAATAATTATGGTCTATTGAAATGGTTGACATTTATATCGCACTATACCTCTGTGAAATAGTAAGTGATATTGTCTTTTTATTTCGTGGCCATGCAAATACAGTGGAATGTGTAAGCCATTAATAGGTGGCGGATTTTGTCTGCATGATTCCTTTGTTTAGAAACGTAGGTTTTTAAGTTATAAGCACGTTTCCTACAATTATTAGCCTAATTTCTTAGTTTTGTAATGCCTATAAAAGC
This sequence comes from Mantis religiosa, assembly GCA_030765055.1. Classification (NCBI taxonomy): domain Eukaryota; kingdom Metazoa; phylum Arthropoda; class Insecta; order Mantodea; family Mantidae; genus Mantis; species Mantis religiosa. The sequence goes on along the minus strand of CM060950.1, from coordinate 460,720,270 downwards.
TTCTTTCATACTTTTGTGCCTATTCTGCTTATTAGTTCCTAAAACTACCTTTTTAGCCAATTTCTTCTTCTTGTACTTTGTGACAACAACTTTTGTATGTGTTGGTTTTAACGTGAAGTTTTCGGGGAAGAGAAATTTCTTACAGCTGCACATTGGATATACAAAAGGGGGTTTATTAAGGAGACACATCTGTACAAACTGGCCCAAAACTTACAACAATACCAAATTTAGTTTTTTTTGTCTTTAAATTAATAAAGACATACTTCAATAATATAAAGTTTTTTATTCTTGCGGCACTGGAGAAAACGTCACATGACGATACACCTGTATCGCAGCTGCTATTACGTAATTTTAACCTCAGATTTCTCAGATTCCATTTTTCTACATTTTCCTAACTTCAAAATGTTCCACAGAATGCAGTTTTCTATTAATCTGTATCAAATTCTAAACATGTCTCTAAGGTCAGCTGCATATTAAGGCGGCCCGGGTTCGATCCCAAGCGACCGCAAAGTGAGATTAGTGGTGGACAACACGGCGCTGGGGCGGGTTTTCTCCGGGACCTCCGGTTTCCCCCGCCATCTCATTCCACCGGTGCTCCATCTTCATCTCTGCCGTATGTAGTAAAAGCGGGCGTTAAACACTACACACACACACACACTCACACACACATACACACACACACACACACACACACACACTATATTAAGTGTACCCATTTACATTTGATGTGTTTTTGTTATTTGTATTAAAAAGGATTATAATGTTTATTTACTTCTTACTGAAAACGCTTAGGAAAATAAAAATTCTTAAATAGATATGATTATTTTTTCTCTTCGTTGATATGGCGAAGACAAATATTTCATATAGGTACAGGTCTTTAATAGGTTAGAATGGGTGCAGAATCTTACACCCCAAGGATTAATTTTTAAAATTACTATATGTGGGACATTTTGAAAATCGCCTGTAAAAAGACGTAAACTGTTAATTCCTCAGAAACTACTGTAACTAGAAAGCTAAAACTTGGTATTATTCCATTCTTGATTAATCACAAAAATAAATGCTGTAAATTTGAAACAAATCTAACAAAAGCTTCAGATATTTCAGTTTTCACCCTTCAGCCCCTACCTCCCCCCCTAAACCCATGTTTTTTTTTAGTTTTGCCATAGTTAATTACTTCACACCTTTCTGCACATTATGGTTCTTACTTAGTGAAGTGGATTTATATGTATTTTAATTATACGGCAGTATCTGTTATTTTAGCTTGCTGTGGAGTCATTTATAAAATTTGGAATAAATGTAGAACTATTTCGCCTAGGGAACCGTTTAGCGAATTTGTTGCAGCATATGTTGCAATGATTGTAATTTTGTTATAGTGCATTTTAGGAGCCATTTTATTAAAATTGTTTATTTCTAAGTGTCTAATTAGCAAATTTTTAGCGCCTATTTAAGCACCTATTTTGCCCATTTTTAGTGCCTTTTTGCCTTCCTATTTCACACACATTTGTGCCTATTAATCCGATCCCTAGCCATAACATAGTGACTGGTTCATAAATTATTTTAGTATGGCTAGAGAAATGTACGTCCTCGTTGGATTTCCCTTGATGTCCGGGACCGTAGACAAGAATTCTGTCAACCGACCTTCAGTGAAGGATAATGCTCCACTCCGAGATAACATGACGATTGTGTTGAAAGGGTAGGTAATGGATGGCACTTTTGGGGTGCAAGTATCACAGATAACACGCTATCCGAAACGGGGGCGTCTCTGCCAAATTCGACTTACATACTTCCGCATCTCAGTTCTGTACTCATATTTCGTTGTTTTAATGCACAAACGTCACATTAAAGTATTTACTCAGTTGTGAAAGCACTCCTACGGGCTACCAGAAAATTCATTCCAATGTTTCACCAAAAATACATATTTTGAGATTCCATGAATGAAAATACATTTTAGAAAGTGATGTATGCGTGTGTGCGCGTGCGCCTATCTCTGAATACCATAAAAAAAGTCAAACTTGCTATTACAAAAATAATGGCTGACATTTGTTGATAGATTGACAAATGTGTAAGATATTTTATGGCAAATGTTTATCTGCAGTTTTTTTAGAAATAACCCCTGTAGTCCTTTTCATTCTGAACGACTTTTGCGTGATTGGTAAACTGTAAGAGATATAACATCTTACTACACAAAAAATGTCCATTTTGTTCAAGTGCAGGATTTAAATCAAATAAAATCTTTTTTTGGCAATAACCATGCCTCAGATATTCCTTGTTATTTGTTTGAAAGTTCAAATCGTATTTTTATATTCTGGCATTCTTCAGCCAGAGTAACCGGATCTTAAAACATTTGACTATCACATAAAGTTACTCTATTCCCATTGTAACGATAAGGAAATATGTAATAAACCCATTTATACAAACGTCTCGATTATTGTGACGTAAGTAGGGTTTGTAACAATAGGTTGGAATAGTGTATAGGCCCCTGTGGGCCTAGAAGTTTCAAGCGTTCGAGATTTGGTGAGTAAAATAGAGTTCGAGGTTAGCCAGTTACTACCTGCAATATTTGAAAAACCGTAAATAGCAATATTAAATCAAAATTGCTATTATTCTGTCGGACATTACTTCATTTCCTATTGGTACCGTAAGTATTATGCTGTCGGGTCTTACGTCACTTCCTACTGGTTCCGTAAGTATTAAAAATTAGAACCTTAATGCCCAGTTTCACCAACAGATGTTAAAATCGGCTTTAACAAATGTAACGTAACAATTGTCACAGCGGTAACAAAGCTGTTAAATTTCTTGCGTTTCACCAACCTGTTTTCTAAAAATGTTAACAAACACGTGTTTACGTCAAGAGACTTGTAAATATTACACCTATAAAAAGCTATGAATGAGTCTTATTATTCTCTGAACGTCCTGCGATGCCCTTTTGTTTTCATTTTCGTCTGCTCACAGCTGAAAAAATGGCGGGTAAACAAAATCGTAAACAAAAGCCGTGGTACAAATTTCTCAACAATGAAGAAAGAGTTGTTAATTGAATTGGTGAGGAAGTGTAAGGATATCGTGGAAGATAAGAGGACGGATGCGGTGAATGTGAAACAGAAAGGTGTAATATGGGAAAAGATTGGAAAGGACTTTAATTCAAATGCATGTGTCACTACTAGAAGCATGTAACTACTTCGCCAATATCGCGTAAATTTAAAACGAGGTGGGAAGGGCAGAAGTGACGAGTGACTTGAACTTTTCAAGACGGGAGGTGGACTTGTATTATCCACATAATTCAGTGAATTATAAAATCCCAAAGTTATTAATACTTGAAGCAAAGGCGAGATCGGCATATTCCTTTCGATGCATGTTCCAACTCAGTAGTACGTAAATTTAAAACGAGGTGCGAAGAAGGAAAAGTGACGAGTGACTTGAACGTTTCAAGACGGGAGGTGGACAGTGTATTATCCACATAATTCAGTGAATTATAAAATCGCAAAGTTAGTAATACTTGAAGCAAAGGCGAGATCGGCATATTCCTTTCGATGCATGTTCTAACCTCTCTTGTACTTCCGCAGTAACCTTCATAGCAACTTGTTTGGACAGTCTATACCTCTGTGGAAAATTTTCTTCTGATAGTTCCTCAAAATAATTTATCCTTATAAGCTGTAATCTTATTACGAATGCCATTTAGACGGTCTTAAATATAGCAAATCGACATCAACAGCTGCGTTCACGCCCACCATCTTGACTATTAACTTTTGTTAAGGACTTAACATTAGAAATATGGCTTGTTTGTTTAACAAGAGATTTAAGTGTTAAGCTAACACTTGTTGGTGAAATACAATTTTTGTTATAACTATTGTTAAACTCGTGTTAAGCTTTAACATCTGTTGGTGAAATCGGGTATAAGTATTAATTACCAAATAAATTGTAAACTTAGCTTACAGAACTAAATACGTGTTCAAAATGATTAACTTACAAAGCAAGTATTGCAAAAACGTAATTATAGTTTAACACTGAGATATTTATTATTATTGTTATTATATTGTTAACTAAAACACAAGGTATTGCTCGTAAGCATGTTTCTTTATAATTCCAGTGTCTTATTATTCAAGTACAAGGGTTTTGTAAATGTTTTTATAGTAATTTATAAAATAAAATTAGAAGTATTTTACAGACCCATTATCCGTCAGAACGAGTTGGGTTTTTGAATCTTGATTGTGTATATTTGTACTTCATGCTAATTTTCTTTCTAATCTCCATCAAATGCTTTTCTACAGTCCCTTAGAAATTCTTTGTACTTTCACAGTCACATTGGGTTCTTGAAAGTGAACTGTTCTACATCTTATAGTCGTAGGAAAGTACCAGAAGCATCTCTCATGAATTTGATCACAGCAAGATTATTTCATTAGCATATGACTTGATGATTTGGGAAAGCTGTGAGAAATTGTAAAAGTTTTGCTGTGGTGGCCTTAATTGCAGCGTATCTTCAAACTTTTATCTTGCGGTGCAATAATTTATGTGTACATATTTTAAGTTAGGAGGAGATAACAAGTGTGTGTGTGTGTGTGTGTGTGCTTGCAGCGGAGAAAACAATTTGAACATTATCTAAACGACGTCGTATTTTAATTTGGGTAGCCGTTAATTTGTTATCGTAACTTAGCAACTCCCTTGGCCACGAGGCTTGGAATGCTGTAGCGTAGTGTATTACCATATGCAATCTTTACGTTTAGATCAGCGGCGGTTCGTGTGTACATGTGACTGTTAGAGGAGAAGGTGGGAATATGGAATACCATTTTTATTGACAAAGTTTTAGTTTTGGGGTTAAATTCTCACACATTTATTAATGAAGACTGATGCTTTGTTTGGTTTTACATCTGCTGACAACTTTGGAATTGTTTATAATGCTAATTCCACAGAAAAAAATACATCTTATGAAAAAGTGCATGTTTTGTTCCACTGAAAATAGGGTGGCAATATGGAACACCTGTATCTCTAAAGTTAAAGTGGTTTCATTTGCAGAAATCACTCACATAATCTTCTTTTCCGGCACCTGCACATTCTACATCTGTCCACATATTACTGTGACTTTGTGGGTTCGTGAAATGAAAAGTCCAATTGCACCACTCAAAAAATGTTCTTTATTTCCACCGACTTACAGTTGAACACTTGCCAATTACACAGAATTACGTAATGCACACTATTACGATTCACCAGTTCGTCCGTTACAATTCTACTTGCACTCGCAATCACGTAAACTCCTCCGACGCACGTACAGTCTTCTTGTCCGTACACTAGCACGACGCTGCTTCGCTGCTTGCCAAGAACTCACTGACTCCTGCGGCCCGGCGCGTCGCTTATATAAGACCAGCTGGCCAATCTAGAAGTTTCCGGATTGGACGAAACAACCCGCACGTTCGAGAACCTAGGAGAAGGGTAAAGAGACGGCTCAGTGGCCCGCAATCCCTCTCCTAATCATCCCTTCAGTTAGTGACAGGAGACAAATGAGTGGGTGTGGCGCGTCCTCTGGTCCCTTACTCAGCTATCGTTTGTTGTGCTTCCCGATAATTGGGTGACATTACATATAACACATTTAAACCAGACTTCACCACTGTTATCTTCAGACAGTTTTGTTTCACAAAATAGGTACAACGCATCTCCATCGTCCGGGTTTGTGCCTAGTTCCTCCAAGTCGGTGTCATCATCTGAAACACAAGCAACAACTTCCTCGCTGTCAGATGATGAAAATTTGTCCACTCCCACTGCATTCGAATACAAGAAAATGATCTCGTTTGTAGTATCCGAGACCTTGTTTTCGAATACAAGCAAGTATACTCGAATCGCAGCATATGACGTCATCCGAGAACTTGAACTCGAATACCAAAAAATGATCTCGTTTGTAGTATCCGAGAACTTGCATTCGAATACAAGAAAATGATCTCGTTTTTAATATCCGAGACCTTGTTTTCGAATACAAGCAAGTATACTCGAATCGCAGCATGTGACGTTATCCGAGAACTTGCGTTTGAATACAAGCAAATGATCTCGTTTGTAGTATCCGAGAACTTGTTTTCGAGTACAAGCAAGTATACCGGAATCGCAGCATGTGACGTCATCCGAGAACTTGCGTTTGAATACAAGCAAATGATCTCGTTTGTAGTATCCGAGAACTTGTTTTCGAATGCAAGCAAGTATGCTAGAATCGCAGCATGTGGCGTCATCCGAGAACTTGCATTTGAATACAAGCAAATCATCTCGTTTGTAGTATCCGAGAACTTGTTTTCGAATGCAAGCAAGTATACCGGAATCGCAGCATGTGACGTCATCCGAGAACTTGCATTTGAATACAAGCAAATCATCTCGTTTGTAGTATCCGAGAACTTGTTTTCGAATGCAAGCAAGTATACCGGAATCGCAGCATGTGACGTCATCCGAGAACTTGCATTTGAATACAAGCAAATCATCTCGTTTGTAGTATCCGAGAACTTGTTTTCGAATGCAAGCAAGTATACCGGAATCGCAGCATGTGACGTCATCCGAGAACTTGCATTTGAATACAAGCAAATGATCTCGTTTTTAGTATCCGAGAACTTGTTTTCGAGTACAAGCAAGTATACCGGAATCGCAGCATGTGACGTCATCCGAGAACTTGCATTTGAATACAAGCAAATGATCTCGTTTTTAGTATCCGAGAACTTGTTTTCGAGTACAAGCAAGTATACTCGAATCGCAGCATGTGACGTCATCCAACAACTTGCATTCGAATACAAGCAAATGATCTCGTTTGTAGTATCCCAGAACTTGTTTTCGAATACAAGCAAGTATGCTAGAATCGCAGCATATGACGTCATCCGAGAACTTGCATTCGAGGCTGACTCGTTGTTTTGCCGCACTGCGGTACACTTCAGTCGTCGACTGTCGCAATAACCAACAAATAACTACCGCTTCTAGCACCTCGTCGGTATCTACATCCCCAGCCATTATTTACAGAATGTCGCTCCTAGTGACTTTCATCTGTTTTTGCATCTCAATTCTTTCCTTGGCGGTCAACACTTCAACAATGGCGAAGAGCTGAAAGAAAATGTTTCCAACTGGCAAACTTGTATGAAGAAGGTATACAAAAACTTGTGCCTCGCTATGAAAAATGCCTGCAAAATTTCGGCAGTTACGTGGAAAAGTGGTTTAAGAGTTATAGAATTCTGTGCAATAAATAATTTTTCTGTATCTGTACACAATTTAATTTTATTACCAAACAGAACTTACTTTCTGGACTACCTGGTACATTTTACGTGGAAAATGTTTTTAAAATGTGATTTTCTCAAAAAAGCACTGTAATGACACGTATCTTGAATTTTATGGGAATGTCCTCAGAAGTCGTGTTCATCCTTGTTTATAAGAAAAACCTTAAAGAGACAATAGAATGCAGATTTCGTCGAAAGATATAATTTACGTCAAACGTTTGTGTGCACATAACCAGGTTAATTGGTGTCACTGAAATACTCTTGGACATGCAAGGAACACTCAAAGGCAGCGACCAGCTCTTTGACATTGACTATCACTTATGTCTATCTGTTACATGTACAAGGAAATGTGTAACATAGTAGATACAAGTTGTACATGTGATTGTACATCTCAGTTATCTGAACTTGGTAATGGAAAGTAACAAGCAATTTCCATGTTTCGCTTGTGGAATGTTTTCTAAGGGGCGTGTCGGGGTGGAGTAGCGGATATCGGCCGTTCAAACAACACTACTAACATAATTTTCCTGAAAGGAGGAAGTATCGGGTGATTTCTGACCTAGTGGTTGTCTGCTAACTTCGACACCACCCCCTTACTCCAAAAAAACTTTGTTGGTATTCAAGTGTTTCTTGAACGTTACTACAAAACCCCATTTTTTACCTTCAAACTACATTTCTTGGTAAATTTGATTTCAAATCAATTATTACCAAGATAGAATATCTGTGTAAAGTCTGTTTAGTTAACACGTATGCAGTTAGGCCGCCTGCTTTGACGAACCCTTATAATAGTTTTACAGCACAGACCCTCCTTCTCGCAGTCCTTTCTGCAAGGTTGCCACCTTTCTCGATACGTCATGGGTATCGTAAGAGGTTTCGTCTAAATAAATTATCTTATGTCCATTACTGCGAAACTTCCTTAGTTTTGATATATATAAAAATAACCCTTATCTTGGAAATTAATTGTTCTTTCACACTGGCCGTGTGTAGGCTAATTTGTGGAAACGTAGAGTCAGACTGAAAAATTCAATGCCATAGTCGGGATTTGAACCACGGATCTTCTGGTTTCCGTCCAGCCGCTCTACCATTCACCTACTATGGCCAACGTGCCGTTATGGCATTAAATTCTCCAACTGACTTGTATTTTCCCGGTAAACCACTTAGGAGTTCTCATAAACACATGAGACAACTACCTTAAATGGCGACTTACAACATGTAAATACTTTAAGGCCCAGACTTTTAGCTAACCACTATTAGGTCAATTAATGGCCAGTATGAAAGAACAAATAATTTCCATTAATTGACCTAATAGTGGTTAACTATAAAGCCTAGGCTTTAAAGTACTTACATGTTGTAAGTCGCCATTAAGGTAGTTGTCTCATGTGTTTATGAGAACTCCTAAGTGGGTTACCGGGAAAATACGAGTCAGTTGGAGAATTTAATGTCATATCGGCACGTTGGCCATAGTAGCTCAATGGTAGAGCGGCTGGACGGAAACCAGAAGAACCGTGGTTCAAATCCCGACTATGGCATTGAATTTTTCAGTCTGACTCTACGTTTCCACAACCCTTATCTTATTCAAAGTGCGGTATTTGAAACCCAGCTCCTTTAGGAGACCACTCAAAGTGCAAGTGTCCATAAGGAAAATCACAAATTTCTTGCAAATGTGCAAGCAATTCGTCTAAGGTGGGCGCTCTCCCTTTTGCATAGAATCTATAAATTTCTCGGCGAATCAAATCTCATGTGAAATTATCGAAGCCTTAGAGAAACGTTTCCTTTTGTTTTCACACTTGATCGGCATCTTTGGTATTCCTTTCCTCACAATTATTCTTACTGTATTTCTGTGAATACCCAGAATTTATCATCAGGTTCATTGCACGACCCCTTACCAAGATTATTTGTCAGCAAATATTTATATGTGTTCAAAACAAGCGTTTGAATTTGCTTAGAAACAGTTCCCTTTATAACATAACTCGGCCCAGCAACACTTTCCAATTTACTCACACTATTGTCATTACTTTGATTATTTTCACTTGACTGAAAGTTATCTACTACTTCATTTGCATTTACCACTCCCACGGCCTCCACATCGTGACACGCAACGAATTTCTGGACGTAATGAAACAGATCAACTGGAAGTTGGAACTTTGGCAACGAGACTCCACGTGGAGTAAACATGCGACTGTCATTTCCAGGAAATCAGGGTTGTTATTGGTCCTCAACGACAGTGTACCATTTCTGAAGTGTGGACAGGCTCAGGTTCCTTTGTGAGGCAACTGCACTCGCGTAGACTAGACAGACTTTAATAGTGTGCTGGCAATAAAAACGAAAGCTCTTTGCATGACTGCGATTCCTAACGCAAAGAAGGTCCGTGAGAGGAATGTGCCACCGTCACACATTGGGACAAGGATAGCGAATATGTGTGACAGAGAACACTGTCCACTAACACAAAGGAAGTCCCTGAAAGGAATGCGCCACCCTTACACAGTGGGACAAGGACAGCGAATGTGTGTGACAGGGAAAGCATGCTACACAAGGAGCAGATCCTTAAAATAACATGCCCCCTATTCACTCTGTACACTAAAACCGAGAAGATTCTTTTACAAAAGTAGAAGCCGTCAGAATGTTTTTAAATGTTCTGTAACTGTAGTGAAATGGGGTATCATAAATCTGTCCAGGGAGGCTGTGGGAACCTTCTGCAATCCCCCTGCGTCTCAAGCCCTGGAGACTTTCTTTCAATCAAGAAAAAAAGACGAACTCTCCAGAAATCCGTGTCCTTCCCTCCTCCCCCACCGTTTCGGCGAGCTTTTATCTCCGCACTGCACTGCCCGTCTCTTTGAACACCTCCCTCGCGCCGCTTTGCCTCAAAAATGCGTTCGCGACAGTATATACTTATGCAAACGTCTGTTGTAAATATTGCATTCAAAATTCATATGCACAGAACATCTGCTTGGTATGTGACGGATAAAGGTAATATATGGGGCTATTACCTTCATAAGAATCAAAGTACTTGTCTAGTTTTTCACTCCAAAACTAACTCGTCCAGAACAGTGATCAGAAAACTACTCGCAGTGCTTTATTTTTAGAAGGCGGTTATGGTATCTATGCAAATAAAAGATAACACCCGTTACCTCTCCTGTGCCCGATTTCACCAACAGATGTTAAAATCGACGTTAACAAATGTAATGTAACATTTGTCACAGCGCTAACACTACTGTTAAATTTCTTGCATGTCACCAACCTGTTTTCTGAATATGTTACCAAACACGTATTAACGCCAAGAAACTTGTAAATATTACAACTATAGAAGGCTATGGATGAGTCGTATTATTTTCTGAACGTACTGCGATGCGCTTTTGTTTTCATTTTCGTCTGCACACAGCTGAAAAAATGGCGGGTAAACAAAATCGTAAACAAAAGCCTATCGTGGAAAATAAGAGGACGATGTGGTGAATGTAAAAGAGAAAGATGGAAAATATTGGAAATTAATTTATTTCAAATGCATGTATCACTACTACAACCACCAAACAACTTCGTCAGTATTACGCCAATGTAAAACGAGGTGCGAATAAGGACAAGTGACTTGAACGATTCAAGATGAGAGGTGGACCGTGTATTATCCAAATCATTCAGTGAATTATAAAATCGCAAAGTTATTAATACTTGAAGCAAAGGCGAGATCGGCATATTCCTTTCGATGCACGTTCTAACGTCAGTATTACGCCAATGTAAAACGAGGTGCGAATAAGGACAAGTGACTTGAACGATTCAAGATGAGAGGTGGACCGTGTATTATCCACATAATTCAGTGAATTATAAAATCACAAAGTTATTAATACTTGAAGCAAAAGCGAGATCGGCATATTCCTTTCGATGCATTTTCTAACTCATTATTACGTAAATTTAAAACGAGGAGCGAAGGACACGTGACTTGAACGTTTCAAGACGGGAGGCGGACAGTGTATTATCCACATAATTCAGTGAATTATAAAATCACAAAGTTATTAATACTTGAAGCAAAGGCGAGATTGGCATATTCCTTTCGATGCATGTTCTAACCTCTCCTGTACTTCCGCAGTAACCTTCATAGCAACTTGTTTCGACAGTCTATACCTCTGTAGAAAATTTTCTTCTGGTAGCTCCTCAAAATCATTTCTCCTCATAGGCCGAACTCTGTTACGAATTTGCACGGTCTTAAATATAGCAAATCGACATCAACAGCTGCGTTCACGCCCGCCATCTTGACTATTTACAATTGTTAATTGGCTTGATAGTTTAACAAGAGATGTAACACTAGTGTTAAGCTAACACTTGTTGGCGAATGAATGTGTAGTGTTTAACGCCCGCTTTTACTACATACGGCACCGCAGGCGATGACACTGATGATACATGAGATGAAGATGGAGCACCGGTGGAATGAGATCGGAGATCCCGGAGAAAACCCGCCCCAGTGCCGTGTTGTCCACGACAATCTCACTTTGCGGTCGCCTGGGATCGAACCCGGGCCGCCTTGGTGAGAGCCAAGCGGTCTAACCACTGAGCCACGGCGTGGCCACTTGTTGGCGAAATGCAATTTTTGTTATAGCTATTGCTAAACTCGTTTTAAATCTTAACATCTGTTGGTGAAATCGGGCACTGAAGTAGTTAAGAAAGCTTGTCTAACTATCTTTGTCTCTCTCTTTTCTCACCCACACCTTTACGTCAGGATTGAAGGAGCCTGAGACAACGGTATATTTGTAAGAACTATTTGAACATTCGAGGCCGGCAAAAGAATATCTCGGAAATAGTTAACTTAAAAACAAAAATGTTGACACGAATCGTATGCTTCGTCGAGTTCTGCATTTGTTGTGCAGTAACATTTTGTATATCTCAAACGTCATTCAGAATGTAGAGGAGGCTATTTGCAGGTGTGGTGTTCGCCGGAAAGACACAAGCACACACAGAGCTCTTTCTAAAATGTTTCCTTTTCATTTAAGAAGCCTCAAAACATGTACGTCCTGTGAAATCTCGTTTCCGAACCGTTTTGGTAGTTCAGCGGGTTAACAACAAACGTAAAACCCCGGGAGTGGAGACACGGTCATTAAAACTGAAGTTATGACCCTCCTAGCTTGAAAAGACCACCGACCAGTTTTAAAAGATGAAGGACATAATAGAAAAAGACCCTCTTCGGTCGGCAGAAAGACATAATGTTTACTGCAGACCCTCCGGTCTGACAAGCGTCTTGTTTCACCAACTCGGCGCCGATGTATGACAAAAGCCGCTTCAAGATTTCCGTGAAAATCCTCTCACACGAAAGGTTTGTCAAAAGTTGTTTATTTTTGTCAAACATAGCTCCAATAATTTTGATTAAAATATCATAGAAATAGAGTGTAAAGCTCTCAGCACTCAGGATGACCTTTCTAGACATGAAATACGAGTACCTTTAGAGATAACAGAAAGCTTAACTACACAGAAAATGCACCTCTCATTTGGGGAGGGGGGGGGGAACTTTTTGAAATGTTTGTTTTGAATCTTCGAATTATTTCTTTTTCCTCAAATATGAAGGAAGTTGTTACTTTTCCCTAGCCATACAAAGATTATGGAGCGTCAGTTAACGACCAGCTTTTAAAATATTTGATCAACATGTAAATCTTACTGTATTCTCCTGTTGCCCTTGTACCTACAAAGAAATAAGTTAAAACATTTCTGAAATTATCTCGATTGATATGATGTAAATATAATAAGCTGTAAGAAGAAATTTGTAAATAATGGACAATGAAAATAATGTAAATCATTTTTTCTTTGTTATTATTATTATTATTATTATTATTATTATTATTATTATTATTATTATTATTATTATTATTATTATTATTATTATTATTATTATTATTATTATTATTATTATTATTATTATTATTATTATTATTATTATTATTATTATTATTATTATTATTATTATTATTATTATTATTATTATTATTATTATTATTATTATTATTATTATTATTATTATTATTATTATTATTATTATTATTATTATTATTATTATTATTATTATTATTATTATTATTATTATTATTATTATTATTATTATTATTATTATTATTATTATTATCATTATCATTACTATTATTATTAGTTTGCTTCACATTGACTTCTTGACACCACTTATTTTAAAGCTTACAGTAGTTCAGTTGACCCACTACTACACCTCAAAATTAGGTCCACCTCTGTAGCGTAGAGATAGCGGGTCTGCCTTATGTTTAAGAGTTTCGGAGATATATTCTCGGCCAGGGTGAGTTACCTGAAGAAGGTTTTCTTCCGGGGTTTTCCCTTATCCTGAAAGCTGAATGTCTGGTAACTCTTAAGCTCTATGTATCCTGCACTCATTTGAATATCATTACATTCAAAGTCCGATATAACTTTACGTTGAAGGTTTTCTCTTATGCTGAAAGATGAATGGCTGGTAGCTCCAAGCTCTATGTATCCTGCAGTCATTTGAATATCATTACATTCAAAATCGGATATAACTTTACGTTGAAGGTTTTCTCTTGTGCTGAAAGATGAATGGCTGGTAGCTCCAAGCTCTATGTATCCTGCACTCATTTGAATATCATTACATTCAAAGTCCGATATAACTTTACGTTGAAGGTTTTCCCTTATCCTGAAAGATGAATGGCTGGTAGCTCCAAGCTCTATGTATCCTGCACTCATTTGAATATCATTACATTCAAAGTCCGATATAACTTTACATTGAAGGTTTTCTCTTATGCTGAAAGATGAATGTCTGCTAACTCTAAGCTCTATGTATCCTGCACTCATTTGAATATCATTACATTCAAAATCGGATATAACTTTACGTTGAAGGTTTTCTCTTATGCTGAAAGATGAATTTCTGCTAACTCTAAGCTCTATGTATCCTGCACTCATTTGAATATCATTACATTCAAAGTCCGATATAACTTTACTTTGAAGGTTTTCCCTTATCCTGAAAGATGAATGGCTGGTAGCTCCAAGCTCTATGTATCCTGCACTCATTTGAATATCATTACATTCAAAGTCCGATATAACTTTACGTTGAAGGTTTTCTCTTGTGCTGAAAGATGAATGGCTGGTAGCTCCAAGCTCTATGTATCCTGCACTCATTTGAGGATCATTTCATTCAAAGTCCGATATAACTTTACATTGAAGGTTTTCCCTTATCCTGAAAGATGAATGGCTGGTAGCTCCAAGCTCTATGTATCCTGCACTCATTTGAATATCATTACATTCAAAGTCCGATATAACTTTACATTGAAGGTTTTCTCTTATCCTGAAAGATGAATTTCTGCTAACTCTAAGCTCTATGTATCCTGCACTCATTTGAATATCATTTCATTCATCGTCCGATATGACATAACGTTGGAGGTTTTCCCTCATTCTGAAAGATGTATTTCTGCTAACTTTAAGCTGTATGTATCCTGCACTCATTTGAATATCATTACATTCAACGTCCGATATAACTTGACGTTGAAGGTTTTCTCTTATGCTGTAAGATGAATGGCTGGTAGCTCTAAGCTCTATGTATCTTGCACTCATTTGAACATCATTTCATTCATCGCCCGATATGACCTAAAGCTGGAGATTTTCCATTATTCTGAAATATGAATGTCTGCTAACTGTAGGCTCATTGTATCCTGGACTCTTTTCGAAATCCACTTCATCGTCCTATATGACTTAACGTAGGTTTTCCCTTATCCTAAAAGATGAATTTCTGTTAGCTCTAAACTCTATATACCGTGGACTCATTTGAGCATCATTTCATTCATCGTCCGATGTGACTTAACGTTGGAGGTTTTTCCTTATCCTGAAAGATGAATTTCTGCTAACTCTACGCTCTATGTAACCTGGACTCATTTGAACATCATTTCATTCATCGTCCGATATGGCTTAACGTTGGAGGTTTTCCCTTATCGTGAAAGATGAATGTCTGGTAGCTCTAAGCTCCATTTATGCTGTACTCATTTGAGCATCATTGCATTCATCGTCCGATATGACTTAACGTTGGAGGTTTTCTCTTGTCCTGAAAGATGAATGTCTGGTAACTAAGCTCTGTGTACTCTGTACTCATTTGAGCATCATTGCATTCATCCTCCGATATGACTTAACGTTGGAGGTTTTCTCTTGTCCTGAAAGATGAATGTCTGGTAACTAAGCTCTATGTACTCTGTACTCATTTGAGCATCATTGCATTCATCGTCCGATATGACTTAACGTTGGAGGTTTTCTCTTGTCCTGAAAGATGAATGTCTGGTAACTAAGCTCTATGTACTCTGTACTCATTTGAGCATCATTGCATTCATCCTCCGATATGACTTAACGTTGGAGGTTTTCTCTTGTCCTGAAAGATGAATGTCTGGTAACTCTAAGCTCAATTTATGCTGTACTCATTTGAGCATCATTGCATTCATCGTCCGATATGACTTAACGTTGGAGGTTTTCTCTTATCCTGAAAGATGAATTTCTGCTAACTCTAAGCCCTATGTATCCTGCACTCATTTGAATATCATTATATTCAACGTCTGATATAAATTGACGTTCAAGGTTTTCTCTTATGCTGAAATATGAATGTCTGGTAACTCCTAGCTCTATGTATCATGTATTCATTTGAACATCATTTCATTCATCGTCCGATATGACTTAACGTTGGAGGTTTTCCCTTATGCTGAAACATGAATGTCTGGTAACTCCAAGCTCTATGTACCCTGTATTCATTTGAACATCATTGCATTCATCCTCCGGTATGACTTAACGTTGGAGGTTTTCCCTTATCCTGAAAGATGAATGTCTGGTAACTCTAAGCTCCATTTATGCTGTACTCATTTGAGCAGCATTTCATTGATCGTCTGATATGAGGTAACATTGCAGGAGATTAATTATTTTAAAACGTCGCATCCAATTAGAAATGAAGTAAATGAAAATTGCTGGATTTTTGTTGCTTCATAAAATTAGAATACAGTTTTGAATGTTTGAGAACTATGCTAGAAATTAACAAAGGTTTTTTCTTTTGTTTTTGTAAACTGCTCAGAGCTGTATCGCTCTAAACCCCCCTCTTAGCGGAGGTGCTAAGTGCCCACTCATTTCACGCCAGAGGGCCCCAAGAGTTTGGCTACGAATTAACTCACACTTTATTTCACCTTGGGTTCGTTCCCTCAAGTGTTATCAAGTTTCTCACACTGTTTTCACTACCATACTTTCCCATCAAACTTTTTTTTCCTGTCTCCCCTCTGGACATTAAAAGTTTTCCCCTGCTTTTCCACAGAGGGAGTGTTTGATGCAAAAACCTGACAGCCATTGCTGCTTTTGTCCGATAGCCTCTGGGACCGAGTTCCTAACCTTATTGGGACACCAGTTGTACTTTCTTTAGCAGCCGAAATACACGTTTTGAACCTCCCTAAAGAAAGCATTATATTCTGTCCAAAAATTTGATACCAAGATTTTTCAGGAAATGCTTATTTTGAGATCTCTTGAACTCAAAAGCATTAAAAAAAAGAACTTATGTTCTGTGCGTGACTTTGGACGTCATAACCCAAAATCCAAATGTTGACTAAATACCAAAATTCAACGCTTTCCAAATATGAGCCATGAAGTTGTTCAAGAAAACATCCCACCCTGGACTACCCCATATATCGATACAGAATTTATAGACTAGCTGAACAAGTTAATTCTTATAATAAAATTAAATATGAGTACGTAGAAAATGAAGCTAGTCACAGTGAAGCAATAAGCATTATACATATATAACTATTTGTAACAAAAAACTTCACTTGTCGTAAGAAAATGATGGTAATTCTTTTCTTTTTAATTGAGATCGATGTCACAAACAAACCTAAAAACAGAATCTACTGCTGATATTTCAAAATTCATTACGCGAGGTTTATTTTTTAAAATAAATATATTTTCCCAAACCATTAAATGTGTCGGAACATTTAATCGTTTTAATAATTTAACTTCAAGATTTATTACATGGCCAAATGACCAAAAATGATCTGCTACGGCTGATTTATCAATTTGTTTATACTTAATGTTACGAAAATGTTCTTTCGCTCTGGTTTCTAAATTACGTTTTGTCTTACCAACGTAAACCTGATCACAATCTAAACAATTAAATTGATAAAGACCAGAGTTTTGTTATTGGGAATTTCATCTTTTTTTTAGAGAAATGAATTACATTTTTAATACATATTGATTTCGAGGAAATGAAGTTATACCAAACTCTTTGAAAACCCTTTGAAATTGTTTATTAACCCAGCTATACATTTTTGTATAGTAAGATTCCTTAGAAATTTTTTAATTTAAATATATCTATTTATGGTATTGAAGCAAACTTTTCGTTTTCCAGTTAAGTTGTTCACACATACAGCTGATGGATCACCAAGTCATCGAACCCAGGAAACACAACAAAAAGAAGAGTAGAAAGAAGACATAAAACTTTCACAATTTCCAATCTGTATATTTTATTTAAAAAAAACTGGCAATTAAATTTAACAACATTGCACCATACATCTGAGTGTAAACAAATTAAATCAAAATTAGTAGAGAAGAAGAATATTTTTTTAAAAATTTACATCCTCCAACGGTAAGTCATATCGCACGATGAATAAAAGATCCACTGAGCTTACAGTTACCCGGCATTCATCTCTAAGGATAAGGGAAACCCCATAAACACCTTTTCGAAATATCACCCTGACCGAGATTCAAACTCTGGAGCTATTGAATGTGAGGTAGATACGTTATCACGTACGCTACAGAGACAAATGAATGTCATGGAGTAACGTTATCCAGAACATCTGAACAGAATTACTTTGTTGAGACAGATGAAGTTGGACAGAATTTCTGCTAGATCACTGAAAAACAAAACACTAGCCAGTGATCAGATAGGGAAATGATCAGCTTGTTACTGATATCAATAACATAGACAGTAGCAAGCTGATATCGTAAATAAACTTATTAAATATTTAAGGATAAAAAATAAAAATGAAATCTGCATATCTAATATCCCGTTTTCTGGAATCTTTGCCAGGCCTTATTATGCAAACTGTATTTTTTCTTTGTTCATTTTTAAATCTAATTACATAACATCCTTTAAAAATGTTGAAGATATAATCAACTTGCTGCCTTATTAAATTAACTAAGCTTACAGGTTACTGGGTTCCAGTAGCCTTACAAATCTTCTCATCTAATCTATCTAAAAACAGTCTTTCTTTAACTTAACTCCTTCTGCAACAAAATAATTCAAATCTACGTTTCCACTCAGCTTCAATTGCTATAACAGACTACGAAAGACTGTTTCCTACAATTTTAAACTTCCTTTTCTGCTACTGGTATCCAAAGCTTCCTCCTAATGTATTCACCTCCTTAAGAAGAGGAACACAGCTTCGAGAGTTGTGACATATTTCAGCCGGAAGCGAGGCCTGCAGTGCGTGTGACGTCAGGCAAGAGCCGTGTAGTACCAAGTTACCTATACAAATGGCGCTTTGAGTAGAATCTGAGCGTTCAGTCAGGTGTAGCACACTCGATGACAGCAATGTAGCTGCTACGTACCTAATGGAACTGTTAAATTCATAATGTGACGATTTATTGGAGGAGAAATATACACACAAGAAAGACTTGGTTTATTTTTACAAGAATGTCCCTCAAACCAGATTTCCGGGGTTGTATTCACTTGCCGCACGGACATTGCGTATGTTTGGCTCGACATATGTATGCGAACAATTTTTTTTCTGTTATGAAATTAGCTAAGTCCAAACCACGAAGTACCTCGTCGGATCACAATCTAACATGCAGCCTTCAATTACAAATTTCCCAGACATTACGTCCTGAAATTGATAAACTAGTTAAAAGAAAAACGAAACAGAAAATGTCAGTAAATGTCCACCTAATTTTGTCGTAAATGGGTCTCCTCTAATTTGCAGAGAAAATTACTTTATGTTTTATTTACTTTATAACATGCGTGACCTTCAGAGAAACTACGAGTTGAAGTTTTATATATTTTCTCATAACAGAGCTAAAATGTAATTGTTTATAAACGTGCCCAATTTTGTAATTAAAACAGTCAGTATTACATATTAATAACTAATACGTTTCCTGTCTTTCCTACGCTGTCGGAACCCCAACACATCAAACTGTTTCCAGACCGCTTGGCTCTCACCAAGGCGGCCCGGGTTCGTTCCCAGGCGAACGCAAAGTGAGATTTGTGGTGGACAACACGGCGCTGGAGCGGGATTTCTCCGGGACCTCCGGTTTCCCCCGCCATCTCATTCCACCGGTGCTCCATCTTCATCTCATGTATCATCAGTGTTACCGCCTGCGGTGCCGTATGTAGTAAAAGCGGGCGTTAAACACTACACATTTCATTTATTTCCTCTTGGGCAGCAGAAATCAGCGCGGTGAGGTCACACGCTAAGCTGCCTTTCGTTCGGGGGCATTGAGGGATCTGACGTCACACCGCTGGTACCTATCTTCTCCTGTCCTAAAGGGACTGCCATCAGTAGATGGAGCTGGTTCGTCAGTTCCAGATATCCGGGCTGTCATATTTCCTCTTCTACATACTGTCCTCCACAGGAGATATAGTCTCCGACGGCTGAGGCGCAGGGGGGTTGGCGAAGGTTCCCACACCCTCCCTGGACAGGCTTATGACACCCCATGTCAGTTCAGTTATAGACCATTCAAAAACATTCTGACGGCTTCTACTTTTGTGAATGAATCTTCTCGATTTTAGTGTACAGAGTGAATAGGGCGCATGTTTTTTAACGGTCTGCTCCTTGTGTAGCAGAGGTTCTCTGCCACACACATTCACTGCCCTTGTCCCACTGTGTAAGGCAGCGCATACCTTCCAGGGACGTTCTTTGCGTTGCCGGACTGTAATCATTTCTGTCTGTCCGCTCTGATACTCTCCATATATCTCCTCTGGCTCTCATGGGATTCTCCTTTCTGAGGTTTCTGCTCTTCTTTCCGATATCCATAACTGTGTCTTCTATTCATCGGTAGTACGTCTTAAATTAGGTCTTCAAAACTGGTAATCTGTATCTTCAGTTTCTCCTGATCCTAATATTTCCCTCCGAAGATCTCTTAAATAATATTCTTTTCTCTTAGATTGAAATGTTGCTATAACTAGACCACGGACAAAATGTGGTTGGAGGCGTGGCTTACAAACACTGTAATCCTCTAGCTTTCCCCCTCTACCGTCATTCCTAGATTGCCTCTCCTCCATCGCGCGGGTTGCACTGGTCATGTTTCATTCACTGTTACATTCAATCATTTGCATTTTCTGCCGAATCACTGCTTAGTTCCTCAGGGTTTAAAGAAACTATAATTCTATCTATTTGTTGATCGATTGTCAGGTCATGTCTGAAGTAATTATTTTCTGTTAACTTTCAAAATCAAACCAGTTTCGTGTGGATTGCGCTCTGTCGCATGCAGGAAGGGAGGGGTGGGAGTCACGTAATGCTTGGATGGCGAGAATGGGAGAAGGCTCTCCTCGCGCATGCGTACACCGACCACAGTTTGTTCGCTGTCTACCTTATTCCTCTAACGCCTTAGCGGATATTATCTGAGACATTTTCTAAATGTGCATAATCTTTTGCTTCTCTTAAAATGTTCCATACACATTTTCCTTGAAGTTTCCTTCGACCGTCTTCTACTCGTTCGCTGTATTTATAGCACCCAAAAATAACATGTTCAAGTAAATTTAAACAATTACATGGCTCACATAAATCTGAAAAGAAGTAAGAATGTTATAAATTAGATATACCACAATGAATACAATTGTAAATGTTCAAGAATTGGTTCGTAACACGCTAATGGAAACATTAAAGACATTAAAGTAGCAGTAACAGAAATAACCCTACATGTGTTTGATACCCTAAAGCCAGCCAGATAGACAAGTTCAAATACACCAACAACTAATTGTTGACTAATTTCATCATATTTAAAAGGGCGTGTACAACACACACAAGTAAGTTTTAAACAGGGAATTCAAGTAATAAAAATTAAATCTAGTGCCGCAATAGTTAAATATGGAGTACCCCAAGGCTCTGGTCTTGGACCACTATTCTTTATATTATATTTAAACGATATATGTTCTACACCTGACTGTAAAACTATAAGCTATGCCAATGACACTACTATTATATTGTGAATTTGTGGCTTCGTGAAATTAAAAGTCCAATTGCACAAACTCAAAATGTCCTTTATTTCCACCGAATTACAGTTGGAACACTTACCGATTACATAGAATTACGTAGCGCACACAATTACAATCCACCAGTTCGTCTGTCACAGCTCCACTCCACACTCACAATTGCGTACAACTCCTCTGATACACGTACGCAGTCTTCCAGTCCGTTCGCTAGCACGGCGCTCTTCACGGTTGCTCGCCAAGAACTGACCTGAACTCTCCTCCAGCCCGGCGCGTCGCTTATATAAGACCAACTGACCAATCTAGAAGGTTCCGGGTTAGATGAAATATCCTAATTGTTCCAGACGGCAGTGGGAGGGGAGGCGGCTAGTGCCTGTGACACTTTCCTAACCATCCCCTATGTTAGCGCTACAAGATAAATGGGTGGGCGTGGTCTGAATGCCTCCTGTCCCCTACCCAGCTCCAGTTGGTCGTGCCTTCTGATAATTGGGTGACAATATGTAACGCAAACAATGATCATGACTTGCAATTATTAGCTACCAAGGAATTAATAAGAATAAATACATTTTTTTAAATCTTTAAACCTCAATAATAATCCTGGCAACACAAATTTAATTAAATTTGAGCTAAATAGTAAGAAAAAATATAAATTTTTTCATATTAAATTTAATAACATTATAATACAAATATCTGACTCTCACAGTTTTTTAGGAATGCAACTTGATAAACATATATCCTGGAATAATTATATTGATAACCTCTGTAAAAGAAATAAGTAAAGGTTTGTACCTAATGAGGGAGTTTGCAAAAACTTGTAATGTAGATGTACTAAAAACGCTATATTATGGAATAATTTATTCACATATCCAATACGGTGTTGAGTTATGGGGGTGGTGGTAATAATTCTCATATTCAGAGGGTTCTAGTACTACAACAGAAATGTATTAGAACAATGTTTAAAATAGGAATGCGTGAATCATGCAGAGAAGTTTTTTAGAAAAGAAAAGATGTTTTCTGGTGTGACTTTATACATCTATATAGTTATTAATTTAATAAACCAGAGAAAATTAAATAGTGAAGTAAACAATCATGATACTGGATGTAAATCTGCCGTGCAATGAAACGTGTAGTGTTTAACGCCCGCTTTTAGAGTCTGTCTAGTGAACGCGTGTGCAGTTTGCCCCTCAAAGAAAACTACCCTCCCACCTACCAATGACCGTCATAAATCTTATCTTCACACTTCAGAAATGGAACACTGTCGTTGAGGACCAATAGCAACCCTGATTTTCTCGAAGTGACAGTCGCATGTCTACTCCACGTGGAGTCTCAGTTGCCAAAGTTCCAACTTCCAGCTGATCTGTTTCATTAGGTGCAGAAATTCGTTGTGTGTCACGATGTGGAGACCGTGGGAGGGAAATGCAGTGGTAGAAGTAGTAGATTTCTTTCAGTAAGTGAAAATAATCAAAGTGATGACAATAGTGTGAATAAATGGGTCGAGTTATGTTACTGGAAAGGCCTCAAAAAACAAAGTTATAACGGGAACTGTTTCTAAGCAAATTCAAGCGTTTGTTTTGAACACATATAAATATGTGCTGACAAATAATCTTAGCAAGGGTCCATGCAATGAACCTGATAAATTCTAGGGATTCTCAGAAATACTGTTAAGAAATATTGTGACGAAAGGAATACCAAAGACGCCGATCAAGTGTGAAAACAAAAGGAAACGTTTCTGTAAAGTAGATAATTTCACATGCGTTTTAATTCGTCGAGGAATTTATGGATTATATGCCAAAGAGACAGCGCCCACCTTAGACAACTTGGTTGCACATTTGCAAGAAATTTGTGATTTTCCTTATGGGCACTGCACTTTGCTCGGTCTCCTAAAGGAGCTGGGTTTCAAATACTGCACATTGAATAAGATAAGGGTTATTATGGAATCATATATACGTCAAAACTGAAGAAGTTTTGCAGTAATGGACATAAGATAATTTATTTAGACGAAACTTGTATACCCTCGATACCCATGACGTATCGAGAAAGGTGGCAACCTTGCAGAAAGGTCTGGGAGAAGTAGGATCTGTGTTGAAAAACGATTATAAGGGTTCGTCAAAGGGAGCGGCCGAAGTGCACATGAGTTAACTAAACAGACTCTACTACATACGTCACCGCACGCGATGACACTGATGATACATGAGATGAAGATGGAGCCCCGGTGGAATGAGACGGCGGGGGAAACCGGAGATCCCGGAGAAAACCCGCCCCAGCGCAGTGTTGTCCAGCACAAATCTCACTTTGCGGTCGCCTGGGATCGAACCCGGGCCGCCTTGGTGAGAGCCAAGCGGTCTAACCACTGAACCATAGCGCGGCCCTGACGTGCACTATAGTAGTTATAATGTAAAATATGTAAATAAAGATCCATGTATAATAGAATTACAAATGCCTATGTTAAAAGAGAAACCAATGCTGTTAAATTTAAGCAATGTGTTAAAAAATACCTTTTAAATAATTCTGTAGATAATTTAAATGAATTTTTGCAAGCTATATAATGCTGTAAATTTTAATATTGAAAATTGTATTTTATGCGAGCTCTGTTTAATAAACAGTGATCATAATTTTTTTACGGTGATAATTTCTTGCACTAAAATTCAATCTTATTATATTCTGTTAGCTTAATGTGAAACAAACACGTTGTAGTAGTTTCATTGTTGGTACTCCTGGTTCCCGCCTGTGAGAACCAGGCAAGTTCAGACATGTTCAATATCGGCTATCGCTGCAATGGAGGTAACATGCAGTTAAAGTTGATGTTAGAGGAGGATCCGGAGTCTCTTTCAAACGTAATCACTGTTGATGAAACTTGGCTACATCATTTTGATCCTGAGAGCAAAAAGCAGACTCAGTGTGGAAATCTCCTTAATCGCCAACCCCCCCCCCCCAAAAAAAAACAAAAGTGGTTGTTTCTGCTGGTAAAGTTATGGTCTTTGATATTCATGGAATGGTTTATCAGAATGTTGTACCTGCACACACATCAGTAACTGGACAATACTACAGGGGTGTCCTGAAAACATTGCAGGTCCATATCAGGCGCAAAAGACATTTCCGTGAAGCAGGTTCGAGACTACACCAATATAATTATGGTTGCATATTGCCAATGTTGTTGCCGAATATCTTGCAAAAATCAACGTGAAGTGCATTCCTCATGCTCCCTATAGTCCGAATTTAGCCCAATGTGACTTTTTTCTATTCCCTAACTTGAAGAAACGCCTTCGTGAGAGGCATTATCCATCATCAGAAGCAGTGGTGAAGGCTGCGGAGGTGATTTTGAAGGATCTGTCAAACAATGGTTTCCAGCATGTCTTTGAAGACTGACAGAAACGCTGGGACAAGTGCATACCATTCAGGGGAGACTATTTTGAGAAGGACCATCAAAATTATGAGGATGAGTAAAGGTACATTGTCAAAAATAAGTGATTATTCTTTATTGAACAGCCCTCGTATATTGAGTGCTCGATACTTGTCTCAGTTTATGGGCAGTAAATAAATTAGTAAATTAATTAATAAATGAAAACACCACGACTGAATGCCATGTCTACAGATTCCACGATTATCATGAACAGTAAGTTACAGAGGGCATGGGATTCCAAAGCTTTGTTCAATGAATGTTCAGGTGTGGAAACAAACAATTGCAAGTTGGGAAAGAGGGCTCGAAAAGAGGAAAGTTGAGGTGTGAAGTTGGCCGTTCCTTCGTTAAAAATAGGGTTATTTTGTTAGAGCCTTGCCTCCAGGAGACATTCTTTACCTTTTGTCGGTCGGCGTCTATGACTGGATTCCATTGTAACACAGGTGTTTGCTTCATCCTTCTGCAAACAAGGATGCCAACTTCCTGCACAACATTTTGCTAACAAGAAACCTGTTTTTGGTCCACTTCTCTTCAAACCTTTCATGCTCTAAGGCTCCATTCACGTGAAAAAAACGCAGGCACTTGAACGTATGACATGAACATGAAATTCCTTTTGTCCTTACACAATGGCATTGTAACGTCAAAAAAAAAAAAAAAAAAAAAAAAAAAAAAAACACACGTTATAAATCGTATTAAATATTTTTAAAATAATGGCAGTGCCATGTTTTTGATTTAAATTTGTAGGTACTACACTAATAACATTTCAAGAAACTACTCTTTTTTCAAAAACCATCAAAATAATTTAGCACTTAAAAATATTCATATAGAACAATCATTACTTTCCCAACTATAATAACAATTGATGCAAATGATAGTGATAAATAATAATTATATTATGGTTTTTCTATATATAAATAAAGAAATAAATATATTTTATAGCCTATCTACCCTAAATTTTACCAAAAAGTAGATAGATACCACAGTAAATAATATAAACAACTGAAGCCTACTTTCGCATTTCAGTTCACTCGCAATTTGCTTCCAAATATTTTCTTTTAGCAAATTTCGTTTGATAGAATTTATGCCTTTTGTCATAAAGACAACGATGATTTTTAAATAAAATAATCAATTTCTCGCCAAATGACTCCATATCTCTTCTGGTAGCTCTAAGCTGTATGTACTCTGCACTCCTTTGAACATCATTTCATTCATCGTCCGATATGACTTCACGTTGGAAGTTTTTCCCTTATCCTGAAAGATGAATGTCGAGTAACTGTGGGCTCTATGTGCCTAGCACTCAGTTGAACATCATTTCATTCATCGTCTGTAATGACAACTTTGTAGGTTTTCCCTTATCCTGAAAGATGAATGCTGGGTTACTCTTAGCTCTGAGTTCGAATCTCGTTATTTGAATGAACCCAGAATATTAACTTATAAATCATTGTAAAATTACTAGTGTAATCAAACAGTGTAACATTGGCATAAATCACACAAGAAACAATTTGTAATAACTGAACATTTTAAACTCTCGCGGATACAATTCGTACACTTCATGCAGTATATAAGAAGCGTCTGACCGCAACCTAGCGGGGAGGTCCGAAGCTACAGGGCAACCATTACGGTGCGTGTGCACCATTCCTAAACACGGCAGGTCATCAAAAATAATGGCGCGAAATGCGACTCTAGGCCACGGAGTACAAAGTGGCACCAACCCATGTAGCGACTATGACTTCCCTTTTGATTTATTTTATAAATATTTACTATTGATCTATGTATCAATATTCAATCATTTTCGATGTGAAGTCAAAACAATACACACAGAAGCTTGTATAAGCTTCTTTTATTGTTATTCATATAGATCTCTACCCAGCTCTAGAGTAGTGGTAGCGTATCTGCTTCACGTACGAGTTCAAATCTGGAGAAATCATAAGGTTTTTGTGGGGTTTCACCTTATCCTGAAATATGAATGTCGGGTAACTCTAAGCTCTATGTACCCTGTACTCATATGAATATCATTTCATTCATCGTCCAATATGTCTTAACGTTGGAGGTTCTCCCTTATCCTGAAAATGAATGTCTGTAACTCTGAGCTCTATGTACCCTGTACTCATTTGACCATCATTTCATGCATCGTCTGATATTACTTAACTTCAGATGTTTTCTCTTATCCTGCAGGATGAATGTAGGGTAACTCTGTGTACCCTGGACTCATCTGGACATTTCATTCATCATTTGATGTCTTAAAGTTGTAGGTTTCTCTTATCATGAAAGATGAATGTCTCCTAAGCTCTGTGGATCCTGTACTCATTTAAACATAATTTCATTCTTCGTGCGATATGACTTAACGTTGGAGGTTTTCTCTTATCCTGAAAGATGAATGTCTGTTAAGCTCTATGGACCCTGGACTCATCTGGACATCATTTCATTCAACATTTGATAGAAGTTAGCGTTGTAGTTTTTCCCTTATGCTATAAGATGAATGTCTACTAAGCTCTGTGTACCCTGGACTTATTTGAACATCATTTCATTCATCGTCCGATGTGACTTTCTTTCCTTTATCTTGAAAAATGAATGTCTGGTAACTCTGAGCTCTATGTACCCTGTACTCATTTGAACACAATTTCATTTATCGTCCGACATTACTTAACGTTGGAGGTTTTCCCTTATCCTGAAAGTTGAATGTCTACTATGATCTATGTACCCTGTACTACTTTGAGCATCATTTCATTCATCATTTGATATCACTTAACGTTGGAGGTCTGTGTCAATTAAACAAAATAGAAGTTGTAGCCATTTTTGAGAAAATCTATTTTTAATATATGTGTGTGTGTGTGTGTGTGTGTGTGTGTGTGTGTGTGTGTGTGTGTGTGTGTGTGTGTGTGTGTGTGTGTGTGTGTGTGTGTGTGTGTGTGTACACCTTTTACATGTTAAGGATGGGCTGATAAGGGAGATTTTAATGAGAATCTTTGTGGCGCATCCTTGGAAGATGTTGGACCTAATTACCTATTTTGGTATATTTAAGAGATCTTTTGATTTTTGAGTTGTGCTGTTCAGACACACCTTTTATGAAAAAATGATTGCTTTGATTGCTGTAAATTTAAATGGTAAAATTTCTGTGTGCAGTTTAGGAATGGAATGCAAAACTGTCTGTTGGCTATATGTAGGTGGTAAATTACTTACCCCATTTTTGTTCCATTGTTACCCGGCCTTTAACTCCAATGGTCATAGCGGCGGCCGTTCTCTTGTTTTGGAACATATCACCCATTGGCGATGGTGTTAACTCGCATACGTTGGGTTGCTGGTGCTTTGAATTTGTATTCATTAATTAGATCACCCACGCATTCGCAGTCTCATTCTTGGACTCCAGACTCTGGGGAAGATGGAGAACCATTTTGTTTGCAGAAAAGTCCCCAACCTCAGCCGGGAATCGAACCTGGGCCCCCTGGCATGGCAGGTAGGTGCTGTACCAGCCTATCCCAATTTATTGTCTGCATTCTTGTGGCAAGTAGTGGTCGTCGTGACGGATAGAGAAAGTGATATGATTGTCCCGGCAGCAGCTGTTTACAGTCACGACAAGGCCGTCGATCAAGCAGACGAAGCTCCTAAACCAGTTTGTATAGCAACAGTCGATGAATGGATCATTGATACGGACCAGCGTGACGTAATCTGCGGTACGCTTCATTGAAACATTTCAGTTTTACAGGTCAGGCTGTTGTACCATGTTAAAGGTTACCAACACACGTGTATTGTGGGTAAAGGGAAGTTTGGAACCACAGGCCGCAGAGAGGCACCGGAGTCCTAAACATTTCCAGATGAAGTCAATTTTGTGATCGGTCCCAAAACAGATATTGTTTAGGAGTTTGGTAGTGTTTTTAAAAATTTAAAACGAAGGAAAATGTGTTAAAATGTTTATATTGTATGCGGAAGTTAAATTGCGAATAAGAGTCAAAACAAGATTTTTTTTGGTAGTATTTGACACCCACTTTTTACTACATCTGGCACTGCAGACGGTGACTCTGATGTTACGAGGCATGTTTTATAAGTCAGTGCCGTTTTGCGATTCCGCTGCCGCAGCGCTACGTTCGGCGTTCCGCGCATGCGCGCTGGCTACCTACATCTCTTGTCTACGCACAGACGCCATTACAGTCTGATTCTTCATTGTATACGTTGGTCACTGAGTGTTTAAGATGCCTCCGACAATCGTAAGTCCCGCCGATTGTGAAGTACGGGCTGTTATACGATTTCTTAGTGCTAAAGGCGTAAAACCGATCGATATTCTACGTGAGATCTGTGAAGTTTACGGACAAAACATTATGAGTGATGGAATGGTAAGGAAATGGGTGAGAGCATTTAAAGATGGCCGCACAAATGTGCATGATGAACGGAGTGGGCGTCCTTCGGTCGTTACTGAAGATTTGGTGCAGAAAATGGACAAAAAGGTGAGAGAAAACAGACGCTTTACAATTTCATCATTGTGCGACTGTTTTCCTCAGTATTCTCGTAGTGTTTTGTATCGCATTGTGACCGAGAATTTGAAGTACCGGAAATTGTGTTCACGTTGGGTTCCAAAAATGTTGACGGATTTGCACAAAACCCAACGTTTAGACAGTGCATTGACTTTCCTTGAGCGCTACCACAATGAAGGTGAAGATTTTTAAACCAAATTGTTACTGGTGACGAAACATGGGTGGCCTACGTCACACCAGAATCGAAACAACAATCCATGGAATGGCGACATTCATCATCACCCACAAAAGTGAAGTTTAAGCAAACAATTTCTGCCCGGAAAATCATGTGCACATTTTCTTTGGGACAGAAAAGGAGTATTGCTAGTGGAGTTTCTGCCTCGTAATGAGACAATCAATGTAGCGTCTTACTGTGAGACACTGAACAATCTGCGCCGTGCAATCCAGAACAAAAGACGTGGCAAGTTTAGTAAGAGTATCGTTTTGCTGCATGATAATGCCCGTCCACATGTGGCTAATCGGACCAAAGATCTCATCAAATCTTTTCAATGGGAAACTCTAGATCATCCTCCATACAGCCCTGATCTGGCGCCCAGCGACTACCATTTGTTCCTGCACTTGAAGAAACATCTGGGTGGTCAGCGTCTTCAAGACGATAACGAAGTCAAAACAGTTGTGATACAGTGGTTAACACGTCAAGCGGCAGAATTTTATGAGGAGGGTATTCAAAAACTGGTGCCACGTTATGATCAGTGCCTCAGTATTCACGGAAATTATGTAGAAAAGTAGATTAAAGTACAGGCTTTCATGTAAAAATAATTTTTTGCGATATCTATGCACGTCTTTTTTAAATTCCAAAACGGTACTGACTTAAAAAGCCTGCCTCGTACATGAAATGAAGGGGCACTGGCGGAAAGTGTTTGCGGTGGAAACCCGACTGTAGGCCGGTCTGTCCACCACTGATCTCAGATGCGATCGTTTAGAATCCAACCCGGACCGCTTTGTTGAGAGTCGAGTGGTCTAAGCACTCTGCCACGGCGCGGCCTAGAGACAAACAAGATATGTATGAGTGTTTAGTGTATAAAGAAATGAACGGTAGCTAAGGGAGACGGAATCAACATCCGAGAGACGTTTGGGAACAAGACGGTCAGTAATTGTTGACGTGAACGTGTTAAAAGAGTTATATAAAACTGTGTTGCCTCAGTTTGTATTTAATATACCTCAAGTAAATAATTATCAACAGAGATGCTTCAGAATCATTATTTTAGTAAATTGAGATTAAAATATGGCAGCAAATTGAGGCGGCGTACACGGACTGGAGGAAAGCTGGGAGAAAGGAATTTCAGTTCTTCAGAAACGCATTATATCAACATTTTCAAATCTAATCATCCCGCAGGTGCCCGCCTCCGTAGCGTAGATGGTAGCGTGTCAGCCTCACGTTCAAGAGGTCCCGAGTTCGAATCTCGTTCAGGGTGAGTTAGCTGGATAGGGTTTTCCCGGGGTTTTCCGTTATCCTGAAAGACGCATGTCGGGTAATTCTAAGCGCCATGGACCCCGGACTCATTGGACAATCATTTCACCCGTTTCATTCATTATCCGATATGACTAAACGTTGGAGGACGTAAATTACAGAACAACAAAAGAACCTAAGTAAAAACAAGAACAAAATTACAAAACTAAATTAGAAATACAAAATTATTTATTACAAATAGAGGACAAGTACATCATCAACACAGCAAAATTTTAACTCGCAACATGAAACATTTTATTACACAGACAGGATGCTGGAGGTGCCAGGGAGGGCATCTCAACCCATTATCAGCAAAGTGCCAGTATTTGTCTAATGTGGACAATACTCTGGACAGTTACACTTCAGATACAGGTACAAATTACGAGAATACAAATTACTTGGTTATATTCATCATGCTAGATGGCATTATATAAGAAGTTATCAGTTTTAGAAATGTTTTCTGTCTGAAAAGCTCAAAGAACTAAAGTGTTGCATTTTTCATTCATATTCACATTGTCGAAATGCGAACCATTTAAGTTCTGTGTTATAGTTTGCCAACAAATATGATATTGTTATGTGCATTATACAGGGTGTATGTAAATGAATATCGGGGTTTTAACTCTTTATAAACTTACAGTTATAAATGATATGTCAAATGATAAAGCAACTCAGTTTTGTTTGTTCGCACAGTGCGCATGTGCGTGCAATGTTTCTGCCGCAATCCGCTAGACATCGGTAGTAGCATAGATGGCGACTAGTACACAGAAAGCGTTTTGTGTTTTGCAGTTTGCAAAGACCGAATCTGTAGTTACTGTGCAACGTGCGTTCCGCATAACGAAGTACGCGATTGGCTGAACGTCACTGTACCTGAGCGCTGGATAGGACGCAAGGGCCCCAATGATAGGGCTTGCTATGCATGGCCCCCCACGTCCTCCTGACCTAACACCATGCGATTTTTACCTTTGGGGCTTCATCAAGGATCGTGTGTACGCGCCTCTGCTACCAGCTGACCTCCCTGAATTAAAAAACCGGATTGAAGCAGCTGTTGCTACAATTACTGAATACACACTTATCAACGTTTCGGAAAAACTCGGCTATAAATTTGATGTGTGCCGTGTGACAAAGCGTAGTCCTAGCACTCGTGGTAAAGTCTGTTTAGTTAACGCGTGTGCAGTTCGGAGTCAAAGGAACCTGACCCTCCCGCCCACTAGTGACCGTCATAAATCTATCTCCACACTTCAGAAATGGAACACTGTCGTTGAGGACCAATAGCAACCGTGATTTTCTGGAAATGACAGTCGCATGTTTACTACACGTGGAGTCTCAGTTGTCAAAGTTCCAACTTCCAGTTGATCTGTTTCATTACGTGCAGAAATTCGTTGTGTGTCACGATGTGGAGACCGTGGGAGAGAAATACAGTGGTAAATGCAACTGAAGTGGTACATAACTTTCAGTCAAGTGAGAATAATCAAAGTGAAGACAGTTTGAATAACTGGGCCGAATTATATTACTGGAAAAGCCTCAAAAAACAAAGTTATAACGGGTACTGTTTCTAAGCAAATTCAAACGCTTGTTTTGAACACATATGTGCTGAAAAATAATCTTAATAAGGGCTCGTGCAATGAACCTGATAAATTTTGGGTATTCACAGAAATACAGTAAGAAATATTGTGACGAAAGGAATACCAAAGACGCCGATCAAGTACGAAAACAAAAGGAAACGTTTATCTAAAGTAGATAATTTCACATGCGATTTAATTCGTCGAGGAATTTATAGATTCTATGCAAAAGGTAGAGCGCCCAACTTAGACGAATTGGTTGCACATTTACAAGAAATTTGTGATTTTCCTTATGGGCTCGGCCTCCTAAAGGAGCTGAGTTTCAAATACCGCACTTCGTATAATTTAAGTGTTATTAGATTTGTAGCTTGGCGATATATATTTGTGAAAACTAAGGAAGTTTTGCAGTAATGGACATAAGATTATTTATTTAGACGAAACCTCGTACGATACCCATGACGTATCGAGAAAGGTGGCAACCTTGCAGAAAGGACTGCGAGAAGGAGGGTCTGTCTTGTAAAACGTTTATAAGGGTTGGTCAAAGGCAGAGGCCGACGTGCACACGCGTTAACTAAAGAGACTTTACCTCTGACGTTACTAGAGGAACCTCGGGCCGAACATTCGAGCCCTTCCCTGAATGGGAGTTGTTCGGATTGGGTTGGACTCGAGGGGGATAGTGGTTCCTGATACCCG
This sequence comes from Mantis religiosa, assembly GCA_030765055.1. Lineage (NCBI taxonomy): Eukaryota > Metazoa > Arthropoda > Insecta > Mantodea > Mantidae > Mantis > Mantis religiosa. The sequence continues at coordinate 460,687,264 of CM060950.1, read as the reverse complement.
TGGGAAATCGGGTGCGTCTCCGGACGGGGTTGAGGGAAGCCATATATTCCCGCGTACTAGCCAGCTTAGCTAGTAGAAGGTGTGCTAGATCACCAGGCGGCCTCACCGAGGTTGATCGGTAGCCTTCCCTTTTGGGGTTGGCGCGCGTATCCACTTCCATTCCGGCTTGTCTTTTCGGACCAGATGGGAGGGGGGCTTGTTAGTCCCTAGGTCTTGCTCTATGGAAAGCCCTGGTCGTCAGAGGAGGGGGGGGGGGTCAATCTTCACTCTGTGTGGATTGTATTGGTAGATATCCTATATAGTCACATTGCATATTTATAAGGTAATTGCATATTTATAACTGTAAGTTGAATATATATAAAGAGTTAAAACACCGATATTCATTAATATGAAGAATTAGGCAAATATTTTACTCGCCTGTTTATTAAAAACATGGTTTCTTGAATATATTTAGGAGATCTGTACTTCCCTTCATATACCATTTAAGTATTGCATTGATATTTATAACCATTTCCTTGTCAGCATTAATTAGGTTCTGGGGTTTGTTTAACCCTACCTCACCAGATACGTTCCAAAAAAACTTACCTCACCAGTTACGGGTAAAGGGATATCATCCTGCCATGCAGCGCAAACTCTCACTGACACTTTTACCCTGAAAGCGACCACCAGATAAGAGATGATGTCAAATGATAATGGAGGGACAGGAAATAAGGGGATGTAATCCACCTACCCAAGCATTCGCCAAAATCCCTGAAAAAACCCATGGTTTCGGTAGTTCGGCCACGGGAATCAAACCCGGACCTCCGGAATGCGTACCAGCTGAGCTATCCCGCACAGACTGAGAACCTTTTTAAAAACACCTTTTAGATTAAGAAGTCTTAAAAGACGTATCTGTGTTGAAATATTAATGTTTGTAGAGTTATGTAGCCGTCATATTGTCAACGTCTCAAATTAATTACACGAATACCAAAATTGGCAGCACGTAAAATAACAAAGTAGGTATGTTGTCCTTGAGATTGACTTGTAACTTGATTTATTCTCTCCTAACTGGGGAAGCTGACCCACCAAACATGGAACAGCAATTTAACTGTCAATCGATTTATGACGTGACGGAGCTCACGTACATGGTAACAGTGATTTTTGAAGAGAGCAGTTTTAAAGACTAATATCGACTCTCCTATATCTCGAAGGATCTTTTGCTCTCTGTTTCAATGGTGAACAATAACTATGTAACAATCGACAACACAGTTAAGGGGGGACGTATGCAAATATTCAGGGTCTTACATAAATAGCCATAACATACAAAGTTTTCAAGTTAGAGAAGTGAAACTTAGTATACTCATTTAAGATAATACAGTTAATATGCACAAATTTTTTTCATAATTTCCCATTGTTTGAAACTAATGCTACATATTTTTTCTATATGCAGAGATATTTACAAACTTAAGCCCATTTTTTTCAAAATTCACATATGCTATCTTTCTGAAATTTGTACGTTATTTTAAAACACACCAGAAATGAATTTGTTGGATTTAGATTTCTTATTGAAGCTGTATAGAACTTAAAAAAAGTGTTAATCATATGCATCCTTTAAAAATTAAAATAATTTCATATATTTTGTATCATCACTTTCCATCTGGAGCTTAATATTAAGTTCTAGAACCAATAAAATGTTCATTGTGGTATAAGACAGCTGTGTACTAAATTTCCTCACTGTAGATGAAGTAGTTTGAGAGAAAAATGGGTTGAAGTGGTAGAAAATGCAAGTTACGGGGAAAGGCAATTAAAAATACAATACGTATTATTCAGTTTGCCTTTTAATTTTAAGTCAGAACTTCCCATATTCATAGTCTGTATCCTCATTCTGGTCTTCCTTCTGTCTTGCTTCTTTCTGCATTTAATTTCATAGCTATTTCTGCACCAGCAATGCAATGTCGATACTCTGCAAAATTGTTTCCATAAACACTTCAGGTTGATACCCTAACTGATGCATAACTTTCTTTCTGCCAACATTCCCATCATTAAACACTATTGCAGCATCAAATGTAGCAATTTTCGCCACTGTGGAAGACACAAATGATGTTTTGGGACACCTTTTCCATATCAAACTGTTGAGGCTTTCATTTGGGTTTTGTCTCTCTCCATAGAGACATTTATTTAGCAAGTCTGGATGTGCTAAGAATTGGTAGGTGGGCTTTCAAGACAGCTGATGGAAGACTATGTGTTGCTACTATGCTACTATGCAACACTAGGGCATTTAAGTTTTTAAAGGTACATACAGACCACGTACAGTCATAATATTTTGGTGTTTGATAGCTAACACTATATACTATTTTACAAAACAATTAAAAAAATAGATTTTTGAACATTTTCTCGTACGTCCCCCCTTAAGTTGGCTCATAAATTTATAGTGGCTGATGATCTATTTGAACTGAGTCATTGGCCATTTGAGAATGTAGAATTTAACTGTTACTGAATCTTATCACGGAATACACTAGCTGTGGAGGTTTTACAATTTTTAAATTCTAACGATCTAAAAATAACTGTCTTTACAGAGGCCGCATTTTCAGATCTTTATGCAGGATTGTGTGCACAGATCCCACGAAAATGCCAGTTTTGGAGGCGATGTCTGTAACGCTCAATCGGCGATCCTCCAAAACAACGTTCTCCACTCAGTGGATCATGACGTCAGACTGGTTGGTTGGAGGCCGTGACTGTCTTGGTTTGTTATCACACGATGTTCTGCCTTCATTGAACTGTCGCACCCAGGAGCGCACATTAGACACACCCATGGTACCTCACCACATGCCTCACTCAACTGGCGATGAATTTCAATAACTGTCACACCACGAAAATGGAGAAAACGAATGAGTACACGCTGTTCTAAAGAGTCCTGACGGTCGTCGCTGCCACTAGGGTTCTATGCACTGTACAGTGCTGCTATCTCTTTCAGCATTCACAAAGAGTCCACGTGTATTTAAAAAATAACAGAGGTTCTTATCTGATCCCACTTCTAAAAAAAATAGGTGGTGTTATAACTTGAACGCACCTTGTAATTCGTTCTTCTAGTAAACAACAAACAAATGAATGCAGCGCTCTGTCAGTGAAGGTCAACACGCCTCTAGGCTCTGCCTTGTATATGTACTGTAGTTCTTGGTCGTCAAAACCTTTTGTCATGTAATGAAATTTTATTTATCTCCTTTGTATTTGTGTCGTAATCAAGTTCATGGTCAGGACATACCAAACAGTTAACATAAGAAAGCAAAGAACCGATATTTTATATTAAATATTTGTGTTTTCCAAAGAAAGTAATGGTCTGAAAGCGTGGAATGTTATTTCAGGGTATATCTTAAAAATTTTCTGTATTATGATGTAAACTTCTGTGTTATAACTAGGGGGCGTATTTTGCCCTGTTTGCCTATTTTATTCCTTTGTTCAGAAACGTACAGTAACTCCAAAAAGTATTCGTTTAATGCATTAGTTCACGTTTAAGGATGTATGGATAGCGGAAAATCATCAGAATAAAGTACAGCAGGACTACTGTCTTAATTATTGATTAGTGAAAAAGACAATACAATAAAGAAACACATAGTATCTATTCACATAAACATAGTTAAACATTAAAAAGTGAAGATATGCAATTTAGGGTGCAAAATAAGTTTTCGTCTGCTCACTGAAAATGGTGTAGAACAGTGTTGTCTGTGAGGGGAAACACGGTGGCTACCTTTTCCCCCTCCTAGTTAACCTTCGCAGGTGACGTAATAGATATTGGGTTGAGGAAGAGCATGCGGAAGATTCAGTGGCCGGTTGTTGAACTATTTATTCATATTTTATGTGCATAATGTGTATTAAATACCATTGTGAATTATACTTTTACAGCTACATGTTAATAATTATTAGTTCATAATTTAAGTGGAGTTCTTATTCTTCTGTCGATATTGGGCTCTGTAACGGGATATGTTGACTGTCCGCCACTTACTTGAATTTGTTTTAAAACAAAGGTGTGTAGACGTACCGCAATAGCCAGACAGTCAACTGTTTCCTTGCACCTCCGCGACGCTAAAGGAAAAGTTGAAGAAGGGGAAAAGGAGGGGAGTCACCCTCAGTGACACTTAGTAGGCCCTCCATTTCTCTTTATAATCTCTTGCATTCTCCTTGGCATGGATTTCACCAAAGATTGTGTTGTTTCCACTGTAATTTAACGCCATACCTCTAGTAGAGCTTTCTTCAGATCCTTTACAATAGATATCTGATAATTCCTAATATTTCTGTACAGTATACTCCACAAAGTCTCTATTGGATTCATGTCTGGGGATTGCGGTGACGTCGACATCCATCGTGGAGTATTATACAACCATAGCCTTGTATCTAGAGCTGTGTGTTTTGGCTCATTTCCTTCCGTGAAAATATAACCCTCAGAAAGACCCGTATTACTCACACTTCTGGACAGATGTGTATTTAGAATGTTTATATAAACCTTATTGTTCATTATTCCATCAATAAAACAAATCCCCCACACCATTCATGCAGCCCCAGGCAAGTACTGAACCGCCTCCATGTTTAATTGAATATGTTATATTTTTCTCCGTAAGCTCCCAATTCTTTATTCTCCACTGTTACTCGCCTTTTTGACTTAAAGAGCACAAATTGACTCTCGTCAGTAAATACAACCTTCTTCCAGAAATCAAATCCATCGTATTTATGTTCTTTTGCAAAAGTAGCTCGGTTCTTTCTGTTGATTTTACTGATGTATGGTTTTCTACGGACTGTTCGGCCGCCATACTCAGCTTCATAAAGCACTTTTCTTATAGTTTGTGCTGAAACAGACTTTCCTGTGTGTGTTTGAACTGCAATAGCAAGTTTTGGAGCTCTTAGTTTAGGATTTTTTCTTGACTTCTCTAAGTTACTGTCGTTTCTCCATCTCGGATAGAACTGCAGGACGACCACTTCTTGATTGATTTTCGTAAGTTTTGTTAATGATAAAACCTGTATATAATAGTCTTCAGTGTGCTGGTAGGTCTTCCAATGTTTTCTCCAATTTCTTGAAGAGATTTTCGTTTTTTAAATAACCTGATGCAAATTTCTGTCTCTTCTTTTGTAGTTTCACGACATTTTCGACCCATATTACTTAAAAAGCAGTCACCGGCTTTGAAAACAGATGGAACTGTCAGGATGAAACACAACTGCATAAGAAAAGGGAAGGGATGTGTGTCAGCGGGGCACCATACCTGGGATCTCGTTTACTTACTAGACGAATACTTGTTTGACATCAAATGGGGCATCATTTTACATAACGTAGAGCTGTTCACTAATTAAGCAATATATGAACCCAAATTTTGCTTTTTTTAGATCTATATATCAACCGATGTGAGGAAATAGTTATTGTAGTTTCTTATATATTTTTTTTCTGATTGTGCTTGTTATATTCTATGTGCCGCGATTAGACAAATACTTTTTGGAGTATATGTAGGCTTTTAAGTTATAAGGACGTTTCCTACAAGTATTAGCCTAATTTCTTAGTTTTATGGTGCCTATAAATGCCTACTTCATACGTTTGTGCCTATTCTGCTTATTAGTACCTAAAACTGCCTTTTTAGCCAATTTCTTCTGCTTGTAATTTGTGACAACAGCTTTTGCATTTGATGGTTTCAACGTGAAGTTTCCGGGGAAGAGAAAATTTCTTACTGCTGCACATTGGATATATAAAAAGGGGTTTAGCCAGGTAAAGTCTGTTTAGCCAACGTGTGTGCAGTTCCCAGTCAAAGGGACCTCAAAGGACGGGACCTCCCCGCCCACTAATGACCGTCATAAATCTATCTCCACACTTCAGAAATGGAACACTGACGTTGGGGACCAATAGCAGCCCCCATTTGTTGAAAATGACAGTTGCATGTCTACTCCGCGTGGAGTCTCAGTTGCCAAATTTCCAACTTCCAGTTGTTCTGTTTCATTAGGTGCAAGACGGTGATGTTAAAATGTTGCAACCTTGTAGAAAGGACCGTCAGGAGGAGGGTCCATGTTGTAAAACGATTATGAGGGTTTGTCAAAGAAAGCGGCCGCCGTGCACTTGCGTTGGCTAGACAGACTTTAGCTATCTGCCTTTCAGACGTGTCACAATGCGCTAATGACGTCACAAATATATGAAAAATTTCTTTTTTGTCATGCTTACGTTTTTCTACATGCATGTCCAGGAATCATGAAATCGATTGCTTGGAGAATTCCGGTATTGTTTCCAACATTGAAAATGAAACTGCAGACCAATAAATCTTAATGGTTTTTGTAAAATTTTACAGAAATGCCTTTATAAAAGTACGTACCAGAATTCTTTTCACGATGCCGCAATGGCTGTAAGTCTGTTTGAATGAACGGGTAACGCTTACTAAAAAGCTGTGCTTTATTATTTGTTTTTAATCGACAATGGGGCATTTAGGGCTTTTATTACAAAAACTAGGATTCTGTAGCTTTAGATTTTAATTAACTGTGCTTTATACCTTTCTGACATATCGTGAGATCATTTTAAGTGACATTAAGATTGCTGTGATCAACTTTTGAATTTCTTATCTTTCCAAGAATCGTTTCTATTCAGGAGACACAACTGTGCAAATTGGCCTAAAACTTACAATCCCAAATTTAGTTTTTTTGTCTTAAAATTAATATGGACACACTTCAATAATACAAAGTTTCTTTTTCTAGCGGCACTACAGGAAACGTCACATGACTATTTAAATAACCCTACAACTGTATCGTAGCTGCTATTACGTAATTTTAACCTTAGATTTCTCAGATTCCATATTTTCTACATTTTCCTAACTTCAAAATGTTCCACAGGATGCAGTTTTATATTAATCTGTATGAAATTCTAAACATGTCTCTAAGGGCAACTGCATATTAAGTTTACCCACTTATATTTGTTGTGTTTATGTTATACTGAATAGGCTTATAATATTTACTTATTACTGAAAACGCTTAGGAAAACAAAAATTGTTAAATAGGTATGATTATTTTTTCCCTTAGTTAACATGGCGAAGACAATTATTTCACATAGGTACAGGTCATTAATAGGTCAAAATGGGTACAGAAACTTATATTACAAGCATTAATTTTTAATTTTGTATAATTTGTACTATTAACTATAGTGCATTTTAAGAGCCATTTTACTAAAATTCTAAGTGTTTAGTTAGCAAATTTTTAGTGCTTACTTAAGTGCCTATTTTGCCCATTTTTATTGCCTATAAATCCGCTCCCTCGTTATTGAATAACTATGGCGCAAGAAAGAAAAAAGAAGGTAGATAGTTTCAAAATGTAACCCACTATAATGATAATAATATATAAAACTTAATGCAGCATTGTGATCGAGCATACATACCTGTACCTCCAAATGGTCGAGAAGAGTTCCTTGGATGTTCCACTTTCTTTTTGTGACAACATCAAACGATTTTTCATCCATTATTTGGAATAGTTGGGACTGTACGATATTACAATTATTAGGGGTTAAAGGAGGGATTTGCTGTAGATTAGTGTGCAATGATTTGACAAAGAACATTGGAGTTAAATGATAAATCCTATTTATTTATCAAACGTCCCCAGGTTTTGCATTAATATTTCTGCTAAGGTAGCTACAATGTAGGAATGAACATAAGGCGAGACTATGTGTGACTGTTCTATCGCTACTAGGCAATGCGGTGCGTGAAAGTTGTACAGTTATGCACGCATACTGGCTCGCTCTGGCGAAGTGCGTGGCTAATTTCTTTGCGTGCTCTAAAGATACCAATTGAAGAATTATTTCGTCTTTCCCATGTTACAGAGCTCCCCCCCCCCCCTCTGAGGAATACTGTCCAAAGCGCATGTTTATAGAATATCTGGCTTCGAAGATATGGAAAGATGAGGCGCCTGACTAGAAAGAAAAGAATGATTAACTCTTATGCCCGATTTCAGCAACAGATGTTAAAATGTATGTTAACAAATGTAACGTAACAATTGACACAGTGCTAACAAAGTTGTTAAATTTCTTGCATTTCACCAAGATGTTTTCTGAAAATGTCAACAAACCTGTGTTAACACCAAGAAACTTGTAAATATCTCAGCTATAGAAGGCTATATATGAGTGGTATTATTTTCTGAACGTACTGCGATGCGCTTTTATTTTCATTTTCGTATGCACAAGCTGAAAAATGGCGGATTAACAAAATCATAAATAAAGCCGTAAGACAAATTTCTCAGCGATGGAGAAAGAATTGTTAATTGAATTGGTGACGAAGTGTAAGGATATCGTGGAAAATAAGAGGACGGATGCAGTGAATGTAAAAGAGAAAGATGTCGCGGGGAAAATATTGGAACCGAATTTAATTCAAATGCATGTGTCACTACTACAAGCACCAAACAACTTGTCAGCATTACGTAAATTTAAAACGAGGTGCGAAGGACAAGTGACTTAAACGTTTCAAGACGGGAAGTGGACAGTGTATTATCCACATAATTCAGTGAATTATAAAATCGCAAAGTTATTAATACTTGAAGCAAAAACGAGATCGGCATATTTCTTTCGATGCATATTCTAACTCATTATTACGTAAATTTAAAACGAGGTGCGAAGAAGGGCAAGTGACTTGAACGTTTCAAGACGGAAGGTAGACAGTGTATTATCCACATAATTCAGTGAATTATAAAATCGCAAGGTTATTAATACTTGAAGCAAAAACGAGATCGGCATATTTCTTTCGATGTATATTCTAACTCATTATTACGTAAATTTAAAACGAGGTGCGAAGAAGGGCAAGTGACTTGAATGTTTCAAGACGGAATGTAGACAGTGTATTATCCACATAATTCAGTGAATTATAAAATCGCAAGGTTATTAATACTTGAAGCAAAAACGAGATCGGCATATTTCTTTCGATGCATATTCTAACTCATTATTACGTAAATTTAAAACGAGGTGCGAAGAAGGGCAAGTGACTTGAACGTTTCAAGACGGAAGGTAGACAGTGTATTATCCACATAATTCAGTGAATTATAAAATCGCAAGGTTATTAATACTTGAAGCAAAAACGAGATCGGCATATTTCTTTCGATGCATATTCTAACTCATTATTACGTAAATTTAAAACGAGGTGCGAAGAAGGGCAAGTGACTTGAACGTTTCAAGACGGGAGGTGGACAATGTATTATCCACATAATTCAGTGAATTATAAAATCGCAAGGTTATTAATACTTGAAGCAAAAACGAGATCGGCATATTTCTTTCGATGCATATTCTAACTCATTATTACGTAAATTTAAAACGAGGTGCGAAGAAGGGCAAGTGACTTGAATGTTTCAAGACGGAATGTAGACAGTGTATTATCCACATAATTCAGTGAATTATAAAATCGCAAGGTTATTAATACTTGAAGCAAAAACGAGATCGGCATATTTCTTTCGATGCATATTCTAACTCATTATTACGTAAATTTAAAACGAGGTGCGAAGAAGGGCAAGTGACTTGAACGTTTCAAGACGGAAGGTAGACAGTGTATTATCCACATAATTCAGTGAATTATAAAATCGCAAGGTTATTAATAGTTGAAGCAAAAACGAGATCGGCATATTTCTTTCGATGCATATTCTAACTCATTATTACGTAAATTTAAAACGAGGTGCGAAGAAGGGCAAGTGACTTGAACGTTTCAAGACGGGAGGTGGACAATGTATTATCCACATAATTCAGTGAATTATAAAATCGCAAGGTTATTAATACTTGAAGCAAAAACGAGATCGGCATATTTCTTTCGATGCATATTCTAACTCATTATTACGTAAATTTAAAACGAGGTGCGAAGAAGGGCAAGTGACTTGAACGTTTCAAGACGGGAGGTGGACAATGTATTATCCACATAATTCAGTGAATTATAAAATCGCAAGGTTATTAATACTTGAAGCAAAAACGAGATCGGCATATTTCTTTCGATGCATATTCTAACTCATTATTACGTAAATTTAAAACGAGGTGCGAAGAAGGGCAAGTGACTTGAACGTTTCAAGACGGAAGGTAGACAGTGTATTATCCACATAATTCAGTGAATTATAAAATCGCAAGGTTATTAATACTTGAAGCAAAAACGAGATCGGCATATTTCTTTCGATGCATATTCTAACTCATTATTACGTAAATTTAAAACGAGGTGCGAAGAAGGGCAAGTGACTTGAACGTTTCAAGACGGGAGGTGGACAATGTATTATCCACATAATTCAGTGAATTATAAAATCGCAAGGTTATTAATACTTGAAGCAAAAACGAGATCGGCATATTTCTTTCGATGCATATTCTAACTCATTATTACGTAAATTTAAAACGAGGTGCGAAGAAGGGCAAGTGACTTGAACGTTTCAAGACGGGAGGTGGACAATGTATTATCCACATAATTCAGTGAATTATAAAATCGCAAGGTTATTAATACTTGAAGCAAAAACGAGATCGGCATATTTCTTTCGATGCATATTCTAACTCATTATTACGTAAATTTAAAACGAGGTGCGAAGAAGGGCAAGTGACTTGAACGTTTCAAGACGGAAGGTAGACAGTGTATTATCCACATAATTCAGTGAATTATAAAATGCAAGGTTATTAATACTTGAAGCAAAAACGAGATCGGCATATTTCTTTCGATGCATATTCTAACTCATTATTACGTAAATTTAAAACGAGGTGCGAAGAAGGGCAAGTGACTTGAACGTTTCAAGACGGGAGGTGGACAATGTATTATCCACATAATTCAGTGAATTATAAAATCGCAAGGTTATTAATACTTGAAGCAAAAACGAGATCGGCATATTTCTTTCGATGCATATTCTAACTCATTATTACGTAAATTTAAAACGAGGTGCGAAGAAGGGCAAGTGACTTGAACGTTTCAAGACGGGAGGTGGACAATGTATTATCCACATAATTCAGTGAATTATAAAATCGCAAGGTTATTAATACTTGAAGCAAAAACGAGATCGGCATATTTCTTTCGATGCATATTCTAACTCATTATTACGTAAATTTAAAACGAGGTGCGAAGAAGGGCAAGTGACTTGAACGTTTCAAGACGGGAGGTGGACAATGTATTATCCACATAATTCAGTGAATTATAAAATCGCAAGGTTATTAATACTTGAAGCAAAGGCGAGATCGGCATATTCATTTCGATGCATGTTCTAACCTCTCTTGTACTTCCGCAGTAACCTTCATAGCAACATGTTTCGACAGTCTGGACATCCGTAAAAATTTTTCTTCTGATAGCTCCTCAAAATAATTTTTCCTCATATGCCGTACTCTATTACGAATGCCATTTAGACGGTCTTAAATATAGCAAATCGACATCAACAGCTGAGTTCACGCCCGCCATCTTGACTTTTTACAATTGTTAAGGACTTGAACATCAGAAATTTGGATTGTTAGTTTAACAAGAGATTTAACATGAGTGTTACGCAAAGACTTGTTGGTGAAATACAAATTGTGTTTTAACTATTACTAAACTCGTGTTAAGTCTTAACATCTGTTGGTGAAATCGGGCATCAGTGAAGAAAAGCACACAGATGCTATGCTGCAGTTGCATTTTGTGCCTTGCATTCAGTAAAGTGGTGATCTTTTAAGAACACACACATGCTTTTCAAAGTTAGTAAATATACCGCTTAGCAAGCCTAGTACTGGTGCGCCTAGTAGTAAAGTCTGTTTAGTTAACACGTGTGCAGTTCGGAGTCAAAGGAACCTGACCCTCCCGCCCACTAATGACCGTCATAAATCTATCTCCACACTTCAGAAATGGAACACTGTCGTTGAGGACCAATAGCAACCTTGATTTTCTCGAAGTGACAGTCGCATGTCTACTCCACGTGGAGTCTCAGTTGCCAAAGTTCCAACTTCCAGTTGATCTGTTTCATTACGTGTAGAAACTCGTTGTGTCACGATGTGGAGACCGTGGGAGGGAAATGCAGTGGTAAATGCAAATGAAGCAGTAGATAACTTTCGTTCAAGTGAAAATAATCAAAGTGAAGACAACAGTGTGAATAACTGGGCCGAGTTATATTACTGGAAAAGCCTAAAAAAAAAAAAAAAAAAAAAAAAAAAAAAAAAAAAAAAAGTTATAACGGGAACTCTTTATAAGCAAATTGGAGCGCTTGTTTTGAGCACATATAAATATGTACTGACAAATAATCTTGGTAAGGGGTCATGCAATGAACCTGATGATAAATTCTGTGAATTCACAGAAATACAGTAAGAAATATTGTGACGAAAGGAATACGAAAGACGCCGATCAAGTGTGAAAACAAAAGGAAACATTTCTCTAAAGTAGATAATTTCCCGTGCGATTTAATTCGTCGAGAAATCTATAGATTCTATGCAAAAGGGGGAGCGCCCACCTTAGATGAATTGGTTGCACATTTGCAAGAAATTTATGATTTTCGTTATGGGCGCTGCACTTTGCGCGGTCTCCTAAAGGAGCTGGGTTTCAAATACCGCACTTTGAATAAGATAAGGGTTATTATGGAATCCAGTAGAATTGTAGCTTGGCGATATATATATTTGTCAAAACTAAGGAAGTTTCGCAGTAATGGACATAAGATAATTTATTTAGACGAAACCTCGTACGATACCCATGACGTATCGAGAAAGGTGGCAACCTTGCAGAAAGGACTGCGAGAAGGAGGGACGGGGTTGTAAAACGATTATACGGGTTCTTCAAAGGCAGAGGCCGACATGAACACGCGTTAACTAAACAGACTTTGACTGCGAAACACCTCATAATATTTTACATAAATAGACTACACATATTCTTATTAAAGTGTATTCCTTTTTCAAACAGCTGTCAATTAAAGATATTTTCGAAAGTACAAATTTCTCTCGGAGTCGAGAATTAATGTTACAGGCTTGCCATGTGGGTGCTCATTCTGTGACGAACATTGTTAAAGTAGGCAAACAGTTTACCAAATTTGGAGAAATTTTCATATTTAGCGCTCCAGGGTAACATCCGGCAGCCAAAAAACGTGCTACCAACTTAGACAATTTTCAAAAGTGTGTTTCACGTAGAACAATTTATGATTCATATGACAAGGTTGAATATCCAACTGCTAAAAGGCTGACCAATTTAATGAGAGGGAAAATAGAATATATAGTACCTGTATCTTCTATACATAATATTCTGAAATCTCTTGGGTTCATATATAGGAGAACCAATGATGGTCCCAAATTTCTGATTGAAAGAAGTGCTATTGTTGCTGCAAGACTAAAACTTCTGCGTACAATGCATAACGTTAGTACATGAGATTCATAGTGTAAAAATTTCTTCATGCCTACACAGTCATATCTTCCGTATTTATTAGGTATTTTAATGAAACAAAAAAATTTTTTTTTTTATTTATCCAGATTTATGAACCCTATTTTACACAGTGGTATATTAGGGTTAGAGTTGATACATAAAAATACACAATTTTAACAAAAATATTTTAAATACTAGAAGGAAGAAATGATGCATATTAATTTAAACTATTTCAGACGTTTAAACACTGAGTTTATAAACATCATGAAGTACTTATACTGTTGTGGCTTCATTAGCAAAGATGTGAGTGGAGCAGAAAATTCAGTTCCTAGAGAGTCTAGCTTGAATATTAATTCTCGTCTTTCTCTTCAGAAAATGGGACATCAGAAAAGGAGATGAACCACAGTTTGAAATTCTTCACCACACATGCACTTGGGGTTGGATGTTAAGTGAAAGCGTGATAAGTATTCACCAAATTTACCATGTCCACTTAAAAATTGTGCCAAAACAAAATTTGGTACAAGAGTTTCACATTTTCCTCTGTCATATACACTAGGGAAAAATAATGCTTTTGTTAAACTTCCATTTGGAGTTGTTAGCCATTGTTGGTTCCATTCTTTAAGAATATGTTGAGGCATTATTCTCCTTACAGTAGAAATAGGACATAAAGAGTATGTCACGGAAAGATTGGATTCTGCAGCCTTCTTAGCCAAGCAATCAGCTCTCTCCTTACCTAAAATTTCACTGTGTCCTTTAAGCCATCCCATGCAAATATGTCCTGGATGGTTTTGAAGCAAGGTTCGGATTTCATGTGCTAATGAATTTAAGTTGTATTTATCATTAATAGCGAGTAGAGCTGATTGTGAATCACTGTTCCCATTAACAGTATACAATTTTATAGCTTCTTTAATTGCTAAGAGCTCCGACTGGAATACAGAACATTCAAAAATTGGTTTAAAGTTCATTACAGACAGTATACAAATATGACATCATTAAAATAGAAACTATATTCACAAATCGTTGAAATGTCACTATTTTGTTTCAGCTTATTTCGTAGAAAGCATCTAATTTGAATCATGTTGTTTAGCGTGCATATGAACGATAGCTACGTAAGTGAACTGTTCTCCATTTCAAGGTTTTAAAGCTCAGATTGTGGGATAATCATTGTATATGTTCTCACACACATGCTGAATTATTAAGCGAACTTCTCTGTCAGCATCTGTATCACTGTACATCTCAGCTTCTGTATGATACTTGCTAGGTTGAGACAAAGACAGACTGTCGCCCGCTTGCCGTGGAGCTGGCAACACCGTATTGACTCAACTCATGTTCATTCTTATTTTGTATATCTATAAGATAAATTGATTTAATCACAAAATTAATGTATTTTCTTGTTATTTTCAGGTGAGGTGACTGTGTAAACGTTGGGGAGTAGGAGGTAAGTTTGCAGTGTAGGACAAATGCCGGCAGCGCGGCGGGTTGATTTATTCCAGCAGATGGTATCAGTTACCGCGTGCGACACACATGACGAAATGTGCGTTCGTTTCCTTGGCGAATATCCATACGGGGGCGGGGGCCAAATTATTCATAAGCGTTGAAGTGCTTCTGTCGAGACACTTCTGCCAACCTCACGTCACCGCAGTACACTGGTGTGAAGTCTTCTCTTTATATCGTGGACAAAATATATTGGTAGAATTGCCAGATTAAATCAATGATCATTAACTACATTTTTAGAAACAACTGTCTATTTTGTTTATATTAAACAAAATTTGATCTACGTACACTCGATTCTACTTACTGCGATTTACTTGAAATACATTTTACAATAAGGCCTCTAGAATCAACCGTGTTGATTAATTAAAATTTATTTAAAGGCATATATTATAAAGGCATTTAATATAAATTCAATATTACAAAAGGTACATGGTTGTCCGCATATGTAGTGCGTGCGCCTCACGTTCAAGACGTGCCGAGTTCGAATCTCGTCATTTGAATGAACCCGGAATATTAACTTATAAAACGTTGTAAAATGACTAGCGCAATCAAGCAATGCAACATTGGTATAATTCACACAAGAAACAATTTGTAATAACTGAACATTTTAAACTCTCACGGGTACAATTCGTACACTTCATGCAGTATATAAGAAGCGTCTGACCGCAACCTAGCGGGGAGGTCCGAAGCTACAGGGCAACCATTACGGTGCGTGTGCACCACCCATAAGCAATTGGGAAACTTCAATAATGGCGCGAAATGCGACTCTAGGCCACGGAGTACAAAGTGGCACTAACCCATGTAGCGACTATGACTTCCCTTTTGATTTATTTTATAAATATTTACTATTGATCTATGTATCAATATTCAATCATTTTCGATGCCAAGTCGAAACAATACACACAGAAGCTTGTATAAGTTATCTATTGTATATTCTTCGTTTATTGTTATTCATATAGACCTCTACCCGGCTCTAGAGTAGTGGTAGCGTATCTGCTTCACGTACAATAGGTCGCGAGTTCAAATCTGGAGAAATCATAAGGATTTTGTGGGGTTTTCCCTTATTCCAAAAGATAAATGTCGGGTAAATCTAAGATCTATGTACCCTGTACTCATATGAATATCATATCATTCATCGTCTGATATGACTTAACGTTCTAGGTTTTCCCTTATCCTGAAAGATGAATGTCGGGTAACTCTAAGCTCTATGTACCCTATACTCATATGAATATCATTTCATTCATCGTCCTATATTACTTAACGCTGGAACTTTTCCCTTATCCTGAAAGATGAATGTAGGGCAACTCTAAGCTCTATGTACCCTGCTCATATGAATATCATTTCAATCATCGTTCGATATGACTTAACTTTGGAGGTTCTCCCTTACTCTTAAAGATGAATGTCTGCTAACACTAAGCTCTATGTACCCTGTACTCATATGAATATCATTTCATTCATCGTCCGATATTACTTAACGTTGGAGGTTTTCCCTTGTTCGGAAAGATAAATGTCGGGTAAATCTAAGTTCTATGTACCCTGTACTCATATGAATATCATTTCATTCATCGTTCGATATGACTTAACGTTGGAGGTTTTCCCTTACTCTGAAAGATGGATGTCGGCTAACACCAAGCTCTATGTACCCTGGACTCATTGGAGTATCATTTCATTCGTCAGATATGACTTAACGTTGGAGGTTTTCTGTTATCCTGAAAGATGAATGTCGGATAACTCTAAGCTCTATGTACCGTGTACTCATTTGAATATCATTTCATTCATCGTCCGATATTACTTAACGTTGGAGGTTTTCTGTTATCCTGAAAGATGAATGTCGGATATCTCTAAGCTCTATGTACCGTGTGCTCATTTGAATATCATTTCAGTCATCGTCCGATATTACTTAACGTTGGAGGTTTTCTGTTATCCTGAAAGATGAATGTCGGATAACTCTAAGCTCTATGTACCGTGTACTCATTTTAATATCATTTCATTCATCGTCCGATATTACTTAACGTTGGAGGTTTTCCCTTATCCTGAAAGATGAATGTCGGATAACTCTAAGCTCTATGCCCCGTGTACTCATTTGAGTATCATTTCATTCATCGTCCGATATTACTTAACGTTGAAGGTTTTCTCTTATCCTGAAAGATTAACTTCGAGTAACTCTAAGCTCTATGTACCCTGTACTCATATGAATATCATTTCATTCATCGTCCGATATTACTTAACGCTGGAGCTTCTCCCTTATCCTGAAAGATGAATGTCGGGCAACTCTAAGCTCTATGTACCCTGC
Source organism: Mantis religiosa (assembly GCA_030765055.1). Classification (NCBI taxonomy): domain Eukaryota; kingdom Metazoa; phylum Arthropoda; class Insecta; order Mantodea; family Mantidae; genus Mantis; species Mantis religiosa. The sequence goes on along the minus strand of CM060950.1, from coordinate 460,670,197 downwards.
CCATATGAATATCATTTCATTCATCGTTCGATATGACTTAACTTTGGAGGATTTCCCTTACTCTTAAAGATGAATGTCTGCTAACACTAAGCTCTATGTACCCTGTACTCATATGAACATCATTTCATTCATCGTCCGATATTACTTAACGTTGGAGGTTTTCCCTTGTTCGGAAAGATAAATGTCGGGTAAATCTAAGTTCTATGTACCCTGTACTCATATGAATATCATTTCATTCATCGTTCGATATGACTTAACGTTGGAGGTTTTCCCTTACTCTGAAGGATGAATGACGGCTAACACTAAGCTCTATGTACCCTGGACTCATTGGAGTATCATTTCATTCGTCAGATATGACTTAACGTTGGAGGTTTTCTGTTATCCTGAAAGATGAATGTCGAGCAACTCTAAGCTCTATGTACCCTGCTCATATGAATATCATTTCATTCATCGTTCGATATGACTTAACTTTGGAGGATTTCCCTTACTCTTAAAGATGAATGTCTGCTAACACTAAGCTCTATGTACCCTGTACTCATATGAATATCATTTCATTCATCGTCCGATATTACTTAACGTTGGAGGTTTTCCCTTGTTCGGAAAGATAAATGTCGGGTAAATCTAAGTTCTATGTACCCTGTACTCATATGAATATCATTTCATTCATCGTTCGATATGACTTAACGTTGGAGGTTTTCCCTTACTCTGAAAGATAAATGACGGCTAACACTAAGCTCTATGTACCCTGGACTCATTGGAGTATCATTTCATTCGTCAGATATGACTTAACGTTGGAGGTTTTCTGTTATCCTGAAAGATGAATGTCGGATAACTCTAAGCTCTATGTACCGTGTACTCATTTGAATATCATTTCATTCATCGTCCGATATTACTTATCGTTGGAGGTTTTCTGTTATCCTGAAAGATGAATGTCGGATAACTCTAAGCTCTATGTACCGTGTGCTCTTTTGAATATCATTTCAGTCATCGTCCGATATTACTTAACGTTGGAGGTTTTCTGTTATCCTGAAAGATGAATGTCGGATAACTCTAAGCTCTATGTACCGTGTACTCATTTGAATATCATTTCATTCATCGTCCGATATTACTTAACGTTGAAGGTTTTCTCTTATCCTGAAAGATTAACTTCGAGTAACTCTAAGCCCTATGTACCCTGTACTCATATGAATATCATTTCATTCATCGTCCGATATTACTTAACGCTGGAGCTTTTCCCTTATCCTGAAAGATGAATGTCGGGCAACTCTAAGCTCTATGTACCCTTTACTCATATGAATATCATTTCATTCATCGTCCGATATTACTTAACGCTGGAGCTTTTCCCTTATCCTGAAAGATGAATGTCGGGCAACTCTAAGCTCTATGTACCCTGCTCATATGAATATCATTTCATTCATCGTTCGATATGACTTAACTTTGGAGGTTTTCCCTTACTCTTAAAGATGAATGTCTGCTAACACTAAGCTCTATGTACCTTGTACTCATATGAATATCATTTCATTCATCGTCCGATATTACTTAACGTTGGAGGTTTTCTCTTGTTCGGAAAGATAATTGTCGGGTAACTCTAAGCTCTATATACCCTGTACTCATATGAATATCATTTCATTCATCGTCAGATATGACTTAACGTTGGAGGTTTTCCCTTGTTCGGAAAGATAAATCTAAGTTCTATGTACCCTGTACTCATATGAATATCATTTCATTCATCGTCCAATATTACTTAACGTTGGAGGTTTTCTGTTATCCTGAAAGATGAATGTCGGATAACTCTAAGTTCTATGTACCCTGTACTCATATGAATATCATTTCATTCATCGTCCGATGTTACTTAACGTTGTAGGTTTTCTGTTATCCTGAGAGATGAATGTCGGCTAACACTAAGCTCTATGTACCCTGGACTCATTGGAGTATCATTTCATTCATCGTCAGATATGACTTAACGTTGGAGGTTTTCTCTTGTTCGGAAAGATAAATGTCGGGTAACTCTAAGCTCTATATACCCTGTACTCATATGAATATCATTTCATTCATCGTCAGATATGACTTAACGTTGGAGGTTTTCCCTTGTTCGGAAAGATAAATGTCGGGTAAATCTAAGCTCTATGGACCCTGTACTCATATGAATATCATTTCATTCATCGTCCGATGTTACTTAACGTTGTAGGTTTTCTGTTATCCTGAAAGATGAATGTTGGCTAACACTAAGCTCTATGTACCCTGGACTCATTGGAGTATCATTTCATTCATCGTCAGATATGACTTAACGTTGGAGGTTTTCTGTTATCCTGAAAGATGAATGTCGGATAACTCTAAGCTCCATGTACCGTGTACTCATTTGAATATCATTTCATTCATCGTCCGATATTACTTAACGTTGGAGGTTTTCTGTTATCCTGAAAGATGAATGTCGGATAACTCTAAGCTCTATGTACCGTGTACTCATTTGAATATTTCATTCATCGTCCGATATGTCTTAACGTTGGAGGTTTTCTGTTATCCTGAAAGATGAATGTCTGGTAACTCTAAGCTTTATGTACCCTGCACTCATTTGAATATCATGTCAGTCATCATCCGATATGATTTAACGTTGAAGGTTTTCTCTTATCCTGAAAGATCAACTTCGAGTAACTCTAAGCTGTATGTACCCTGTACTCATTGGAACATCATTTCATTCATCAGCCGATATGACTTGACGTTGGAGGTTTCCTTTTATCCTGAAAGATGAATGTCGGGTATCTCTGAGTTCTGTGTACCCTGTACTCATATGAATATGACTTCATTCATCGTGCGATATGTTGATGGGTTTTCTGGTACATGGTCAGAGCAGTCCTAATAAGTGGTCCAAAGCGAACGCATCTAACATTGATGTAACTACAAAAATAAAGCAGCTTTCAGGAGCTGAAATGTGTAAAAGACGTAATGTAATTTTTCCTATCTTGATGTTATAATTATTATTTATAGAACAGCTTAAAATCATGAAGTGGTTTAATTTACTTTTTATTCGAAATTTACGAGCCGAGTTATAATTTGCAAAATACAGGTTTGACAACATAAAAACTCGTTAATCTTAACGTCATTTATTTTAATGGTAATTTGAAAATCTCATTGAGTGTTGTCCTGGCGAAGCTTTGAGGCGAGATTAAACTCATAAAGTCCTCAACATTTATCATATCATGTGACATCTGTATTTCCCATCATTTGGTACATCGCATTTCTACCAACGTAACAGGTGATGGATGGTAAACTGGCTCCATGTTCGTTTATTGGCTTTAAATATTCATTCGGGATCTTTATACGTGTTTTGTCGGTGATAAACTGCGCTTTTCTCTTTCCACTTGAAGCCTTAGTTTGGAACCTGGCCTGCCAGATTAGGTTTTAAATTTGTCATTGTATGTAAAGCAGCTCCTGCGGGTTGAAATTTCGGTACACTTGCTTTGATCCTGCCACGTGAGCAAATAATCCATTCCTTCTCAATGTATCCTACTGGTAGTGTACCATATACTTAGCAGTTATTGTATTTCACCCTGAAGGCACACTCCAAAAACCCTCTCAGAAAAATGTGCATGCGTATTGTGACTGTGGGTTCCTAGAATTAAAAGTCCAGTTGCAGAATTTCAAAATGCCCTTTTCTCCCGTAGAAATACACTTTGTACACCCTTGGCAGCAGAAACAGAATGACGTAACATACACAAATACAATCGATAAGGTCGTCGACCACAAAGAAAGGAGTTCACTTTCAAAACACAGCTGTACGCACACGAATCAAGTTCCGTTTACTAATCTGTCTAGTGGCGAGTCGCGGCTTTTTTATATACCTCTACTCACATTTCTAGAAATTTGTGGAATGTTCTGTAACAATCAAGACCGCACTAGAAAGACGAACCTTCCAGTTACCTATCTTTATCTGTTTCGGCAAGCTTTTTTTATCTCCGCGCTGCACTATCTGTCCATTGTGTGCGCCAGCCGACAGTTGCAACAATGGGTTCGCGGCAGTATCCTACGAACTGCATAATCGTAGTTGGTATTTAGGATAGGGAAGATAGAATTTTACGGAAGGGATTGGGCACGTCGGCCAGTCTTGACGTATTTTATGCCTTGCCCCAAATGGGGCGTCCCTGCGAGGAAGGATGAGGTGAGAGGAGACAGGGGGCTGACCCGAGGAGCCACAACAGAGCACAGGGCAGGATCCTTTTAATTTACCAGCTTGAAACTCCCCGGGAGTCCAGTACAACCACCATGCCCCCGTACCGTGGCCCCGAACAGTCCACCAGACAATTTTGGTGACCTGAGGCCGCCATGTCAGGGTTTGAAAAACTCACGGCAGGCTTGTAAAACTGGCACCCCTCCGGCCGCGTTCCTAAAACGGTCCAGAATGCCGGCTCGAAGACCGGAGACTGTCCCACCGGAGAACAAAGTAATTTACAAGGAGCATATCATCCTGCCATGCAGCGCCGAGACACTCGTCCACACTTCTACCCTGAAAGAGACCAGCAGATGAGAGACGATATTGGAAATGAAGTGAATGGACCAACTCAGCATTCGCCTAGCGACCTGGGAACACCTGGGAAAAAACCTTGGATCAGGTAGATCGGTTACAGGAATCAAACCCGGACTTCCCGAATGCGGGTCACAGACGAAACCACCTGAGCCATCCCGCTCGGCTACTTGGTATTTAAGACGTATATCTTCAAAGATTCGACATGAGGATTCTGAAAACAAATATCTCTACATACCTGAACAATTTTCGTAAATGTTTTGGTTTCTTCAAAATCTGTTAACGATTTATATTAAGAAATTTGCATGACAAAAGAAAATGTATATCTCAAGTGTTTTGATAATAAAATCTGAAGTTCTATTTTTGGATGACTTAAACCATATACACCAAGGAGATCACCAGTTTCTTTCTCAATGTTTTTATAGACGATTCCGGGCTTCTTTCTTTAAGCACCGCGAAACAATGCACGATCATACGTCCCTCGCCACTTTTGCCTAAATTGTGTTTAATTTCGGTTGAAGCACCGGCCTGCTCCATGATGAAAAGCTTACTGATTTTAAATTGCATATACATGCGTGTTCTTGGGCTTGTGAGGTAAAGTCGCGCTGGTGAAACTGTTACCATGGATTTATCTTTGTTAACCGAAACCTCTCAGATAACGCACTGATTATTCCTGTAAGAATCAAAGGGGTGCTGACGGGCCTCCCGGTCGTGTGCTAAGCACCAATGAACGTATCACTTCAGCCAAAGGAATTCGCAGAAATCACAAATGACAGATATATGTTCACTCCACGTGGAGTAATCAGTGCGTTATCTGAGAGGTGTCTATTACCAAAGATAAATCCATGGTAACCGTTCGAACAGGCAACTATAACCGTTCGAAATGCGCCAAGTGTACAGGAAATAGTGTTAAATATCAGAAGCAACTCCACACTATAAACAATAATATCTTAATTAGCATTCAACTCGATACAGACCTCGTTGTGAGAGAGCTGCCTGGTAAAGTTATGCAAAATTAGTCCTTTAGTAATTGATAAATAAAATGCAGCTTAATATAACATAACGAGTTAAAGGTATGTATAATTCCACCTGTCTTCTGTCTAATCTGTATATAGCATACTATTATGTTGTAACTAATTTTATATTTTGGCAAGGGTTCCACGTTGGGACGCCAATTTGTAGCTAATTTATTTTATTGGCAAGCAAATGAGTTCTACGTTAGCGTTACAATTTGAAGCAACTACGTGGCGAGCAATGAGGTTTCTCTCAGGGTATGCGTGAATATGTGTGAGAAGGGTGGTTTTATTGACACTGGAATGCCCGTTTCAAACTTATTTATTTACTGCTTCTTTTTTCAGAACATCGAAATTGAAGTTGCCGACCAAGGGTTACCAATATCCCTGTTTAGAGTTACTGACGGCAGAATGTTTATTACTCGATAAACTTTATTCGTTCCTCACGTATATATGAACCGACAAATATCTTCTCTCATTTCTGGTATGCCTGGCTCAAGACAGAACAAGAGGACTGCCCTAATCGCCCTCACACCTCAGACTGTTTCAATGGCTTGCCAGCCACGAATTGTCTGAATGACCACAGATGCGCGTGGGTGTACATGTGACTTTCACTTTCTCGAAACTCTCTTTTCACACAAAGATTTCCTTTGTGGCTATTTTGTCGCCATTATGAATGATCCGAAGAATGCCCTATTCATACAGTCAAGTGCCATCCTTTAGAAATCTGCTAAGGACACTGTTTCTTACGTTTCTTTTGTTAAAACAACTTATTCACCAAAACTGCTATTCGACTCAACTGCCCTTGCACGTGTTGTAACAAAGAACCAACATTCTTTTGACATCCATCATGATTCTTTATACATTGCAATTCTTAATTTCGGTATCAATGTATAGCTCTGTTATAAATATATTCCTTTCAGGACTCACGAGCACAGAACACATCTGTGTGATATGTGAAGCAGAAAGATAAAATGTGGGGCTATTACGTTTATAAGAATCCAAACATTTGCATACTTGTCTCTCTCCGAAATCAGCTCGCACAGAGCAGTGATCAGAAAACTACTTACAGTATACCACAGGAGAGTAAGTCTCCGAGGCCTGAGACGTAGGGGGTTGGCGAAGGTTCCCACACCCTCCCTGGACAGGTTTATGACACCCCATGTCAGTACTGTCCTCCACAGGAGAGTAAGTCTCCGAGGCCTGAGACGCAGGGGGTTGGCGAAGGTTCCCACACCGTCCCTGGACAGGTTTATGACACCCCATGTCAGTACTGTCCTCCACAGGAGAGTAAGTCTCCGAGGCCTGAGACGCAGGGGGTTGGCGAAGGTTCCCACACCGTCCCTGGACAGGTTTATGACACCCCATGTCAGTACTGTCCTCCACAGGAGAGCAAGTCTCCCAGGCCTGAGACGCAGGGGGTTGGCGAAGGTTCCCACACCGTCCATGGACAGGTTTATGACACCCCATGTCAGTACTGTCCTCCACAGGAGAGTAAGTCTCCGAGGCCTGAGACGCAGGGGGTTGGCGAAGGTTCCCACACCGTCCCTGGACAGGTTTATGACACCCCATGTCAGTACTGTCCTCCACAGGAGAGTAAGTCTCCGAGGCCTGAGACGCAGGGGGTTGGCGAAGGTTCCCACACCGTCCCTGGACAGGTTTATGACACCCCATGTCAGTACTGTCCTCCACAGGAGAGTACGTCTCCGAGGCCTGAGACGCAGTGGGTTGGCGAAGGTTCCCACACCGTCCCTGGACAGGTTTATGACACCCCATGTCAGTACTGTCCTCCACAGGAGAGTAAGTCTCCGAGGCCTGAGACGCAGGGGGTTGGCGAAGGTTCCCACACCGTCCCTGGACAGGTTTATGACACCCCATGTCAGTACTGTCCTCCACAGGAGAGCAAGTCTCCCAGGCCTGAGACGCAGGGGGTTGGCGAAGGTTCCCACACCGTCCATGGACAGGTTTATGACACCCCATGTCAGTACTGTCCTCCACAGGAGAGTAAGTCTCCGAGGCCTGAGACGCAGGGGGTTGGCGAAGGTTCCCACACCGTCCCTGGACAGGTTTATGACACCCCATGTCAGTACTGTCCTCCACAGGAGAGTAAGTCTCCGAGGCCTGAGACGCAGGGGGTTGGCGAAGGTTCCCACACCCTCCCTGGACAGGTTTATGTCACCCCATGTCAGTACTGTCCTCCACAGGAGAGCAAGTCTCCCAGGCCTGAGACGCAGGGGGTTGGCGAAGGTTCCCACACCGTCCATGGACAGGTTTATGACACCCCATGTCAGTACTGTCCTCCACAAGAGAGCAAGTCTCCGAGGCCTGAGACGCAGGGGGTTGGCGAAGGTTGCCACACCCTCCCTGGATAGGTTTATATCACCCCATGTCAGTACTGTCCTCCACAGTAGAGTAAGTCTCCTAGGCCTGAGACGCAGTGGGTTGGCGAAGGTTCCCACACTTTCCCTGGACAGGTTTATGTCACCCCATGTCAGTACTGTCCTCCACAGGAGAGTAAGTCTCCGAGGCCTGAGACGCAGGGGGTTGGCGAAGGTTCCCACACCCTCCCTGGACAGGTTTATGTCACCCCATGTCAGTACTGTCCTCCACAGGAGAGTAAGTCTCCGAGGCCTGAGACGCAGGGGGTTGGCGAAGGTTCCCACACCCTCCCTGGACAGGTTTATGTCACCCCATGTCAGTACTGTCCTCCACAGGAGAGTAAGTCTCCGAGGCCTGAGACGCAGGGGGTTGGCGAAGGTTCCCACACCCTCCCTGGACAGGTTTATGACACCCCATGTCAGTACTGTCCTCCACAGGAGAGTAAGTCTCCGAGGCCTGAGACGCAGTGGGTTGGCGAAGGTTCCCACACCCTCCCTGGACAGGTTTATGTCACCCCATGTCAGTACTGTCCTCCACAGGAGAGTAAGTCTCCGAGGCCTGAGACGCAGGGGGTTGGCGAAGGTTCCCACACCCTCCCTGGACAGGTTTATGTCACCCCATGTCAGTACTGTCCTCCACAGGAGAGTAAGTCTCCGAGGCCTGAGACGCAGGGGGTTGGCGAAGGTTCCCACACCCTCCCTGGACAGGTTTATGTCACCCCATGTCAGTACTGTCCTCCACAGGAGAGTAAGTCTCCGAGGCCTGAGACGCAGTGGGTTGGCGAAGGTTCCCACACCCTCCCTGGACAGGTTTATGTCACCCCATGTCAGTACTGTCCTCCACAGGAGAGTAAGTCTCCGAGGCCTGAGACGCAGGGGGTTGGCGAAGGTTCCCACACCCTCCCTGGACAGGTTTATGTCACCCCATGTCAGTACTGTCCTCCACAGGAGAGTAAGTCTCCGAGGCCTGAGACGCAGGAGGTTGGCGAAGGTTCCCACACCCTCCCTGGACAGGTTTATGTCACCCCATGTCAGTACTGTCCTCCACAGGAGAGCAAGTCTCCGAGGCCTGAGACGCAGGGGGTTGGCGAAGGTTCCCACACCGTCCCTGGACAGGTTTATGACACCCCATGTCAGTACTGTCCTCCACAGGAGAGTAAGTCTCCGAGGCCTGAGACGCAGGGGGTTGGCGAAGGTTCCCACACTTTCCCTGGACAGGTTTATGTCACCCCATGTCAGTACTGTCCTCCACAGGAGAGTAAGTCTCCGAGGCCTGAGACGCAGGGGGTTGGCGAAGGTTCCCACACCGTCCCTGGACAGGTTTATGACACCCCATGTCAGTACTGTCCTCCACAGGAGAGTAAGTCTCCGAGGCCTGAGACGCAGTGGGTTGGCGAAGGTTCCCACACCCTCCCTGGACAGGTTTATGTCACCCCATGTCAGTTCTGTCCTCCACAGTAGAGTAAGTCTCCGAGGCCTGAGACGCAGGGGGTTGGCGAAGGTTCCCACACCCTCCCTGGACAGGTTTATGACACCCCATGTCAGTACTGTCCTCCACAGGAGAGTAAGTCTCCGAGGCCTGAGACGCAGGGGGTTGGCGAAGGTTCCCACACCCTCCCTGGACAGGTTTATGACACCCCATGTCAGTACTGTCCTCCACAGGAGAGTAAGTCTCCGAGGCCTGAGACGCAGGGGGTTGGCGAAGGTTCCCACACTTTCCCTGGACAGGTTTATGTCACCCCATGTCAGTACTGTCCTCCACAGGAGAGTAAGTCTCCGAGGCCTGAGACGCAGGGGGTTGGCGAAGGTTCCCACACCCTCCCTGGACAGGTTTATGACACCCCATGTCAGTACTGTCCTCCACAGGAGAGTAAGTCTCCGAGGCCTGAGACGCAGTGGGTTGGCGAAGGTTCCCACACCCTCCCTGGACAGGTTTATGTCACCCCATGTCAGTACTGTCCTCCACAGTAGAGTAAGTCTCCGAGGCCTGAGACGCAGGGGGTTGGCGAAGGTTCTCACACCCTCCCTGGACAGGTTTATGACACCCCATGTCAGTACTGTCCTCCACAGGAGAGTAAGTCTCCGAGGCCTGAGACGCAGTGGGTTGGCGAAGGTTCCCACACCGTCCATGGACAGGTTTATGACACCCCATGTCAGTACTGTCCTCCACAGGAGAGTAAGTCTCCGAGGCCTGAGACGCAGGGGGTTGGCGAAGGTTCCCACACCGTCCATAGACAGGTTTATGACACCCCATGTCAGTACTGTCCTCTACAGGAGAGTAAGTCTCCGAGGCCTGAGACGCAGGGGGTTGGCGAAGGTTCCCACACCCTCCCTGTTCAGGTTTATGACACCCCATTTCAGTACAGTTATAGACCATTCAAAGATATTCTGACGGCTTCTAGTTTTGTGAATGAATCTTCTCGGTTTTAGTGTACAGAGTGAATAGGGCGCACGGTTTTTAACGGTTCTGCTCCTTGTGTAGCAGGCGTTCTCTGTCACATACATTCGCTGTCCTTGTCCCACTGTGGAAGGGGCGCATTCTTTTCAGGGACCTTCATTGTGTTGCTGGACAGTATAGTGCTATATTTAAAGGAGGGGTTTATCGCACGTGTGTAAAAAAACAAACGCCCATTAACTTTCCTAAACCAATCAACAGCTTAACCGTTTTGTTCTCTAATATCTCTGTCTCTGTCTCTCTTCCCACCCAGATGTTTACAACAGGATTAAACTAGGTTGAGACAGATTATATAATAATCAGCTTTCGTAAGGATTCTTTGTAGAAGAGTGGGTGAAAATGTTAATGTAAAACACTCTGTAATTACTACTAATTATTACTAAAAATTATTACTGAAATAAAATCTCATTGTTAGCTACCAGGATTTAAAACATACATTGTCTCATTTTCTTCCATACAGGGAAAACAATAATTTGTGTAAAAGGATGTGTCGTGTTTCATTTGTCCATGGAATCGCTGTGCAGCTGTCTACGTGTCAGAATGTTAAGACTAGTAGCTGATAACTAGCATTTGTTTTCAGTTGAAGGCTATCAATAAACTAGCAGTAATTAAAAGTTTCAAAGAATTTCTGTTTGACGTGACATCAGCTGACCTCCATTTTGCTATTGCATCAGCAGAATTCTTGGCACGCATTAATTGCAAGACAAGCAGAATATTTTCCTGCTCGAGAAGTGCAATGTAACAATTATTTCTGGACTACTGTGTGGTACATGAGGTCATTCGCTTTTTAGTGCCCAGAAATACTAGGTATGTCCTAATGTTTATACCAGAAGATCCGTGGTTCAAATCCCGGCTATGGCATTGAATTTTTCAGTCTGGCTCTACCCTTTGATAGTGCGTCCTACACACGGCTGGTGTGAAAGAACAATTAATTTCCATTAATTGACCTAATAGTGGTCCGAACTATAAAGCCTGGGCCTTAAAGTACTTACAGCATAGTAAGTCGTCATCGAGGTAGTTGTCTCATGTGTTTATGAGAACTCCTAAGGGGTTTACCGGGAAAATACGAGTTAGTTGGAGAATTTAATGTCATATCGGCACGTTGGCCATAGTAGCTGAATGGCTTAGAGCGGCTGGACGGAGACCAGAAGATCCGTGGTTCAAATCCCGACTATGGCATTGACTTTTTCAGTCCGGCTCTACACTTTCATAGTGCGTCCTACACACGGCTAGTGTGAAAGAACAATTAATTTCCATTAATTGACCTAATAGTGGTCCGAACTATAAAGCCTGGGCCTTAAAGTACTTACAGCATAGTAAGTCGTCATCGAGGTAGTTGTCTCATGTGTTTATGAGAACTCCTAAGGGGTTTACCGGGAAAATACGAGTTAGTTGGAGAATTTAATGTCATATCGGCACGTTGGCCATAGTAGCTGAATGGCTTAGAGCGGCTGGACGGAGACCAGAAGATCCGTGGTTCAAATCCCGACTATGGCATTGACTTTTTCAGTCCGGCTCTACACTTTCATAGTGCGTCCTACACACGGCTAGTGTGAAAGAACAATTAATTGACCTAATAGTGGTTAACTATAAAGCCCGAGCCTTAAAGTACTTACAGCATAGTAAGTCGTCATCGAGGTAGTTGTCTCATGTGTTTATGAGAACTCCTAAGGGGTTTACCGGGAAAATACGAGTTAGTTGGAGAATTTAATGTCATATCGGCACGTTGGCCATAGTAGCTGAATGGCTTAGAGCGGCTGGACGGAGACCAGAAGATCCGTGGTTCAAATCCCGACTATGGCATTGACTTTTTCAGTCCGGCTCTACACTTTCATAGTGCGTCCTACACACGGCTAGTGTGAAAGAACAATTAATTGACCTAATAGTGGTTAACTATAAAGCCCGAGCCTTAAAGTACTTACAGCATAGTAAGCCGCCATCAAGGTAGTTGTCTCATGTGTTTATGAGAACTTCTAGTGGTTTACCGGGAGAATACGAGTTAGTTGGAAAATTTAACGTCATATCGGCACGTTGGCCATAGTAGCTCAATGGTAGAGCGGCTGCAGGAAAACCAGAAGATCCATGGTTCAAATCCCGGCTATGGCACTGAATTTTTCAGTCTGACTCTACCTTTCCATACCTGAGCCTACACACGGCTAGTGTGAAAGAACAATTAATTTCCATTAATTGACCTAGTAGTGGTCCGAACTATAAAGCCTGGGCCTTAAAGTACTTACATCATAGTAAGTTGCCATTAAGGTAGTTGTCGCATGTGTTTGTGAGAACTCCTAAGTGGTTTACAGGGAAAATACGAGTTAGTTGGAGAATTTAATGCCATTTCGGCACGTTGGCCATAGTAGCTCAATGATAGAGCGGCCGCACGGAAACCAGCAGATCCGTGGTTCAAATCCCTGCTATAGCTTTGAATTTTTCAGTTTGATTCTACGTTTTCACAATTTAGCCTACACACGGCGAGTGTGAAAGAACAATTAATTTCCAAGATTTTATTTGTTTTATTTTTATTTGTTCTTTCCCTATTTCTTTAATCCAGTGACGTAAATGATTGTATAAATCCTTTCCCTTACTTTCAATGCATTTATTTTGTAATGAGCCTCTTAGTCTATTTCTAAAGTGAATTTCTTTTGTTCTTCTGTTATGTTCATGGATATTTGATATATATAGACAAGGCAGCGTTAGTATACCTAATTTCTTAATTGCCGTTCTGCAGGTGTTTTTTTTTTATATTTTTAAGAACTCCCAGCTGATCCCCATAAAATAATCCAATAGCTCAAATGTGAGTGCATAAATGCGTAATATAATTGTGTTATACTATCTTCATCCATGATTTGTTTAACCTGTTTTAGAATATACATACCCCTATTGAGTTTTTAGAAAGTTTTTCTAAATGTCTGTTCCATTTCAGTTGATCCACAACCTTCTACCCATCTTCAAGTCCCCTTACTTCAATACCATGTAACATCGTGGCCTCAACTACAGTAAAAACCTAGTAGAGAAAATAGGCTTTCGTAAGAGGAGTTCGTAGGAACAAGCGGTAGTTGGTTTTAGCCGATCATGTCCGATTTTCTTTTGTTGGGATCTCCTTTTATGCTTGGCAGCATACCTACCTCGGTTCTTGAAAACAACTGACGAGAGCCGTGTTTATTGAAGGCATTTCGAGAAACATTTGTCGTGATTAACAAGAAAATCAAGAAGGGAACACCCATCGTACACTGACCAGACCTGGCGCTGCTTAACCAGGTCAGGACACGCGTGTCTAATGACAAAACTACTGTTAACACGAAACACGACCACGCCCATCCACCTGTCTACAGGTTAGGCAACCTTCCATCTAAGGCGATCTATTTCCATTTAATGACATCTCTTCTGTGCTCTTCTTTTGTTTATTCCGTAATTGCCACGTACAAGTGACACAAATAACAGCTGGGCTGGCCCCGTAGCTCGGTAGAGCGCCCTGCCTGCCGTGCTAGGGGTCCCGGGTTCGATTCCCATCGGTGGGGTTGGGGATTTTTCTCCCACCAAGATAATTGCTCGTCTTCCCCAGAGTCTGGAAGTATAAATGAGAGTGCGTGATCTAATGATACGAATTGACACGAATTGCAGTCAAAGGAAAAAAGAAAAGAAAAAAAGAAAAACAAAAGTTGCACGTGGTCTGAAGTCATACCGCAAATCGTAATCTGGTGTACTACATCCATAAGCCATTTACTAGCCACACGTCTGCAAAACTCCTCCACGATAGTAACTCACAAAAATATTCGGTCTTGTAAGACATAATGAAATTGTGTTACTAAGCAAAGTTTATTTCGAATGTAAAGTACGAACAGAATATTCAATAAATACGGCTACATGAGATCTTTACAACAAAGATAACAATTACACTGTGCAACAATAAAAATGCAAATAGAATGAATATAGCCAATTTCTATCGGTATATTCATCGCGAATATTGCAAACACAGTTCAAAATTAGGTCTCGGTTTTCATTTGACACTGTTTTGTTACGGTGAGATAATTATATACAGCTTTTTATGTTAAGCTTAAAGTAAAATATTATAATGTTTTTTTTTAATGTAAATTTATATTGAGGAATTAATCCTTAAAGAATTAATCCTTTTAAATACATTACTCCGGTATATGGCTGATTTTTTATTAATTAGAGCCAACTGAAAAATTCAATGCCATGGCCGGGATTTGAACCACGGATCTACTGGTTTCCGTCCAGTCGCTCTGACCCTTGAGCTACCATGGTCAACGTGCCTTCCTGACATTAAATTCTCCAATTGACTCATTATTATATTATTATATTAATGTCAGGAAGGCACGTTGACCATGGTAGCTCAAGGGTCAGAGCGACTGGACGGAAACCCGTAGATCCGTGGTTCATATCCCGGCCATGTCATTGAATTTTTCAGTTGGCTCTAATTAATCAAAAATCACCCATATACCGGAGTAATGTATTTAAAAGGATTAATTCTTTAAGGATTAATTCCTCAATATAAATACATTAAAAAAATAATCTACGATAAAAATCCTGGTAATTAAGTACTTACAATAGTAAGTCGCCACAAGTAGTTGTCTCAAATATGAAAACCTTAAGTGGTCCACCGGGAAATATGAGTCAATTGGAGAATTTAATGTCAGGAAGGCACGTTGACCATGGTAGCTCAAGGGTCAGAGCGACTGGACGGAAACCAGTAGATCCGTGGTTCAAATCCCGGCCATGGCATTGAATTTTTCAGTTGGCTCTAATTAATTATTATAATGGTTTCTCAGTCATAATAGCTAGTAACAATGGATTATATTATTGTTCCTGGTCTTTATTGTAATTGTCATATCGGACGATTAATGAAATGGGTGAGATGATGCTCAAATGAGTCCGGGGTCCATGGAGCTTAGAGTTACCCGACATTCGGCTTCCAGGATAAGGGAAAACCCCGAAAAAACCTTCAGGTAACTAGCCCTGACCGAGATTCGAACTCGGGACCTCTTGAACGTGAGGCAGACACGCTACCATCTACGCTACCGAGGCGGACAGCAATATTTTGGGTATAAATATTTGGATAGCAATTTTGGTGATCCTTTTGTCTCCCTCCTCTTCAACTTCAGTGACATTATTAATGCAGGTAATAATTTTTGCTCATTTGTTTCCAGATTAACTATTCTGATTGTTGGGTTTTATCAAAATCTTTGTTCTGGGAATGAACAAAAAATGGTGACGCGTTTAAGTACTTATGGCAAAAATTCTCTTAAGTGAATCTAAAGTAAAGGACAGCAGATTTGTAGGCCAACAGATTTGAGAGTTTTTTTAGAGAGCATAATTTTTTTGGACAAGGTGATGAGAATCATGCAAGGGAATGTTTTAAGACAGTCTGTTTACAGTTCTTGGGGAACAACCGAGCAATAAATTACATTTTTTTTTTAATTTTGCCTCCTCCAACGTTGTCATTTCGGACGGTGAATAAAATGGATGAAATGAAGCTCAAATGTGTCCAGGTTCCATGGAGTTTAGAACTACCCAACATTCGTCTTTAAGGATAAGGGAAAACCCCGAAAAAAGCCTTATCCAGGTAACTCGCCCTGAGCGTGATTCGAACTCGGGACCTCTTGAATATGAGGCAGATACGCTACCATCTACGCTACCGAGGTGGGCTAAAGTATTACAAGGAGATTGTAAATAACATATATCACGAGAAACTTGGTTGCAACTTGTTATTGAAGATGCATTTCTTACATAGTCATCTTGACTTCTTCCCCAAAGATTGTGCTGCAGTAAGTGATGAACATGGGGAGCGATTTCATCAAGATATTGCCACATTTGAGAAGAGGTATGCCGGAAAGTGGAGAGCTACCCAGGAACGCACGTTAGACACATCCATGGTACCATCACCACATGCCTCACTCAACTGGCGATGAATTTCAATAAGTGTCACACCGCGAAAATGGAGAAAACGATTTTTTTTGTTGTAATTTACGTCCTCCAACATTAAGTCATATCGGACGATGAATGGAATGGGTGAAATGGTGCTCAAATGAGCCCGGGGTCCTTGGAACTTGGAGTTGCCCGACATTTGTCTTTCAGGATAAGGGAACATGCTGCCACCACGCTACCAAGGCGGGCGAGAAAACGAAAAGGAATGATTACACGGTGTTCTTGCAATGAAAACGTCGCCATTTTAAGTATCAAAAACAGTCCTAGCTCTCGTCTCTGTCATGCATTCGCAAAGAGTCTACGTCTTGAAAGAAAAGAAAACAGAAGTTCCTATCTGGTCCATTTCCTGAAAAAATGTAGGTGTTGTAACTGGAACGCATCTCGTGTAACTGCCCAAAAGTAACACATCCTCCCTCACAGAGTCCAAATGTGTGTAGTGTTTAACGCCCGTTTTTACTACATACGGCACCGCAGGCGATGACACTGATGATATATGAGATGAAGATGGAGCACCGGTGGAATGAAATGGCGGGGGAAACCGGAGATCCCGGAGAAAACTCACCCCAGCACCGTGTTGTCCACCACAAATCTCACTTTGCGGTCGCCTGGGATCGAACCCGGGCCGCCTTGGTGAGAGCCAAGCGGTCTAACCACTGAGCCACGGCGCGGCCCACAGAGTCCAAAACTTAACCCTATAGAGAATTTACAGAGTGAGGTAAATAAAATCAGATACTCTCCTATCTCCTTTAAGATGAACTAAACAAAACACTGCTCAAAGAGTGTGTAAAAATTGAGCCTGCCTATACGGGAAGAAAAAATTAATTTGAAATCACGCCTGGTAGAAGTAAATTAATATATCTTTTAGTTGACCGAATATTTAAATGACTTTAAATTGCAGCAATTACACTGAAATATGTTTTTTTTAATACCTGTTGCACTTTGGAAGAGCGATTGTCTTTTTTTATTGTTTCAGATAGTACGTATTTATCTGCTTTTTTTTTTTTACCATAGTCTTATAGCGACTTAAATAAAATTGATACATTTACAATCTTTGATACAAGTTATGCAACGACATATACGTTACATTATACAATTGATTTTACAATGTTTAACTTGAACTAATAATGCTATATGTATTTTAACATATATTTAACATTTAGGTTTTAACAAATTTAAGCAAGAGTGCATTGTGTAGTACATTTTAAAATATTTTGTTGCATAGATTGGTACATTTTAAAAACTGTATTAATCTATACAACACCAACTCCAATACTCAGACCATAATGCAGATTCCAAGATGGCGCCCGTCGAAGCCCAGCGGCTCTGGTTACGTAGAATAGGAAACTATACACAATGGACATAATATAATCCATATTACGGAGCAGCGAGGTAACTCCTAAGCATTTATCACTTTATACTTTCAACTAAAACGTGTAATAACATAAATAAAGAGCATCATGACAAATCCTACGAGCTTATCACATTATATAGTAGCACGACCAGTACTATGCATTTTGCACCTTATACTTCCAATCAAAATTTAATTTATAAGGCATGACAACTCTTAAGCATTAAACACAGCAAACTTTATCTTATTGGACTGTATCATCCTATCGTCTGTAGCAAGTACCAAAGTTTCTTTTATATTGTTTACATAGTAACCTTTTCTGGTAAGAACATAGGTACTACTTATACTATAATATTTAAGAGAACTGACCAGATTGTCCAGTTTACTCCAATTGTCACGTTTGAAGGTGTCAGTTCCCTCGCACTGCAAGAGCCATTTAAAATTTCCCACTGGTAGGCTCATAATATTGCTTCTAAGTTATGAAATACTTTGAAACTTATTAAGTGAAGGAACATCAGTGAAGCTGGGATTTTGAATGTTATTGAAAAGAACGTAACTAATCGTCTTTAATAATGACTATCAATGGGTTAAAATCTTCTCACCACTTAGGTTCAAAACTGTCAATAACATCTTGTGCACACCAAATATTAAAATTATCTTCACTATCTGTAAAATGTCTTGGATACATTCTTCAGGATATCGTCTTTTCTGGTTGAGCTTTAATGTGTGATAGGATGGCTGATTCTTAAAAATCGTGGGGTAGGCATCATCTATTAATTTTGGTACCTTTCGAAGGGCACGAATTGGTTCACCATCATTTACTGGAAAGATGTCTTCCTTAACCTCAAAGCACTGTTCAAAATTATGAATACAAACTACAGTTTTGTCATTTACTTTAAAATCTTTACGATGTATGTTCCTGGTCCACTTATCCCATTACGATTTTTCCTTCGGAAATTTAAATATCGTGTGAGGTACATTACCATAATTAAATTGCAGCTGGGAACACAATAACGATGCATTTCGACAGTACTTCACAGAATATATTTAGGTAAACGTTATCACTTTATGTTACATACTCAACTATAAATGAACTCGTTAGTCACTAATCGCCACTGTAATATGAATTACACTAATTCTCCAAACACACAATCAAAGTAAACAAACACAAACTTTACTCTGTAGATATAACCACAACATAACAAGCTGGGCCACGAGCGCCGCCATTTTTCCTACAATCGATTATCGTATTATGGTCTGAGTATTGGAGTTGGTGTTGATCTATACAAGCATTTGTATCGCTCGTTGACAGATGTAGATTGCCTGCAATCTTCAATTTCGCTCTGTAGATGTCATATTGCTGGCAGTTCTGGATTATATGCTGAATGGTGTTTTATGTATTGCAGGCTGTACATTCGGGGCGTTGTTCCTTAAATAGCATATAGGAGTGAGTGAGTCTCGTATGTCCAATTCAAATTTTACGAGGGCTGTTAATAAAGAATGATCACAATTTTTTTGGCAACGTACCTTTACTCATCCTCATAATTTTGATGGTCCTTCTCAAAATAGTCTCCCATGAATGCGATGCACTTGTCCCAGCGTTTCTGCCAGTCTTCAAAGACATGCTGGAAACTGTTTTTGAGAGATCCTTCAAAATCCCCTCCGCAGCCTTCACCACTGCTTCTGATGATGGATAATACCTCTCACGAAGGCGATTCTTCAACTTAGGGAATAGAAAAGAGTCATATGGGGCTAAATCTAGACTATAGGGGGGGGGGGGTGAGGGATGCCCTTCACGTTTATTTTTGCAAGATATTCAGCAACAACATTGGCAATATGCGACCGCGCATTATCGTGGTACAGCATTCAGCCTGCTTCACGGAAATGTGGTCTTTTGCGCCTGATATGGACTTGCAATGTTTTCAGGGCATCCCTGTAGTATTGTCCAGTTACTGATGCGTGTGCAGGTACAACATGCTGATAAACCATTCCATGAATATCAAAGAATGAGAAGACCATAGCTTTCCCAGCAGAAGCAACTACTTTTGGTAGGGTTGGTGATGTAGGAGATTTCCACACTGAGCTTCGCTATTTGCTCTCAGGATCAAAATGATGTAGCCAAGTTTCATCAGCAGTGATTGCGTTTGAAAGAAACTCCGGATCTTCCTCTAACATCAACTTTAACTGCATGTTACCTCCATTGCAGCGGTAGGCGATACTGAACATGTCTGAACTTACCTGGTTCTCACAGGCGGGAACCAGGAGCAGCAACAATGAAACTACTACGGCGTGTTTGTTTCACATTTACGCTAAATAAATAATAAGATTCAAAGCAACATAAAGCTTGCTTTTCGGAGAATTAACTCAAGTTTGTTTCCATTTGTTTAAGAGTGTTCTTTTCAAATAAACGTTGACGTCTTGAAAAGACACTTTAGCTTTGGAATTTATACTTCGTAGATTAGTTCATTTATTTTTATTTTAATGTTTATATCTGTATATAGGAAAACAAACATCCGAGTTTGAATTGTAGAACCTTGAGCGAATATTTTTGTGACCACCTGTATCTTTGTATCCAAAATTTCGTTTCAGATGGAAAACATTTGGGAAACGCAGCTGCCAGTCTTGGTAGCGTAGATGGTAGCATGTCTGCCTCACATTCAAGAGCTCCCGAGTTCGAATCTTTGTGAGGGTGAGTTACCTGGATAAGGTTTTTCCAGGGTTTTCCCTTATCCTTACACACGAATGTCGGGTAGCTTTAAGCTCCATGGACCCTGGACTCATTTGAGCATCATTTCACCCATTTCATTCATCGTCCGATATGACTTAACGTAGGAAGACGTAAATTACAAAAAAAAGTAAAATATAAGAAACGCAGGTTTCCTTTAAAGTTGACTGTACTTATTTTTTTATTAAATTAACAAATATTTAATATCATTTATCAGAAAGCGTAACGTAAATTAAACACACTATTTATTTTGTAATTTTTGTGGCATTAACTTTGCCAAGATGTTCGTTGTTGTTGATTTGAAAGTTCAAGTACTTTTTTTTTTAATTTCAAGGCGAAAGTCGTATTTTGTTTTCTCTTATGGTGATGCAGTGGAGGTAGGGTATTAAACTGTTCAATTCCTTATAACCTTGCCCCGCTGACATGTATCACTCCGCGTGCAATTACCTTCCCCCTCGCCCTAATTGGCTAATGCTTTCGCGCCATAGGCCACAGGCGGTGCCTTCCCGTCACATTTAAACCTGCAGTAAACGTCTTATTAATTTCCAGGAAGATGGATAAAATCATACAAATAAGGATATGAGAGCATGCAAAAATACAAGTTTATAATGAAACTGAGCAAGTTGAAACTGAATAAATGAGCAATGAAACTGAAACAAGTTTACAGTGAAAGGCCTTCGGCCTTTTCCACTGAGATTTTTTAAACCAGCACACATACCTCGCAAAAATGATTGTCTTTCAGTCTTAAAAGTCGTGTCACACCATACTTGTCGTGTGTTCTTCATTCACCCAAGTGTCGTCAAGGTAGTATACTTTGCGACTTCTATCCCTGTGCAGTCTGATTATCCTTAAATAACGTCTTCGCCACACAGCAATATCGCCCCTGGAGTGGTAAGTTTACCTGTTGTCTCAATTTCATGTCGCGATGTTCCTACGTACCTTACGCACCTGTAAGTTCAGAGCACAGCTGTTCGACTTCTCTCACTGACAAAGACGGATTCTTCTCTGTGAGTGCATTAAACACATGCACCACAATTCTTTTTTTCGCCGCTTTGTAAAGGTTTTCCCTTGCGATGCCTCAGCGAAAAACTGGCGGTAGATTCTGCCATTATACACGCGCAATAAACGATCAATAAAATAATTTAGCTCTCGCACTCGGCATAGCACACCTTCGAATGGCGATATATATCTAATCCAGTTCAAAACAAGGTCAGTGATAAAAGTCATAAACAAATGTCATCGCTACCGCTAAATCACGTGCTATCGTGCCATGTGCTTGAGAGCAAAGTAATCTCCTCTTTACTTCGTTTAAGAATTACTATGCATTTCAGATAAATCAACTCTGTTGCGTAATATATTTCATCGAAACAGTTACGAAAATATAAATTTGACAATTCTCTTCCAACATATAAAGATATATCACCATGTTAAATAACGAACTAATTTTTACAGCACAACAGTCTATACTACAACAGCAGCCAATGAGAGGTGATAAGGTCACGTGACCGTTAAGAGATACAGGGCAAGCTTACGCGAAACAAGGATTAGAAAATCTGATTGTACAGAACTAAGTAGAGAATTTACTTGAGTGTACTTCTCAGGATAATTTGATATGATCAACAGAATTTTTTGAAATTGGCAATTTTATTACGTACTATACATTTGCTATGCAGCTGTGGTATCGTAATAACTATGCCAGCAGATGTCAGTTATCCGGAAGTTATTGAAGTCGACAGAGGAGCAAGCGCATAGACAGACGGAATTAGAAGGGGCTTGAAACAAGATCTGTGGGCGGTATGTTTTTATGTTTCTTGTTGGTGACGTCATTCACGAAGAAGGGAAGCAACTGGGAAAACATGGAGGAAGGTTAGAGCGGTATCCTGTTGTCGACGACGAGGGTGGATGTCTAGTCGTATGATTGGAACCAATAAGATGGGGAGTGTCTGATGGCGCTTGCTGGCTTGTACACTCGCCTCAAAAGAAATTGTACACACGTCTCCAAGATGTGTAAACATCTCCACTGTCAAATACGTAAAATATGAAACTATTAACAGTGAAGCAAACAAATATAACAATTTTTAATTTAAAACTTCACTTATCTTATAAGAAATGATTATAATTCTTATAAATTCTGCGGGTTCGCGATTTGATGTAAAACTTTTACACATCTTCAGCCTGAAACAAAGTTGTGGCCATCGTTACGAACGCTAGATGTTGATATGTTCTTGTTAGTACTACCAAAATCAAAAAATGAAACAAATTTAAAAACAGAGTTGACTGCCGGTATTTCAAAATTCATTACGCGATGTTTGTTTTTTAAAATAAATATATTTTTCCAAACCATTAAATCTATCGGAGAATTTAATTGTTTTAATAATTTAACTTCTGGATTTATTTCATGGTTAAATGACCAAAAATGATCTGCTACGGCCGATTTATCAGTTTGTTTATGCTTTATGTTACAAAAATGTTCTTTCGTTCTGGTTTCTAAATTACGTTTTGTCTTTCCAATATAAACTTTATCACAAACGAAACAATTAAACTGATAAATACCAGATTTTTATTATTATGAATTTTGTCTTTTACAGGGAAATGCAATAAATTTTTGATACTGTAATGATTTTAAAGAACTAAAGTTAAATCAAACTCTTTATTAATTTTTTGAAAATGTTTATTAAGCCAAGGATGATAAGTAATTTTTTAAAAATTATGATAGTGTTTATCTTTCTAAGAAAAGAAATATCATTAACTGCTTTTTGATATTTCAATTTTTAAATTTTTTATTTATAAAGACTTTATTAATACTGCTTTAATTAACGGTTTTAATAAAGACTTTATAAATAAAAAAATTGAAAAATTGAAATATCAAAAATGTGTTAATTATATTTCTTCCCTTAGAAAAATAAAAGACGATTGTAATTTTAAAAAAAATTACTTACCATCCTTGGGTTAATAAACATTTTCAAATTTTTTTAAAGAGTTTAATATAACTTTACATCTTCAAAATAAATACAGTATTAAAAATTAATTGCATTACTCTATAAAAGATAAAATTCCTAATAATAAAAAGTCTGGTATTTATCAGTTTAATTGTTTCAATTGTGATAAATTTTATATTGGAAGGTTTATATTAAACAAAAAAGTGGCAACAAGTGAAGGAGACTCGAACTATTTACCTTTCACTTGAAAGCTAATGTTATAAGTAGGGGCCGGAAGTTGTTGACCTAAAATTCTATAAAAATTAGCTATAAAATGCCCTTAAAATATAAAAAATACACATAAAATATACAAAAAAGTGACCTAACAAAATTAACAATTTCTTTCATAATAATAAATTAATAACTGTCACAGACAAATAATGAATATATGGTTCGAATAACAACATTTTAAAATTAACTTTCTTAGTAAATAATGCAATTAATGCTACTAAATAATAAATAAATTCAAAATTCATCAGGTCATTTTCAATTTTATAAAATATGAAGAAATAAGTTACTGTACCCATTAGCCAAAACTTAGCATTGCAGTACACCACCATGGTCATCTTCAAGTTATCAAAGGTAAAGGAACGGCGGCTGTCAGTTAAAACCCTTTTATACTTTGAGAAACTTCTCTCCACTTCCACAGATGTTATTTGAAAACCACTATGTCACTGCCTGTTAAATCCTGTTAAAAATATCAGTTCTAAAGTTTTCTCCTGACAAGATATTGGCAGTCTGAAAAACTGGTATTCTTTATTTTTGTCCAACACAGATTTTAGTGTCTGTCTAATTTTGCCCCCAATCTCACCTTTTACATTTTGTACCCTCTCTTCCGCAATCCTCACTTACTCAGCTGACTTATCCAATGTCATACCACGTTCTTCAAGGCAGGTTATGGTATCTGTCAAAAATTCAAAATTTTATTTAATGAAAGCTAATTTACCTTGGATTTGAGTATCAGAAAACAGATCCTTTGCGCTCTCAATTGCCTTTTAATCTACCCTATCAAAACTATTCCCCACTTCTCTCACTATTTGAAAATTATCACAGTGGTATATACATACATTTAACCATGTACCCCTTCGTGTTAAAATTGGTGCCGGGGGCAAAGTATATTAGGGGCTAGGACGCTGACCTGTGCTAATTGCATGTTTACCACATTTACAAAGTTACTATTTCATAAAATATGATATATATGCATATATGTATGAACTTTCAATTACAGATTATTTTAAAAAAAACCTAAAAGCCATGGGTCGGGGTCAGGTCGGCCACGGGAATCGAATCCGGGCCTCTCGAATGCGGGCTACACATGAAAATGCGCAATAAATTCCAAAAAAAGAAAGAAAATAACCGGAAAATGCATCTAAATGTTAAAAGATGACTTTATTATAAACTTTTTTTTTTTTTTTTTTTTCAATTTACGTCCTCCAACGTTAAGTCATATGACGATGAATAAATTGGCTGAAATGATGCTCAAATGAGTCCGGGGTCCATGGAGCTTAGAGTTATCCGACATGCCTCTGTCAGGATAAGGGAAAACCCCGGAAAACCCCTTATTTAGGTAACTCACCCTGACCGAGATTCGAACGCGGGACCTCTTGAACGTGAGGCAGACATGAAAATGCATTTTGATTACCTATAAAAACCATATATATCTAACGTATTTGTTCCAGAAAGCACTTAATTTCCAATAAGCATCATCTGTGACTACTCAGAAAAAAAAATGACTTTCCATCAAAATCCGGGCCCTAGTCATAGCCATTGCGGTAGAGAGAGCGCTCCGACACGTTTCTTCATTTTCGTGTCTTGTGCGCTAAAGTGGTATCATCATTTGCAGTGGCGTAGCTTACAGCCGTGACTTCCAGATTTGAACCAACAGGCCATATGTTTCCTATGTCAAATTACTTGTTTAAAATACCTCCACTTGCTCTGAAAATATTTCGGCGTAGTTCGTTATCACCCTGTATAGCATATCAAACGTTTTAACTTAAGGTTTTCACGTAGGCTATACCATTGCCGTTCCAGCCAGTAGATATACAGTAGATACGATTGCAAGATGGCGCTTGTGTGGTTTCTGCACAAAAAATAACGTGTTTTTTCCTTACAAGGGGAGAGTGATTTATTTTATGCTAGCAAAACCTTCAAATCTGCGATAGTGTATTAAATGGAAGTTCTTTTGTCTTTATCAGTTTCTCCTCCCGTCCATCCATTTCCGTCCTCTCGGTCGTCCTTTTTTGCCTTCACTCTTTACCCTCTTCCAGTTTCTCTCCTCGTATCTTTATAGGTAATATATACATGTTTTGAAAGTCTATTTTAATATTATAAACAACAAATTTGTATGGTGTGCGTTCTAGGCACGCTAAGGGCTACGTTGCTAGCCAGAGTAACAAAGTAACAATTTGTTGTGTGTGCAGGTCACGTGCAAGTTTAGCTTTATACGCTTTCTACTCTAAAATTGTAGTTTAATCGCAGCCCGCTTTTGCTAGAAATTAAAGCAGGACACTTTTTGTCTTTCTTTTTAAGAAGACAACATACTATATTTGTCGTGTTGGTGGTCATTCAACCGTGATGAACGTTCTGATTCTACGGTCTCCTGAAAGAAAACACTTGCCAGCAATTATTTATAATTGCCGAGTGCTAGCAGGTTGAAGGCAAATTCTTTGTACTACATTTGGAAGGAAGTTCAACGTGTGTTAAAAGGGGTGTCTGTATTCGGTAAGGGTATGAGGGGGAGTAAATTGTGCTACATTGTAAGGGTTTCTTATACAAGAATAGAAAATAGAAAAGGTGTATCTTATACAAAGGCAGATTGTGGTCACATCAACCATTGGCAGTCTGAGTGTTTGACCAACACTTGCCATTTCTTACACAAACCACTCTTCCTCTTTCTGTTAATTCATTAGAAGTTTAAAGAGCATACGTTATGTTCCCGCCTCTGTCGCGTAGTGTTAGCGTTTCTACCTCACGCTCAAGAGGTTCCAAGTTCAGATCTTGGTCAGGGTGAGTAGTCTGGCTTTTTCCAGGGGTTTCCCTTATCCTGAAACATGAATGCCTGGTATAGGTTCTACGGACCCTGGGCTCATTTTAAAATAATTTCATTCATCTTCCGATATCACTTAATATTGGAGGACCTTAATTAAAAAATACTTTGTGGAGGCTTGGAAATTCCATGCTCTCTGCATGACACACCCTAAAAAAAAAGAATAACGACTTACCAATTAAAAATTACAATTGTTTGAAAATTCAAACTAATAATAACGAATATCTCGGTAATTATTAATGCCTCCAAAATTATATTTAAATGAACTTTTTTATTCAATCAGATCTACAATTTTGGGTAGTGACATTTTGTATCTTGAAATTCAACTGTTTATACCTACTATAGAAACTATAAGAATAAAAATGTATGTTACCATAAAATTCAAGATCCATTTTATTTGTCATGGAAGTGGCTTGAGGCAATGGAAACCAGTAGATCCGTGCTTCAAATCCCGGCCATGGCATTGAATTTTTCATGTCGACTCTATCAATCCAATACGATAGCCTATATATGGCTAATGTGAATAAATGAATAATTTCCAACAATTAACTTAAATAATAACAGTTAAATGATGAAGCCTGGGACTCAAGTACTTACGATAGTAAGTCGCCACAAACGGCGTATCTCGGATACGAGAACCCCTAGTAGTTTACCGTGGAAATATATGAGTAAATTGGAGAATTTAATGTCATGACGGCAAATTGGCCACGGTAGCTCAATGGGTAGGAGTAACTGGACGAAAACCAGTAGATCCATGGTTCAAATCCCGGCCATGGCATTGAATTTTTCATGTCGACTGTATCAATAGAATTGGTTTTTCTTATAACTCTATACTTTCATTTGGTGCTTTTGATTTACTAATATCAGCATTTTTTCTCTTTGAAACACTCGTACGGTAGACACGCTACCACCAGGCTGCATTACTCACTGTGATAAAGAATTAGAATAAGGAATAAAGAATTCTGTCAAATGGTCGACACCACGACCTCCGGAATACAGAGTCATAAAGTTCGGTGTGAATAGAGAAATTCATATGAATTTACTGTTTAAGTCAGCGGTCACCACCAAGTGAATCGATTTTGTGCTAGAGCAAATGACGGAGCACTGTGCACTGCCACGAGTGCCGTGCGACTTCAGTTTGAGACAAGCAGTGTTGTCTCTCATCTCTTGCGGTTTGTTTTCGTAAACATAATGTCGGTTGGAGAATGTAATGTGACACGTAGGACATCTACTCCTACATTTATGTCTTCATGGGAAGAGTGTTTCTTTTTTATAGAAAGTGATAGTATCATAGCATTCAATTCAAAATGAAACTATCCTTATGGGAAAGGCAGTTAACCTTGGGACAGGAATTCTATCCGTAGTTAATTTCTCTCCATCTTCACGTTCGGGCGCAATTTGGTGCGGGATTTCTATGTTGGAGATGGGATGCACGTCGACTGTTTGGAAGACCCACGTCGAGAAGCCAGATTTAACAGGGTTAACTCGTTGTATTTTGAGTTGTTTCTTGATGATTATGTTTGATTAAATGAGTCATGTGACATCTATTTTTAAGGCGTGGTTCGGAATAAAGTTTCGGAGAAGTCAAATTTTGTAACAATTTAATTGTATTATTTAGATTACATTTTACTTGAACTTCCTTTCCCAGTCACTTGCAGGTTACTTCCAACATATCGATAAATTCTTACTTTGTTATTTTTAAACAGTTCCAACTATTACATAAAAGTTCTTGATCCTGCACCACTATTCATCACATATCGTTACTCCTATCTTAATTTTGTGATTGGCCGATTTAATGCCACGTCACAATATTACGTCATACCATTATTACTACGGCCAATCACAAAATTACGTATATTTTTACTTAAATAGATTTACATAATCATTTTTTATAAATTTACAAACTTTTCATAACTTTTCTAAATATAACTCGAAACTACTGTTACAACCTCAAAGAACTTGATACATTTCCCAAAGCTCTCTACAGTTCTGCAGTTTGTTCAGGTCATGGACTTGCAAGAATATGTTCAAATATTAAGAGAGTTGAACCAAGAAGTTCAGAAAAGGTTTCAAGACGGGGTGCAATTAATCATAATCAGAATCCTTTATTCACCATTAAGCTTACATGAAGTAATAGGTTTCGTCAGTTATAAAAAGTATTTACAATGTATTTACAAGTACAGAAGGTTTACAAATTAATGCATATAAAATTCTAGGTGAAATCAGATTATTTGCATGGTAATTATCGTAAGTTAACTTTACTATAGTAATAATAAAATTAAACAATTAGGTACCAACTACTATAATTTACAATAGTTTTACATAAATTCACTAGAATGTATGTTATATGCTAAGTATTCCTGTACAGTATAAAATGCTTTTTGTTGAAACCAGTTTTTATACTATAACAAATCTGTTTTGTGGCAGTTCTTTTATTTCCAGAGGAAGCTTATTGAATGATTTTAACTGTTGATAACAGTGGCTATTTATGGTCTTGCTCAATCGGTTGTGAGGTGTATCTAAATTATGTTTGCATCGAGTATCATAACTGTGTACTGAGGAACGATTTATAAATGTTTTGATTTTCTTTAACGTGTATGATATTGGTGTATATGTATATTGACGGTAAAGTCATTATCTTAAGGTCTATAAAGCTAGGCTTACATGTATCCTGTTGTCCTAATCCTAGAATTAGTCTGAGAGATTTCTTTTGCCCTATGATTGCATTTTCGAGGTAGCACAATTACCCCATACAGTATATGTGGATGAAAGAAGGCATAATAAGATGTTATTAACATATCTCGACTAACACATTTCTTTAGTTTCCATTGAAGATACCAGATTCTAGCAAGCTTTTTACAAAGGTAAAGTATGTGTGTTTCCCATGTTGGTCTGTTTTCCAAATGTAATCCTAAGAGATTTACTGAATTACTGTGGGTGTCATTATGTTGCAATGTAAATAATATATTTTCAGTTTTAGACATATTTAGACTTCGATTGTTTAAGGTGAACCAGACTTTTGCACTAAGAGCCAATTTTCCAAATATTTTGCTGAGCCTTACTCTACAGATGTTGATAATGTTCCATTTGAATTGCAACTTGAACTTATCGATTTGCAGTGCAATCGTGAAATGGAAAATAAATTCCAAAACAGAATTATTTTGAGCGATTTCTTTTCACATTTCCCAAGAAATACATTTCCTCGACTACTACGTTTTCTGAGTATGTTCGGACACACACACACACACACGCACACACACACACACACACACACACACACACAATTTTTTTCGCTAACGAAATTAGACAAAAACCGCTGCAGAACGCAATTGTCGGATCAGAACTTAAAATGTCAACTTAGACTAGCTGCTGCACAAACATTTATAGCAAATTTGGAAAACTAGTGTGTCAAAAGAGACAAGAAAAATGTAGAAAACTAGGTTCGACTTCTGAATAATATGTTGTGCTTATTGCTTTTCTTCGAGCTGTTATTTAATACTGCTGTATTGTAAGTAGATTGTCGATTATGTTCATTTGTCTTTTTATTAAAATAAAGGTACATAGTTGAATGATAATGAAAGAAACAATTAAAACAATTTATATAAAAATGATATCCTTCATATTACAATTCCATTATTATTGTTGCACAGTGAATTGTGCATTTAAACTGCACGATCGGCATTCCGCCACTGCTGTGAGGGTACGGAGTGCATGGGAGACTATTCCGGCGTGCAACGGGTGAACTTGCATGACCTACGATGCACATTGAGATGGTGGCAACTGGTGCAAGTACTTCCGCTAAATAAAATAAAATTGTGCAGCAAAAACTGTGTGAAGGGGGAAGAGTAATAAAACTGCATCTCTTGAAGATTTCTTTATGCAATGCAGATGTGTTGAAACTCTAGCCGTAATCTTTCTCAGAAAACGCTTGAGTTGTGGGGGATGTGAACACATGCCATACAGCCATATTCTCGTGGGAGTTGTGGAACACACACGCACAGATGACGTATACATGGATCTGACCTTGCAACTTGTACTGGCTTTGGCAGCCATCCTTATCTTATTATTCTTTTGCACGTTTAGTTAGTTTGTTTCCCAATCACGTAAATTGTTCGAGAGTTGTGTGGTTTTTCTTACAGGCCAAGGAACTTGCGTTGACATGACTTGAATCTCTTACTCCAAACTTTCTTTTCAACTAAGGGTCTGCATTCTGTCGTAAAGTTTATTTTTTTTTTTTTTTTTTTTTTTTTTTTTTTTTTAGGAATAAACAAAAGTGTTGCATTGCACCCAACGCTTCGATATCAAGATTTGACTGGAAATACATGTTGTGAGACCTTTTGAACCACAGAGACAGCTTATTTTGTTATTTACGTCTTTATCAACATAAACGTTCACATTTCGAAGATTAAGTAAAAGCGATAGGGGAGATACGCCCTGTACCACACACCAAAGCTTTTTTTTCAAAATTCATAGAAAATGCAATGGAGAACAAGTAGTGTGTTACTATATAATGAAGCTGATAACATACAGAAACAAAATTAGTAATGAACATTCATGAACGCGCGTCATGTTGAAGTAAATATTAGTGATAACTGCGCATCTCAAAAAGGGTTTCCCAGTACCGGACAGACGTAAGATTATCACAACACAATAAAAATGTCTTAGAACTAATGAAACTTTTTTTTTCTTTTAAACACAGTGATCATATCTGTAAAAATCAATATTTTCTTGCCCTGTACATTCAATATGTGTCCAACCCTTCCACGATACACACTAAACACAAGTCTCGTCTGTGATTTCTAAACAAATGATACACTCTGTTAGAATACTTCAATCAACACTGGATTTGGTTCCAAAACTTAATTTTCTTTCAGTCTTGTAAGGCTCTTCACTATTTCCAGTTTCTGTTGGCACAGAGTTAGAGCTAGGCTCTCTATTTATAGTTTTATTAATTTTAGTCTTCCGTCCCTTTGCTATTGGTTTGTTCTTTTTTTTTTTTTCTTCTTCTTTTCCTGCAACATTAACTTATACAGAGTGGATGTTAATTTTTCAGCAACATATATTGCTACTCCCAGGCTCATTGAGCCTTCTATCACATTCTTTATTGCTTGTTTCATATTTCTTCTAACCACTTTCCTTTCTTTTTTGGCCTCCATGTTGACAGAATGCATATGAAAATATAGTACATAATGCATATCAGCCTATTATTATTTATACTTAATTGTATATGTATTCCTTCACTGTATACATCATCATCTTCAGGGATTGAGCCCTGTGACCCGTTCCGTTCTCTTCAAGAGCCTACTGTTCCTTCCAGCGCAGAGCTGGGCGTCCCACATCTCTC
The DNA here is from genome assembly GCA_030765055.1 of Mantis religiosa. Lineage (NCBI taxonomy): Eukaryota > Metazoa > Arthropoda > Insecta > Mantodea > Mantidae > Mantis > Mantis religiosa. Next base: position 460,638,445 of record CM060950.1, on the reverse strand, counting down.
TTTCTCTTCGGTATATCATCTAAAACTCTTCTTGGAACAAGTCGTTCCGCGTCCATTCTTAAAATATGATTTTTCCATTCATTTTTGTTCTTTATTATTTTACAGTTCTGTGAGACTTTTGAGTAAGATAATAATTCCATGAAGGGGTTACCAGCCCCTTGCATGCCAGGCATGTCCTTGCCTGTCTTGCTATATGGAAGCGAGACATGGACATTAAGAATCAAATATTTTAGTAAAATACAAGCAGCAGAGATGCGTTTCCTAAGATCTGTTAAGGGATGTACAAGGAAAGATCAACTTAGAAATGAAGACAAAACATCAAATCTGTTTTATTAAAATTAATGGAATATAGAGAAAATTGGCTCCAACATTTAGGAAGAATGACTCCAGAGAGAACCCCTAAACAAATAATGGAATATAAACCGAAAGACGAAGATCAGTAGGAAGACCTAGGAAACGATGGATCGATGTGAGACGGCCCAAATGACCTTGTTGTCGACGGGCCCTAAAACACCACACACTCACTCACACACACTTGATGTGAGACCGGAACAGGCTATAGCCTAATCCATGGAGGTAGAAGAAGAAGAAGAAGAAGAAGAAGAAGAAGAAGAAGAAGAAGAAGAAGAAGAAGAAGAAGAAGAAGAAGAAGAAGAAGAAGAAGAAGAAGAAGAAGAAGAAGAAGAAGAAGAAGAAGAAGAAGAAGAAGAAGAAGAAGAAGAAGAAGAAGAAGAAGAAGAAGAAGAAGAAGAAGAAGAAGAAGAAGAAGAAGAAGAAGAAGAAGAAGAAGAAGAAGAAGAAGAAGAAGAAGAAGAAGAAGAAGAAGAAGAAGAAGAAGAAGAAGAAGAAGAAGAAGAAGAAGAAGAAGAAGAAGAAGAAGAAGAAGAAGATTATTTTACTGTTTAAATTAAAAATCGCAAGCTCTTCTCTTATTTTTTCGTTTGTTACGTGGTCTATTCTTTTATAACCTGCCACGCTTCTCAAAAATCTCATCTCTGCCGATTCTAGCTGTTTTCGTTGGTTCTTTGCCAGTGTCCATATTTCGGAAGCGTATGTTAACGTTGGGACTGGCATTATCTTATAAAATTTCGTCTGTGTTTCCTTTCGTGTTTTCCTGATCAGCGTTCTTATTATAGTCCCACACATTTGATTGAATCTGTTTAATTTCACCTCCATATCCTTGTGGTTATTTGCTACCGCTACTGTGTAGCCTAGGTAGTTAAAACTATTAACCTGTTCTATTATTTTATTGTTTATAACTATTTTTGCTCTTATGTTGTTATTTCCTCTAAAAGCCATTACTTTAGTTTTGTGTTCTGGGATTGAAAGGTTATGTTTCCGCTTTGTTGTTTAAAGTATATACTGCTCTTTGCATGTCATTTTCTAAGCGGGATATTATCACTTGATCATCAGCAAATAATACTGTATTTAAAATTATGTTTCCATTCAGTACATTTTGTTTTATACTTTGGTGCCATTCTTGTACCATATTATCAATATAGATATTAAAGAGTATAGGCGATAGAGGGCATCCTTGTCGTACTCCTTTATTTATGTCCACTGCTTCTACTTTCCTTCCATTCTTTAGTATTGCTATTGTAATGTTTTTATACATACCCTGTACAGTCCCTATCAAATGTGCTGGTATCCCACAATTCTCCATCGCTATCCAAAGTTTATCCCTTAACACCGAATCGAAGGCTTTAGCCTATGCGACTATTTCTTAATTTCTTTATATTCAAGAACAATCCTCTGTAAGACGGAAATCTGTGTAAACGAAAAATAAATGCGGGAACGATCGCGTTCTGTTTTAGAGAGGTTTTACTGTAGGGTAAGGTAAGGTAATTTCGCAGTATTTTCACAGAACATAAAGTTGTTGTTATATTAAACTAAGATACACTTTTGGAAACATTTTGTTTCAGTAATCACATAACTGACAAACATTTTAATAAAGAATCACATTTTTGTGAACAATGAATTTTGAACAATGATAAGCATAATGACAGTCTGTGCAGGTAGGCAAGTTCGCAATAGGTAAGTTAATTTTGCAACAGTAGTCATTCGATTCCTAAAGTTCACAATCATCGTCTTCAGAACCGGAAGCTTCACAACATGTATCACACATGTAAACAGCTTCGTCCGTTTGCTGTGTTTGACAATTGTTATGATAAGGTGTGAAACTGTGTCCATGATGCATCTGTCTTCTTCACATCAACCAAATAGGCCTTAGAGCAAACGCCACAAATCCAATCATCATCTTTATTGTTGCCTGGATGTTACCGTTTGGTCGAACTCTCTGCAAAATTCACTGCGGACTGAATGCCCTCAACTAGATTGAGGCATTTGGCTAATGAGCCCTTTTTTCTGTTTCCTTGTGGGGTGCTTAGGGGCATTAGGAATTTGCAGCAGGTGTTCAACGTTTGGCATCGACTCATCCCGTTCAGTTGAAGGTGGAGTTTCATTTCTAGATCCAACAGATACAGCAGTTGGATTAAATGACCCTTGCTCAGTCAACCTACTGGGTGCTAGTGCCTCTTTTGGAACAACATCACAGTTCAAGGAACAAGCACTAGCTTTTTGAAAGCATTAATGATGAAAAACTTTGGAGGAAAGGCATGTTGAGTTCATAAAAGTTGAAATGATTGGGTTTTTGGTGGGAATGTTCCAACATGTAGGAGTTGAGTTTTTTTTGGACCAGTGGCTTTTCAAAGACCTGTAAACACCCACATCAAGAGGTTGCAGCAAATGACTTGTGTGTGCAGGTATCGTCATTATGTAAATCTGATTTGCCTTCACCAAATTTATAACCTCAATTCCAATATAGGAGCTGTGTGAGTCCATTAATAAAACAAGCGGCCTTTCTGAGTAACGGAAGCAATGAAGAATTTGAACCATTCGAGGAATAGTTCTGCAGTAATCCAGCCTTTTGGCTGGATTTGGCAATGTTAGGTAAGGTAATTTGGCAATAGTCTAAAATTAATTGGTTTTTGTTATTATGTATGAAGAATATTTACATCTCTTAAATGTGCAACTATTGTTGTGCAGGAACACGTACAACTGATGTAAGAGCAACTTAAAGCAGCTGAAGAGTTGAATGGTTCAAGATGTAGACGCAATTTCATAACAAAACGCTCTGGTTTCTTAAGGTTCTTGTACGCTTATGCAAATTCACACCATTGTTCATACAACACAGTACACCACATAGATCAATTCCGTGTTACTAAAATGTGCGTAACTTGCTTCAAATGGCTGGAAATTAAATTTAAACTTGGATAGGTATATCATGTCTTCCACTTCGACAGAAAACTCGTCACTAATGCCCGATTTCACCAACAAATGTTAGGACTTAACACGAGTATAACAATAGTTAAAACAAAAATTACATTTCACCAACAAGTGTTAGCGTAACACAAGTGTTAAATCTCATGTTAAACTAACACGCCCAATTTCTAATGTTAAGTCCTTAACAATTGTAAATAGTCAAGATGGCGAGCATGAACTCAGCTGTTGATGTCGAATTGCTATATTTAAGACCGTCTAAATGGCATTCATAATAGAGTACGGCCTATGAGGAGAAATGATTTTGAGGAAATATCCGAAAAAAAAAAAACTGTTTTACGGAGGTATAGACTGTCGAAACATGTTGCTATGAAGGTTACTGCGGAAGTACAAGAGAGGTTAGAACATGCATCGAAAGGAATATGGCGATCTCGCCTTTGCTTCAAGTATCAATAACCTTGCGATTTTATAATTCACTCAATTATGTGGATAATACTCTGTCTACCTCCCGTCTTGAAACGTTCAAGTCACTTGCCCTTCTTCGCTCCTCGTTTTAAATTTACGTAATAGTTAGAACATGCATCGAAAGGAATATGCCGATCTCGCCTGAGCTTCAAGTATTAGTAACCTTGCGATTTTATAACTCACTGAATTATGTGGATAATACATTGTCCACCTCCCTTCAAGTCACTCGTCCTTCGCACCTCGTTTTAAATTTACGTAATAGTTAGAACATGCATCGAAAGGAATATGCCGATCTCGCCTGAGCTTCAAGTATTAGTAACCTTGCGATTTTATAACTCACTGAATTATGTGGATAATACATTGTCCACCTCCCTTCAAGTCACTCGTCCTTCGCACCTCGTTTTAAATTTACGTAATAGTTAGAACATGCATCGAAAGGAATATGACTATCTCGCCTTAGCTTCAAGTATTAATAACTTTGCGATTTTATAATTCACTGAATTATATGGATAATACATTGTTCACCTCCCGTCTTGAAACGTTTAAGGCACTTGTTCTTCGCACCTCGTTTTAATTTTACGTAATAATGAGTTAGAACATACATCGAAAGGAATATGACTATCTCGCCTTAGCTTCAAGTATTAATAACTTTGCGATTTTATAATTCACTGAATTATGCGGATAATACACTGTTCACCTCCCGTCTTGAAACGTTTAAGGCACTTGTTCTTCGCACCTCGTTTTAATTTTACGTAATACTGACAAGTTGTTTGGTACTTGTAGTAGTGACACATGCATTTGAATTAAATTCCTTTGCAATATTTTCTCTTATGACATCTTTCTCTTTTACATTGATTGCATCCGTCCTCTTATTTTCCACAATATCCTTACACTTCGTCACCATTTCAATTAACAATTCTTTCTCCGTCGATGAGAAATTTGTCTCACGGCTTTATTTATGATTTTTTCATTCGCCATTTGTGCAGACGAAAATGAAAACAAAAGTGCATCGGAGTACGTTGAGAAAATCATCCATAGCCTTCTATAGCTGTGATATTTACAAGTTTCTTGGCGTTAACACAGGTTTGTTAACATTTTAAGAAAACAGGTTGGTGAAATGCAAGAAATTTAACATTAGTTTTCGCGATGTGACAATTGTTACGTTACATTTGTTAACGTCGATTTTAACATCTGTTGGTGAAATCGGGCATAAATGAGAAGATTTTTGATCTGTGCATTCTCATGATAGCATAGTTCTGGAATGCATCTCAGTTTTAAGGGAAGATGTTATTCTACCTGCTGAGAAAGCTATGAAACCTTATTACAATAGGCAAGTGCGCGGATTGCTCTTAAAAATATGTTGCGAAAATACCCTACCTTACCCTATATTGTTTTTCATATCGTGGAAGCCTCATTTGGTGTGGTACATGATTTTGGGTGTGTTACACACGATGCCACATTAGGGAACGTTGCATAAACAGATGAAATAATACTGCACGATTCAACGCAAACATAGAGGACCATGACATCATGCAAAAGGACCGTAGTGTTGGAGGTTCGTGGAAAGGCTATTTCGGTACACAGCCTGTCGCATACAACGTACCGTGAAATTACTGTTTTCTGCCCCGGTCGGTCTGTCCAGCTCGAGAATACCTCAATTTTACACATTTCAAACAATTTTGATTGCGAACGGGATAAAATACTGCATCCATTTCCGTCGCCCTATACAACTACTTTAAAATATTTGACAAAAATGAAAATTTAGTCACTTGCGAAAAAAAATGAGCTTAATATTAACTCATACAAACATTTGAATTAGTGATCCCAAGACCGCTGCTTCAAACCCAAATCAGACCGATGTGTAGATTTACTCCCCTAGGACAAAACTTAAACACACCGGCGTCGCTAACAAAATTCTGTTTATTACAAACATTTAAAGGAATTATTACACAAATATAAGTATTTGTAACAAAAGCTTCACTGATCTTAAGAAAATTGATACCGAAATTAGGGATTTCAAAGGAGTCTTGTATGTTTGTCGTGTAACAAAAGACACGGAAAAAACAGAATTATAAGGGATAGCACTTGACTTTGTTGAATGGGGCATTCTTCGGACCCTTAATAATGGCATGACAAAAATAGTCACAAAGGGAATCTTTGGTTGAATAATGGGCTTCAAGAAAGTGAAAGCTACACACCCACGTGCAGTTGTGAGGACATCCCGAGGCGTGAAGCCGATTAGGGCGGTCAACTTCTTCTGTCTTGGTCGAGGGCAGACCAGAAGTGAAGAGAGAAGATATTTTTCGGTTTATACGTAACTAATTAAGTATTGTCGAGTAATAAGCATTCCGCCTTCAGTCTCTCTGAACAGTGATATATTGGTAACCCTTGGTCGGCAACTTCAAGTTTGATGTTCTGATAAAAGAAGCAGTCATCAAACCAGTTTGAAATGGGCATTCCAGTGTCATTAAAACTATCCTTCTCATAAAGACCCACGCATACCATGTGAGAAACCTCATTGCTTTACCCTGAGCTAAACATTGTTGAATCAAACTGTGTCCCCAACGTCGAACTTTGCTCGCCAATCATATTTGCTTCAAAATGATGTTAATTCTTCTTTCTAATTAAGAGATCAATTTCACAAACAAATTGCTTGTATCGTCAGTCCATCAACACACTTTGTCGTAAAGGGTTCCGTTTTGAGGAGGACCATAAAAATTATGAGAATGAGTAAAGGTACGTTGTCAAACAAAACAAAAAAAAATTGATCTTTCTTTGTTGAACAGCCCTCTTATAAACAAACTGATAAATCGGCCGTAGCAGATAACTTTTGGTCATTTAACCATGACATAAATCCTGAAGTTAAATTATTAAAACAATTAAATGGTCCGATAGATTTAATGGTCAGGGAAATATATTTATTTTAGAAAATAAACATGGCGTAGTGAATTTTGAAATACCATCAGTTGATTCTGTTGTTAGGTTTGTTTCGTTTTCAGATTTTGGTAATACTGAAAAAAACAACATAATAACATGGTAACCGGAATTCAAGATAAGTGACTTACAAATAGTTATACAAATATTCATTTCTTCACTGTAGCCAGGCCGCGCTGTGGCTCAGTGGTTAGACCGCTTGGCTCTCACGAAGGCAGCCCGGGTTCGATCCCAGGCGACCGCAAAGTGAGATTTGTGGTGGACAACACGGCGCTGGGGCGGGTTTTCTCCGGGACCTCCGGTTTCCCCCGCCATCTCATTCCACCGGTTCTCCATCTTCATCTCATGTATCATCAGTGTCACCGCCTGCGGTGCCGTATGCAGTAAAAGCGAGCGTTAAACACTACACCACCACACTTCACTGTAGCTAGCTTCATTTTCTACGTAATTTAAAGGAATGTTTCTAACCTGAATATTTTATTACAGGTACACCAGGATTTGAGTAATAGGGGAAATTATAAAAAGAAGTGTCAGACGTTGAAAAAAGTGTATCAGTTATTTTGAGTTGAAACCTAAAATGTTTTGTTATCAAATAAAAAAATATGTGACTAAAAGCGGAATATTTTAATTAGATGTACATTCCCCCCGCCCAATATGTACTAAGAATTTCTCTAGTTATCAAGATCTGCAAGTTCTAAATATAGTAAACGTAATTGAAAACAAATAATTAAGTCAAATTGTAACGATATGTTTTAGTTAGAATTTTTTTATATGAATATCCAGTTGGGAATTCTTGTTTTCTGATATGACTTAGTAGGCCATGTAATGACAATATAAAAAATATATATGTAATTTTGTGATTGGCCGTAGTTATAATTGTATTACGTAATGCGGTGACGTAGCAGTAAATCGGCCTATCACAAAATTAATACAAGAGTAACGATAGCTACGAAAAATCAATAATCTTTATATATATATATATGTATATATATATATGTTCTTTAGTCTTATTTCATGACGATGGAAAAATGTTGCGGTGAATATAAAAGTTTTGTAACGAAAAATGAATAATTTTCAAAAAGGAGTCATTCGGTATTCGTAATAGTGATGAGTGGACGTTCAAAAGTGATGAACATTAAGTAATTAACTGAAATTACATATATTATCTTGAAAATAAGTATTTATCGATCTGTTGGAGGTAACCTACAGTGATTGATTAAGAAAGAAAGTTCGAGTAAATTGTAATCCAGATTATACAATTAAATAATATATTACGAAATCGGAGTCATATAAAATGTTATTTCTGTCACCTGAAAATGAGATCTCATGACTCTTATTTAACCAAATCTCGACCGGGATCTTCCAAACAGTCAACGTGCTTCCTATCTGCTGCGAGTGGAGGAAAACTCCACAAATATGGCTCACAAATTTGTGGCTGATTAAGCTGGAGAATATCGCCACAAAGTTTAGGAAATCAGTAAAGAGTATGAAATAAATAAAGAATGTTTTCCATGTGAAAGGTTTGTTGGTTGGTTGATTGGGTTGTGACGTATCACTGCTTGGTACTGTACTCAAATATCAAGTAATATTTACCCAACTTTCTGTTTTTGAGTCTAGGTCAGACGCGGCTCCGGGCGAATTGATTAGGTGACTCTGAAAATTGGCTCATCTAAATTCGCAAAATCTGCATCGAAAAAACGGATTTTATTCTGAAATAGTGGTTTTGAATTTCGAGGGGGCTTCCCTATGTACATGAATCCAAGAGTTCTTTAAAATTACCTTTATTTAAAGGGTCCTCGCTTTCATTATGTCCACCAAGTGTCATTTCTTGTCTACTTTCCTAATGGGATATTGTATGAAAATTCTGTTAAGGGGGGACGTACGAGAAAATGTTCAAAAATTCTAACTTTTTTATTATTTTGTAAAATAGTATATAGTGTTAGCTATCAAACTCCAAAATATTATGACTGTACGTGGTCTGTATTTACCTTTAAAAAATTAAATGCCCTAGTGTTGCATAGTAGCATAGTAGCAACACAGTCTTCCATCGGCTGTCTTGGAATCTATAAAGCTCACCTACCAATTCTTAGCACACCGAGACTTGCTAAATGAATGTCTCTATGGAGAGACACAGAACCCAAACGAAAGCCTCAACAGTTTGATATGCAAAAGGTGTCCCAAAACATCATTTGTGTCTTCCATAGTGATGAAAATTGCTACATTTGATGCTGCAGTAGTGTTTAATGATGGGAATGTTGGCAGAAAGAAAGTTATGCATCAGTTAGGTTAACAACCTGGTGTGTTTATGGAAACAATTTTGCAGAGTGTCGACAACATAGCATCGCTGGTGCAGAAAGAGCTATGAAATTAATGCAGAAAGAAGCAGGATAGAAGAGGAATTTAAAAAGAAAGGCTGAAGAAGACCGGAATGAGGATACATACTATGGACATGGGAAGTTCTGACTTAAAATTAAAAGGCAAACTGAATAACACTTATTGCATTTTAATTGCCTTTCCCCGTAACTTGCATTTTCTACAACTGCAACCCATTTTTCTCTCAAACTACTTCATCTACAGTGATGCAATTTAGCACACATATTTCTTATGCCACAATGAACAAATTGTTGGTTTTAGAATTTAAGATTAAGCTCCAGATGGAATGTGATGATACAAAATATATGAAATTATTTTAATTTTTAATGATGCATTTGATTAACATTTTTTTTTAAATTCTATACAGTTTCAATAAGAAACCTAAATCCAACAAATTCATTTTTATTGTGTTTTAAAATAACATACAAAATTTCAGAAAGATAGCATATCTGAATTTTGAAAAAAAAAAAGGGGGGCTTAAGTTTGTAAATATCTCTGCATATAGAAAAAATATGTAGCATTAGTTATAAACAATGAAAAGATATGAAAAAATTGTGCATATTAACTGTATTATCCTAAATGAGTATACTAAGTTTCACTTCTCTAACTTGAAAACTTTGGATGTTATGGCTATTTATGTAAGACCCTAAATATTTGCATACATCTCCCCTTAAGCTTAGCGTTCTCATTGTATTTTACAATATATAGACGTAAGCTTTCCCGAAGAGCATCTGCAATTTTGTTATTTTTCTAAGCTCCTTCAATCCGACACAGTTATCTTCCTCATACCAACGAGTGTTAAATGTCCTGGTGTATTTTGAAGATGCTCCACTCCAAAGTTTTTGTAAACATAGCACTGGTGTTGGCCTACCGACATTTACAACTTAGCATTTGTCATCATTTTTCCATAAAGATACCAAGTCGGGTGTTGGATTTATTATAAATCTCTTAAATATGAAAAATTAAACACTTCTCATATTAGACGATAATCACTGATCACATAAAGATTACGTTTTTACACAGGGTGCAAACTGGTAATAAACAGCTCAAGAGGTCTCGAGTTTGAGTCTCGATCAGGGTGAGTTACCTGGATAAGGTTTTTTCCGCGGTTTTCCCTTATCCTAAAAGACGAATGTGGAGTAACTCTAAGCTCCATGGACCTTGGCCCACTTGAGCATCATTTCACCCATTCCATTCATCGTCCCATGTGACTTAAAAAGTTAAAGCACAAAGAAAATCCGATAAATACTAAACTTGGTAGATAGAGTCAACATGAAAAAGTTCAATGCCATGGCCGGGATTTAAACCACGGATCTCCTGGTTTCCGTCAAGTCGCTCTTAACCTTTGAGCTACGATGGCCAACGTGCCGTCCTGACATTAAATTCTCCATTTGACTAATGTCAAGACGGTACGTTGGCCATGGTAGCTCTAAGGTTAAGAGCGACTGGATGGAAACCAGGAGATCCGTGGTTCAAATCCCGGCCATGGCACTGAATTTTTCATGTTGACTCTATCTATCAAAAACCTTAGCCTATATACGGCTAGTGTGGACAAATAATTAATTTCCATCAATCAACTAAAATAATAAGAGTTAAATGATGAAGCTTGGGACTTAAGTACTTAAGATAGTAAGTCGCCACAAACGGTGTATCTCGGATGCGAGAGCCCCTAGTGGTCCACCGGGGAAATATATGAGTCAACTGGAGAATTTAATGTCAGGACGGCACGTTGGCCATGGTAGCTCAAAGGTTCAAATCCCGGTCATGGCATTGAATTTTTCATGTTGACTATCTATCGGAAACCTTAGCCTATATACGGCTAGTGTGGAGAAATAATTAATTTCCATCAATTAACTAAAAAACTAAACTTGGTGTTTGGGTTTATCTTGGGACGCGACACTAATTCCCCCATAAACTACATGGAAATTGCCGCATTACTTGTAATTTTTAAAGATACAGTTAAATACTTACCATTTTCTTATTTGGTGAACAGTATTTCTGCTCCAGACTGTTCGGTCGTAAATAAGAGCCCGGCAGACAGTTGAGTACAAAATTCAGAGTTCAGTTATGATTTAGTACTTCAGTTGTTTGACCATAGATCAGTAGTGTTTTGTTCTGGTTGTCTCTCAAATGTAGCACTGAGCTCTTAAGTGATAAGTAAAGTGTTTTTTGAAGCAACTGCTGTGCTCGTTTGTTACAGTAAATGAAATATGTGCGCCAATACGAATACATTGTCACAGAGACTGTAAGTTTACTTTAAAACTCCTCTGCTTTTCACTCTGTGCTAACGTGCAATCAGCCTTTCTTTTACACAAATATAAAACGTCTCTACAATGTTCCTTGAAGTCTCTGTAACACGTTACCTTTGTGTTGCTATACACAGGTCTACCTCTAACACAGAGATACGAGTGGCCAAGTGGTTACACCGCTTGACTCTCAACAAGGCGGCCAGGGTTCGATCCCAGGCGATCGCATGTTAGATTTGTGGTGGACAACATGGCGCTTTGGCGGGTTTTCTCACAGGTTGTCCCCACCGTGTCATTCAACCGGTGCTCCATCTTCATTTAATGTATTCTGAGTGCTACCGCCTGCGGTGCCGCATGTAATAAAAGTGGGCGTTATACACTACACATACACACACCTTCGACATCTGAGAGATCATCCGCAGCAACACTTACTAACGCGTGAACTGCTTCCCACGGCCTGCGGACTTCTTTCCACGGAGTTTTCTTCTTTTTTGATATACAGAGTGTTTCAAAACGACACCGAACGAATATATAGAAGTAGTTTCTCAGCTTCTATGTGACACACATAGATAGTTTTTACCACCAATAGACCCGCATTAAAAAAGACGCAGGTAGGTGACACCGTACCACCTACTGTAGCTGTCTGTGAACATACCAGCGTACTCCACGGTAGCTCGCTACCTTTAAAAATTCCTTTGGCTTATGAAGCTATTCCTTAGGCATTTGTTTATGAGTGTTTAACGTGTTTCAACAGTCCGTTATAACAGCCAATGACGGCAAATAAGCTTGTGGACATATGCAACTTATACCTTTTAGGGGAAAGTTAATGTTAGTGAGGTTGAGGATAGGTTGAGGATGGAAGTATTAAATAATAAACAGAACAGAGGGCAATATCAAGGAATTGTAGATAAAGTTAACCAAAACTAAACGTCGTATGCAATGAGACAAGTATTTTATAATACTAATTGAAGCTGTTTATTTTATAGTAACTAGTTGAAAGTACTGTACAATTAAGATCATAACAAAAAACTTTGGAACTGTACTTTTTCACAAGTAACTGTCCTTTGCTCCATTAACTAAAAGGTAGGCTAGGGTTACTGATAACGAACAAGGAGCCATGCTTTTGTTTTCCTGACCGGTGCTTCCCAAAAACAACTTTTGAGGTTCGCACACCAGTGGCTCCTGCGCTGTCTAATCACAAAATCATGTAATATTTAATGCTGCATATAATTATACCTAACACAACTTCGAAACTACGACACCGAAATTCGGACTAGTTCAGTTATAAACTCCGCAACGGCTATATTCGTTCGGTGTCGTTTCGAAACAACTTAACGATATATATGTCTGCTTTCTATGTTTCACACATATACACTGTACACATAAACACCCATGCCCAAGCACGCCTCGGTAGCGTAGATGGTAACTTATCTGCCACACGCTCAAGAGGTCCCGAGTTCGAATCTCGGTCAGGGCTAGTTGCCTGGATAAGGTTTTTTCCTGATGGACGAATATCGGGTAACTCTAAGCTCCATGGATCACGGACTCATTTGAGCATCATTTCATCCATTTCATTCCTCGTCCGATATGACTTAACGTTAAAGCACGTAAAGTTGCAAAACAAAAAACCCATGCCCAAGGCACAGAGTGGGATGACTTAGGCGGTTTCGTCTGTGGCCCGCCCGGGTTCGATTCCCATGGCCGACCTACCTGACCCATGGGTTTTCTCGGGGGGTTTTCTGGGTTGCTAGGCGAATGCTGTGTAGGTTAATTAGATCCTCCGAATTTCCTGTCCCTCCATTTCATCTCCATTATCATATCATCTCTCATCTGGTGGTCTTTCAGGGTAGAAGTGTTGGCGGGTGTCTCGATGGTGCATGGCAGGATGATATGCTCTGAGGAATAGTACTTCCTCCTCCGGTAGGACGGTTGCCGTTCTCAGCTCCTCTGCTGGGACCATTTCGGGACCGCCAGCAAGTTCGTTGTCCTGGTCTGTCAGGGGAGGTCTCTATCCAAGTAAACTGTAGGGACCCTGCCCTCTGTACTGTCGTGGCTTGTAGGGGAGCGTGTTCGTTGTCCTGGCCTGTCGGAGGAGGTCTCTATCCAAGTAAACTGTAGGGACCCTGCCCTCTGTACTGTCGTGGCTTGTAGGGGAGCGTGTTCGTTGTCCTGGCCTGTCGGGGGAGGTCTCTATCCAAGTAAACAGTAGGGACCCTGCCCTCTGTACTGTCGTGGCTTTTAGGGGAGCGAGTTCGTTGTCCTGGTCTGTCAGGGGAGGTCTCTATCCAAGTAAACTGTAGGGACCCTGCCCTCTGTATTGTCGTGACTTGTAGGGGAGCGTGTTTGTTGTTCTGGCCTGTCGGGGGAGGTCTCTATCCAAGTAAACTGCAGGGACCCTGCCCTCTGTACTGTCGTGACTTGTAGGGGAGCGTGTTCGTTGTCCTGGCCTGTCGGGGGAAGTCTCTAAGTAAACTATAGGGACCCTGCCCTCTGTATTGTCGTGGCTTGTAGGGGAGCGAGTTTGTTGTTCTGGCCTGTCGGGGGAGGTCTCTATCCAAGTAAACTGCAGGGACCCTGCCCTCTGTACTGTCGTGACTTGTAGGGGAGCGTGTTCGTTGTCCTGGCCTGTCGGGGGAAGTCTCTAAGTAAACTATAGGGACCCTGCCCTTGTACTGTCGTGGCTTCTTGGGTCGGCCGCCCTCTGTCTCCTTCGCCTCATCTTTCCTCCCGGGGGTGCCCCCACATGGGGGATAGGAATAATGGGCCCAGCATGGTGGCCTACGTACCGAATCCCCTCCGTAATGAAATCCCAATCCCAATACCATGCCCAAGGCGGGAGTCGAACTCGCGACCCTCTACGTGGTGGATGCTAGATATACATACGCTAACGACCATGGCTACGTGGGCCGGCTAGCTGGGAGCGTAAACCTATAAACCATAAGGTTTACTACACAATACATGTATTTGTTGTAAAAACATACATGTGTGAAATGAATTATATACCTTATGATTTTGAATTTACCGACATTCATTTGTCCTATGTTTTAGCCATGCAAAGAGAATGGAATGCCAAAGGCCAAACAGTTGAGTATCGCTTAAAGCCTAATGTATTGCCGTATTCTCCTTGATTAACACCAAGTAGATAGAGAAATAAGCGGCTGTAAAACAGCCCATTCTGTTGTTCATGAATGCTGCGGCACACTTTGCGGCAGTAGTAAACGTCGTTGCCACGGCAACCTGGCCAGGCTTGAATGACGGGTGTGGTGTTACCCATTCAATTAGAGGTTAACCACAATAAAAAAACGGCTATAAAACAACCTCCCTTGATATCCGGGAAACAGGTGTGAATCAATTAGGTTCCAAAGGGACCGGAATCAAATATACGGCTTAAAAAGGGGGGGGGGCACTACCCTACAGCGTGAAATATATTTTCTGCATTTCAGGAAAATATCCTACAATGACTTTAGTAACAAATATAAACATATAAACAGGTGTAGTATAACAATTGTATTCACATAACCTTCTCCCATATTCTACAGATCAGTTTATCACTTTCCTGTAGTAGTGCTGAAATATTCAGTATAGGACATTCCTGTTTCGATGGTCCCTTACCCCCTCAAAAAGCAAGCCTAGAAAAACGGCGTTTGTGTGTCTGGTTAGCGTAACTGAAACACTAATAATTAGGGCCCGGATTTTGATGAAAATTCATCTTTTTTCTGAGTAGTCATAGACGATGCTTATTGGAAAGTAAGTGCATTCTCGATTTTTTTCTTTTGTTGTTGCAATTTACGTCCTCCAACCTTAAGTCATATCGAACGATGAATGGAATGGGTGCAGTGATATTCAAATGAGCCCGGGGTCCATAGAGCTTGGAGTTACCCGATATTCGTCTTTTAGGATAAGGGAAAACCCCGGAAAAATCTTATCCAGGTAACTTACCCTGACCGAGATTCGAACTCGGGACCTCTTGAAAATGAGGCAGACGCGCTACCACCACGCTACCGAGGCGGGCGCATTCTGGAACAAATACGTCACTCACACACACTCACACACACAAACACACACACACACACACATATATATACATACTGCTTTTATTGATCATCATAATGCACTTCTTCCACATTTTTATAAGTCATTTTTGAACATTTAGATGCATTTTTCGCTCATTTTCTTTCTTTTTCACGAATTTATAGGGCATTTTCATCTGTAGCCCATATTTGCGAGACCCGGGTTCGGTTCCCGTGGCCGACCTGACTCCGACCCATGGGCTTTTTTTAAATAATCTGTGATTAAGAGTTCATTTATATCATAATATTTAATGAAATAGTAACTTTATAAGAGCAGTAAACATGTAATTAACACAGGTCAGCGTCCTAACAGTGCTGGTGAATTTATGACGTATCAGTTCGACGTGTGGATTGCATCAATCAGGACTTCAGGACCTAGAAGTGTGGCAGTAAGGAGAGTAGTTTGTGAGGTGTGTAAATTTGTTGTGTTGTGAAATTGAAATGCCAAAACAAAAATAGTCAACTGTGTCCCGTTTGAAACAGTATGTTTAAGAGTCTGGTGGAAACATATATTTCATAAAATTGAAAATGACCTGATGAATTTTGAATTTATTTATTAGTATATAGCAATAATTGCATTATTTACTAAGAAAGTTAATTTCAAAAAGTGGTTATTCGAACCATATATTATTATTATTATTATTATTATTATTATTATTATTATTATTATTATTATTATTATTATTATTATTATTATTATTATTATTATTATTATTATTATTATTATTATTATTATTATTATTATTATTATTATTATTATTATTATTATTATTATTATTATTATTATTATTATTATTATTATTATTATTATTATTATTATTATTATTATTATTATTATTATTATTATTATTATTATTTGTTTGTTTGTGACAGTTATAAATTTATTGTTATGAAAGAAATTGTTACATTTTTTAGGTCATTTTTTGATATTTTAAGGGTATTTTATAGCTCATTTTTAGAGAATTTTTAGGCCAACAACTTCCGGGCCCTGCTAATAACACTAGTCGACAAAAATGAACTTTTTTCTTTCACAAGAATTAAAATAACATTTTTCGAATTATTTTTCGTGCTGAATTCAAATATAATTTTAGAATTTAAAAGTCGGCACATAGCGACCGGCTCTTAAAACACGTGACTATCGCTTAAAGCCTGTTGAATTCCCATACTTCCTTTGTACCGATATCAGAATATGCAGTAAGCTAAAGTTGTTCTCGGGAGGCAAGTCAGGTGAAAAGACGTTGATTGCAGAGGTTCTACTCCAATCAGCCCAGGGCCCGTAGGTCCAAAGACCGGGGCTCTTTCCAAAGGGCAATATCTGGAGTCTAAAAAGCCCCCCCCCCCTATCGACTACAAAGTCAAGAAGACGGGTGGAAGTGGATACGCCTTTTACGCGCGTCAACCCCGCAGGTAAGAATACCGAAAACCTCGGTGGGGCCGCCTGGTGATCCAGCACACCTTCTTAGGTCTGTCTAGTGAACGTGAGTGCAGTTTGCTCCTCAAAGAAAACTACCCTCCCGCCCACTAATGACCGTCATAAATCTATCTCCACACTTCAGAAATGGAACACTGTCGTTGAGGATCAATAGCAACCCTGATTTTCTGGAAATGACAGTCACATGTTTACTCCACGTGGAGTCTCAGTTGCCAAAGTTCCAGCTTCCAGTTGATCTGTTTCATTACGTGCAGAAATTCGTTTTGTGTCACGATATGGAGACCGTAGGAGGGAAATGCAGTGGTAAATGCAAATGAAGTAGTAGATAACTTTCAGTCAAGTGAAAATAATCAAAGTGAAGACAATAGTGTGAATAACTGGACCGAGTTATACTACTGGAAAAGCCTAAAAAAACAAAAAAAAAAAAAAGTTATAACGGGAACTGTTTGTAAGCAAATTCGAGCGCTTGTTTTGAACACATATAAATATGTGCTGACAAATAATCTTGGTAAGGGGTCGTGCAATGAACCTGATAAATTCTGGGTATTCACAGAAATACAGTAAGAAATATTGTGACGAAAGGAATACCAAAGACGCCGATCAACTGTGAAAACAAAAGGAAACGTTTCTCTAAAGTAGATAATTTCACATGCGTTTTAATTCGTCGAGAAATTTATAGATTCTATGCAAAAGGGGGAGTGCACACCTTACACGAATTGGTTGCACATTTGCAAGAAATTTGTGATTTTCCTTATGGGCGCTTCACTTCGCGCGACCTCCTAAAGGAGCTGGGTTTCAAATACCGCACTTTGAATAAGATAAGGGTTATAATGGAATCATATATACGTCAAAACTGAGGAAGTTTTGCAGTAATGGATATAAGGTAATTTATTTAGACGAAACCTCGTACGATACCCATGACGTATTGAGAAAGGTGGCAACCTTGCAGAAAGATCTGGGAGAAGGGGGGTCGGTGTTGTAAAACGATTATAAGGGTTCGTCAAAGGCAGCGGCCGACGTGCACACGAGTTAACTAAACACACTTTACTAGCTCTGCAGTCTAGTACCCGGGAGTTATTAGGCAACCCTCTACCCTCTCCGGGCAGCCGTAGCCTGGCCGGAGGTACACAATTCCCCGTGGGTGTCGGGAACACACTGTCCCATCGATTCCTACCCAATCCGAACAGCTCCCCGACGGGAGGGGCTCGAATGTTCGGCAAATCGACGTTTCGGGAGTGTGCATCTCTCCCATCATCATGATATTTATAAGATACGTGGACGACACTTCTGTAATTTGGCCACATGGATCACATTGCCTAGCTTTCTTGCGCATCTCAACAGCCTTCGACATCAAATACAGATTACCATGGCAGTGGAGAAGGATGGAACTTCTTGGACTTGTCCATTCTTGGACATTCTTGTTTCAAATAACAGCAACGGTACACTGAGGCATACTGTATACCGCAAGCATACACACACCGATCTCTATCTGAACCCTCATAGTTTTCATCATAAGTTCAGCGACTGGGAAATCTCAATACACTGGCCCACCGAGTTTTGTCTATCTCTGATCCCAGTCACTTAAAACAAGAATTACAACACCTGACACTCACTTTCCGTCAAAACGGCTTCTCCGAACATGTTGAAGCCTCAATCACCAAAGCTAGGAAAGGGAAACCTGTAATACAGCAAGCGTCAGATAAGCCTACCGCTGCAGCCTGCATCCCGTTTACCGGCAATCTATCCGGCAGAATCAGCAGCCTCGATCACCAAAGCTAGGAAAGCAAAACCTGTAATACAGCAAGCGTCAGATAAGCCTACCGCTGCGGCCTGCATCCCGTTTACCGGCAATCTATCCGGCAGAATCAGCAGCCTCGATCACCAAAGCTAGGAAAGCAAAACCTGTAATACAGCAAGCGTCAGATAAGCCTACCGCTGCAGCCTGCATCCCGTTTACCGGCAATCTACCCGGCAGAATCAGCAGCCTCGATCACCAAAGCTAGGAAAGCAAAACCTGTAATACAGCAAGCGTCAGATAAGCCTACCGCTGCGGCCTGCATTCCGTTTACCGGCAATCTATCCGGCAGAATCAGCAGCCTCGATCACCAAAGCTAGGAAAGCAAAACCTGTAATACAGCAAGCGTCAGATAAGCCTACCGCTGCGGCCTGCATCCCGTTTACCGGCAATCTATCCGGCAGAATCAGCAGCCTCGATCACCAAAGCTAGGAAAGCAAAACCTGTAATACAGCAAGCGTCAGATAAGCCTACCGCTGCGGCCTGCATTCCGTTTACCGGCAATCTATCCGGCAGAATCAGCAGCCTCGATCACCAAAGCTAGGAAAGCAAAACCTGTAATACAGCAAGCGTCAGATAAGCCTACCGCTGCAGCCTGCATCCCGTTTACCGGCAATCTATCCGGCAGAATCAGCAGCCTCGATCACCAAAGCTAGGAAAGCAAAACCTGTAATACAGCAAGCGTCAGATAAGCCTACCGCTGCGGCCTGCATTCCGTTTACCGGCAATCTATCCGGCAGAATCAGCAGCCTCGATCACCAAAGCTAGGAAAGCAAAACCTGTAATACAGCAAGCGTCAGATAAGCCTACCGCTGCGGCCTGCATTCCGTTTACCGGCAATCTATCCGGCAGAATCAGCAGCCTCGATCACCAAAGCTAGGAAAGCAAAACCTGTAATAGAGCAAGCGTCAGATAAGCCTACCGCTGCGGCCTGTATCCCGTTTACCAGCAACCTATCCGGCAGAATCAGCAGCCTCGATCACCAAAGCTAGGAAAGGGAAACCTGTAACACAGCAAGCGTCAGATAAGCCTACCGCTACAGCCTGCATCCCGTTTACCGGCAATCTATCCGGCAGAATCAGCAGAATTATCGCCAAATACAACATCAGGACCATCCACAAGCCACCTCCGAAGATTAAACATCTGTTGAGACCAGTGAAACACAAACTGGACTTCCAAGTTCCGGGAGTGTACCGCATTCCCTGTGAATGTGGAACGACGTATATAAGACAAACCGGAAGGACCACCGCAACCTGAGAAGTCTGGACTGGCAGAACATTGTTTGCATAACGACCATAGAGCCAATTTTCGGGAGACGACCATATTGGCAAAATCCAACAGCTACTGGGAGCGGAGAATTAAGGAGGTTTTGGCCATTTCCAAGCAGCACGCTTAATCGTGATGCTGGATTTCAGTACAGCTCCTCTTGGAAACCAGCCTTAAAATGGGAATCCCTCGACTTAAGAAGCAAGATCAATACAGCTTGGTAATCAAGTTAAGTACTTACGTTTCTTTGACCCAATTAATTTTCTATACTCACGCCATCTGACCTGGCATTTAATTTACTGAAAACAGTCTTTTGTTCAGTAGTGCGAATTTTGATAGTGTTTTGTCTTTGTTTATATTTGTGTTATATCCAGTGATTTATTTGTGGCTATAACATTTAACAAATATCCTGACGATGGGAGATATGTACGCTCCCGAAACGTCGATTTCTAATCGTCTTTTCACCTGACTTGCTTCCCGAGAAGGACTTGAGCATATTCGTCGCCAAGAAAGCTTTAGGTCTTAAAATAAGCAATAAAAGAATTTCTACAAACGTTTACCCCAATTAAAATGAAAAATAAACATTTGTATTGGGTGAGTCAAATGAAAATCTTAAATTTGTAATACAAATCGAAATTTTGCGCCGATATCCTGTAAGTCTCTACTATTAGTATAGTAAGGTTTTATTACACATTTCCCATATGTACAGATGTATAAATTATGTTTTTAAATTACGTCCTGCATATCAGACGACGAAAGAAATAATGTTCAAGTGAGTCCAGGGTCCATAGAGCTTCGAATTACCTGGAATTCATCTTTCAGGATAAAGGAAAACCTCCAACGTTAAGTCATATCGAACGATGAATAAAGTGATGTCCAAATGAGTACAGGATACATAGAGCTTAGAGTTACCAGACATTCATCTTTCCGGATAAAGCGAAAACCTCCAACGTTAAGTCATATCGGACGATGAATGAAACGATGTTCAAATGAGTACAGGGTACATAGAGCTTAGAGTTACCAGACATTCATCTTTCCGGATAAAGCGAAAACCTCAAACGTTAAGTCATATCGGACGATGAATGAAACGATGTTCAAATGAGTACAGGGTACATAGAGCTTAGAGTTACCAGACATTCACCTTTCAGGATAAAGCGAAAACCTCCAACGTTAAGTCATATCGAACGATGAATGAAATGATACTCAAATGAGTACACGGGGCATAGAGCTTAGAGTTACCAGACATTCATCTTTCAGGATAAGGGAAAACCTCCAACGTTAAGTCATATCGAACGATGAATGAAATGATGTTCAAATGAGTACAGGGTACATAGAGCTTAGAGTTACCAGAAATTCATCTTTCAGGATAAGAGAAAACCCCCA
The DNA here is from genome assembly GCA_030765055.1 of Mantis religiosa. NCBI lineage: Eukaryota > Metazoa > Arthropoda > Insecta > Mantodea > Mantidae > Mantis > Mantis religiosa. The sequence continues at coordinate 460,617,202 of CM060950.1, read as the reverse complement.
ACGTTAAGTCATATCGAACGATGAATGAAACGATGTTCAAATGAGTACAGGGTACATAGAGCTTAGAGTTACCAGACATTCATCTTTCAGGATAAGGGAAAACCCCCAACGTTAAGTCATATCGAACGATGAATGAAATGATGTTCAAATGAGTACAGGGTACATAGAGCTTAGAGTTACCAGACATTCATCTTTCAGGATAAGGGAAAACCCCCAACGTTAAGTCATATCGAACGATGAATGAAACGATGTTCAAATGAGTACAGGGTACATAGAGCTTAGAGTTACCAGACATTCATCTTTCAGGATAAGGGAAAACCTCCAACGTTAAGTCATATCGGATGATGAACAAACTGATGTCCAAATGAGTACAAGGTACATAGAGCTTAGAGTTGCCAGACATTCATCTTTCCGGATAAGAGAAAACCTCCAACGTTAAGTCATATCGGACGATGAACAAACTGATGTCCAAATGAGTACAAGGTACATAGAGCTTAGAGTTGCCAGACATTCATCTTTCCGGATAAGAGAAAACCTCCAACGTTAAGTCATATCGGACGATGAACAAACTGATGTCCAAATGAGTACAAGGTACATAGAGCTTAGAGTTGCCAGACATTCATCTTTCAGGATAAAGGAAAACCTCCAACGTTAAGTCATATCGGACGATGAATAAAATGATGTCTAAATGAGTACAAGGTACATAGAGCTTAGAGTTGCCAGACATTTATATTCCAGGATAAGGGAAAACCTCATACGTTAAGTCATATCGGACGATGAATGAAATGTTGTCCAAATGAGTACAAGGTACATAGAGCTTAGAGTTGCCAAACATTTATATTCCAGGATAAGGGAAAACCTCATACGTTAAGTCATATCGGACGATGAATGAAATGTTGTCCAAATGAGTACAAGGTACATAGAGCTTACAGTTACACATTCATCTTTCAGGATAAGGGAAAACCTCCAACGTTAAGTCATATCGGACGATGAATAAAATGATGTCCAAATGAGTACAAGGTGCATAAAGCTTAGAGTTACCAGACATTCATCTTTCAGGATAAAGGACAACCTCCAACGTTAAGTCATATCGGACGATGAATGAAATGTTGTCTAAATGAGTACAGGGTACAAAGAGCTTAGAGTTAGCAGACATTTATCTCTCAGAATAAGGGAAAACCTCCGACGTTAAGTCATATCGGATGATGAATGAAATGATGTTCAAATGAGTACAAGGTACATAGAGCTTAGATATGCCAGACATTCACCTTTCAGGATAAGGGAAAACCCCCAGCGCTAAGTCATATCGGACGGTGAATGAAATGATGTTGAAATGAGTACACGATACATAGAGGTTAGAGTTACCACACATTCATAATTCACGAAAAGGGAAAGCTCCAACGTTAAGTTATATCGAACGATGAATGGAATGTTGTTTAAATGTGTACAGGGTACATAGAGCATAGAGTTACACAACATTCATCTTTCAGGATAACGGAAGGCTTCCAACGTTAAGTCATATAAGAGAATGAAGGAAATGTTGTTCAAATGAGTACAGGGTACATAGAGCTTGAAGTTAACAGACATTGATCTTTCAGGATAAGGGAAATCCTCCAACGTTAAGTCATGTCGGAGGATGAATGAAATGATGTTCAAATGAGTACAGGGCCCATAGAGCTTACAGTTGCCATTCATCTTGCATGATAAGGGAGAGACCGAGGTTCGATCTCGAGAGCAGACACACTGCCGCCTACGTTGCAGAGGTGGGCAACCATTTCTTCTTGTTTTTGTTTTCCCAAACAGGGCTGTAACTATTTTAATTGATTTGGCATATCTTCCGTGTTTTTTTAAAAAATGTCTGCTTATACTTATCTTACCTGGGAAGTCGTTTAAACCAATAACAAAGATTATCTGATACATAAATTGTGAGTTTTCATGAGAAAATTATACAAAAGTATTAGGAATGAAAAGATTCTAAAAATTATTCGCTGAAAGTTCAAGATATAACTTAAGTATATCTTTTCAATTACACCCCAAGAGCCATAATTGTGAGAATCTAAGAAACTGTTAATGTAGTTTGTGGTTCAAAAACTCATCAAATCGGAGAAGTGAGCTCTTATGGGTAACGCCCCGCTAAGCGTGCATTGAGTATGATGCGGTCTCCCTAGAGAAACAAATGCCTGTTTGTTTATGGCCACATGGCTAGTAATAACGTTAAAACTGTCATCACCCCGAGAGTTTTATTCTGGACCAGATGCTGCAGCAGTACCCTTATCTAAACCGACTCTGGTAATGATCATTATTATTATTACTGTTTCAAATCCTGCCTCCTCGTTATTGTTTATATATTCTTCTTAAGCTTTTTCCCCCTTTCGTCCTGAGAGGAGAGATAGGCGGATGCATTCCTTTCGTTTGTGTTGGAATGCGTTGCAGGAAATACACACACACACACACACACACACACACACACACACACACACACACACACACACACACACACACACACACACACACACACACACACACACACACACACACATAAAGGAAAAGATAAAAGTCAGTTTACGCAACTCTTATGCCCGATTTCACCAAAAGATGTTAAGACTTAACACGAGTTTAGCAATAGTTAAAACAAAAATTGTATTTCACCAACAGGTGTTAGCTTATCACTCGTATTAAACCTCTTGTTAAACTAATAAGTCATATTTCTAATGTTAACTCCTTAACAATTGTAATGACGTGAACGCAGCTGTTGATATCGATTTGCTATATTTAAGACCGTCTAAATGGCATTCGTAATAGAGTACGGTCTATGAGGAGAAATTATTTTGAGGAGCTATCAGAAGAAAATTTTCTACGGAGGTATAGACTGTCGAAACATGTTGCTGTGAAGGTTACTGCGGAAGTACAAGAGAGGTTAGAACATGCATCGAAAGGAATATGGCGATCTCGCCTTTGCTTCAAGTATTAATAACTCTGCGATTTTATAATTCACTGAATTATGTGGATAATACACTGTCTACCTCCCGTCTTGAAACGTTCAAGTCGCTCGTCACGTGTCCTTCTTTGCTTCTCGTTTTAAATTTACATAATACTGAGCTAGAACATGAATAAGGAATATGGCGATCTCGCCTTTGCTTCCAGTATTAATAACTTTGCGATTTTATAGTTCACTGAATTATGTGGATAATACACTGTCCACCTCCCGTCTTGAAACGTTCAAGTCACTCGTCACTTGTCCTTCGCTCCTCGTTTTAAATTTACGTGATACTGAGTTAGAACATGCATCGAAAGGAATATGGCGATCTCGCCTTTGCTTCAAGTATTAATAACTCTGCGATTTTATAATTCACTGAATTATGTGGATAATACACTGTCTACCTCCCGTCTTGAAACGTTCAAGTCGCTCGTCACGTGTCCTTCTTTGCTCCTCGTTTTAAATTTACATAATACTGAGTTAGAACATGAATAAGGAATATGCCGATCTAGCCTTTGCTTCAAGTATTAATAACTTTGCGATTTTATAATTCACTGAATTATGTGGATAATACACTGTCTACCTCCCGTCTTGAAACGTTCAAGTCGCTCGTCACGTGTCCTTCTTTGCTCCTCGTTTTAAATTTACATAATACTGAGTTAGAACATGAATAAGGAATATGCCGATCTAGCCTTTGCTTCAAGTATTAATAACTCTGCGATTTTGTAGTTCACTGAATTATGTGGATAATACATTGTCCACCTCCCTTCTTGAAACGTTCAAGTCACTCGTCACTTGTCCTTCTTCGCTCCTGGTTTTAAATTTACGTAATACTGAGTTAGAACATGCATCGAAAGGAATATGCCGATCTCGCCATTGCTTCAAGTATTAATAACCTTGCGATTTTATAATTCACTGAATTATGTGGATAATACACTGTCCACCTCCCGTCTTGAAACGTTCAAGTCACTCGTCACTTGTCCTTCTTCGCTCCTCGTTTTAAATTTACGTAATAGTTAGAACATGCATCGAGAGGAATATGGCGATCTCGCCTTTGCTTCAAGTATCAATAACTTTGCGATTTTATAATTCACTGAATTCTGTGTATAATACAATTTTCATCTCCCGTCTTGAAACGTTTAAGTCACTTGTCCTTCGCACCTCGTTTTAAATTTACGTAGTACTGAGGAAGTTGTTTGGTGCTTGTAGTAGTGATACATGTATTTGAGTTAAATTCCTTTGCAATATTTTCTCTTGTGACATCTTTCTCCTTTACATTCACCGCATCCGTCGTCTTGTTTTCAACGATATCCTTACACTTCGTTTACAAATCAATAAACAATTCTTTCTCCATCGATGAGAAATTTGTCTCACGGCTTTTGTTTACAATTTTATTCATCCGCAATTGTTTCAGCTATGTGCAGACGAAAATGAAAATAAAAGCGAATCGCAGTACGTTCAGAAAATAATACGACTCATCCATAACCTTCTATAGCTGTAATATTTAATAGTTTCTTGGCGTTAACACAAGTTTGTTAACATTTTCAGAAAACAGGTTGGTTAAATGCAAAAATTTAACGGTAGTGTTAAGCGCTGTGATAATTATTACGTTACATTTGTTAATGTCGATTTTAACATCTGTTGGTGAAATTGGGCATTACTATTCCTAGGTAAATGGGCGCCGGGGTAGCGCAGTGCTTTCGTTCTCGGCTCCCATGCTAAGGGTCCCGAATTCGATTCCGGCTCTGAGATGTGGATTGTAAGTCGGCCCTATTCACGCATTCACCTCTGTCTAGGTCATGTGAAGTGTCCCCTATGCCCAACGTGGTTCGGAGTCCACGGTATAACCTGTAGGTCCTCTCGCCTCACCATCATCTTCACTATCACATATCATTGGAGGCAATGGACGCCATCCTCTGGGTGGCTGCACCGGAGAAATGGTGTCCGGTCATCACGTGGTGGGGTAGTTACCGGAAGGGCAAGTTTGCCATGGGGTTGGTAACCAAGCAACCAACTTTTCCCAGGTAAAGAATCACATTCCAGGGCAACACTGAGATTATACTAGAAATATGTTTTGAGGTCCTTAAATACAAGAAAGCATTTGTCGAAAAGGGTCAGTGTGTGTGTGTGTGTGTGTGTGTGTGTGTGTGTGTATGTGTGTGTGAGTGTATGTGAGTGGTACATTAAAGGATCATTGACACCATTCTTGAAAAAAATCGAGAAGTTAGAAACTTTTCCTTGTGAAGGGTTGCTTTGGACTGAGGGTACTTTCTTTGTGTGGCATCCTTGGAAGATACTGAAATTTGATGTTTAACAGAATTCTCGTCTTTGAGCTTGTCTCTTCACATACACGAGTTCACTTTTTTATAATTTCTTTTAAATTCAGTGGACCATAAAACGTATATTTCAGAGAAGCCTCTTTGTCGAGTATTTTTGGAGTGGAATGGAGTACCTTCTCTACCTCTTTGAATGTAGTTAAAAAAAACCTTGAAAATTCAGTTTAAATATTTGGGAGTAATTCTAGAAGCCAATGGAGGAAGTTCGCCCAAAATTAAGAAATGAACAATTCAAAGTAGGAGATTACCAGGAATGAATGTTGAATTTAGTACTTTGTAGGAAGCAAGTTTAAGTATAGTGCAATTCCCAATGGGCCATAACGTTTGAACTAATAATAGGACACACGTGCAACTTTGGGAGAATGCAATACACAATTGGGTGATTACACTATTTACGTTTCAACCAAATATAGTAGTGAAAATTAAACATGGAAGAATGAGGTAGATTGGCCATGTGCAGAGAATGCCGAAAACCGGTGTAGTTAAGAAGATATTCATAGGAAAGCTGGGCGGCAGAAGGAGAAGAGGAAGACCCAGGACACGATAGGTAAGATGATGTACGAATATGACTTGAGAGAGTTGGGGGTTAAAGGCTGGAGAAGAAGAGCAGAGGACCGAGTAGAATGCAAGAGGGTGGCTAGGGAGGCCAAGGACCTACAAGGCCTGTAGTGCCAAATATCATCATCGTCATCATCTTTTACATCTCAGAGAAAATGTTGGGAGTGTCTTCCACCATCAGCTATGGAACGTTGGTCCCATTTTCTTTGATACGACTGTAGACACTGAAGTTTATATGGGTATCTTCAAAACATTTGTGGAGCAGCTGGATGATATCGAATTGAGAGGTTATTTCCAGCAAGATGGAGCAACGTGCCATACATCTAATGACACCATGGAGCTTGTAACGAGTTTCTTTGATAATCGAATAATCTCAAAAGGTCTGTAGCCTCCCAGATCCCCTGACCTAACCTCACCGGAATTTTTCTTATGGAGTTATCTAGAAAATAGAGTGTACAAAAATAGGCCACGGACAATTGATGTTCTGAAGGAATCCGTTCAACCGAAATAAGTAACATTGGCGAGAATACTCTCAGTAAAACTTGAGAGAATATGGTGAGAGGAGTGCAAACATGTATAGATGCTGGTGGAGGTCACTTCCAACGTTTTCTCTGAGATGTAAATAGTTTAATTTAATTTCAGTTTACTGAAATGGTTCAGGTTTATATGGATCACACTACAGAACAAAAAGAATAACTTGAAATCCCTGGTTCAAAGTGAGGGGCATTAGTTAACTCACATAGTGTAAAGCAACAAAACGAAAAAATCACGGAAATATTACTGTCAAAGTGTTTGAAGAAGGAAAAAATAGTTGGTTTGCACATGTTCTAGGTACGGCGGAATAAATAGTTCTGATAATAGTTTTGAAATGGAATGCAGGGTTACAGATATGGGAGGAGTAGAATTACCTTGGATTGAAGGAAAACAACTAGACGCTAGAACATCCGTAATAACAAGGTAAGAAAGAGATAGAAGAAAAGGAAAATAAAGCTTGAGATGTGTATTTGTGTCTATGAACCGTAAGGAAAACTTGGACGACCTCAACTGTATATACTATATGACAAATATAGTGTGTGACATATCTTCAATTGGCTTAGAACAGCTTGTGTAATCTACTTCACTCCATTTGAATAGCCCATACTTGTAATTCTCTTGTAAAATGCTGCCGCGATTCAGATGTTATTTGGGAAGCCAGGGAAAGAATACGGATTTCAAGGTCAACTTATATGGATCTCCATTAAGATATCTCTCCATTAATATATAAAGGTAAATAAGCTTTTGTAAGAATAGTTTACGTAAGTTACGTCAAAATAAAAGATAGTTATTTATGATACCACTTCTACAGCAGTTTTCATCTTGTTCTAAATAAAAAGTGCATTTTTATTTTATATTTTTAAAATTTATCTCCTACAACGCTAACTCACATCGGACGATGAATGAAATGATGTTCAATTGTTTACAGGGTACATAGAGCTTCGAGTTACCAGGCATTCATCTTTCAGAATAAAGGAAAGTCTCCAACGTTAAGTCATATCGGACAATGAATGAAATGTTCAAATGAGTACAGGGTACATAGAGCTTAGAGTTACCAGACATTTATCTTTCAGAATAAAGGAAAACCTCCAACGTTAATTCACATCGGACGATGAATGAAATTATGTTCAAATGAGTACAGGGTACATAGAGCTTAGAGTTACCAGACATTTATCTTTCAGAATAAAGGAAAACCTCCAACGTTAAGTCACATCGGACGATGAATGAAATTATGTTCAAATGAGTACAGGGTACATAGAGCTTAGAGTTACCAGACATTCATCTTTCAGGATAAAGGAAAACCTCCAACGTTAAGTCATATCGGACGATGAATGAAATGATGTTCAAATGAGTATAAGGTACATAGAGCTTAGAGTTACCAGACATTCATCTTTCAGAATAAAGGAAAACCTCCAACGTTAAGTCATATCGGACGATGAATGAAATGATGTTCAAATGAGTATAAGGTACATAGAGCTTAGAGTTACCAGACATTCATCTTTCAGGATAAAGGAAAACCTCCAACGTTAAGTCATATCGGACAATGAATGAAATGATGTTCAAATGAGTATAAGGTACATAGAGCTTAGAGTTACCAGACATTCATCTTTCAGGATAAAGGGAAACCTCCAACGTTAAGTCATATCGGACGATGAATGAAATGATGTTCAATTGAGTACAGGTTCCACAGAGCTTAGAGCTACCAGACATTCATCTTTCAGAATAAAGGAAAACCTCCAACGTTAAGTCACATTGGACGATGAATGAAATGATGGTCAATTGAGTACAGGTTCCATAGAGCTTAGAGTTACCAGACATTCACCTTTCAGGATAAAGGGAAACCTCCAACGTTAAGCCATATCGGACGATGAATGAAATGATGTTCAAATGAGTACAGTGTCCATAGAGCTTATAGTTACCGGATATTCATCTTTCAGGATAAGGGAAGTACTCCAACGTTAAGTCATATCGGACGATGAAATACAGGTTACATAGAGCTTAGAGTTACCAGACATTCATCTTTCAGGATAAGGGAAAACCTCCAACGTTAAGCCATATCGGACGATGTATCAAATGATGTTCAATTGAGTACAGGGTATATAGAGCTTAGAGTTACCAGATATTTGTATTTCAGGATAAGGGAAAACCCCGGTGAAAACTTATTTAGATAACTTACGTTGAACTAGGAACGTCTTACACCTGAGGCAAGCGCGCTACCACCACGCCACAGAGGCGGATTGTAGGTGTTTTTTTTTATATAAGTAGTAAACCGTAAGAAAATAGGTCTTATTTTAGAAAAAAATGTAGATCATGTTCAAGCGGATCATTTATATCTTAATATTTCCGATTAGGTTTGAATTTTCAATAGAGTTAACTTTTTTTGAAGTAAGTTATGGCTAAAGTTGTATGGAATTCAGTGCTATATCGGCGTATTGAGTTTAAAATTATCGTTCTGAAACTGAATATTGCACAGTATCAGATTATGCACTTAACGTTTTTTTTTAACTAAACATAGCGTGTTTTTTAAACGCTACATTTTATTCCGTCCATGTAGGAGCTTGCTTCTCTGTTACATATATCGAGATCCTCACTGAGCCGCCGGCAACTGTTTATCAGAACAAAAAACAGACGTGGAAAACATCTGCAATGTTCCGGTTTCACGATATAACGGGCTTTGCTATAAATGGACAGACGAGTACTTTCTAAATGGACCTATTGACATGTGAAGGTCCATACAAAAGGTTAATATGAATTATTGGATCATATTATGATTTTAATTTCTCTACCGTCTACCTACAGTATGTACAGGAATTACTGTTCTCTTATATCTGTTTTTACCACTGGCGTATGCTGGGATTGTGACTAAGCCTACCAGATCCGGACAGTAAGGGATTGTTGATTAAATGTTAGCTTCACAAACAGCGCATTTAAATCAACTTTTCTTGAAACAAAATGTTAAAACAATTAATTTCAGCATACCTGTTTATATCTAGATGAATTCCAGACGTCTTTCTTTGTGGGTAAACTGCGTTGTGACACTATCAAAAAACAGTTCCTCGTTATGTCTTCTCAATGAAACAAGAATGTCTTTTTCCACCGATAGAAGAGCCAATTTGGTAAGACGAATTTGTCCATGTGTTGCACGTAGATAAAATTTTATTCGTTTCAAGGCTGAAAGACTCCTTTCTGCACATGCAGCGGTTGAAGGAAATGTTAAAATCAGTTCACATAGTTCATAAACTTCACAGTACACAACGTCAAGTCTATTTGATTTCATATAATTTGCAATGGTTTGAACGGACTTGTTAGAAAATTCTTGAAGCGAATATAACACCTTCAGTTCATTTTTCAAAGAGAGTATATCGAAATAGGAAACATATTGTTCTCTCAGTTTACGAAATATATTTGTTGGAAACATTTTATCGTAATTCGTAAAATGTTTAGAATCAAGTAACACCAGAAATTTCAACTGCTTCTGTGAATCAAATCTTGATTTAGTTTGAGTTATTAATGTACCCAGAACTTCAAAGAAAACCATTAAGTACGAAGAATGGGTTTCATCTTCACGACAGTTTCTCTTTCTAGGCCTTTCTTCGTTCTCTTCATCAGCAACGCTCAAAGTTTCTGACCATACTTCTTCAAATCCTGTATTTCTAATATTTTGCAATGTGGTAAGAAATTCGTGAACTTTTTCCTCACAGTAACAGAAGTCCATGCTCTTGTTTTGTCAAATGTCAAAAAGAATATCTGAAAATGCAAAAATTTTACTGAACATAACCAAGAAAAATTTGGCTCGAGTCTTTGAGAGAAATTGCACTAGCCTGAAGCCATGTCAACTTCTTCACTAGACCAGTCTCCAGGTTCCTCTTCCATTGAAGTAAAGAAACTTTTAAGATGACTTCTATAGTGATGAACTGTGCTTATAAGTCTGGAAGCAAAATTTCATCTTGTAGGTGAAACACTTGGCATTTTCTTTTCAGTAAAGGCTTTAAGAGCATCTGTACGTAAAGTGGAATGTGAGAAAAAAGCGGGTAAACCATTCAGAGAAACAAAGAATTGTCTGGTTTCTTTAATAAAATTCACAGATTGGGAAAGTATTAGGTTAAGTCTGTGGCTATAGCAGTGGATGAAGGTAGCAGCTGGATACTCGGTTTTAATTAAAGTCTGAAGTCCAGAAGCATGTCCAGCCATTACTGCAGCACCATCGAAAGTTTGAGCAACAAATTGTTTTGAACATCCTAAATCATTTATGGTCTTTTTTACATACTCAAATAAACCACTGGCTGTTCGTTCTGAACTTACATAAGTGAAATGTAGAAATCTTCTTTGCGATTGCCTTCATCGTCAACAGCGTAGAACAGTAGACATTTAACTTTTATTGGTGACATCAGTCGTTTCATCGAGCATTAGTCCAACAAAACTAGCCTTAAATATTAAAAGCAGAAGCATTATTAACAGTGAAGAATTCTTCATATTTAAGTTTGATTTATGAGTCACTATGTTTACACTCAAACTTCACTTACTTGTTGCTGTATAATTGAAACGTTTTCAAGATCATTCGATCTCATCCTCAGCTGTTTGTTGACTAAATGAACCTTCCTCTTCTTCCACTACTACGGAGCTCCGATCACTCTGCCATCTGGTGTTAGGGGCACTAAGTTTTATTACTTCATTTAATGCCGGGATTTCAAAATTTATAACTTTATCACGGTTTTTGTTTATGAATATTTTTTCCCAAATATCCAATTCTATGGATGTACTTAAAGATTTTAACAGTTTAATGTTGTGGCCAATGTTGTGGTTTTCTGTCCAAAAATGGTGTGAAACTGCAGATTTTTATGTTTGTTTCAACTTAATGTTCCTCTGGTGTTCTTTTTGCCTGGTTAACAAGTTTCTCTTAGTTTTTCCTATGTAGCTTTTTTCACAGGTTTCACAATTAATCTGATAAATTCCTGATTTCAAGTTGTTGGGGATAGTATTTTTCATTGGTTTATTTAGCAGGTTCCTCAGACTGAATTTGTTTTGGGGTGCTAGTTTTAAGTTTAGTCTTTTGAAGATTCGTTCAAATTTTCTAAAAGCCCATGGGTGGTAGGTGAATTTTCTATATTGCCAATTTGTGTTTTTAAGTGGTGTGAGAGTAGTATTTTTTGATATTATCTTCAGTTTTTCTTTTCTCTTCATCATGTTCCTTATGATGGCTGGGTTGAATCCATTTAATACCGCTATGTCTTTTATGTGTTGTTGTTCTTTCAAAAACTCCTCCTTACTCAGTGGGATGTTGTATAGCCGGTGAATTAGACTTCTAAAGGCAGCTAGTTGATGTGAAACTGGGTTGTATTCATTTTTCTTTATGTAATTATCTATGTGTGTGGGCTTCCTGTATATTCCAAAATCTACACCATGACGATTTCTAGTTATCTTGAGGTCCAAAAAGGGTAGGGTGTTGTCTCTTTCTACTTCCATAGTAAATTGGATGTGATTATCTTGCAGGTTTAGTAATTTTAGAGAATCTTTTCTAAGTTTTTCCGGAATGATAGCAAAAACATCATCAACATATCTCTGCCAAAATTTATAAATCTGTGGGAAGGCCTTTACTATGTGTGTTTCAAAATAGCTCATGTATAGGTCTGCTAAAATAGGCGAAAGTGGGCTCCCCATAGCTAATCCTTTTGATTGTCTGTAGAATTTTTGGTTAAACATAAAGTAATTATTCCTTATGCATAAATCTGTAAGATTGATAATGTCATCTATTTCTCTGGGGGTCCGTTGTAGTCTGGGTTAGCCATTTTTTGAGGAATATAGGTATTTTTTTTTTTTAGTTTTTTAGTTTTTTAAAAAACTGGCCTTATCAATATCTGATTTAATCTTCTCTCTAACAACACAGGCCACGACATCGATTAGGTCATTCTGTGTAAGAGCAGAGGTGCCTTTGAAAACGGTAGCTGTCTTTAGATGCTGAGACAGTGCCGTATCATAATTAGCCAGAAATTGCAGCAATTCTATATAATTGCCTTTATATAATGTCTCCTCACTTTAATCGTGGCATCTAAACGAACATTCCTGTTTTGCAAGAAGAACCACTGCATCAATCAATCTTTTCAGTACATTTCTATTTCCCTTAACCTTTTCATTGTGCAAACTGTCAGCAAGTTTCTTTTGGTAATTCAATGCATGGTCTACCCGTTGAGTGCCGAAAGTTTTTAATGCTGTGAAAGATTTTATATGCGTTGTTGATCTTTTATGTTTATCCAAAGCTGTGATGAAATAAGCTAAATTTGCGAAACCCATAGTATTCCAGGGTGTTTGCTCAGTTGCAAACAACAAACAGAGCCAGCAATAAAGTTTATTTAGTTCGAATGAGCCAGACAGCCACTCATACATATAATTACTTATAACAAAATACATTTTTTAAGGATTCTTATCTTTTTTTTCTTCTGTTCACACTGCAAGTGCGGAAGAGCTGGAGTAGGCCTTCCCTGTTTTATTATCACTAACTTATCCTTATATTTAAACTACGAGAGTGGTCTTTGCACTAATTGTTTAATTACACATTCTTCACCCATTTCGAAGAATTGGTGGTAGCAACTGTCTTGGTACACTGTACACTATGAATTAAACAATACTAATACGGCTGTTGAGGACCGTAACAATCACACAATAATTGAAAACACGCTCTTTCTTGCCTTTAACTCCAGGTGCTATGCGGAATTCCAAAGCCAGTCGTGTCCGTATGGTATATTTCGGAGAAGCTCGTATGAGAGTAGCGATGTAAGGTTCCGAAGCCTTGGCTTGTTGAATCCTGCATTTCTCTCCCTTGTCCTTCGCTCCCTCTTGCCATAGAGAAGGCTGCAATAGTAGTTACAAAGCTCTGCTCCCCCCTCTGTTCAGTGATAGGGAAAGAGAGATAGTCCACCCTACGCACTAATTCTTTATGGGGGAAACTTGTTGGTATTGCAATTATTATTAATATTGCTTATTAATTTCTAGTTTACTTTAGATATGGGCTTCGGTGATAGCTGCGATAGCTCATAATATACGCCACTGGTTTTCACACACGTTAAAGGCTTTATCACCTCCGCCCCTCCAGATACACATCTTCCGAAGGTGTGTAATATCAAGAAAATGATCCATCCCAAACTATCATTTATTTAGAAATGTTTTTACAGTGTTATAAATGAGTGATAAAACTTTAATTATAATATGATATTCTGTCTGAATAACCTTTCTATCTGCCGTTTCTTTATATTCCTTCCCCCTGGTTTCTAAATTACGTTTGGTCCTACCAATACAAATCTTATCGCATTCTAAACAGATAACTTGATAAATACCAGATATTTTGCTGTCTGAAATTTTCTCTTTTTTAGAAAATTGTAATAAATTTTTTATACTGTATTTACTTTGAGGTGCTAATATTATACCAACATCTTTGAAAACTTTTTGGAATTTCTTTATTTGCCCATTGACAGTAACTAATTTTTTTTTAAAATAAAATCATTTTTTACTTTTTTTAAGAGTGGAAACATCATTTACATTTTTTTTATATTTAAAATTTTCTAACAGAATTGTGGTTTAATTGTACAGCAGTAAAAATTCACTTTTACATATGGTTAAATTGGGTGAAAGTGATGCATTTCGTCATTGTTGTCATTGTGCTACAGTACAGTACGAAGTCCGCTTATTAGGCACCGGTACTCAGTTCATGCACGATGGAGTTTCTTCTCATTTCATCCTGTCTATTGAATTCCGAATAGCAGGTTTCCTGTTAGATGGATAGGAAGAGGTGGAGCAATTCTTTGGCTTTTACACTTACCTGACCTAATATCACTTCATTTTTATCTGTGGGGACATTTGAAATCTCTTGTTCATGCAACTCCAGTTGTAGATGTAGAGACTCTTCGTGCTGGTATTGTGGAAGGCTGCCAGGTAATATGACATTTTTCAGGCCTAACTCAGCACATTAGGGTGTCCATGCAACGGTAGGTTGATAACTGCATAGGAGCTAATTGAGGTCATTTTGAACATGTGCTTTGACATCCTGTTTTCTGTTTCTCACCGTTCTGTCATTGTATGGGGTTCAGCTGTAGAAAAAGTGCTCTAACAAGAACGTTTCTGAACCTATGTCCATATAACTTTTGTTTATATCCTCTATCCTAAAGAAAATATTTGTCAAATTGTTTACCCCTTTGTTACACCCTGTATGTTGAGTCCTATAGATTACAAGGGTGGTCTGAAAGGTTTCCGATCTCAACATGAAGATGGCAGAACTCGTAAATAAAAGCTAGTGCATTTTGTTAATTGATGTGTTGACAGTTACTCACAAAGTTTCAGCCATTTTGGACGTTGTTATGTAACAGTCATTTGAGTCAATGGGAGTGTTTTTATGAAAATGAAAAAATCTAGTATCGAGCTGTCATTAAATATTTGTTTTTGAAAGGCAATACGCCTGCGCAAATCAAAGATGTTGCTAATCAAATGCTACTAAATACGCCCCCCCCCAAAAGTCCTTGAATATACGATAAAAGCTTCTAAATACAGCAATAAGTAGTAAATACGTTCCTAAAGCCCCTAAATACACCAAAAAGACTATATACACCTCAAAAGCCTCAAAAATACCTCTCCAAAGCCTCTAAGTTACACAAAAAGCCAGTAAATACGTTCCAAAACCTCTGAATACATAAAACAATCTAAATACACCCCAAGAAGCCTTAAGTACTTAAAAAAACCCGCCAAATACGCCCCAAAAGCCTCTAAATACACCAAAAATATGATAAATACACCCCAAGAAGCCACAGTGAAAGTTTGGGCAGCTGAATTTAAACGTGGCCGTAAGGGCTGGGGAGACGATTAACGTTCGGGACGTCCAAAAACTGCAGCTACCGACGAAAACATCGCCAAATGGTGCTAGACGACTACCGAATTAAAGTGAGAGAGATAGCAGAGGCTATGAACATCTCAAAAGAACGTGTTGTCAGACATTAAATCAACATTTAGACATGAGAAAGCTGTCCGCGCGTTGGGTGCCGGGTTGGACCAAAAACGTGTTCGAATAAACATTTCCAACGCTCTGTTGGCGCAGTTTAGGCGCAATAAATCCGAGTTTTGGCGCCGATTAATTACTGTAGATGAAATTTGGATACACCATTATACGCCCGAAACGAAAATGCCGTCCAAACAGTGGATTGCAAAGGAGGAACCGGCTCCAAAAGAACCAAAAACTGTTTTTTTCGGCGTGGAAAGTGATGGCGTGTTTTTTTTAATAATCATGGAATTATTTTAATAGATTATCTTCAAAAAGGAAAAACCATTACAGGAGCATACCACGCATCATTACTTGACATGCTGAAGATAGAACTTGCGGGAAAACGGCTACATTTGCAGAAAAAGAAAATCCTGTTTCACCAAGACAACGTACCGTCTCACACTTCAGCGGTTGTAATGGCAAAAATCCGCGAATTACGGTTTGAACTTCTTGACCATCATTCTTATTCAGCATTCCTAGCCCCAAGCGACTTCTTTTTGTTCCCTCATCTGAAAATTGTGCTCGGAGGACAGAGATTTTCGACAAATGAAGAGGCAATCACCTTCGTGAACAATTATTTTGCAGAGAAATACGCCGCGTAGTATTTGGGCGGCTTACAGAGATGGGAGCATCGCTGGGAGAAATGTGTAGAGTTACAAGGAGACTATGTTGCAAAAAAAAAAAAAAAAAAAATGTCTATCTTTATTAGGTCGGAAACTTTTCGGACCACCTATGTATATGTAGTAAGATTGTGTCTGTTTCATACGATTTAATAGCTATACAGAAGTCAACAATTACTCCCAGAGCATTCAAATATACACATTTTATTTCTTTTGGAAATATGGTATGCATTAATAAACATTGTTGCATCTGTGGCAGACGGTCAATTTGGGTATTTGACTGGCTTTTCTTTCAGAGTTAATGTTGCTAACTGATACACATGATATTTTCTTGTTTGTATTCGGTACTAAATTTTTGGATGAAATACAATGCTTTTATAAATGATGCAAGAGAAAGTTAAGTGTATGTTAGGAACTTGAAGAGGTGGTAGGAAGAAGTGCTAGTATCACACACAAAGAATTAATGCCAAAGCCAGTGAAGGAAGGGTTGGTTACTCTTGCCTGCTAACTAGGTCTAGAGGGCTGTCGTGTTGTCAAAGGACACGATTTATTGTCCTGAAAAGCGATCAATCACGTTAATGTCAAGTATCAGCTCTTTGCTCCTGGAGGCATTTCATTATCTCACATCCTTACGTATCCTTGGCTTTCTCCCTCAACTGTACAGTAATACTTACATTTTGCTATACACGGTGTCCATTTTTATTCGTTATTTCCCGCCCTCCGGTAGAGAAAGAATGACGTCATAGTTGAGTGGTGAGTCTATCTTGATTTCATAGTGCCCTCTACGGAAAAGAAGCGGTAATTTTTTGCGGAACAGTAAGCGAAGTATGGCGCTCGGAGTGTGTTTGGGCTAGTAACTAATACAACCAGCCTCTCCTTTCACCCTTCTGACGGCAATCGTGATTAACATTCTAGTACATATATATGTATAATCAGCACGTTTATAATCTAAATATTACCTTCATGGGTATGAACAAAGAGCACCGCGTCTTCATGGTCGAATGCTACTTTCGTACCGGCATTAAAATTGGTGAGAGATATTAAAGAAATAAACCGCCGTATAGAGGAGTTTATGCAACAGTACCCAGCATTCAGACAAGTCCCTCGGAGCGTAATGTTGTCAAAAATGTCCAGGTATCGGCAAATTGACATACTTTTGTTTACAACATAAACGTCTTACGTTTTATCAGTATACGATATAAATTGTTGTGATTCTCACGCTTAATTAAAATGTCTATTAATGTTGCTATTCTTATGTCTTTTAAAACCAATAGGTGCATCAAACATTTCCAAGATACAGTATCAGTTACTCGCAAAAAGAGAGACACTGGACGCTATAAAGTGGTTGGTCCCAGTCTAGAAGTAATAAATATAATAAATAAATATTATAGTTATATAATATAATTGAACTGTTTCTTGCCCGCCTCCGTGATGTGAAGTAGCGTCTATGCCTCACACGCAAGAGGTTGCGCGTTCGAATCTCGCTAAAGATGAGTTACCTGGATAAGGCTTTTTCCAGGGGTTTCCCTTCTCCTACGAAGATGAATGTCGGCTAACTCCGAGCTCTAGGGACCCTGGACTCAGTATCAGTTACTCGCAACATGAGAGACACTGGACGCTATAAAGTGATTGGTCCCAATCTAAAAATAATAAATATAATAAACCACTGGCGCGACAGCCCTTAGAGGGCCAAGGCCTACCAACCCGACTGCCGGCCTCACGCCCACTTACGCACGGCAGAGGTGGACGATCATCCAACCGATATGGGGAGGAGATGTGGTCAGCATCTCGGCATCCCCCAGCCGGAATGTTGGTTTCCGTGACCAGGATAAATATAATAAATAAATATAATATATAATATAAATAATCTGTTTCCTGCCCGCCTCCGTGATGTGAAGTAGCGTGTGTGCCTCACACTCAAGATGTCGCGCGTTCGAATCTCGCTAGAGATGAGTTACGTGGATAAGGCTTTTTCCAGGGTTCTCCCTTATCCTGCGGAAATGAATGTATCATATCACCCATTTCATTCATAAATTTACTCATTCATTTATTCATTTCTCGTTCGATATGACGTGCAATGTTGAAAGGACAAAAGAATCTGTTTCTTTACTAAAACGTTTTAAAACTAATGCTGTTATTCATTTGGGATTCCTTTATTAAATTACATTAAGTTATATTTGTTCACAGAAAAACACCAAATTGCAGGATATTGTTTGTATATATGCGTAATATCCATTACCGCGGTTACTGAAACGAGCATTACATCTGACAGCATGGGTGACTCATATGTACATTCGCCATTTATAGTGTTTAAATTCATTAAAACAAACTACAACACTTATCGTATCTACGTACCAGGCGAAATTACGCATCTTTATATTACGCGAGCAAACCCACCTCTCAAATAGTATATTTACCTGCCGGTAGAGAGACGTCTCAAAGCTGCTGTCACCGCATCAGATACGATCGCATGCCGCTAGGGGAATCATATAAACTCGCTTGCTAGTGATTACGTCAAATTTTGCGCGGTAAAATCACAGATAAAAATGAACACCGTGTATGTACAATACGGATAAAAAAACATCTCTCTATCATGGTAAAGGTTAATAAAAGCACATAAAAGTTGTGATTTTGTGTAACGAAGCGAGAAGTGCTACGGTATCGTGTACCGGTGTTTGATCTGTACACTTCAACTTGGATTTTTCGTGCTTACCGTGGGGTCCTTACTTCAATATCACCTTTCATGCTGTTGGTGCATGTAACAAACAGTAAAAGGCTATTCTCGGCGTTGCGTGGAGTTTTGTGGTCACTGTTCACGTACGGGGTCGCTTCTTGACCTGAAATGTTGGATCCTGACGTCGTAGGAGGATCTCTCAGTACCTGCGCGCGTCAGTTGGTCTGTCTACCTGTAAACCTGTTACCTCCTGCGGTACTCTCACTCTTCTCCGCGTTCCTGCGTCGGTAGCGTGGTGGTAGCTTGTCTGCCTCACGTTCAAGTGGTCCCGAGTTCGAATCTCGGTCAGGGTGAGTTACCTGGATAGGGTTTTTTCCAGGGTTTCCCTTATCCTGAAAAACTAATTTCGGGTAACTCTAAGCTCTATGGACCCTGGGCTCATTTGAGCGTCATTTCACCCATTCCATTCATCGTCCGATATGACTTTACATTGGAGGACGTACATTACAAAAAACTCATCTCCGGGAGGTGCCCTCCTTGGTTGTTTATCGTTTACCATTTCACCTTACATGTTTGTATCTTAACGTTTACCAGTTAGAGAACTCTTGTTCAAAACTGCATTTTAAAGGCTACTCTCATAAAATTTAACACAAAAACCTTGAACATATAAAATGTTAATGAAAATCATTACACCTACTTTGGTTTATTTTTTTTTTTTTTTTTTGAAACATAATTAATGTCATTACGTGAGGAAGAGAACATCATTTAAGTGACCACCACGACTTTGTTGGGTTCTGCGTGTATGGTTGATCTAATTTTCAATGATAGAAGAACGTAAATTAGGTCCAACTTCACGAATAACACGCGTGATGTTAGCTGGCTTGTTGACATAAACTCGAGATTTAACATTACCCCACAAAAAGTAATCTAACGGTGCTAAATCACATGATCTCTGGGGCCAGTTAATATCACCACCACGGGAAATGAAGAAACCTCTGAACTTTTTCAAAAGATCGATTGTTTCTAGAGCAGTATGACATGTGGTACCATCTTGCTGGAACCAGGTGTTTCTGAGATCCATACCATCCAATTGAGGTAAAAAATAGTTCCTTATAAGAGACCGTGATCTTTCTCCATTGGCAGTTAGAGCTTTCTATCTTCGTCTTGGAGAAAATATGGTCCAATACTTCCACCATACCAAAATCCACATCACACAGTAACCTTTTGGGAATGAAGTAGTTGTTGTTGAATCTGCACTGGATTGTGATTGCTCCAATAGCGGCAATTTAGATTATTAACAAAATCATCCATCCAAAAGGTGACTTCGTCCCTGAAGATGATTTTTCGACATAAATCCGGGTGAACTTCCAGTTGCTTCATAGCCCAGTCAGCGAGTACAGGCGCAACCCATGGTTTTTGGGCTCTAGTTCTTGAATTAACACTCCTCCATTGCAGCGGTAGACGATACTGAACATGTCTGTACTTACGTCGTTCTCACAGGCGGGAACCAGGAGTACCAACAATGAAACTACTACGCCGTGTTTGTTTCACATTAAGCTAACAGAATATATGATTGAATTTTAGTGCGAAAGATTATGACCGTAAAAAATTATGATCATTCTTTATTGGACAGTCCTCATATTTAATAGTATAACATAAATTCGATAGAGGCTAGTATAAAAATGCATAGTTTACTATTTCCTATATTGTCAAAAATTGGTAAGTGATGCAGAACAACTAAGTTCATATTCTGATTCAGCATATTCAAGTTAGGGATAGTGACATATTAAAATAAAAAACCCAGACAAAAAGTTCAATTTTGCATATAAATGTTCTTTTTGTACACTCTGGCTAATAGAAATTTGTTATTATTGTATATGTGATCTTGTGTGGTGATAAAAGACAGAAAGCAGCTCAGATGTTCACAGTTCGCACCCTTCCCCACCACCAGGTAGTCGCACACCCTTCGTTCCGCATGCCGGTCACGTACCCCGTATAAACACAAGGGTTGCTCGTCTTCACTTGTTTGAAGCTTTGTGCAAAAGAACCACCATCATATTTCCTGAACACAAACTTCACTGTCTTTGCTTCGTGCGTGACGACGAAAATGATTTATCTTTCGGTTCAAAAATAAAGTTCTCAACCCGTTGTTACGGTCTGTTTCAACATTTGCTGCCTGTTACATTTATAGCACCTTCTCTACCCATCAAAATTTACTGTTATATATCAAATATGTCTCTTTCCGAACTATTTTTACGTAAAAAATAGCTTCATTCCCAATAATAATAATAATAATAATAATAATAATAATAATAATGATAATGATAATGATAATGATAATGATAATGATAATGATAATGATAAATAATAATAATAATAATAATAATAATAATAATAATAATAATAATAATAATAATAATAATAATAATGATGATGATGATGATGATGATGATGATGATGATGATGATGATGATGATGATGATGATGATGATGATGATGATGATGATGATGATGATGATGATGATGATGATGATGATGATGATGATGATGATGATGATGATGATGATGATGATGATGATGATGATGATAAATAATAATAATAATAATAATAATAATAATAATAATAATAATAATAATAATAATAATAATAATAATAATAATAATAATAATAATAATAATAATAATAATAATAATAATAATAATAATACTAATAATAATAATAATAATAATAATAATAATAATAATAATAATAATAATAATAATAATAATAATAATAATAATAATAATAATAATAATAATAATAATAATAATAATAATAATAATAATAATAATAATAATAATAATAATAATAATAATAATAATAATAATAATAATAATAATAATAATAATAAATATATTATTATTTATTATTACGCATTGTATTAAATGTTTTACTTTTATTGCCAGCTCTGAAAAAAAACCAATATTTTCCAACGAATTATAAGGGAAATTAATTGTTCTTTCAAACTAGCTGTGTGTAGGACGCACTATGAAAGGGTAGAGACAGAATGAAAAATTGAATGCTATAGGCGGGATCTGAACCATGGATCGTCTGGTCGCCGTCCAGCTGCTTTAAACCATTGAGGTACTATGGCCAACGTGCCGACATGTCCTTAAATTCTCCAACTGACTCGTGTTTCTCCCGGTAAACCACTTAGGAGTTCTCATAAACACATGAGACAACTACCTTAATGGCGACTTATATGCTGTAAGTACTTTAAGGCCCAGGCTTTATAGTTCGGACCACTATTAGGTACAATTAATGGAAATTAATTGTTCTTTGTCACTAGCCGTGTGTAGGACGCACTATCAAAGGGTAGAGCCAGATTGAAAAATTCAATGCCATAGCCGGGATTTGAACCACGGATCTTCTGGTCTCCGCCCAACCGCTCTAAACCAACCTATAAACCACATAAAATTATTAAGGTTTTCAGGAAATAAGATCTAACATACAGAATATAAATGAAGTACAAAAAACTGTCGAAATGAACTGTAAATATTTTAGCACAGAACTGTACAGTAGAAAAATTTTAAACGGATCACTTGTTCAGAATACCGGAAATGGCAAACATCAGTTGATAACGAAATGGCACTCGTTGGTTTAATGGTTTTCTTTCGAGTGGTTGGGGGCGGCTTTTATTGCTAAGGGAATTACGTCGTTATTTCCAAAACTTTGGTGCAATGCGTTAATGGTAAAATACCATTAATAACAAAACAACGGAGCATTACTGTTCCGAAATCTTTGTTATCCTGATAAATTTTGGCGGCGTAATCTGTAAAACCTCTGCACGGATATTTTGTTCGATTTAATCCTCTTTTGTTGCCCATTTACGCAGTTAAGAACCTTACTTCTGTTTTTTAAAAAAGGGACCGAAGTAAAAAGGCATTAAAACGTACAGATCACAAAGGAAAGAATGACAAATGACTATAGAAAAAGAATGCTAATGTTCAGGTCTCTCAGTGCTCCTGTTACTACGCAGGTTAAAAGTTCGATTGTCCGTTGTTATTTCAATCATGTGATGTTTCAAGGTTATGCAGGACGTTAAAGAGAGGCTAGTTGCTAGGTAAACAAGGAAGGCAATGTCGCTGAACAAATGACGTGAATTATATTTATTCCGTACCTGCTGTGTTTCCATGCCCTCCTTTGTCAAGGCTTCTTACGAGGTGTGTTCAAATTATAACACCTATTTTTTTTCAGGACTGGGAACAGATAGGAACTTCTGTTTTTTTTAAATACCTGCGTGGCAGAGATGGCAGCACTGTGCGGTGCATAGAAGTAGTGGCAATGACAAGAGTTTGGACTTTTTTTTATACTTAGAATGGCGACGTTTTCTGATTTCCCTCTGCAACCACAGACTGTTACGTGCCAATATGCCTACGACGTCCTCATAATGGCACGTAACAAGAACCTACGATATTGCTATCCTTCCGCTGCAGCGCCAGCTCCGAGCTATCGGCCGTTGGAGTGAGAGGTGGAGGATGGGTCCGCTCTGCTCCTGGCCAAGGTCCCAGCTAGGCGACAGGATTGGTCGCTGAGGTTGAGGCAGAGGCAAATCCCCTGGGTTCTCTCTGCCAAATACCTTGGCGTCCTCGACCGCGGCTTCACCCAGGCCCCTCACGTCCGGGTCATAGCCGGACAAGGGCATGCGGCACTTAGGCAGTTGTACCCCATCTTTAAATCCACAATGCCAACATACCTTAAACTACGCCTGCGGGTCAAAGCCGGACAAGGGCAGTCAGCACTTAGGCAGTTGTACCCCATTTTTAAATCCACAATGCCAACATACCTTAAACTACGCCTACGGGTCAAAGCCGAACAAGGGCATGCAGCACTTAGGCAGTTGTACCCCATTTTTAAATCCAAATGCCAACACACCTTAAACTACGCCTACGGGTCAAAGCCGGACAAGGGCATGCGGCACTTAGGCACTTGTACCCCATTTTTAAATCCACAATGCCAACACACCTAAAACTACGCCTACGGGTCAAAGCCGAACAAGGAAATGCGGCACTTAGGCACTTGTACCCCATCTTTAAATCCACAATGCCAACACACCTTAAACTACGCCTACGGGTCAAAGCCGAACAAGGGCATGCGACACTTAGGCACTTGTACCCCATTTTTAAATCCACAATGCCAACACACCTAAAGCTACGCCTACGGGTCAAAGCCGAACAAGGGCATGCGGCACTTAGGCACTTGTACCCCATTTTTAAATCCACAATGCCAACACACCTTAAACTACGCCTACGGGTCAAAGCCGAACAAGGGCATGCAGCGCTTAGGCACTTGTACCCCATCTTTAAATCCACAATGCCAACATACCTTAAACTACGCCTACGGGTCAAAGCCGGACAAGGGCATGCAGCACTTAGGCACTTGTACCCCATCTTTAAATCCACAATGCCAACACACCTTAAACTACGCCTACGGGTCAAAGCCGGACAAGGGCATGTGGCACTTAGGCACTTGTACCCCATTTTTAAATCCACAATGCCAACATACCTTAAACTACGCCTACAGGTCAAAGCCGGACAAGGGCATGCGACACTTAGGCACTTGTACCCCATTTTTAAATCCACAATGCCAACATACCTTAAGCTACGCCTACAGGTCAAAGCCGGACAAGGGCATGCGACACTTAGGCACTTGTACCCCATTTTTAAATCCACAATGCCAACATATCTTAAACTACGCCTACAGGTCAAAGCCGGACAAGGGCATGCGACACTTAGGCACTTGTACCCCATCTTTAAATCCACAATGCCAACACACCTTAAACTACGCCTACGGGTCAAAGCCGGACAAGGGCACGCGGCACTTAGGCAGTTGTACCCCATCTTTAAATCCACAATGCCAACATACTTTAAACTACGCCTACGGGTCAAATCCGGACAAGGGCACGCGACACTTAGGCAGTTGTACCCCATCTTTAAATCCACAATGTCAACACACCTTAAACTACGCCTACGGGTCAAAGCCGGACAAGAGCACGCAGTACTTAGGCACTTGTACCCCATCTTTAAATCCACAATGCCAACACACCTTAAACTACGCCTGTATCGGGCGATTATCCCGCCCCTGATTCTGTACGGCTGCGAAGTCTGGGGATCAGCGGCTCCCACCACTATTCGCAGGCTGCAGCGCGTCCAGAACAGGGCGCTGCGAATTATCCACGATACTGGACGTAGATTCCCTTCCCATATCCTCCACACCTACTCCGGAGTCCCATATATTGTAGACGTGGTGCGGGAGAGATCCCGTACCACCTACAATAAGCTAGGCTCCCACCCCAATAACCTGGTGAATACCCTGGGCCGGTACGACCATAGAGTTCCTCGCCGGAGATCAAGTTACCGGCTGTCCAAAGACGCTTTGGGCAACTCAACTGAGCAGGGCTACTTTCACCTGACTTTGTACCCCAAGTCCAGAAATAGGCTTGGTAAAACCCATACCTTAACATTGTTCCTTTCCCTCTAGCCTGTCAAGTGGGCTGTGCTCAGATGCCGCTCAGGCAGGCGGAAGAGCGTAGCCAGCACTGGGCGCACACAACCCCCGGGGCACTTTGCATTCCACACATGGCTAGATATACCGCTGCGCAAGACATTCGCCTGCTACACCAGACAATTTTATACTGCCCAGATAATGCCGCACTAAGCGGCTAGGTGCTGAGCAGCTAACACCCCGCCAGGTAAACCTGGACGACTTGCATCTTCTGCTCGTCTGCTGGATTGCAAGAACAGTGTGTAATCCAGGGGAAGACAGGTATTAGAGGTGGGACATCAGCTCTTCCAGCTCTCACCGCAAAATATGCTCCCAAACGAAAGACAGGTTAGCGTGTGACGTCACCGCGCTGATTACTGTTGTCGAAGCGGAAGGAATAGTTTGATGTGTGCAGGAAGGAAAGAGAGGAAAGTATTGGGTGTTAATATGTACAACTTACTTCTTGGGTGTTGCAATACAAGGGGCGTCCAGAAAGTAAGTTCTGTTTTAATTTATCTCCGCTGCAGCACTGCGATCACAGTTCCTCACATACGCGGTAGACGCTCTGTATCAAGGAGAAGAAACGTCGCTGTCAGCCACGTACGCTTTGTTGTGCTTGTTTACAATATCGGTGTTGATTGAAAATCCCGCCGCTTGTGAAATCAGATCTGTGATTCGTTTTCTGAATGCTAGGAAAGTGAAACCAACTGAAATTTATCGGAAAATTTGCGATGTCAAAAGGTGTTGTGTACCTTCACGACAACGGACGACCACACTGCAAATGCGACGAGAAACATCCTACAAGAATTTGGCTGGGACGAGTTTGACACCCCCACCCCCTACAGCCCTGACCTTGTTTTTAGCGACTTTCATCTGTTTTTGTATCTCAAATCTTTTCTTGA
Source organism: Mantis religiosa (assembly GCA_030765055.1). Classification (NCBI taxonomy): domain Eukaryota; kingdom Metazoa; phylum Arthropoda; class Insecta; order Mantodea; family Mantidae; genus Mantis; species Mantis religiosa. The sequence goes on along the minus strand of CM060950.1, from coordinate 460,591,059 downwards.
CGGTCAACACTTCAACAATGACGAAGAGCTGAAAGAAAATGTTTCCAACTGGTTGAAAATTTCGGCAGTTATGTGGAAAAGTAGTTTAAGAGTTGTAGAATTTTGTGCAATAAATAGTTTTTCTGTATCTGTACACAATTTAATTTAATTACCAAACAGAACTTACTTTCTGTATGTACCTCGTATTAATGCAGACTGCTTTAATTATTACACATTTGGTCATAATTTATAAACAATTACATTTTGGCTCTGTGTTATGAGAAAATATATAAAACTTCAAACTCGTGTGTATCTGAAGGACAGGCATGTTATAAAGTAAATAAAATAAAACATCAAGTAATTTTCTCTGCAAATTAGAGGAGAACTATTCAGAACAAAATTACGTGGTCATTTTCCAACACTTTCTGTTTCGTCTTTCTTTAACTAGTTTATCAATGTCAGGACGTAATATCTGAGAAATCTGTAATCGAAGACTGCAAGTTTGACTGTAATACGACAAGGTACTTCGGGGTTTGGACTTAGCTGATTTCATAGCAGAAAGAAAAAATTGTTCGCACACACATATGTCGAGTCAAACATACACAATGTCCGTGCGGCAAGTGAATACAAATTCTGAAATCTGGTTGGGGGGACATTCTTATCAAAATCAGCCAAGTCTTGTCCCATTGTAAATTTTACAGTTCCATTAGGTTCGTAGCAGTTACATTGTTGTCATCGAGTGTGCTAAATCTGACTGAACCCTCAAATTCTGTACTCGCTGCTCCATTTATATAGGCAACTTGGTACTACACGGGTCTTGCCTGACGTCACACACAGTGCAGGCCTCGCTCCCGACTGAAACACGTCACAACTCTCGAAGCTGTCTTTCTCTGATGTAATCATTCGTTTTCTCCATTTTCGTGGTGTGACACCTGTTGATTTTCATCGCCAGTTGAATGAGGCACGTGGTGATGGTATCATGGATGTGTTTAATGTGCATTCTTGGGTGCGACAGTTCAATGAAGGCAGAACATCGTGTGACAACAAACCAAGACAGTTGCAGATATCGTCTCCAAAATTGGCATTTCCATGGGATTTGTGCACACAATCCTGCATGAAGATCTGACAATGCGAAAAATATATTCCAGGTGGGTGTTACGAGTGCTTGCGGATGATCACAAGGCGTGGCAAATTGTCAGGCGATGTTGACACCTGAAGACGGCATGAATGGAACTTTCTTTCAATCGATTGTGACAATGATTGAGACGTGGATGCCCTTTTTCAACCCTAAAAACGAAGCGCCAGTCAGCTGTAAGTACTTTATTTATTTGTATTAGGAAAACTGTTTGAGCTAAAAAATATGCGGTTTTTACGTTCCTCGTGGATCAGTTTTGGCAGAATCTGAGTTTCAGTCTTAGCGCGAATAGTATTTCATACTAAATTACCTGTAAGAATCCGTGAAATGAAAAACCTCAAATGCTTTAATAAAGCAATAAATAACCTACTAATGGACAAAGCCTACTACTCGATTATTGAATATATGGATGATAAAATTGAATTATAATGAAATTTTTTGTCATTTTGTAATTCTAATATTCTGACAATATTATTCCAAGGGCATGTCATAATTATAACAATATTTGTATATAGTTGTATTGATATTATTAGTAATTATATTATTTGTATTATTAGTATTTATATTATTAGTGTTATTGTTATTTTGTGTAATTATTATTATTTTAAATTTTCTACTGTTGACGAGTCACCTGTTTACTGAGTTTTTACTCACTATCTGTAAACGTATGTGACAATAAAGCATCTTATCTTATCTTATCTTATTGATTAGCTTGCCGCTCGTTACACACCACTTAGGAGGAATGCAATATTGTTGCATACCAGGGTTGTAAGGGGGGGGGGGTTGAAAGACTTACAAACCTAATCTACAACTGGGGGTGTAGCCATTGGGATGGTAGAGTAAAGAAAACATCAAAATCAACCTAAACTGAATAACTCTATTTTGAAGAAGACTAGTATTTATACAGAGTATTCCCTGAATCTGGAAGAGACCAGGGGTGCTTTGGTAATACTTAATGACATAATAACTTGATATAACCTTACCGTTGGCGATGCGTTAGGTGTATGGCTGGGCTTGTCGAAAGATGTATAATCTGCTGAGTCCGGCGGGGCTATAGTATTCGTAGAAACACTGTTAGATAAACTTTTGTTACCTCTCACAGGGACCGACATAAAGTCTCCTCTGACATCCCTGCGACGTTTCTCCCCGAGGGCTAACTCTACCAGGCTTAAATAGGGGCCCTACAAAAAGTCAATTCATCGATTCCCACTAACTATTAATTTTGCACCATACCGTTTACGTCATTGAGAGAATGTTTAAGCCTGTACTGACCTACTAAACATTATTTCTTCTGATCATCAAAACAAGTTTGGGTCACATGTGAATAATTTCCTTATGCCAACCTTATGCCAGTCAGCAGAATTTACGTTTGACATACATTTCTGTCAGAATCAATACACGTTACAGAATACCGAAATTTCCAAATCTAGCTCAGCCTATACACGCAACAATACGACAACACCGCAGTACTCCAATTGGTTGCTCATCTAGTAGCGCTTAAGGACAAACACCATCCCATTTGAAACATATAATTTAATAATCTTAAAATAAAACTATTCATGTATTTTTTGAATGGACCCATCGCCATCTACCTTTGTATCCTTTGGTTATTTTGCAAAGTGTTGCCATACGCACTTCTCTTGTTTCACGTACTGCTGTGGTTTTGTTGTACGCGGCGACAGGATATATTACTGGAGATTAATTGTTGTCTGTCGGCATAATGGTTTCCAAGACAACGGTCCGCGATGTTGCGGTATGTTTTATGAAATGCTCTCCTTGTACATACGTACTGTAAGCAGAGGTAATTTGTTTAAAGTGAAAAGAAAGAGATTAAAATCTGTGCTCGCAGTGATGAATGTATAATACATGCATCATTGTCTTGCTGAAAAATAAAATGAAGTTACGCTTTGTAATGGAAAACCACTTCCGGAAAGCATTAGTTAATTAAACTGCTTTCATTTGTTTGTTGCTTTTTGTTCTCCATTTAGTAGAAGATGATTAATATTGTTTATTTTCGCTGGTTTTTTACTTGTCTTAGGTAAACCAAGACTTGTAACGTGAAACATGATAAATGAATATAAAACGGCAAAGGTGTTCCACAAACAAACAATTAAACTTAACTTTCTTTACTTTCTCTTCTGCCTAAATAAGTATGAGGTAATGTATTGCATAGAAAACCATGATCTCAGCCGAAATACATGTTTTGAGCCATAACTTAAAATACCTTAAACTTGTTCCAAGATTGCATCATAAGTATTATGATAAATGACCCCCACCTCGAATTGCCCTTTACCGCTGTCCGTATGATGTTTATGCTCGCCCTCCGGATATGATAAGGATGCTAAGTTCATGTAAAACATACAGTGTTGCCACATAACTCACCTAGACATAATACCTATTACTGCAGTTACTGAAACGAGCATTAGATCTGGCAGCATGGATGACTCACATGTACTCTCACATACTCATTTCTTACTAAACAGATCCATCCACAACAGAACAGATAAAAAGTTCAAACCTCTCTCCATCGTCAGGCCCCGCTTGCCTTCTTGTGATTGGCAGACAGTACCTATCACTGCAGTTACTGAAACGAGCACTAGATCTGGCAGCATATGTGACTCATATTACTCATACACTCATTTCGTAGTAAACAGATCCATCCATAACAGAACAGATAAACAGTTCAAGCTCCTCTCCCTCTTCAGACCCCGCTTGCCTTCTTATGGTGGGCAGACAGTACATAATACCCATTACTGCAGTTACTGAAACGAGCATTAGATCTGGCAGCATGGGTGGCTGATATGTAGTCTCACACACTCAGTTCGTAGTAAACAGATGCACTAACAGAACAGATGAGCACTTCAAGCCCCTCTCCTTCTTCAGGCCCCGCTGGCCTTCTTGTGGTGGTCATACAGTACATAATACCTATTAGTGCAGTTACTGAAACGAGCATTACATCTGGCAGCATGAGTAACTTATATGTACTCTCATACACTCATTTCGTAGTAAGCAGGTCCATTAACAGAGCAGATAAACAGTTGAAACCTCTCTCCCTCTACAGGCCCCGCTTGCTTTCTTGTAGTGGGGTAGCTATCACTGCAGTTACTGAAATGAGCATTAAAACTGGCAGCATGGTTGACTCATATGTACTCTCATACACTCATTTCGCAGTAAACAGATCCATTAACAGAGCAGAGAAGCAATTTAAGCTCCTCTCTCTCTTCAGGCCCGACTTGCATTCTTGTAGTGGGGTAGCTATCACTGCAGTTACTGAAATGAGCATTAAATCTGGCAGCATGGTTGACTCATACACTCATACACTCATTTCGCAGTAAACAGATCCACTAACAGAGAAGATGAACAGTTCAGGCCCCGCTTGCCCTCTTGTGGTGTGTAGACAGTACCTATCACTGCAGTTACTGAAACGAGCATTAAATCTGGTGGCATGGATGACTCATATTACCCTCATACACTCATTACGTAGTAAACAGATCCACTGCCAGAGCAGATAAAGAGTTCAAGCTCCTCTCCCTCTTCAGGCCCCACTTGCCTTCTTATGGTTTGCAGACACTATCACTGCAGTTATTTATTGAAACGAGCATTAGATCTGGCAACATGGGTGACTCATATGTAGTCTCATACACTCATTTCGTAGTAAACAGATCCACTGCCAGAGCAGATAAAGAGTTCAAGCTCCTCTCGCTCTTCAGGCCCCACTTGCCTTCTTGTGGTAGGTAGACACTACATGGAACGGTTTTTCAGAGTTTGAAATTTTCTATAATAAGTGTGTAATGTTTTTTATTGAAGCATATGTTAATATACTTTATAACAAATTAAATGTATATCTTGAATGTTCTTGGAATGTTCTCTTTATTATGAATGAATTTAGTATAACATAAATGACAACGTCTTACTACACAAAATTTTGGAGCTCGTGAAATTACGTAATTTATATGAAATAGTTTGTGGGTTTACCCACTTTCAAGATATGCTCCGGTGTTGGTTTAAAACTTAAATACTTTTTTCAAACAGGAGCTATTCAATACTACACTATCAGCCAAACCTATTGTATTGTCTTCTGCCAATTGTACATATAAGGAAGTTAGTAATAGCACCACTGTTTAACATGAAGTAGATCGAGGAGTAAGAATTTTAAAGAATAGTTTGTACAAGAATGAGAAGAGAAAGTCTTGTGACTACACATCAATTATTCGAAGTTATTCTAACGTAAGTTTATTCGTATGCGTACTTCGTGTTAACCGAGATAGAGGGATCCACAAAACTGAAGTAATAGCCAAATGTTTCAACAGTTGGCTGCTTTGAAACAAATGAGCGGCGAAAATGAAGTGTTCTTCGACACTAGCATGTGTAAGACTGGACTGCAAACGTAAACATTCAGTGCCTTCTCGCTTTGCAATGTAGTACTGGTACAGAAATTCTTTATTCGTAGTTAATTTGTCTTCATCTTAATCAGCCACACGTTCGGGCGCAATTTGGTGCGGGATTTCTATGTTGGAGATGGAATGCACGTTGACTGTTTGGAAGACCCACGTCGAGAAGCCAGATATAACAGGATTAATTCGTTGTATTTTGAGTTGTTTCTTGATGATTGTTTTTGATTAAATAAGAGTCATGTGAATCTAAGTTTTAGGCGTGGTTCGGAATACAGTTTCGGAGAAGTCAAATTTTATAATAATTTAATTGTATTATTTGGATTACATTTTACTTGAACTTCCTTTCCCAGTCACTTGCAAGTTACTTCCAACATCGATAAATTCTTACTTTGTTATATTTAAACAGTTCCAATTATTACATAAAAGTTCTTGACTATTCATCACACTCACCATTACCAAACATCTCTACCAAGATTATTGATTTTTCGTAACTAACGTTACTCCTATCTTAATTTTGTGACTGGCCGATGTAACGCCACGTCACAATGTTACCTCATACAATTATTACTACGGCCAGTCACAAAATTTCATATATTTTTACTTGTTTAAATTACGAAATATATTTTATAATCATTTTTTTTATAAATGTATAAACTTTTCTTACCTTTTCTAAATATAACTCAAAACTACTGCTACTAGTTAAAGAAGGGATTTTATCGTACGCATGCAAATAAATGAAAACTCCCATTAATTTCGCTCAACCAATCAACAGCTTAACCGTTTCGTCTCTGTCTCTCTTCTCACCCGGATGTTTACGGTAGGAATGAACTAATTTGAGACAGATTATAAGTGAACGAGTAAAAGAGCATCGCTTTCAAGCAGTAAACAACGCAATCGGGGAAGTAGCTACGTGACAATAAATTGATGTTAAATGTTTAAGCTCATGTTTAATTCCTTCGGAAGTTAAGTTACTGTATTCATTCACTCCGTTCACTACTTGAATGTACCAAATAGGCGCAGGGGCGGTTCGTTGTTACGTGCTGCAGCACGCTCTTTTCTATTTTATAAATCACATTGTAGAAACTTTAAAATACCATGCAAGTAACAATGCATTATTATAAGTATAAGAAATCGAATACGACCAATAATGAGCTCTTGATGCATGGAGAACACCTGCGTAAAATGGAACGCATCCGTGACGTCAACGTGCTGAGAGCCAGCAAGCTCGATAAGCAGTTATTGCGCGTGCGTACAACCTTCGTCTTTTGCCTCCCTGAAGTCCTAAGTACCCTAGATTTTCACACAAATGGGTGCTGCAGCTGGGTGTTGCGCGGTGAAGCAGGGCTACCAACACTCATAGTTACAGAAGCAGAACTTGAATATGCATTGAAAATCATTTAGCAATCTATTTTTTTTTTTTTTTTTTGTTGTTGTAATTTACGTTCTCCAACGTTAAGTCATATCGGACGATGAATGGAATGGATGAAATGATGCTCAAATGAACCCAGAGTCCCTAGAGCTTAGAGTTATCCGACATTAGTCTATCAGGATAAGGGAAAACCCCGGAAAAGCCTTATCCAGGTAACTCACCCTGACCGAGATTCGAACTCGGGATCTCTTGAACGTGAGGCAGACACTCTACCACCACGCTAACGAGGCAGGCTATCATTGCTTTATATTTTAGTTCTAGAAACTATTTCCGTCCTACTTACGTAAACAGATCCAATACCTAATGGTTATTAAATCGGAGGGCAGATTGTTTGTGATGCATCTATCATCTTGACACGCGACAATAACGAGAATCCCTCATAACAAGTGCATGTGGTTCACATGCTCGCACTGTGTCCAAGTATTTCTTTGTGTAATGTTATTTAGTGGCTATATCAGCTTCTTTATTTTGTGTGTGAGTGTGAAACATGTTATAAATTCATTTTATTCAATGTATGAGTAACGAAAACTTTAACCAATAAATAATGAACACGGGTAACGAACTTTTGAAAACTGGCTTTTCAAGGCGAGTATTAGAAGGAAGTTTTGGTATAAAAATGTTAGGGCGACCAACACCCGATCTAAAAATTGAGCAAAAAGGGAAGGGAAGTAGAAGTTCTGTTTATACCAAGAAGAAACATGCGATCTTTTTTTCCCACAGCATGCTGTTATTTTTCGGCCCGAGCCGCCACTGAATAAACGATAATATATGCAATGTAGTAAGACGCTTCTCTGTTTCGCTCGCTCTGACAGCTGTGCTATATACGAGGTAATGTAAACGTCCATGCACACTTGAAGGCCAGGTAGAGTAGAGCAAGCCTTACAATGATAATATTCAGTAGGCATGTGTAAACTGAGACAGTGGCTAAACTTTCCTTCCTTCCTCCTAGGAGAGCAATTCAATCCCTTACACGCGGATTACTCTCATAATGGGCTTCCCGTCTCTGAACTCGAGATTTTTCATAATCACACAATTCTTTCTCCTTTTTATACATCTTCTCTACTACAGAAACAGAAGGTAGCATTTCACACGACATTAAAGTTTCACTGCAAATACACGATCTGAGAACATATGATTTAAAAAACTAGACCAAAACGTTTCTCTTTATGTGTGTGTTTTTTTAATTTATTTATTATGCAGCATATTCCATTACATTGTGAGTAACACTATAACGAGGGGGGGGGGGGCAAAAAGAAACCGGATTGTTGTCATTGTTGCAAGCATGTTTGGAACTCTTCAAGTTTGATATTGTCCAGTGCCCTTTGCGAAGCTGTTTTTACCGCCTCCACATCGTCATAACGCTCCCCTTTTAGCGTTTATTTTTTTCATTCGTGGAAATAGGAAAATGTCGCACGGGGCTAGGAGCGAATATGGAGCGTTAGGAGCGACAGACCACCTCTGAGATGCCAAATAGTGGGTCACTCGTAAGGCCGTGTGTGCTGGAACGTTGTCGTGATGCAGAAAACAGTCACCTGATCGCCAAAGTTCCGGGCGTTTCCTCCTCACATCCTCTCGCAGACGCCTTAAAACATCCAAGTAAAAGTGCTGGTTAACAGTCTGGCCAGGGGGTACGAATTCCCAATGCACAATTCAACGAACATCAAAATAGACAATGAGCGTCGTCTGCATATTTGACCTCACTTGCGTTGCTTGTTTTGGTCTGGGAGAGTTCGGAGTCCTCCACTGGCTTGACGCTTGCTTGGTTTTTTGGGTCATACCCGTAACACCAACTCTCATCCCCTGAAGTGACTTTGTTCAAGAAGCTTGGATCACGTGCAATCTCTGTTTTCAAGTCCTGACACACATTCATGCAGATGGTTTTGTGCTCCTGTGTGAGAAGGTGCGGAACAAATTTAGCAGCAACACATCTCATGTGCAAATCCTCCCTCAAAATCCGCTGGCACGAGCTACAACTGATTCCTGTCGCTGCTGGAATTTGGTCCATCGTTTGGCGACGATCGTAGTTGATCTTTTGGCGGACCTTTTCAATGTTCTCCTCATTTCGCGATGCTGAAGGGCGTCCAGAACGAGCTTGGCCTTCAACACACATCTCACCACGTTTAAAGCGCACAAACCACTCCAAAACCTATGTGCGGCTCATAGCGACCTCCTGGAAAGCTTCCTGAAGCATTTGGTGTGTCTCCGTTGTAGTTTTTTTTAAGCAGGAAACAAAATTTCACACACACTCTTTGTTCTTTTAAAGTTGCCATAACGACTTCGCAGAGATAAGCCGCCAGAGAAACACAATACCACACTTGCACGTTCAGCTTTTCACTGACGCCGTCTGCACAGCTGTTTCATGAAGGTCTCTACTAACACCATCTAGCGTGAGAACCCTGCACTACGTCTACGAGTGGCAGCGCCCTCGGAGTCCGGTTTCTTTTGGGGCGCCCCCCCCCTCGTATGCCTGGGCGCACAGTTACATTCAGTTTTATTTCCACTATTGATTTACATATTATCAGATTTCCTTGAGACTGACAATTCTATAAACTAATATAAACGTTTGCAACCTACTTGACTATTTGTAGATTATCGAAGTTGATACTGTTTACAAATATACTGAAACTTTTGGTGTGTTTTTGTATAAGTTCGTTTTTTTTTTCTAATGTCCAGCGTCCACCAGCCATTGTTATTGCTTTCTTTAGATTTTCCCTTACTTGTCTAACAGATTACACTCAACGATCAAAAGGCCGCGCCGTGGCTCAGTGGTTAGTCCGCTTGGCTCTCACCAAGGCGACCCGCGTTCGATCCCAGGCCACCGCAAAGTGAGACTTTTGGTGGACCACACGGCGCTGGGGCGGGTTTTCTCTGGGACCTCCGGTTTCCCCCGCCATGTCATTCCATTGGTGCTCCATCTTCATCTCATGTATCATCAGTGTCACCGCCTGCGGTGCCGTATGTAGTAAAAGCGGGCGTTAAACTCTACGCATTTCACATTTCAAAGATTAAATGCTCCACAGTTTGTTCGTTTTGGTTGCACTTACACATTGGAATGTCACTTATTTTAAATCGGTGGTAGTACACTTTAGTTTTTCCGTGAGCTGTTAACAATGATGTTAGATTTGATGTTAGTTTTATTTTAGCTTTTCTTCTGTCACTTATGTTGAGAAAATAGCATTTTGTAATTTCCCCTTTAGATGTTTGTTACCATTCTTGTTGCCATTTTTCCATACTTGAGCACTTTAGCCAGCTGATTACTTCACTTTTCGGTATTTTCTTGAATTTACTTCTAATCCGTTATTTTGCACTGCTTCCTTTGCAAGCTGATCCGCTATTTCATTCCCACGATGTCCTACATGTGGCTTTATCCATCTTAGATTAATCTTCCAATTCCTTTCTTCTAGCTTCCCGAGTCGATTTCGGATGTTATGCATTAAGCTTTGTGGATTTTAGGGTTATTGCTGGAATCCTATATTACTTGACTATCAGTATATATATTGTTACGGGTCTCTTTTCCTTTTCTATATCTTTTAATTCTTCAATATTTTGTAGGGCTTTTATAATGACTTGTTGCTCTGCCTGGTTGTTTGAGCAGTTAGTGTCCAGTTTATATTTTCTTTGGTGGGCAAGTTCATTATTGATGAATATTGCAACTCCTGATGCTCTTGCTGCCATCTGTATATACTTCTAATGTCGATTCTGGTTTTCTTTCTGTGCCTTTGCTGGTTCTTATTGTTTTGGCAGGGTGTGGCCAATTCACTAGCTGTACATATCGATCTACGAGGGTTGTTCAATAAAGAAGGATCACAATTCTTTTTTGACAACGTACCTTTACTCATCCTCATAATTTTGATGGTCCTTCTCAAAATAGTCTCCCCTGAATGCGATGCACTTGTCCCAGCGTTTCTGCCGGTTTTCAAAGACATGCTGGAAACCATTTTTTGAGAGATCCTTCAAAATCGACTCCGCAGCCTTCACCATTGCTTCTGATGATGGATAATGCCTCCCACGAAGGCGTTTCTTCTAGTTAGGGAATAGAAAAAGGTCACAAGGGGCTAAATCCGGACTATAGGGAGGGTTAGGTATGTACTTCACGTGAATTTTTGCAAGATATTCAGCAACAACATTGGCAATATGCAGCCGCGCATTATCGTGGTGCAGCATCCAGCCTACTTCACAGAAATGTGGTCTTTTGTGCCTGATATGGACTTGCAGTGTTTTCAGGACATCCCTGTAGTATTGTCCAGTTACTGATGTGTGTGCAGGTACAACATGCTGATAAACCATTCCATGAATATCAAAGAATGAGAAGACCATAGCTTTCCCAGCAGAAGCAACCACTTTTGCTTTTTTGGGGGTTGGTGATGAAGGAGATTTCCACACAGAGCTTTGCTGTTTGCTCTGAAGTAACCAAGTTTCATCAGCAGTCCGGATCTTCCTCTAACATCAAATTTAACTGCATGCTACCACCATTGCAACGGTTGGCGATACTGAACATGTCTGAACTTGCCTGGTTCTCACAGGCAGGAACCAGGAGTACCAACAATGAAACTACTACGGCATGTTTGTTTCACATTAAGCTAACAGAATATAATAAGATTGAATTTTAGTGCGAAAAATTATGACCGTAAAAAAATTATGATCATTCTTTGCTGAACAGCCCTCGTCTAATCCAGTTCACATTCTCTTTTCCCCTCAAGATCCTTAATGGTAGGATCTATAACGGTAGTAGGATTGCAGAAGGCAATAAATGAAATCTAGGAATTTTGTGAAGAGTCGGGAGTTCCATACTTTAGCCTACACACGGCCAGTGTGGAAGAGCAATAAATTTCCGAAAATAATAAAAGTTTTAAGAATAATAATTGCAGATTGTGAGTATTACACGAAAAAAAATTAGCATACCTATACAGGGGATTCGAAACACCGTCAGAACAGACACATGACATCGTAGCTCTGCGCTCGTTCTACTTATTAACGTGTGATGAGAACATTCCATCTAACATATAGTATTCGCTGGTTCCAATGAACGTTTGTATACGTGCAAGCGTCAACTGTCTAATTACGAATATACTACAAGCGATACGATAACATCTGTATTAGTACTAATTTCATTGAGTGTTTTAACATTCATGTTAAATACGCGGGTAGTACCTAGAAATGGGGTCGATGTTTTCATGTTGGAGTATAAATTGCGGATTGCATAAAACTCGAGAATAAGGGGCAACTGACTGACCTGGTATAATATTAACCAGAGGAATTCGCGACGGCCACGCCCCAGATTAAGTCCTAGGAGCATTTGTGGTACGGAGTCCTCTCAGCGCCATATTACAGCAGGAGTTCCTCAGGGATCCATATTGGCCCCAATCTTATTTAGTATCTATACCTGTGATCTTCCTGACTTGACCCCTACCTGCTGATGATACTGTTTTATATCATTCCGGCACAGATCTTCCTACAACTATTCAGACGCTACAAACCTCTCTTAACTGCCTCGTTGAATGGTTCGATACTTGGCGCATACGTCTTAACACAAAAGACCGTAGCTAAGATTTTTAGCTTACGTCGCAACTCCAACTCTCCCGAATTGCATATTAAGCTTGAATCAATTCCCTGGCTATCTTCCACCACCTCCATCAAAGACCTTGGAGTAATGTTGGACACTAAACTTACTTGCCGAGACCATATTGATCGACTTATCTCGTTGGCATCAGGACGACTTTCAAAACTCGGCCCACTACTTCACAGACACACTCCTCTTGGGAGTGAATGCTCTCTGCTTCTCTACAAAACTCTTGTCCGGCCACTTATCACATATGCTTCCCAGGTATGGGGTTCGGCTAGCAACACTCATCTCCGAAGGCTACAGGTCCTGCAAATTTGGTACGTAGGAAATCAACAATTGCATAAAGAACTTGGTCTCCTTCCTCTTCACCAGTTCATACGTCAGATCGCCTCTCGCTTCTTCTAAAACCTGCCAGATGTTCCAGGAGCTGTGATGTACGACATCGGCGTACGAACTCGCCAGCCCACACGCCTGAAGAGACGACTCCCAAAGGATCTCCTCCTTAGTGACTCTGAATGAAAAAAAAAAAAAAAAAAAAAAACTATGAATATTTTTTTCACAATGACTGTTCTTATCTCTTTGATTACTTGTTTTTTAACAGTTTTTTCTCTCTCGTTTCACAGTGTTAAGTAGATAATAGGAGCCAACTTGGTTTTCCTTACATGTTATTATATAATTCATAAAGATTCAATTAGTTAACAAGGATCTGCTGATCGATCATTGAATAAATTAAAAAAAAGTCCTAGGCAACCGGCAAAACTTATGAATCACCCACGCCACGCCACTGGTAATTTAGTTATGTTTTTATATCATTTTTGAAAAATCAAACACTTCTAAAGAAATTTTTGTAAAGGGTGGGTTTGTGGTCAACGTTTTCTTCATGTGGCGTCCTTAAACGATGGTATATTTAAGGACCAATTTGTTATTTAACACTATACTTATATCATGCACTTCAGAGGACCTCAAAACATGTATATTTGGTGGAAATCTTGGTACATTTTTGTTTTCAAAATGTGTATGGCAGAGACTGGTGTGAGGAAGAAGAGATTCAATAATTGAGGTTGCAACGTGGCAACGCTGTTATACATAATGTGTTCCATTGTTTGTTTTACCTCGTTCCTCCTCAAGACGGCTATAAACTGCGAGACGCCTAGAACCGTGAGCAGATTTACAAGCTGCACGCACCATTCCCTTTAACCTACCTTTGAGATTTCGCTTACTTCTGTATTGCAACGCGTTTTACATATACAGAGAACTGTACAGGTAAAGTCACTACAGTATAAAATACTCTTCACGCTTTTCCAAAAATAACTTTAAGCATTCTTATTAAAATACCATTTCGTTAACACTAGAAGGACCGGCGAGTATGGTCTACCGACAACGACCAGCCCGTCAATTTGACGGGTGCAGTTTTATTTGCGCTTTTTAAAATAGTAATCAAACTTGAATGCATACCAGTTTATTTAATATTATTTACACACTTTACCAGTATGTAATTTTACTTTTATCTGAAGAATTACATGGTAAAATGAACATTTTAAGCCTAAAAATTAATCCAAATATATGCGATAATGGACAACTTCCCTTAGCAAACACACGTTTTTCAACATAAAATTTTGAATACCACATTATATAGTAGAAAAAAAAATCACTTATAAACCTGATGTCGCTTATTCAAAGCGAACTGCAGCATCGTAGCACCTAACACACGTGTATTTAGCGTTGCCTAAATAATGGACCACAAACATACTTGCTGCTAAGTTGTATATGAACTGACGTGTGCTTACTTTTTCACCTGTTAGTTCATTATAGAGTACCCATGCATTAAAACCTGCCAAGGCCAACACATTGAAAAAACATGCAGTGGCTATCTTTTGATCGACGACGTCAACGCCGTACTGGGTGTTATTGCAGTAGCTACTGATTCTGGTAGCTTTTTAGGATGTTGTTTATTTATAGTAACTGTGTCATGCATTGAACTCAAAAGAAGCACATTTTTGCTCTTTTTCCCCTGATAGCATTTCAGAGTTATGTCACTGACTTATAAAGTACAGTTGTGTGCAAAGATGCTGCAGCAGTTTTGTGCTGATTGAGGGATTCCCCTTCTACATTTCTTTACTGTGCCCACACTCTTCAAACTTTCTGCAAGGTATTTGGTTGTGGAAAAATTGTCACATGTAATACTTCTTCCTGCAAAAAACAAAGGGTGGTATAAGACGCATTACAACATGCTCTGCAAGAGGAACACCTAACGGGCGCTGATCGTCTTTGCCCAGGTGAGGAAAACCATTCAACAGGTACTCTGAATTTGCATCAACTACAAGCCAAATCTTTATTCCAAATTTGTCCGGTTTATTGCTCATATATTGAATGAAAGAGCATCTAGCCTTGCAAGGAAACATTTGCTCATCCACAGTGATATTTTTACTTGGAATGTAACACTGCAAGGAATTGGCAATAAAAGGATTCCAGACAGGAGTAGCAGCTGCAAAGCGATCTGTACTTAGTCTTTGAGAACGCGTGTCCTTGTCATCAAATCGCATAAACCACAAAATTTCAGCGAATTTGTTTCTGCTCATTGTGTTCCTGAAAAGTGGTGGTCCCCAGGTATTCGAACATAACAACTTCAACGGAAAGTTTTTTGCTCCAACACCTCATAAATACATAAGTGGTAAAGTCCGTTTACTTAACGCATGTGCAGTTCCGAGTCAAAGGAACCTGAGCCGCCCGCCCACTAATGACCGTCATAAATCTATCTCCACACTTCAGAAATGGAACACTGTCGTTGAGGACCAATAGCAACCCCGATTTTCTGAAAATGACAGTTGCACGTCTACTCCGCGTGGAGTTTCAGTTGCCAAATTTCCAACTTCCAGTTGTTCTGTTTCATTAGGTGCAAGACGGTGATGTTAAAATATTGCAACCTTGTAGAGAGGACCGTCAGGAGGAGGGTCAATGTTGTAAAACGATTATGAGGGTTCCTCAAAGAAAGCGGCCGCCGTGCACTTGCGTTGAGTAGACAGACTTTAGCACGAATTGCGCCACTTGGGCAATAAAGCTTTCTTACTCATCGACAAAGGATCTGCAGAGTGCCATAAACCAATCAAGAAGGAAAATAGCAACAGATGTGGACAGATCCGAAGGCTTGTTCACACTTCCGTACTCCTCAAAATGACGGATGGCGGTCCTTCTAGTAGGAGTTGTTTGTACCAGTTTTTAGAAAGGTCCAAAATGCTTAGTTCTCTGTGGACGTGTTTGTCATAAGTATTTATTAAAAGCCGTAGAACATGGGAAGTGTAGAAAAAAAAAACAAGAAATAAGTCTTCTAAAGCAGTGAATTCGTCAAAATGACGGGTGCGGTCCCTCTAGTTTTAAAGTGAGAAGTTACTGCACTTGGCGTTAAAATTTACTTTTTTTATTATGTCATCCCTGATTACAAATATATAGTTAAAAAGTTCATTGGAGAAATATTTCATACCTAATTTGCTAAATATATTAATATATTAGTGGGTGTTAAGTTTTTGCCACGCCCCTTTTTGTAAGCTTTCAGAAAATCGATCATAACTTCTGTAATGCTGAACAGATAATTCTGAACTAAGCCTTGCTTTTGTACAGTAATGGCGCGATAAGAAGAGCGATGGGGTTCCAAGTCCTCATTCGGTAAGTTTCGTTTAACTCTGTAAACATAGATGACAACTTTGAAATTTGAAATATGCTATACACTGACATCTAGTGATACTCTAACCTTTATTATATCCGTCATATTTCGTTTTGATCAATTTCGAGGATAATTAGCTAACATGATAGAATTAGAATTTTAGTTCCTCCTTGGCAACATATACATGTTATGAGACACATCAAAATGTATTGATACAGTATATACATAAAGTAAAATTGATTACATACAATATACATAGCAAGCAGCTTTTCTATGGTTTCATGTGGTATTTGCATAGACTAATTTACTACAATACATGTCATAAGTATTACAGGTTTATGAATGTACTATGCTCCCAGTGCTCATTTACATGGTTATAGTTCTAAAAATTCATTAACCGTATAAAAACAGTGTGCATGCAAAGATGTCTTAACCTTATTCTTTAAGTGTTTTAATGATGCAGCTTGTTTAAATGAATTTGGAAGTTTATTATGTAACATTATCCCTTTGTAGTTAAAGCTTCCTTCATAAAGGCTCGTTTGTTGCGCTCGAATTGTCAGTTTATCCTTGTTACGAGTGTGGTGGTTAACATTTAGTTGAAAATGATTTATATTTGTATGATCATTTGTGGATGTTATGGCTCTCGAAAGGGGACACATTATTATTTGTCTACCTCCGTATTACTGTGATCTGAATGCAATTGAGCTGGCGTGGGCAAAACTAAGGAATGTTTTCAGAGGATGCAACGTTACTTGTGATATCTTCGCTTATCTTACACGCTATTTTGCTGAGCTGTGTTTTCCAAGGTTGACCACACTGCAGAAACAAAAGAGCGTTAGCTGTCGCTTCTTCCCATCTGCCCGCACAACACCGTAAATCTAGCGCTCAAGAAAACATGCGCGTACTTTAAGGGATCTTTCAAGCTTTCTGTTGGTACCACTGTAATCTCCAATGATGGTAGTTCTTCTTTTGTCTTCGGCTATGGATATGAACAGTTATTTGTTTTGAATAATATTTTGTACTATTTATTGGTGAATATATGATATGTGTAGGCCAAAAGCATTTCGAAAGAGAAAGCTTATAGGCAATCGTTTTACTAAACATGGAAAAAAATGTAGAAAATATAAATATAGGTGCAATAGACAATGAAACCAGTTCACACAATACATGATAGAAGTCATATACAGAAATTGATGAGCTGCGAGTCCCGAAAGCAGATAAAATGGCTGAAGAACTGGTCAATAAGGCAAGACAAATGAAGAGGAACTTGAAAAGAACAAGCGAGAATACAGAGGGTCAAGACTATGCAGCAGGAATGCTCTGACTCATGTGAGAAGTCAGTAATCAATATATAAACTTTAAAGCTGTTTTTCTCAGTTTCACATTTTTTCAGGTTCCAGTACAGTTTTTTTTTTAAAAAAACTAAAACCAAAACATATGAACGTTTTGTGTGTATTAAGCAGACTCATAAGAATAATAATCAGAAGGGATTTTTCTCAGAGATTCATAATAATTGTTTAAAATTTTTTTTCTGAAATTTCAGTGCTTTTTTTCTTACAAAAACTAAAAAATTATAGCCAATTACCAGTACAACATTTACAAATAATAATAGGTATTATTAAAGATAAATGTTTTAAGAACATGCCTGAAAATTTTCATGTTTAGTAATGTGCACGCAAAAAGCATGGAAATAGCATTGTGAAGATAGCAGTAGCTTCTCACCTAAGATATCTTAATAAAAAAATAATTTAAAATCTGGTCGGTCACTACGTGATGCTTTTGAAATTCTTCTCTTTGCATGGTCGAAAAATAGAGAGAGATTGGGGGGGGGGGGGCGAATAACGATTTCATATTTTAAAATAAGGGTTTGTCCTGGAAAACTCAGACCAGTAACAAGGAATTTTTCAGAAATTGTTAAATCCACCAATAAAAGGAGTGAAATAAAGTGTTTTTAAACAAGATCTATATTTTCTGAGAAATAAGATGTTATAGATTGGATTGGATTGATTTGCGTTCAGTAGGTTCACTTGTAGCCAGAAAAAGCTGTGAACACTCAACATGTCCAGAGGTATAAAGTTTAATAGCATATATATGTACAAAAGTTAACATAAGACACATATTATAGTATACAGGCAATATGAACATTGTGGAAAACAAAGCAGGGATAATTATATATGATACAAAATGAAACACTTTTTAAACCAGCTTTCACTTGGCTTATGGCAGTACGTCTCAACCTCTTTGCAACGGATACCATTCTTGTTATTTATTAAATACATATACATTAAAAATAAACTTTCAACTTGCATCAAATATTTATAAGTAATGATTTGTCATTGGAATGGTTAGATACTACTTATAGAGCTACAGAAGCATTATCAGGATAATTTGTCATTCAGATAATCTTGTACAGAATAAAAAAATTTTGAGCAAAGGTACTCTCTAACAGCTTTTTTAAAAGTACCGTAATTATCAACTTTTTTTAAGAACATTAGGAAGTGCGCCAAATATTTTGATAGTTTCATAATGCACACCTTTCTGGAAGCAAGAAAGTTTAGCACTGGGATAATGGATATTATACTTTTGTCTAGTGTTTATTTTGTGAATTACATTATTTGTTCCAAATAAGGCACGACTGCATACAAAGAATTTTAGGATCGAGAATGTATACATGCAAGGAAGCGTTAATATCTTCAATCTTGTAAAAATATCTTTACAGGAGCATCTGTTGTGGGTGTTAGTAATGATTCTTATAACCCTCTTTTGCATAAGAAATATTTTTTTTTTTTTTACTTTCTACCGAGTTGCCCCAAAAGAATATTCCATATTCCTTAATAGAGTTAAGGTATGCATAATATATTAATTTAAGTGTGTCAATAGAACTCACATTAACCAGCTCTTGGATAGCATAACAGGCAGAGCTGAGTTTAGGTAAGATATAATTTATGTGAGCTTTCCAATCTAAACATCTGTCTACTTGAAGGCGCAGAAATTTTATGCTGTCAATTTCTTCTAATAACATATCATTAATCCCGATTTCTATTTTAGTATGTGACGTACGACAGGTTATAAATTTGATCACTTTTGTTTTGTCTAGATTCACAGATAATTTGTTCGCTTTAAACCATCATGACATACAGTCTCTTACAGTATATCACTTATACAAGACCTATCCAGAATGAACAGAACTTCTAAGGATATTGATAGAAAATTCTAGAAATACATTTGTCATGAAAATATAGTGAGATCCATATAAAACTGCACCATTTCAATACGTCATAACTTTTTGAACCAATAACAGGACACACGTGCAACTTTGGGAGAATATAATACACAAATGGGGGAATACATTACACTATTTACATCTCAGAGAAAATGTCGGAAGTGTCCTCCACCAGCATCTATACATGTTTGCAGTCGTCTCAAGAAAATGTCGGAAGTGTCCTCCAGCATCTGTACATGTTTGCACACGTCTCACCATATTCTCTCAAGTTTTACGGAGAGTATCCTTGCCAATGTTACTTATTTCGCTTCGAATGGATTCCTTGAGAACATCAATTGTCCGTGGCCTATTCTTGTATACTCTATTTTTGAGATACCCCACAAGAAAAAATCGGGTGAGGTTAGCTCTGGGGATATGGGGCGTCACAGACCTTTTGAGATTATTCGATTATCAAAGAAACTGGATACAAGTTCCAGGGTGTCATTAAATGTATGGCACGTTGCTCCATCTTGCTGGAAATAACCTTCTCTCACTTCGATATCATCTCCGAAGGTGTTAACTCGTATTTGTTGGGTTTTAATCATTAGATCACACACATTCTCACTCACATTCATACTTCCAGACTCTGTGAAGTTTGAGGAATTATCTTGGTCGGAGAAAAACCCACAGCCCCACCGCCGGGAATCGAACCCGGGACCCCTAGCACGTACTCTACCGACTGAGCTACGGGGCCAATCACGTCTTTTCTTCTAAGCCTTCAAGTATATCTGCATCACTTCACTGCGGTTTAACCTACACAGACAATTATAAAACTTTTGCTGGACCTTATCTGTGTAAGAGGTAAAATAGACGTTCCAGTCCAGAAAGCACGAAACAGCTGCAGCAGATGTAAGATTTTACCATTAAGATAACGTCTGGACCAACTTGAGTCAACAAATTGTTTACGTGGGGAAAGTGCTTCTTAACCCATGTCGTCGTGGCAACGCTACCCGGTGCTCTGCCACTTACATTTTACCCAAAGATTCGGTAGTGATATTTCACTGGGAATACACTTTACAGGTCAGCATTTTAGGAAAAGCTCTGCACGCGTGTATAATTAAAGAAATCGTTAAATATAAAATTTCGAATTTAACCCTCGCATGGTATCACCTCTAGAAAAAACATTATACAGGGTGTATATAAATGAATATCGGAGTTTTAGCTCTTTATAATATGTATTACACTCAACTTACAGTTATAAATGATCTGTCAACTGAAAAACAACTCAAACAGTTTTGTTTGTTTGCACCAGTGCGCATGTGCGTGCAATGTTTCTGCCGCAATCCGCTAGATAGCGGTAGTAGCAAAGATGGCGACTAGTAAACAGAAAGCGTTTTGGGTTTTGCAGTTTGCAAAGACCAAATCTGTATTTACTGTGCAACGTGCTTAACTTCGGTTGTGATCCTTCTAATGATAACATTCGTTGATGGTATCATAAGTTTGAAGATACCGGCTGCCTCTGTAAAGGGAAGAGCACGGGACGACCAAGAGTAAGTGAAGAGACTGTTGAGCGAGTGAGAGAGTCGTTCACTCGTAGCCCAAAGAAATCAGTCCGGAAGGCTAGTCGTGAATTACAAGTTCCTGTGTCGACTGCTTGGAAAGTTGTAAGAAAACGCTTACGGCTACGTCCTTACCGTTTATACTTATTACAGGCTCCAAAGCCGACAGACCACGGATTACGTGCCAACTTCGCAAACGACATGCTGTTTCATGATGATGACGATTTTATGGATCGTGTTGTCTTCAGTGATGAATAGACCGTTCACCTTAGTGGACAAGTTAACACTCATAATGTGCGCATCTGGAGCTCAGAAAATCCTCATGAGATGGTACATATGCAACGACATTCCCCTAAAGTGAATGTTTTTTTGTGCCATATCCCGGCGAAAAGTTTATGGGCCTTTCTTTTTGGTGAACCTACTGTAACTGGCACTTCTTACCTTGATACACTAGAGCAATGGCTCTTCCCTCAGTTGGAAGAAAATGAGCCAGAGAACTTCATTTTCCAGCAAGATAGTACGCCACCTCACTGGCATAACGAAGTACGCGATTGGTTGAACGTCACTGTACCTGAGCACTGGATAGACCGCAAGAGCCCCAATGATAGGGCTTGCTATGCTTGGCCTCCACGTTCTCCTGACCTAACACCATGCGATTTTTACCTTTGGGGCTTCATCAAGGATCGTGTGTACGTGCCTCTGCTACCAGCTGAACTCCCTGAATTAAGAAACCGGATTGAAGCAGCTAATGTGGTTTCTTGACATATAATGGCAAAATAAAATATTATTTAAGCCACTTTAAAGAAAACTATACGATATTCGGCTCCTCTCCCCCACTATATGCATTATCACTTTATAAAAATTCCTCTTATAAATAAACTTCTACACATTCTCCACTTGAAATGATGAACACTCATTGTACAATACTTTTGCCCTTACATGTTCTGTGCAGATAAATTTGTGACACTCATCACCAATTTAATGAGGGCTGACCAATTTAATGGGGGGGGGGGGGAATGGACTATACGGATTCTGTATCTTCTATGCATAATCTGAAATATCTTGGATTCAAATATAGGAGAACCAATGATGGTAGCAAATTTCTGCTTGAAAGAAGCGATATTGTTGCTGCAAATTTCTGCGCGCAATCCACAGCACTAGTTCATTAAATTTATGGTGTAAAAATGCTTCATAACTACACATTCATATCTTCCGTATTTATTAAGTACTTTAAGAAGCAAAAATTGGTTTAAAGTTCATTACAGACAGTATACAAATATGGCATCATTAAAATAGAAACTATATTCACAAATCGTTGAAACGTCACTATTGTTTCAGCTTATTTCGTAGAAAGCATCTAATTTGAATCATTTTGTTTTGTGTGCATATGAACTTAGCTACGTAAGCGAACTGCTCTCCAGTTCAATGTTTTAAGGTTCAGATTGTGCGATAATCATTTTTTTTTTTTTTTTTTTTTTTTTTTTTTTGTTAATTCATTATCCATCGATCAGCAATTATGCTCTACAGATGTTTGTTATAAGATACATAGGAGCAGGACACATAACAATGGAGGTAGCCGTGAACGACTCCTCTAACTAAATATGGAGGATAACTGTAACACAAATTGAGAACTTAAAGTCTGATAGTAGTAATCACGTGTCTGAGGTATCTGTGCTGGAGACGTCACTCAGGAGAAGATCTTGGGGCATTCTGCGCTTCAGGCGAGCTGGTTGGCGAGTGCGAGCACCGAGATTGTAGGTAACAGCTCCAGGGACCTCCTGAAGATGGTAAAAGAATGGACGTGCCAGGCGTCGGATGTATTGGTGAACGGGTAGAAGACCAAACTCATGATGAAGCTGCTGGTTTCGGATGAACCATTGAGCGTTTGTAACTGTACGAAGCACCCTGTTTTGTAGTACCTGCAGTCGGCGGAGATTAGTCTTACTGGTGCCACCCCAGACTGGAGCTGCATAGGTAAAAATGGGACGGACTAGAGATGTGTAAAGAAGCAGGGAGGATTCATAACCAAGTGAAGTGCGCCTGTTGAGTAAAGGGTACAGTTTTGATAGCCGGGCAAACGCAAGCGTGACAGACCGACAGATGTGGGCGTTCCAAGTGAGTCGAGTGTCCAATAACACCCCAAGATATTTCACGGGCACATTGGTTGGTAACCAGGAGAGCGGTTCCCCCAGCAGCCGTAGTGAAGGAGGATCCCTATAAGGTCGTAAAGAGAAGATCTTAACCTCTGTCTTGTTAGTATTGAGGGAAATGCGCCAGTGAGAGAACCAATGAGCTAATTGATCTAGGGCAATCGATAATCATTGTGTATGTTCTCAGTAGCGCCCGGAAGTTGCTGACCTAAAAAGTTCTCTAAAAATGAGCTATAAAATGTCCTTAAAATATTAAAAAATGACCTAAGAATTAACAATTTCTTTCATAATAATACATTAATAGCTGAAACAGATAAATAATGAATATATGGTTCAAATAACCACTTTTTAAAATTAACTTTCTTAGTAAATAATACAAATATTGCTACTAAATAATAAATTATAGATTCATCAGGTCATTTTCAATTTTATAAAATATGAAAAAAATAAGTTACTGTACCCATTAGCCAAAACTTAGCGTTGCAGTACACCACCATGGTCATCTTCAAGTTATCAAAGGTAAAGGAACGGCGGTTGTCAGCTAAAACTGTTTTATACTTTGAGAAACTTCTCTCCACTTCCACAGATGTTATTTGAAAACCACTATGTCACTGCCTATTAAATATATCAGTTCTGAAGCTTTCTCCTGACACGATATTGGATTATACGATATGAACTTTTAATCACAGATTATTTTAAAACCACCCAAAAAGCCCAACGTCAGGTCTGCCACGGGAATCGAATCCGGGCCTTCCCAATGTGTGCTACAGATGAACATGTTCAATAGATTCGTGAAAAAAAGGAAAATGACCGGAAATGCATCTAAATGTTATTATAAAAATTTGGAAAATAAGATGCACTTTGATGACAAACAAAACCATATATATCTAACGTATTTGTTCCAGAATGCACTTAATTTTAAATAAGCATCGTCTGTGACTACTCAGAAAAAGGATGACTTTTCATCAAAATCCGGGCCCTACTTATCACACATACACGATGAGTCCAGTATATGTACTCTCTGTTCAGATATAATTATGTCTTCTGGACAGCAACGTGTCATACATCGGCAGGCGCGAGATATATAAAACGTGATTGAATATTCTGACAAGGAGAAAGAAGAGGGCATTAAAATCGTCGTTATTTTTATTAATATTTTCATTCAGATTCATCATTAATGAAGTTATGAGCGATTGTATTTTATAAACTTTGCTAATGATATATTTACTAGTTGAGTAAATCACCTGTTTAGAAATTATTCCCGTTGTACAGATTGATTACATTAGAACATTAGCTGTATTACCGTACACATCCCGTAATTGTGGTAGTCATTTAATAACAAAAGTGTAGTTGGTTTTCTCTTTTATTTTACCGTTATGGAAATTACAGAAGATCGACCAGATACGAGAGGATCACAGCGCTGGTCGCTTGAAGCTCAATACGCCCCAACGCTTTATCGAGTAATACATGCTCGCAATATACTCAACACTATTGTAGACTTGGCCTCGTGTAAATAACATTGCCAAGCCAGAGAAACCCAATAAATTTCCCAAAACACACACACACACACACACACACACACACACACACACACACACACACACACACAAAACTATTCTTACTTATGAAACCACCTAATACAAATGTCGACTGCATACTGGAGATGTTTGAATAATAATTCATGGATCAGTAGTAAATTTTAGCAAAATTGATCAAAAGGGAGGTCATGGTCACTACATGGGTTAATTCCACCTCGTACACTGTGGCCTGGTGTCGCATTTCGCGCCATTGGTTTTCAAATGCCTCTGTGACTGTCAGTGTAAAGCTCCTAAGAGCGACCCTGTAGCCTCGGACCTCCCCGCTAAAGTAACGTGCCAACCGTTCTTATATACTACATGAAATGTCCACTTTGTATCCGTGAGAGTTTATATGTTCGTTTCCTATAAATTAACGCCTACATAGTTTTAAGAGAATTTTACATTTTATAATAGCACTAATAATTTTAAAACGTTTTATAGTATTTTCACATTCTAGAACTATTTGTATAAGGGATTCAAAGCCAAGTATTTTACAAATACAAACAAGTATGGATTGAAAGTATATTAACAGAATTAACTCAGAGGAAAACAGCCTCCTTCCAAATTTAAATATATAACTAAATAAGCTTGACTGTAAGAAAAAGAAGACCTGATCATCGGTCTTTAACATGACATTTTCTACCCATTTTTTGTTTTGTTACGTAAGTTAAGTATAGGAGGTGCTGTATTCAATTTCGATGTTTCAGCAGAAATACACGTTTTAATGGACATTAATTGTTGTTTAACACCAGCCATATGTAGGCCAAAGTTTGTAAAGGTAGAGTCTGACTGAAATAATACTTCCAGAATTTAAAAGAACAATATTTTAGAACAAAAATAAAGGTGTGAGTATGAACATCTGCGTATGTGTGCGAATTCCAAAACGTAAAGTCGGTTAAATACCTAACTTGGTATTTTAATTCAGCATATCACGAAAAGAGACTTGTATCTTGAATTTTCTGGAAATTTTTTCACAAAGGCCTGTACTTGTGTGTTAATCTCCGTTAAATCTGCCAACCACCTCATTACTCTACTTGTATGTATGTTATAATTAGTGTTGAAAAATATATACAAATGCACGTTTTTGACAGGTGATATCTCATAAAACCTGGGAATTATCCATTTCATGCCGAATTAAGAATTTCTAGATATTTTAGGTGTTGGTGCACATTTTGTGGATGTTTCTTTTGCCAGGATACTAAAATAACTTAAATTCGACCGTAAGACATAGTAATAGGCGGCCCCGTAGCTGAATGGTTAGACCTCTCAACTCTCACCAAGGCGACTTGGGTTGGATCCCAGTGAGATTTGTGCTGGATATTTGATATTTGCTTATCTCTTGACCACTGAGTTTGAAAATCACACAGCAACTAGCTTTGAAACATATGACTATGACTTAAAGTCTGCTGTATTCCCTTGTAACTACAATAAGATAATGTTCATCTTGAAGTAGATAGAGCAATAAGTGTTTATACAAGAGTAGAGAAAGTCAGGTGTACATCACATAACGACCAAAACATTTGACTATCACTTAAAGTCTACTGTATTCCCTTGTATCTACAATAACATAATCTTTATCTTGAAGTAGGTAGAGCAATAAATGGTTGTACAAGAGTAGAGAAAGTCATGTATACATCACATAACGACCAAAACATTTGACTATCAGTTAAACGCTACTGTATTCCCTTGTAACTACAATAAGATAATGTTTATCTTAAAGTAGGTAGAGATATAAGTGTTTGTACAAGGGTAGAGAAAGTCATGTGTACATTATATAAGATAAAGCAGTTTAAAACATTTGACTATCAGTTAAAGTTTACTGTATTCCCTTGTAACTACAATAAGATAATGTTTATCTTGAAGTAGACAGAGCAATAATTGTTTGTAGAAGAGTACAACAGGTCATGTGAGTACACAGATTCACTTTGTTTTTATTTTGGTAACTTCGTTCCCTTATAAGTAGGGCCCGAAAGTTGTTGACCTAAAACTCTCTAAAAATGAGCTATAAAATGCCCCTAAAATATAAAAAATTCACATAAACTGTAAAAAAATGATCTAACAAAATTAACAATTTCTTTCATAATAATAAATTAATAACTGTCACAGACAAATAATGAATATATGGTTCGAATAACAACATTTTAAAATTAACCTTCTTTGTAAATAATGCCATTAATGCTACTAAATAATAAATAAATTCAAAACTCATCAGGTCATTTTCAATTTTATAGAATATGAAAAAATAAGTTACTGTACCCATTAGCCAAAACTTAGCATTGCAGTACACCACCATGGTCATGTTCAAGTTATCAAAGGTAAAGGAACGGCGGTTGTCAGCTAAAACTGTTTTATACTTTGAGAAACTTCTCTCCACTTCCACAGATGTTATTTGAAAACCACTATGTCACTGCCTATTAAATATATCAATTCTGAAGCTTTCTCCTGACACGATATTGGATTATACGATATGAACTTTTAATCACAGATTATTTTAAAACCACCCAAAAAGCCCAACGTCAGGTCTGCCACGGGAATCGAATCCGGGCCTTCCCAATGTGTGCTACAGATGAACATGTTCAATAGATTCGTGAAAAAAAGGAAAATGACCGGAAATGCATCTAAATGTTATTATAAAAATTTGGAAAATAAGATGCACTTTGATGACAAACAAAACCATATATATCTAACGTATTTGTTCCAGAGTGCACTTAATTTTAAATAAGCATCGTCTGTGACTACTCAGAAAAAGGATGACTTTTCATCAAAATCCGGGCCCTACTTATCACACATACACGGTGAGTCCAGTATATGTACTCTCTGTTCAGATATAATTAAGTCTTCTGGACAGCAACGTGTCATACATCGGCAGGCGCGAGATATATAAAACGTGATTGAATATTCTGACAAGGAGAAAGAAGAGGGCATTAAAATCGTCGTTATTTTTATTAATATTTTCATTCAGATTCATCATTAATGAAGTTATGAGCGATTGTATTTTATAAACTTTGCTAATGATATATTTACTAGTTGAGTAAATCACCTGTTTAGAAATTATTCCCGTTGTACAGATTGATTACATTAGAACATTAGCTGTATTACCGTACACATCCCGTAATTGTGGTAGTCATTTAATAACAAAAGTGTAGTTGGTTTTCTCTTTTATTTTACCGTTATGGAAATTACAGAAGATCGACCAGATACGAGAGGATCACAGCGCTGGTCGCTTGAAGCTCAATACGCCCCAACGCTTTATCGAGTAATACATGCTCGCAATATACTCAACACTATTGTAGACTTGGCCTCGTGTAAATAACATTGCCAAGCCAGAGAAACCCAATAAATTTCCCAAAACACACACACACACACACACACACACACACAAAACTATTCTTACTTATGAAACCACCTAATACAAATGTCGACTGCATACTGGAGATGTTTGAATAATAATTCATGGATCAGTAGTAAATTTTAGCAAAATTGATCAAAAGGGAGGTCATGGTCACTACATGGGTTAATGCCACCTCGTACACTGTGGCCTGGTGTCGCATTTCGCGCCATTGGTTTTCAAATGCCTCTGTGACTGTCAGTGTAAAGCTCCTAAGAGCGACCCTGTAGCCTCGGACCTCCCCGCTAAAGTAACGTGCCAACCGTTCTTATATACTACATGAAATGTCCACTTTGTATCCGTGAGAGTTTATATGTTCGTTTCCTATAAATTAACGCCTACATAGTTTTAAGAGAATTTTACATTTTATAATAGCACTAATAATTTTAAAACGTTTTATAGTATTTTCACATTCTAGAACTATTTGTATAAGGGATTCAAAGCCAAGTATTTTACAAATACAAACAAGTATGGATTGAAAGTATATTAACAGAATTAACTCAGAGGAAAACAGCCTCCTTCCAAATTTAAATATATAACTAAATAAGCTTGACTGTAAGAAAAAGAAGACCTGATCATCGGTCTTTAACATGACATTTTCTACCCATTTTTTGTTTTGTTACGTAAGTTAAGTATAGGAGGTGCTGTATTCAATTTCGATGTTTCAGCAGAAATACACGTTTTAATGGACATTAATTGTTGTTTAACACCAGCCATATGTAGGCCAAAGTTTGTAAAGGTAGAGTCTGACTGAAATAATACTTCCAGAATTTAAAAGAACAATATTTTAGAACAAAAATAAAGGTGTGAGTATGAACATCTGCGTATGTGTGCGAATTCCAAAACGTAAAGTCGGTTAAATACCTAACTTGGTATTTTAATTCAGCATATCACGAAAAGAGACTTGTATCTTGAATTTTCTGGAAATTTTTTCACAAAGGCCTGTACTTGTGTGTTAATCTCCGTTAAATCTGCCAACCACCTCATTACTCTACTTGTATGTATGTTATAATTAGTGTTGAAAAATATA
This sequence comes from Mantis religiosa, assembly GCA_030765055.1. Lineage (NCBI taxonomy): Eukaryota > Metazoa > Arthropoda > Insecta > Mantodea > Mantidae > Mantis > Mantis religiosa. The sequence goes on along the minus strand of CM060950.1, from coordinate 460,561,995 downwards.
TACAAATGCACGTTTTTGACAGGTGATATCTCATAAAACCTGGGAATTATCCATTTCATGCCGAATTAAGAATTTCTAGATATTTTAGGTGTTGGTGCACATTTTGTGGATGTTTCTTTTGCCAGGATACTAAAATAACTTAAATTCGACCGTAAGACATAGTAATAGGCGGCCCCGTAGCTGAATGGTTAGACCTCTCAACTCTCACCAAGGCGACTTGGGTTGGATCCCAGTGAGATTTGTGCTGGATATTTGATATTTGCTTATCTCTTGACCACTGAGTTTGAAAATCACACAGCAACTAGCTTTGAAACATATGACTATGACTTAAAGTCTGCTGTATTCCCTTGTAACTACAATAAGATAATGTTCATCTTGAAGTAGATAGAGCAATAAGTGTTTATACAAGAGTAGAGAAAGTCAGGTGTACATCACATAACGACCAAAACATTTGACTATCACTTAAAGTCTACTGTATTCCCTTGTATCTACAATAACATAATCTTTATCTTGAAGTAGGTAGAGCAATAAATGGTTGTACAAGAGTAGAGAAAGTCATGTATACATCACATAACGACCAAAACATTTGACTATCAGTTAAACGCTACTGTATTCCCTTGTAACTACAATAAGATAATGTTTATCTTAAAGTAGGTAGAGATATAAGTGTTTGTACAAGGGTAGAGAAAGTCATGTGTACATTATATAAGATAAAGCAGTTTAAAACATTTGACTATCAGTTAAAGTTTACTGTATTCCCTTGTAACTACAATAAGATAATGTTTATCTTGAAGTAGACAGAGCAATAATTGTTTGTAGAAGAGTACAACAGGTCATGTGAGTACACAGATTCACTTTGTTTTTATTTTGGTAACTTCGTTCCCTTATAAGTAGGGCCCGAAAGTTGTTGACCTAAAACTCTCTAAAAATGAGCTATAAAATGCCCCTAAAATATAAAAAATTCACATAAACTGTAAAAAAATGATCTAACAAAATTAACAATTTCTTTCATAATAATAAATTAATAACTGTCACAGACAAATAATGAATATATGGTTCGAATAACAACATTTTAAAATTAACCTTCTTTGTAAATAATGCCATTAATGCTACTAAATAATAAATAAATTCAAAACTCATCAGGTCATTTTCAATTTTATAGAATATGAAAAAATAAGTTACTGTACCCATTAGCCAAAACTTAGCGTTGCAGTACACCACCATGGACATGTTCAAGTTATCAAAGGTAAAGGAACGGCGGTTGTCAGCTAAAACTGTTTTATACTTTGAGAAACTTCTCTCCACTTCCACAGATGTTATTTGAAAACCACTATGTCACTGCCTATTAAATATATCAATTCTGAAGCTTTCTCCTGACACGATATTGGATTATACGATATGAACTTTTAATCACAGATTATTTTAAAACCACCCAAAAAGCCCAACGTCAGGTCTGCCACGGGATTCGAATCCGGGCCTTCCCAATGTGTGCTACAGATGAACATGTTCAATAGATTCGTGAAAAAAAGGAAAATGACCGGAAATGCATCTAAATGTTATTATAAAAATTTGGAAAATAAGATGCACTTTGATGACAAACAAAACCATATATATCTAACGTATTTGTTCCAGAATGCACTTAATTTTAAATAAGCATCGTCTGTGACTACTCAGAAAAAGGATGACTTTTCATCAAAATCCGGGCCCCACTTATCACATATACACGGTGAGTCCAGTATATGTACTCTCTGTTCAGATATAATTATGTCTTCTGGACAGCAACGTGTCATACATCGGCAGGCGCGAGATATATAAAACGTGATTGAATATTCTGACGAGGAGAAAGAAGAGGGCATTAAAATCGTCGTTATTTTTATTAATATTTTCACTCAGATTCATCATTAATGAAGTTATAAGCGATTGTATTTTATAATGTCTAAAATCATATACATATAACTTTGTATACATTCACAATGTGATATATTCATGTTGTTTATGACCTATTTGTATTTGTACAGATTGATGACGCTTCAGAAACTTAGACCATATACTTCCTGAAATCATATCATAAGCAAACGTTTCCATTAATATCAGTTGTTTTAGCTAAATACTTAAAGTTTGATTAATTAGAGCCAACTGAAAAATTCAATGCCATGGCCGGGATTTGAACCACGGATCTACTGGTTTCCGTCCAGTCGCTCTGACCCTTGAGCTACCATGGTCAACGTGCCTTGCTGACATTAAATTCTCCAATTTACTCATTATATTTCCCAGTGGACCACTTAAGGTTCTCATATTTGAGACAACTACTTGTGGCGACTTACTATTGTAAGTACTTAATTACCAGGATTATTATCGTAGATTATTTTCTTAATATAAATTTACATTAAAAAAATAATCTACGATAATTACCATGGTAGCTCAAGGGTCAGAGCGACTGGACGGAAACCAGTAGATCCGTGGTTCAAATCCCGGCCATGGCATTGAATTTTTCAGTTGGCTCTAATTAACCAAACCCATATACCGGAGTAATGTATTTAAAATGATTAATTCTTAAGGATTAATTCCTCAATATAAATTTACATTAACTAAATACTTAAAGAACTGATACTTATTGGTAAAAGGGATGGATCACTGAAACAAGGAGCTCGAGGTTGATAATAGAGACAATGGCAGTGAGACATCTTTAAGTGTCGGAACTTTGCTAATGATATATTTACTAGTTGAGTAAATCACCTTTTTAGAAATTATTCCCGTTGTACAGATTGATTACATTAGAAAATTAGCTGTATTACCGTACACATCCCGTAATTGTGGTAGTCATTTAATAACAAAAGTGTAGTTGGTTTTCTCTTTTATTTTACCGTTATGGAAATTACAGAAGATCGACCAGATACGAGAGGATCACAGCGCTGGTCGCTTGAAGCTCAATACGCCCCAACGCTTTATCGAGTAATACATGCTCGCAATATACTCAACACTATTGTAGACTTGGCCTCGTGTAAATAACATTGCCAAGCCAAAGAAACCCAATAAATTTCCCAAAACACACACACACACACAAAACTATTCTTACTTATGAAACCACCTAATACAAATGTCGACTGCATACTGGAGATGTTTGAATAATAATTCATGGATCAGTAGTAAATTTTAGCAAAATTGATCAAAAGGGAGGTCATGGTCACTACATGGGTTAATGCCACCTTGTACACTGGGGCCTGGTGTCGCATTTCGCGCCATTGGTTTTCAAATGCCTCTGTGACTGTCAGTGTAAAGCTCCTAAGAGCGACCCTGTAGCCTCGGACCTCCCCGCTGAAGTAACGTGCCAACCGTTCTTATATACTACATGAAATGTCCACTTTGTATCCGTGAGAGTTTATATGTTCGTTTCCTATAAATTAACGCCTACATAGTTTTAAGAGAATTTTACATTTTATAATAGCACTAATAATTTTAAAACGTTTTATAGTATTTTCACATTCTAGAACTATTTGTATAAGGGATTCACAGCCAAGTATTTTACAAATACAAACAAGTATGGATTGAAAGTATATTAACAGAATTAACTCAGAGGAAAACAGCCTCCTTCCAAATTTAAATATATAACTAAATAAGCTTGACTGTAAGAAAAAGAAGACCTGATCATCGGTCTTTAACATGACATTTTCTACCCATTTTTTGTTTTGTTACCTAAGTTAAGTATAGCAGGTGCTGTATTCAATTTCGATGTTTCAGCAGAAATACACGTTTTAATGGACATTAATTGTTGTTTAACACCAGCCATATGTAGGCCAAAGTTTGTAAAGGTAGAGTCTGACTGAAATAATACTTCCAGAATTTAAAAGAACAATATTTTAGAACAAAAATAAAGGTGTGAGTATGAACATCTGCGTATGTGTGCGAATTCCAAAACGTAAAGTCGGTTAAATACCTAACTTGGTATTTTGATTCAGCATATCACGAAAAGAGACTTGTATCTTGAATTTTCTGGAAATGTTTTCAGAAGGGCCTGTACTTGTGTGTTAATGTCCGTTAAATCTCACAAACTACTCTTCTTACTACGACACTTCTAGGTCCTGAAGTCCTGATTGATGCAATCCACACATATTGCATGATGTAATCGGCGATTCCTCGAACTCTTAGACATAAATTGACCAGCACTGTTTGTGTTACTTGGTTAGCACACTTACAAAGTTACTGTTTCTTAAAAAAGATGATATCAATGAACATTCAATCGCAGATTAGTTTAGAACCCGCTGAAGGCATACGTCAGGGCCAGGTTCGACACGGGAATCGAACCCGGTGCTCCCGAATGTAGGCTACAGCTGAAAATGCCCAATAAATTCGTGAAAAAGAAAGAAAATGACCGGAAAATGCATCTAAATTTTGAAAAATGACCTTATTATAAAATGTAAAAAAAAAAAAAAAATACATTTTGATGACTATAAAAACCATATATATCTAAAGTAATTGTTCCAGAATGCATTTATTTCCAATAAGCATCGTCTGTGACCGGGCCCTAGTTCTCACACACATGATGAAATATTAAGCGAACTTCTCTGTCAGCATCTGTATCACTGTACATCTCAGCTTCTGTATGATACTTGCTAGGTTGAGACAAAGACAGACTGTCGCCCGCTTGCCGTGGAGCTGGCAACACCGTATTGACTCAACTCATGTTCATTCTTATTTTGTATATCTATAAGATAAATAGATTTAATCAAAAAATTAATGTATTTTCTTGTTATTTTCAGGTGAGGTGACTGTGTAAACGTTGGGGAGTAGGAGGTAAGTTTGCAGTGTAGGACAAATGCCGGCAGCGCGGCGGGTTGATTTATTCCAGCAGATGGTACCAGTATCATCAAGGTTAAGTCATATCGGACGATGAATGAAATGATGTTCAACTGAGTATAAGGTAAATAGAGCTTAGAGTTACCCGACAGGATAAGGAAAACCTCCAACGTTAACTAATATCGGACGATGAATGCAATAATGTTCAAATGAGTACGGTACATAGAGCTTATAGTTATCAGACATTAATCTTTCAGGATAAGGGAAAGCCCCACTAAAACCTTATCCATATTTCCCCAGATTCAAACTCGGGACCTATTGAACGTGAGGCAGACACGCTACCAGCAGGCTAGAGAGCCATATGAATAGCAGTAAAAGAAGCATATTAAATGGATAACATATACAAAGTTCTGTGTAAACTGTTGCGACTTCGCACCGAAAATAATTGAATATTGATACATAGTAAATATTGATAAAATATTTCAAAAGGGAAGTCATAGTCGCTACATGGGTTAGTGCCACTTTTTACACTGTGGCCCAGTGTCGCATTACGCGCCAAGAATGAGCGTGTCAGGAAGAGTGTTTTGAATGGTACACACGCACCGCAAAGTTGACCCTGTAGCACCGGACCTCCCCACTCAGGTCCAGAGGTCCAGAGGTAGTCCTAGTCGGGCGGGGCTATCCCCGTCAGGGTGTCTTATGCCGCAGTACCTAGCCGCTTTGCGGCTTAACCTGCGAAATAAGCTAGTAGATCCATGTTTTGCTGGGGTGTTTGAAATTATTGAATGTTTGAAATTATTGAATATTTGAAATTATTGAATGTTTGAAATGGGTTGCCCCTCTTGTCGAGGGCAGCTGCACTTAATCGTTCTCCATTTTTGGGAGACACGATTTAGCTTTTTGCTCCGTTTTGGCTACGGGTTGTGTAGCGCTTGGTCCTTCGGCGTAAAATTTGGTCCCAGAGACATCTGGGGTTTTACTTGGGTTACCCAAGGGGTCCCAGAACGTCTCTCGGCAGTCTGAAGGACGGCAAGCGTCTTTGATCTCTCGGGTCATACCTTCCCAGGGAGTTCACTAAAGGGTTGGGGTGAATTTGGATTTTATCGTACATTGATCGTGCCCTCTCGCGAATGACATCGACAATGTACGGGATCTGGGAGTGCTCATGTAGGATATGAGCCGGGAATCTCCAGCCTGTATCGTAGATGATGCGGAGTGCCTTGTTCTGCAGCGTCTGGAGCCTGACGAAAGTGGTCCGCTAAGCTGACAGTCAATCGCTCCTTATATACTGCATGTAGTGTCCGAATTGTATCCACCAGAGTTTATAGTGTTCAGCAATTACAAATTAATGGTTGGGTGATTTCTTGTGAATGTTGTATTTTTGGATTACACAAATAATTTAAAAACGATTTAAAAGTTGATGTCTCGGCCTCATACAAATAACGAGGTTCGAACTTGGGGCCTCCAACTTTGCAACTATATACACGCTCTTGGGAATTCTTATTTAAAAGTAAATAATGAAACCCTTAGGAGGAGGTTTTAAACTATTTAATGTTCGGAGTTTCATGTTCTTTTGTACATGTCTTCTTCCCAACGTTCCCTACCAACCCTTAATCTCTCATTCTGGTCAGGTCGGTTTACAAGAATGTTACTCTGTCCTTGACTAACCATTGTAATTCACTAATGACATTCGACTTCAAAGAATATTAAGCTTCCCCCAATTAGAAGTGGATTTTGACATTTGCAAATCTAACAGAATGAAAAGAGCAACGCAGCAGAAAAAGCGTCCTTAACCATCACTTCACTATTTGTGTAACTTATAATTTTATTTCATTATTAATGGTAATGATTAATAGTTCACAGCAATAAATTCAAGATAAGGTGAAAACCAAATTTTATACTTAGATCGCTGTAATTTCGCAAAATAAGAGTATTTTGCTTCAGTTTTTTCTTATCGCGGAAATTCGCTAAAATAATATTGATTTATTAACCAGGATCATATAATTCGGAAGGATACTGTAAAATAGGTTGAATATCTGTCTGTCGCTTTTTTCGTTTATGCGAAAAGAGAAAGCCTTTATTATGTATTTCAAATAGGAAGGTGCTTGTCCTTAAGCCCTACTAGGTGAGCAACCCTATCCGCGCTAAGATAAAAATTCAGATTTTGAAAAACCTGATCCATGTGGAAGGTAGAGAGTAATGCATTTAACATAACCGTAAAAACCTCATATTTTTAGCTCAAATAGTTTTCCTAATACAAATAAATAAAGTAGATACCATTATACTATAACAATGCATTGCCACGTAAGCACTGTAATGAATATCATTATTGGTTGGCAATGTATGCCTGAACGTATATTTGAAATTACCCAGGACTGAAACGTAAACATTTGACATGACGTGGTGAAAGAAATATGCACTTTGAATAAGCCAAGGTGTTTGTTAAATTCGATGAGAGGGAACGATACACTTCTTGCTGGTCTGACAGGACGCCTCTGGTCACATTATATCTCTGTTTATGAATGGTTCGTAATCTCTATTTACTCTAGAGTGTTCAAAGCAGCATTATTCAGTTACTCTTCCATGAAAAAGTGTATCAGCTAGATCAATGAGATCCACCTTCCCCCCTTACTACTGCTAGAACAATCCAATAGAGTTAACGTGGGCTCAAATTATGTTGCAAATAGAAATAATATTTTTAAACGATGAATGAAATGATGTTCAAATGAGTACAGGGTACTTAGAGCTTAGAGATACCACACATTCGTCTTTCAGGATAAGAGAAAAGCTCAAAGGTTAATTCATATCGGACGATGAATGAAATGATGTTCAAATGAGTATAGGGTACATAGAGTTTAGAGATACCACACATTCGTCTTTTAGGATAAGAGAAAACCTCAAAGGTTAAGTCATATAGGACGATGAATGAAATGATGAAATGAGTACAGGGTACATAGAGCTTAGAGATACCACACATTCGTCTTTTAGGATAAGAGAAAACCTCAAAGGTTAAGTCATATAGGACGATGAATGAAATGATGAAATGAGTACAGGGTACATAGAGCTTAGAGATACCACACATTCGTCTTTCAGGATAAGAGAAAACCTCAAAGGTTAAGTCATATAGGACGATGAATGAAATGATGAAATGAGTTCAGGGTACATAGAGCTTAGAGATACCACACATTCGTCTTTCAGGATAAGGAACACCTCAAAGGTTAAGTTATATCGGACGATGAATGAAATGATGTTCAAATGAGTACAGGGTACATAGAGCTTAGAGTTGCCAGACATTCATATTTAAGGATACGGAAAATCACCAACGTTAAGTCATATCTGACCATGGATGAAATGATGTTCAAATGAGTACAGGGTACATAGAGCTTAGAGTTACCAGACATTCATCTTTCAGGATAAGGAACACCTCAAAGGTTAAGTCATATCGGACGATGGATGAAATGTTGATGAAATGAGTACAGAGTACATAGAGCTGAGATATACCACACATTCGTCTTTCAGGATAAGGAACACCTCAAAAGTTAAGTCATATCGGATGATGGATGAAATGTTGATGAAATGAGTACAGGGTACATAGAGCTTAGAGTTACCAGACATCCTTCTTTCAGGATAAGGGAAATCTCCAACGTTTTCAGATCGAACGATAAATGAAATGATGTTTCAGTGAGTCCAGGGTACATAGAGCTTAGAGGTACCAGACATCCATCTTTCAGGATAAGGGAAAATCTCCAACGTTAAGTCATATCGGACGATGAATGAAATTATGTCCAAATGAGTCCAGGTTACATAGAGCTTAGAGTTATCCGATATTTGTTGTGCAGGATGAGGGAAAATCTCCTAATAAACCTTATCCAGGTAACTCATCCTAAACGAATTTTGAACTCGGGATATCTTGAACTTGAGGCGCACACGCTACCATCTACGATTCCTAGCCGGGCTGAACAGAAGTATCGGACGTTTGTTATTTGTTTAAACAAGATGTACAATGTTTCATTGTGCGTAGGCAGAATGCAGCCTGAAACACCCAGAGTGGGGCGTATAGGTATATATTCAGGGAGTATAAAAGCATACATCTCGATTTTGAGTGTTTGTCTGTGTGCAAAGTAAGGACGTAGGAAGCGATATTAATCGTTATGTAGTTAGAAGATCATTCGTGTTGTTTTGCATTACATCGTGGTTGACATTTGAGCAAGAAAACGTTATATAACGGTTTCCTCGCTAGGAACTGGGTCGATATCATACATTATACATGTGCAACAAGTGTTCGGCCACATTTACATAACCCCATACATTAATTCGGACGATTAGCGGCACCAGAGCGTTTAAGTTTTGTTTCTCTGGCCGTATATCAGAAGCAATCTGCGATGTTCCTTTTTCGACTTCCGGGGATCACTCAATTCTAACCCACAGGTTTCCATGCGAATGCTAGGCGTGATTCCACCGTCTTCAATGTCAGGGCTATGGTACCGAGTGACGGTGTTCGGCGTATGGGGTAGATATGCTTTGGTAGAGACTAGTTCCACAGCCGCCGCCGATGGGCGCTGAGTTTCGAGTGGAGTTGGATGCGTTTGAACTGGAAACGTTAGGGATCCTGTTGGATTGTCTCATACAGTCTGATTTTAAAAGAAGATAAGAAGGGAAGGTCGTTGCTATGGTAACGTAAACAAAGGTTGCCAGATTGGATACATTGGTGAAGCACATAATCCTCAGGTCAGTTATCGCTAGTTGTGTGCGGGAAACAGAGTTTGCCTAGTTGTGCTGTGTATTGTTGGCCTACTTTGTTAAAACACAATTAAAATATGAACCAAGACGTAGTGGCGGTAGGATTAGAGGTGGACCGAGGAATCATGACCCAAGGCAAAGATCAGCTTACGGTCGGCGTGTTACATTGTATAGCCAAGCTAGAGAATTTGTCTGTTCTCTTAGAGAATTCTTCCAACAGGAAGACGAGAGTTTGCTCCTTATCAATGAACAGCTTAATCCTTTTATCCGAAAGCGACAGGCCCATGTTAGTAGATATGCTTGCATGTAAAAGAATTCCTGTAGGTCAAAATTCCGGCATACCGGCGGCGTTGATATGAACATGTCAGTTAACAAAGGCGTTAATAATAGTATATTTCGATACTGGTGTATACGGAACGAGGAATTGCCGCGCCGTGGCTCAATGGTTAGACTGCTTGGCTCTCACCAAGGCGGCCCGGGTTCGATCCCAGGCGACCGCAAAGTGAGATTTGTGCTGGAAAATACGGCGCTGGGGTGGGTTTTCTCCAGGACCTCCGGTTTCCCCCGCCGGGTGCTCCATCTTCATCTCATGTGTCACCAGTGTCATCGCCTGCGGTGCCGTATGTAGTAAAAGCAGGCGTTAAACACTACACGGAACGAGGAAAGGTTTGAGAAAACGAGGCGCTTGCCATACTCGTTGTCGTACGAAGTTCTGGCTTCATTGAACTGTCGCGCCCAAGAGCGCACATTAGACACATCCATGGTACCATCACCACATGGGTCACAACACAAAAATGGAGAAAACGAATGATTACACGCTGTTCTTGAAATGAAAACGTCACTAATTTGAGTATCAAAAACAGTCCCAACTGTAGTCTCTACCGTTAGAGTTCTATGCACTGTACAGTGCTGCCATATCTGTCACGCATTCACAAGCTATCCAGCGGTATTTAAAAAAATACCAGAAGTTCCTATCTGGACCCAGTCCTGAAAAAAAATAGGAGGCGTTACGTCCTCCGACGCTAAGTCAAATTGGACGGTGAAAGGAATCGGTGAAATGATGCTCTAATGAGCCTAGGGTCCATAGAGCTTAGAATTATCAGACATTCGTCTTTCAGGATAAGGGAAACCCCGGAAAAACCTTATCCAGGTAACCCACCCTGACCGAGATTTGAACTCGGGACCTCTTGAACGTGAGGCAGGCACGCTACCATCTACGCTACCTAGGCGGGCCACAACGGGTATCATACTAACTCAATGACCCGAGGACATAGTCACACAAACTTAAGAGAAGAGCTAAATTTATCGTAACGGCGACCATATTAAATGTTGGAGTCTTTGGAAAGGTTAGTGTTAAATCTGGGTGCCAGCTTCCAACCCGGGACCTCGGCAGCAGGCCTTAGATGTAGTCATGACCTGCTGGTAAGTACCACACCCCATTAGTCAAGTGCAAGCGGACGTTTTCATTGTTACACAACATAAATATAACGTTTATGACAGCACTTGATCGGTAATTGGGAGATGGACCACACAGATATGACAGGATGGAGCTTTTCAATTGTTTAAGAACTGTCGCCTAGCTGAGTGGGAGGAGAAGTCTCTCTGCGTGGGGTCCATGTCGACACGTCACCATCCAAATCTGGATGAAACACGTTGTGAGCCTGCATAGAGTTGGCAGTGGTTGCCATTCTCGATCAAAGTTTGATCACCTTCATCGCGACTTTTCGGTGTATCGACATTCATTTAACTATACGAGATAGTTGGTTAACGGCGGGTGCTGGATCCAGCGTCAAGTTGCTACCGTTTTTTGTTTTCTTGAAGTTACAGTGTGAAAATGTGAGTGCCGAGAGGTTGCGGTTTCACTTTGTTGCAGTTTATTTATTTATTTATTTATTTATTTATTTATTTATTTATTTATTTATTTATTTATTTATTTATTTATTTATTTATTTATTTATTTATTTATTTATTTATTTATTTATTTATTTATTTATTTATTTATTTATTTAAGGTCGCTTTAACTTCCTAGGTTATATCGCGACCATCTTAACAAAATAATACAATTAGTAACATATATTACAAATTTACATTAAATATACAGGTTTACAATCAAACATATAAAATATACACATTAATAACATTAATTAGGAAAACAATTTACATTAAATACAGATAACTGAAAATAAAGACAAGAATATATTCATATAAGTTAACAACAGTATTTTGCAAAAAAAAAAAAAAAAAAAAAAAAAAAAAAAAAAAAAAAAAAAAAAGAGTCTCATTGCTTTTACACCATTGTGTAGATTATGAATTACAATTGATTAAAGTATATTGTACATAATTTATATTAATTTCCAAACGTAAATATCCTTTAGGTAAGTAAACAGATTGTGGCGTAGTTTGAAACTGGTTAGCAGTGTGGAGTTATCCCATGGGATTCCGTGTTTTTTTTCTGTTTCTTTTGTATTCATTGCATTCTATGAGAAGGTGTTAAATGGTAAGGTTTTATGACATCCTTTACACGTAGGCTGTGGTTGTCTTGAGAGAAGATATGAATGAGTGAGGCTGGAGTGACCAATTCGTAGACGGGTGAGAATGACTTGTTCCTTTCTAGTAAGCGGCTTGGTTGGGTGAAGAGCGGTGGATCCTTGTCGTACTTGATGTAATTTTCCTGGTTGTTGTTGAATCCATTCGGGTTTCCATTTTTGTATTGGTATTTTGGAGACATGATTTATAACATCTGAATATGGAATTTGGACGTTCCTTTGTTGGCGTAGTGATGTGGCGTCTTTAGCAGCTTCTTCCGCTCTTTCATTTCCTCTTATTCCTTGATGGGAAGGGATCCAAACGTCTTTACCAGCGTCTGTGATGTTACTGAATAGTGTCTGTGTGTCCTGAACTAATTTGTTGTCTGTTGTGTAGTTCTTCACGCTCTGCAAGGTACTCAGGGAGTCAGAGCATATTGTATAGCAGTTGTGGTATGCTGTCAGTATGTAAGTGCTTGATAAATGGCGTATAGTTCAGAACTGTAGGTGGAATAATAGTCAGGTAGCCACTGCTGTAGCATTTTATCAGGAGTTATTATTGTGCATCCAGTATCATGATCCGGTTTTGATCCATCAGTGTAAATAAACTGATAATTGAGGCAATTGTTGCACATTTCATAAAATAGCGTTTGGTAAACAATTGCCGCGGTAATTGGTGAAATGTTAGGTCGGTATATATGAAGACATGCCCGGAAAAACGGGCTAACCCTCAAAATAAAAAAGAAATGCGATAAGTGCTGCCCTCTGTTGCTGCAACAGAGAGCTACCTTTTCTTGTGTTGGTCTATCCTCCAGCAATCATATTACGCTAAATAGAGAGGGGTGAGGTTCCTGCGTTTCGTGATATCCTTTTCACATTATGTCAAAAACGGGTTAACCTGTTCATGCACTGCGCCTGTCATCTAGTGGAAGTCATGGTAACTAACATATATACAGAATAACCAACAGAGCTACAAACGTTTTAAATGATTGTATCCTTTCAGTTGAAACCAGCATAGTTATAAGAATAAAGCAATACATGGAAAATAGACATGTATTTAGCCCACTTCATAAGTAATAGCTACCACAAACCGTAGTGCTTCAACAGTGCGTTATGTTGGTAAACTCTACTGTGGATGTAAACAAACAATGGCAGAACTAGTACCCGGTCATACATTTTTGCCTTGTGATCGTGACTTCGGCGTTATAGAGAAAAAGAAGAGGCAAGCAGCTTACATTTATGTTCCAGATCAGTGGATGGACCTAGTGAGAAAAACCATTGTAAAGAATCCTTTTCATGTTTTTAAAATGACAACTAACATGTTCATCTCTGCAAAGCCTCTTCTCGACAAAGTACAGAAAAGAACAGCTTCAGAATCTGGGCAAAAGGTACTCTTGACATGCATTAAAGTATTTAAAGACCACCCCTTTAAGTTATATTTTAAATACACTTACGGTGGGGTTGAGGATTACGACACTTTGGGCATTCGAAGGAAAATAATATCTGGCAAACCATCCCTTACTTATGTGACATTTCCTCCAAAATACAACGGTCCAAGACTTATAAATCCTGAAAAATTAAAGGACTTGCAGGATCTGATGAATTATACCTCACCAGTTTGTCATGAATACTATAAAACTCTTAAATCTGAGACCACAGCTTCTGAGAATATTACTGATGATCAGCCTGACTACAGCTAAAAGGCTTGTACCTAGTTTCCAAAATGATATACTTATTGAAAAGTGGAATAATCCAAAGTGTACCATGTATAAGTATGCCAAAAGACACACCTATTAGTTCCACCTTAAATTGTAAAATGTATATAGAATAAAACTTAAGTAAAGGCTGACAAAGGTTTTCACTTTATTTTCATTATTTTATTGTTATTGTTATTAGATCAGTCATGTTTTGGGCTCTATTAAGGATAATCCTGATAATATATACTGTATTCTTGAGTTTGGTATACCTTTGGTTCCTCTAAACAAATCTAGTATTAAAATTTTACTACAGTTCTCTAAAAAAGATGAAGTTCCTAATAATAAAAAATCTGGCATTTATCAATTTGATTATTTATATTGTGATCAGGTTTACATTGGAAACCAGAAAGAAAGAACATTTTCGTAACATTAAGCATAAACAAACTGATAAATCGGCCTTAGCAGATCATTTTTGGTCATTTAACCATGAAATAAATCCAGAAGTTAAATTATTAAAACAATTAAATATCCCGATAGATTTATTGGTTTGGGAAAAGATATTTATTTTAAAAAATAAACATCGCGTAATGAATTTTGAAATACCAGCACTTGATTCTGTTCTTGTTTGTTTCGTTTTCAGATTTTGGTAATACTGAAAAAACATAATAACATAGTAACCTCCTTAATGACGAATGTGTTTTCTCTCTCTCTCTCTCTCTCTTTCTCTCTCTCTCTCTCTCTCTCTCTCTCTCTCTCTCTCTTTCTCTCTCTCTCTCTCTCTCTCTCTCTCTCTCTCTCTCTCTCTCTCTCCCTCTTTTAACTGACGACGCGAACAAGAGTTTGTGAAATCGATTTCAACTTCAACTAATTTAACTAATAAGAAATATCGACATCACTTTTATAAAGATAAAAAAGTTTTTTTGTTACAACTAGTTATATTTGTATAAAAGTATGTCAATTTGGCGGTACCTGGACACTTGACAACATTACGCTCAGATGGACTTGTCTGAATGCTGGATAGTGTTGCATAAACTCCTCTATGCAGCCGTTTTAACTATATTTATATGTGGCAGCAATTTTAATACCGGTAAGAAAGTAGCATTCGACCAGGAAGACGCGGTGCTCTGTTCATATCCAGGGGAAGCTAGTTGTATTAGTTACCAGAGCAAAGACACTCAGAGCTGAAACTGTGTAAGTAGTGTGGCGTTATTCCTCCACTCGTAGCAGATAGGAAGCACGCAAACTGTTTGGAAGATCCAGGTCGAGATTTGATTAAATAAGAGTCATGAGATCTGTTCCCAGGTGTAGATTTTAGGTGACAAATAAAATTTTATATGACTCCGATTTCGTAATATATTACTTAATTTTATAATCTAGATTACAATTTACTCGAACTTTCTTTCTTATTCAATCACTTTAGGTTACCTCCAACACATCGTAAATCCTTATTCAAGTTAATATATATAATTTCTGTTAATTACTTAAAATTCATCACTTTTGAACGTCCACTCATCACTATTATGAATACCGAATGACTCCTTTTGACGATTATTAATTGTTCCGTTTCAAAACTTTTATATTCACCGCGACATTTTTCCATCGTCATGAAACAAGACTAAAGAACATATATCTATCTCAAGATTATTGATTCCACGTAACTATCATTACTCCTATATTAATTTTGTGATTGGCCAATGTAGTGCTACGTCACCGTATTACGTAATACAATTATTACTACGGCCAATCACAAAATTACATATATATTTTGTTATATTTTCATTACATGGCCCACTAAGTCATATCAGAAAACAATATTCGTATACAAAGTTCTAAGTAAAACATATCGTTACACACATCTGTCATATTTACGGCGATTTTTGAATTCAGCAGATGGAAATACATTTGAACTGACTACTTTTGAACCCGAAACATTTTCATTGTTGCCCAGTGTAATGATGGAATGCTTGGTTGTTGACGGGGTATCATTTGACTGCAGTTGCTTGGATTTTGCCTTTTTATACAAAAAAAACCACTACAATGCAATTGTAAAAATAATACAATGTTTACAATTCAAAGGTCTTCAAAATGTGTGTGTCGACAAAGGCCAGTACAATATTATAATAACAAAAGAACCTCACTGAAACATTATTCAAGTGGGAATAAAGCCTATGGTTGCCACTACCATGCTTTAAAGGGTAGGTGTTGAAGGACGTGAACTAAAAAAAGACACTACAACACTGTAGAGTGCCTCTAATGAGCAAAAACATTAATTTTGAGCAGAAAAGCACATATCGAAAACCTAGAAAAAGAGGAACGTAAAATTATTAGAAAAAATTTTAGCTGCACAAGTCTTAGGTGAAGAATACAGATTTACAAGTAAAAAGGAAATAAAAATATACAGACATTCACAGTGACTATTAGAAAACGAAGGTCAAAATTTTATGGGCATATTAAACGATTAACTTCAAATATTGTTTATGTTTCTTGTAATTCAAGTCCTCCAACGTTAAGTCGTATCGGACGATGAATGAAATGGGTGAAATGATGTTCTAATGAGTCCGGGGTCCATAAAGCTTAGAAATGAAATGTGTAGTGTTTAACGCTACATACGGCACCGCAGGCGATGACACTGATGATACACGAGATGAAGATGGAGCACCGGTGGAATGAGATGGTGAGGGAAATCAGAGATCCCGGAGAAAACCCGCCCCAGCGCCGTGTTGTCCACCACAAATCTCACTTTGCGGTCGCCTGGAATCGAACCCGAGCCGGCTTGGTGAGAGCCAAGTGGTCTAACTGAGCAACGGCGCGGCCATAGAGCTTAGAGTTATAGTGACCGCGCTTAAAGCATCCCCAGGCGACTGGCTTTGTACAGGAAAAACTGTTCTCACCCCTAACCACAATGTCATAAACATCTTAGGATACACTTACCGGGGCGGAGGGGTGAAGAATGTTAGGCACGTGTTTATAGCTGAGAATACCCAGGGTTGCCGTTGTTAAAAAAAGGAAAACAACTTCAAGCTGATTTTACTGCACGAACTAGTCATTTGGTTTACTTAATGATATTTTCAAATAAATTTTAAATAATTAATGTATCCTATAATAATACATAATGCTACTACCCTTTATAACATAACTGAAAAGAGATATATTACCTATGCTGTTATGGTAGAGTACTTATATTATCCACAAGAACTAAATGTGTATTATTAGCATAACATCCAAGGAAAGTTTAGTAAAACATCATTACAATTTTAAAAGGGTTAAATTGCATCAGTGTGCATGAATGTGCTAGGGATATTTACTTGCAAATTAAAGAAGCACTTTGTATATTCTGGTAGTTAATAATTTATAAGCAAAGATTGCACGTTAGAGCTTTGTTTATTGCAATCGTGAGCCGATTTATCCTAAAACATTTTCCTATATTCTATGGCAGCTACAGGTGGTGAATTTCAGTTGATTTAACAAAGCAATAAATACTTAAAAAAACAAAAAAAAAAAACAAGGAATTAAAATCTAGTAAGGAAACTATTAACCTTTTTAAATGCTGGAAGCTTTTTACAATGATGTCTGCTAATTTTACAAGTATGAATAAAGTTAAGCAGTGTATTTTTTTGGAGGGTGGAGGGCTTCTGTTAAATAGTATTTAAATAAATAGTCATGTACATTCCTCATAATAATTAAATGTCATTAACGCTTTAGAACTCGAGAAAGGTTAGAAATACTGTTTAGGTATGCATTACAAGTATGAATGGAAATCCATGTTAACCTATCCATGTTAGGTTCGATACCCACGGTCTCCACATCTTATAAACGCCAGTACAGTAATACATTTATAAAACTACACTAAGTAAAACACTAAGTAATTTCTATAAATATAAGTTTAATTAACACACATAAGAAGCACGTTTGCACAGTCTAAGCTAATAGAAGGTACCACTCCTGAGGACACAAGAAAAATATTGCAACAGCGCTTTAACTTAGTAAACGTATTAAGAAGGACTACCGCATATGTTTAAGGGTGAGAGACCCTTATAATTGCTTACATGTGAAAATGTGTGGTCAGAAGGGAAAGCTTTGATGTCGCTTGGGACAGAATGAACGCGGCTACTATACCCGGCATTCGTCTGTGAGGATAAGGCAAAACCCCGGAAAAAACCTTATCCAGGTAACTCACCCTAACCGAGATTCGAACTCGGGACCTCTTGATCGTGAGGCAGATACGCTACCGAGGTGGACTAACTTCAAATAGGCTAATAAAACAAATTATGGAATTCTATGAAAATAGAAGTAAAGCACGAGTAGACGCTACGAAATGAATTGGTGAAGCTAAAAAAATGATGTAAAATTGGCAGGAATGACTCAAGACGATATCCTACATAGCGAAGTCTTAAAAATCAAGGTGCATAAGTGGCAGGTTGGCTGGAACAACGTGGACAGACGAGAGACAGCCAAAAAATGAGAGTACTTTGGATTTATAGAAGAGCTATGTACTATGTGTAGTCCTTACATGAGCTCATTAAAACAAAGTAACAATAAAATTATTAATAATAACACTGGGCAACAAAAAATAATGATATAAGGTAACTGCACCCCATATGGCTTGCTACTCAATATGGCCTAGTAGCTATTTCTTGGTAACTATGATGGTAATCTGCTAGATAGCTACTCATTCACGTTTGGTAAGCTATTTCAATTGTCTCTGTGTTACACCCAGTGTGCAGTGACTAACAGCCATTTCACAGTTGATATTCGTTTGTTTGCCGCCCAAGTGTTATTATTTCATGCAGGTAAGCTTGTTGTGTTACTGATAATTATTCTGCAAACGTGTTACCGTGTCAATTACTTCATGTAACTATCCTGTTTTAAATTATATAATAACTTTTATGAATGCAACAACCTTTGTGTGAAATGAGTTGCTTGTAATGTGGATCCAACATGGCCTATTAGGTCATACTGAGTATACATTTTAGCCATAGCAGGCCATCTTGGGTATAGTCTTTTACTGATAAACTTTATCTATTTATTTTGTGTAGTAATGATTTAAAATCACGATAAGATACGCGGTCGATGGAGCCTAGATGACCTAACAAAAGCTGTGGAAGCCATCAGTAAGAAAAAAAAGTCGAATTATCAAGCAGAAAAAGAATTTGCTATTCTACGAAGAACTTTCCGTAGGTATGTCAAATCTGGATGTAAAGTCAAATCAAAATTGGGGCAAAAGTTTACTTTGTCTGAAGAACAAACTGGTGAACTCTGTGCACGTATAATGAGGTTGGCAGAAGTGGGATATCCAATAACAACTAACATTTTAAGATTATGCGTCTACAGATACTGCAAGAAAAATAATATTACTCATAAATTTGCAGACTGCAAATGGGCAAAGAAACTTATATCAGAAAATCCCAAACTCTTAATCCAGCTAGGACACAGAAGTTGAACAAAGTAGCTGTTCAAGACCATTTTCAAAAGGTTCAAACTCTTCTTGAAGAAATTGGTATTTTTGGAAATCCTGAAGGACTTTTTAACATTGGATGAGAAAGGTTGCAGACTGAATTTACACAAAGGACCATGGGTACTCGCAAAAAAGGATGCACGCAGAGTACACATTATTGACAATGAACAGAGAGAAAATGTAACTGTTGTTATTGTGCAATGGCAACACGAGCAGCTATTCAAAAAAAAAAAAATCCTTAAAATCTTTGTCACATAGGGAATCTCAGTATATATATATTTATTTTTCTTAATTTTTTTTTTTTTTTTTTTTTTTTTTTTTTTTTTTTGTAATTTACGTCCTCAAACATTTAGTCATATCGGACGATGAATTTAATGGGTGAAATGGATCTCAATGCGTCCGGGGTTAATGCAGCTTAGAGTTACCCGACATTCGTCTTTCAGGAAGGGGAAAACCCCGGAAAAAGCCTTATCCAGGTAACTCACCCTGACTGAAGTTCGAACTCGGGACCTCTTGAACGTGAGGCCGCAGTATATAATGAATTCCTGTAGTTCCTAAGTGGAGCATAGGGCCTTCTGAAGCGCGCAAACCCTAGGCCTGCAGGCAATGGCTTGAGAACCAGAAGTGTCTCGATCAGAGATACATTTCTTATGAGTAATACAATTATGAATAATACAATAGTAATTAAATAGTACAATAGTAGTTAAATAATACAATAGTAGTTAAATAATACAATAGTGATTAAAGTAATGCAGTAGTAATTAACAGAATAATAATACAAATAGTAATTAAGAATAATGCAACTTAGGTCACATAATAGTTTAATGTATTACATTTTTAAGAATTAGGCTGTAAGAGACATAATTTTTACCAAAATAACTCAATATTTACTTTATTATTTAATTTTATTTCTTAGAAACTCATCTATTGTCTGTGACATTACTTTTAGTAGGATATTTTTTACAGCTTTTCTGAATATTACAAGTATCACCTCCGAAGTTGCACAGGTATTTATTCACAAACATCATTTTAGGAAGCATTGATATGTTGATCATGTTTTAAGTATTCTTCCACTGAATAATAGCAACCTTCTCTTAAAAATGATTTTACAGTCAGTTTAAACCTTTTTTTCCGATGTTATACTGTTAATGCCATCGGGTAGTTTGTTATATAATAATACTGCTTTATGTTCGAAGCTATGTGTGACTAAAGTTGTATTGTGGCTTATAATGCGTAGATCTGACTTACTTCTTGTATTATGTGTATGTATCTGCGAATTTGTTTCAAATTGAGCAAGTACAATTCTTGTCCTAACTAGAGCTTCATATATATACACACACAGGGTAATGGAAGTATTTTAAGTAGTTTAAAATATGGTTTACAGCTGGTGCTGAAAGGAATATTTACTATATAACGAATAGCCTTTTTCTGCAGTCTAAATATTTTTGATACATCTTTAGCATTTCCCCAGCTAAGTATACCATAAGACATTACACAATGAAAATAAGCAAAATAAATAATTCTTAACACATTTGTGTTTACAGACTCCCTCATTGATTTAATAACGAATGTAATTCTGCTTAGTTTCAATTCTAGTTGCTGAAATTGTTTTTCCCATTTTAAATGTTACATGTCCAGTTTGATGAACTTTATATTGTAAGCAAAGGCAATAATTTATTGCCACTCACAAAAATGTAAAACTATAATTATCCTTAGGTAGGCCAATATGGGGTACAGTTACCTTATATATATATATATATGTGTGTGTGTGTGTGTGTGTGTGTGTGTGTGTGTGTGTGTGTGTGTGTCAAAACCAAGGAAGTTTCGCAGTAATCGACATAAGACAATTTGTTCAGACGAAACCTCGTACTATGCCCATGACGTATTGAGAAAGGTGGCAACCTTGCAGAAAGGAATGGGAGAAGGAGGGTCGGGGTTGTAAAACGATTTTAAGGCTTCGTCAGAGAAAGCGGCCGACGTGCACACGAGTTAACTGAACAGACGGTACTAGAATATATTACCTAAAAGAGCCAAAAGTAAATCAGCTGCCGTTTTCACTTAATGTAATATTACCAGATCACATGAAGTGATGGAGGATAAACGTACTTCATTATCGTCAGATGCACTTGTTTCTTTATTTTACAGTTTGGCATACCTACCATTTTTAAGTGAAAGCAAAACACACACTACAATATAACTGACAGTATCCAAATTTCACTGTCACATCATTCGTCGTTTGTTATTGTCTATAAGTGAAAGCCGTGCGAAGGTTTTATATGAAGGGATCAAGGAAGCTGTTATGCAACATTGTGAAAGGTTTCGGTCCAGCACTGGATGCTGACCCAGCAGCACAAAAACGGTCTCCCGCTGTGTCCTGCCTCACGTCCTTGGACTGTCAGATACATCTGCTCTAGCAGTGGGCGACCGCAATCCTAGAAACGTGCTTCACTACTCCCGCTTACTTCACGCTAAGATAAACATTTCTACCTACATATATACAAATATAACAATTTCTAACTTAAAACTTCACTTATCTTATAAGAATGATTATGATTTTCTTATCATTTGTCCGGGATCGCGATTTCATGTAAACTTTTACACATCCTCAGCCGGAAACCAAGCTGTCGACATCGTTACGAACTGTAGATGTTCATATGTTCTTGTTAGTACTACCAACATCTGAAAATAAAACAAATTTAACAACAAAATCAACTGCCGGTATTTCAAAATTCAATACGCGATGTTTTTTTTTTTTTTAAATAAATATATTTTTCCAAACTTTAAATCTATCGGAGCATTTAATTGTTTTAATAATTTAACTTCTGGATTTATTTCATGGTTAAATGACCAAAAATGATCTGCTACGGCCGATTTATTAGTCTGTTTATACTTAATGTTACGAAAATGTTCTTTCGTTCTGATTTCTAAATTACGTTTTGTCTTTGCAATATAAACTTTATCACAATCGAAACAATTAAATAGATAAATAGCAGATTTTTTATTATTAGGAATTTTATCTTTTTTTAGAGAAATGCAATAAAATTTTAATACTGTATTTATTTTGAGGAACTAAAGTTATACCAAATTCTATAAAAAAATTGAAAACGTTTATTAACCCAAGGATAGTAAGTAAATTTTTTAAAATTATAATCGTCTTTTATTTTTCTAAGGGTAGAAATATCATTAACAGGTTTTTGATACTTCAATTTCTCATTTTTTTAATTTATGAAATCTTTTTTAATACTACTTTAATTAATTGGTTGATAGAGATTATTCGGTTTCTTTATTGTTCCGGAAATATCTAGAATTTATCAATGAGGTATTTAAGAAGGTGACGTTCAGACGCGAGATTCGTAAACAGAAGGACACAGCTGTAAGGTGTAACGAGGGCAGATAGTCAAAACGCTGTTTGTTATTGTCATCGACCTTGGTAGATAGCGACTGTGCATGTCATGTGATGCAACTACTGTAAGAATAGAACGGAGTGTATTTCTACGGATATAAAGAAAATTTGGAACATCTGCAACTCGGACTTTTAATTCTACGAACACAAAGTCACATTATTAATACCTCCCCCTCCCTAAAACTGTCCCACTTTTGTTGCCAAATTTGTTCTCTCCATATTTTTGTTTGTTTGCAATAAAGTATATGCCAATCTGTATCCTCTTCTCCACACATTGGGAATTTCCCTGTATCCTTGTAATATCTCATATCTTTCAAATTTCTAACTCCTGTTCTTGCCCAGGCAAATCCTTCTCGCCTTGATTTATTACACACACCTATGTACTTCTCCCTCCCCCACACTGTCTTTGTTTCCCCATATGTCCTGAATGTCCTTTTCTCCCTTACACTGGCAAATATACGAGGCATGTTTTTTAAGTCAGTACCGTTTTGCGATTCCGCCGCCGCAGCGCTACGGTCGGCGTCCCACTCATGCGCGCTGGTTACCTACATCTCTTGTCTACGCACAGACGCCATTACAGTCTGATTCTTCATTGTATACGTTGGTTACTGAGTGTTTAAGATGCCTCCGACAATCGTGAGTCCCGCCGATTCTGAAGTACGGGCTGTTATACGATTTCTTAGTGCTAAAGGCGTAAAACCGATCGATATTCATCGTGAGATCTGTGAAGTTTACGAACAAAACATTATGAGTGATGGAATGGTAAGGAAATGGGTGAAATCATTTAAAGATGGCCGCACAAATATGCATGATGAAGAACGGAGTGGGCGTCCTTCGGTCGTTACTGAAGATTTGCTGCAGAAAGTGGACGAAAAGTTGAGAGAAAACAGACGCTTTACAATTTCATCATTGTGCGACTATTTTCCTCAGTATTCTCGTAGTGTTTTGTATCGTATTGTGACCGAGAACTTGAAGCACCGGAAATCGTGTTCACGTTGGGTTCCGAAAATGTTGACGGATTTGCACAAAACCCAACGTTTAGGCAGTGCATTGACTTTCCTTGAGCGGTACCACAATGAAGGTGAAGATATTTTAGACCAAATTGTTACTGGTGACGAAACATGGGTGGCCTACGTCACACCAGAATCGAAACAACAATCCATGGAATGGCGACATTCATCATCACCCACAAAAGTGAAGTTTGAGCAAACAATTTCTGCCCGGAAAATCATGTGCACAGTTTTGTGGGACAGAAAAGGAGTATTGCTAGTGGAGTTTCTGCCTCGTAATGAGACAATCAATGCAGGGTCTTATTGTGAGGCATTGAACAATCTGCGCCGTGCAATCCAGAACAAAAGACGTGGCAAGTTGAGTAATGTTATCGTTTTGCTGCATGACAATGCCCGTCCACATGTGGCTAATCGGACCAAAGATCTCATCAAATCTTTTCAATGGGAAACTCTAGATCATCCTCCATACAGCCCTGATCTGGCGACCAGCGACTACCAATTGTTCTTGCACTTGGTCAGCGTCTTCATGACGATAACGCAGTCAAAACAGTTGTGATACAGTGGTTAACACGTCAGGCGGCAGAATTTTATGAGGAGGGTATTCAAAAACTGGTGCCACGTTATGACAAGTGCCTCAATATTCACGGGAATGAAGTAGAAAAGTAGATTAAGGTACAAGCTTTCATGTAAAAATAAAATTATTGCGATATCTATGCACGTCTTTTTAAAATTCCAAAACGGTACTGACTTAAAAAACATGCCTCATAACTTGGCTATCTAAATCTTCCAACCTTAATTCTACCTCTTTCCAAAAGCCTCTATAATAATACTCGTTTTTCCAAATATGTCCGATACCTATCTGTTCCATCTATAGTTATTCTGTGACCTTGAGTGAGACGTAAACAGTTTACAGTAGTGAACGGCAACACGTGATCTGTAAGCGTTACGTTATTTTCTTCCCACGCCTATTGTATCTTCGTCACAAAACGAAGGGACCTGAATTTAGCGCTAATCGCACATCGGCAATGAAATGTGGACGTGCAGAGTATGAGACGTCAATCTGAGGCGTGACGTTTACGGGTTAGGGGTTGAGGTCTCAAGGGTCAGTACACTCACTGCCTTCTCACTTTATTGTGCGAGCTGGAAAATTATTTCCCTCTCTAGTTCATTACAGTGCCTCGTTTTTATTTTCTTTATGACACGAGGGAGCGTTCTTCAACTAATTATTTCACTCTCAACTCCCCCCTTTTACAAGGGCAGAAAACTGTTGGCTGATATTCCATTTTTTTAATTTATTGTTTTTTCGTCTCCTTCGTTGCGTCAGGGCAGCCTCTAAAATTGTTTTATGTCTCCGACGTTTTAAAATGTTTGAAGTGTCGGTCTTTGACAAGCTAACAAATATAAAACTGTTGCTCTAAGCTTACAATTATTGCGACGAGAGGTGACGCTCGTATTCGGGAGGCCGCGGGTTCAATTGACGTCAAACTTGGGTATTTCCTGGTCGATAAGCGAATTTTGAGGTGATTGCTTTTTATTCCACTTGCTTTTCAGGTTTCAGTGCTGTGTGTGTGTGTGTGTGTGTGTGTGTGTGTGTGTGTGTGTGTGTGTGTGTGTGTGTGTGTGTGTGTGTGTGGCTGTGTGTGTGCGTGCGTGTGTGTAAGTTACGTCCTCCAACGTAAAGTCATATCGGACGATGAATAAAATGGGTGAAGTGATGCTCAAATGAGTCCGCGGTCCATGGAGCTTTCAGTTACCGACATTGGTCTATCAGGATAAGGGAAAACCCCCGTAAACCTTATCCAGGTAACTCACGCTAGTGGTAACGTGTCTACCTCAGTTCAATAGGCCCCGAGTTCGAATCTCGGTCAGGGTGAGTTAGCTGGATAAGGTTTTTCCGGGGTTTACCCTTACCTGAAAGACGAATGTCGGCTAACTGTAAGCTCTATGGACCCTGGGCTCATTTGACCATACCAAGGTGGCCCGGGTTCGCTCCCAGGCGACCGCAAAGTGAGATTTGTGGTGGACATTACGGCGCTTGGGCGGGTTTTCTCCGGGATCTCCGGTTTCCCCGCCATCTCATTCCACCGGTGCTCCATCTTCATTTCATGTATCATCAGTGTCATCGCCTGCGGTGCCGATTGTAGTAAAAGCGGGTGTTAAACACTACACATTTCACCCATTTCATTCATCGTCCGATATGGCTTCACGTTGGAGGACGTAAATTACAAACAAAAAAACAACAAACTCACGCTAACCGAGATTTGAACTCGGGACCTCTTGAACGCGAGGTAGAGACGCTACCGTCTACGCTACCGAGGCGGGCATAGTGTGCTTCTTGTGGCGGTGCAGGACACATGGCGCGTTGCTTGCTCAGAGAAACTACCACTCCCCGTGGCTACTAGATGGCCGCTTAGTCGTTCATCTTTCTGTAGGTAGTTCTAGAACTGGGACGGTTCTTTAGGTCTTGTACTGTTAGGACTTCCGCACGTCTCTGCGTGGTATGTACTTGCGGCCTGTGGCCTCTTGTGGCTGAAGTGCACATGTGTCTCCTATCATATATACTATTATATATAGGGGTGACCGAGCGCCCGGCGCCCGTCGCTTCCGCGGGGCTTTCCATAGGGAAAGACCTAGAGACTAACAAGGGCCCCCCCCCCATCTGGTCCGAAAACATAAGACGGGATGGAAGTGGATACGCGCGCCAACCCCAAAAGGGAAGGCTACCAATCAACCTCCGTAGGGGCGCCTGGATATCTAGCCAGCTATACAGGCTAGTACGCGGGAATATATGGCTTCCCTCAACCCCGTCCGGAGACGTACCCGATCTCCCACGGGTATCGGGAACCACTGCCCCCTCGAGTCCAACCCAATCCGAACAACTCCCAATCAGGGAAGGGCTCAAATGTTCGGCCCAAGGTTCCTCTAGAAACGTCAGAGGTACCACGAGTGCTAGGGGTCCGCAGCGCTCGCACCACAGCAGCTGAAGGGGAGGGATCCCTTCCCCTACGGGGAAAATGTATCTGTATTTGAAAACTTCTAAGCTGGTTTAAATGCTAAACCTACTACCATGTATCAGCCCTGCGCCGTGGCGTAGCGGGCTAAGGCAGCATGCCTTGGTCCCTGGCCACGGAAAGCGGCCCGGGTTCGATCCCACCCATGGGGTGCGGATTTTAGTTTCCGGGTGAGAAAAGTGTTGAGCTTACGCTAGGTAAGCGGCCTTGGCCACGAAAACCAACGTTGCAGCTGGCGGATGCCGAGATGTTGACCACATCTCCTCCCCGTATCGGTTGGATGATCGCCATCCTTCGCCGTGCGTAAGTGGGCGTTAGGTCGGCAGTTGGGTTGGTAGGCCTTGGCCCTCTTAGGGCTGTCGCACCAGTGGTTAACTTTCTTTAACCACCATGTATCAATCCGTTATTTATTTTTGTTTTCAAAATGAATATAAAAATTAGTGGGGTTTAATATTATCGTATGCTGAGGGGCCCAGAACTTTTAATGCAAAATATGCTCCAGATATACATTTATGTCTTAAAACATATCTTTAATAGTTTTGAACTTAAAAAAAAAACAGGTATAAACTCTGGATGACATTCCTGGAGAGAAAAGTAGTACGATGTTAATTTTTGAAGTGACTCCCTGCCCACTCTTTTAAAATATTGTATTTCTTTGTTCAAGCAGTGGGGATAATGTGTCCCACCCACAAATGCAATATCGAAATCTGAGGCTTCTTGAACCATCGGTGCATTTTTAGAAAAAGGTTCGTGTGTCTATATGTGTATCTGTAAATAATATCACTCAAAAATGAAATGAAATACTAAACTTATTATTTAAGAACAATATCTTGCAAACTGCACCTTAAGGAACTTATGAACGAAATACTATTCTTCTTCTTCTTATTCTCTACTGGCTCTAAATACTATTACTCCCCAAACTATTCTATCCGAAATATTTTTATGTGGTTTTGTTTCACTCAAAAATTACTCAATTTATCTTTATTGAACACCTATTCCAATACCAAAACCACCCCTTATATTAAAAATATTTTCTCTCATTTTGATTTACTAAAAATTGCGTTGACTGTCAATCCATGTTCATTCTGAATTATTTACGACACAATTTTGTATGACTAAAACTATAGATGAGTGAGATTACGTATGCAAGCAACTCCCGGGTGCGGCCAATCTGATCGAAGGATTTTCCTTCGGCGCTAGGCGAATGTTTTGTCTGAGTAGCCTGATCCACCAATTTTTATACTATGCTATGATCCAAAGTTAGGCAAAAGCTTGGGGCTAGACAAACATTTTCCACATAAAAATACAGGCGTCCCCGAAATATTTGATACGAATAAAGATACACATTGTATAAAGCTCATTAAAACAACTTGTGTCGAATAACTTCAGCCGTCAACTGTTCCGTACTGCCATGTTCCGCATTAATTCACGAGAAACAAAAGAAGGACCGTAGCAACGCATTTGGGGAGTCGGCGCAAAGCCCATAAACGGCACGAACGAAGGCGTTATATATCGAAGAGTAGTTTTATGTGTCATGGTTACTGGCTGCTGAAGAACAAAGTGAGATGCCAACTGAAATCAGAGCTGTAACAGCTGTGTGCAGGTGAGTGTGGGAAGAGTCACGCTTTTGGCGATGAAATCACGCACGTCATGATGTCATGTACCGTTGCTGTACTTTCTCATTACGTAAGTTAATTTGCGGTAGCGTTTTTGTTTTGTTTGCATCAAGGTCGCGGGAGCAATGAAACAAGCCTGGCTTTGGTCAAATATTTGCTACATTCACGCCGTTTCCCCTTACAAAATCGATTTCTTTATTGTATTTCTTGTTCTTAAATATCAGCGTTTACATATACCTATATTAATTCATTATGTATTTCGCTGTATGTGCAAGGGTAGTATAGGAAGTTGAAATGCTGTTTAATTCTTTTCATGACGTCACGAGAAGCAACTGTATGATAACCGCACTGAATGCACCTGTTGCGTACACTATTCACCTGTACGCAATTTATTCTTACAAACATTTATTCTATTATATACTTCATGTTAATTAAGATAAACGTTTGCTTTATTACACATTTCCTTGTGGACAAACTTGTATAGTAGCATACACTAGTAATTTGCTCATAAATGGCTCTAACAATTTTGAT
The DNA here is from genome assembly GCA_030765055.1 of Mantis religiosa. Lineage (NCBI taxonomy): Eukaryota > Metazoa > Arthropoda > Insecta > Mantodea > Mantidae > Mantis > Mantis religiosa. The sequence goes on along the minus strand of CM060950.1, from coordinate 460,533,213 downwards.
CAAAACACTATTTAACTAAGATATGAATTTTCATGAAAATGAAGCGCATATGTTAAAGCCTCCGAAGTCGTCTTTGTTCTAAATGACTTTTGTATAATTGATAAACCGTGAGAGAGACAAAATCTTATTGCATCGAAAATGTAGATCTTGTTAAAACATACAATTAGGTCAAATAAGTGTTAGGTAGAGTCAAACTGACAAATTCAATGCCATAGCCGAGATTTGAACGACGGATCTCATGGTCTCCGTCCGGTTGCTCTTAACCACTGAGCTACCATGTCAACATGTCAGTAAGACATTAAATTCTCCAACTGACTTGTGGTTTTCCCGGTAAACCATTAGGAGTTCCCATAACATTTGATACACCTAACTTAATGGCGACTTATTACGCTGTGACTCGGTGGATAGAGATCCGTGGTTCAAATCCCAGCTATGTTATTGAATTTTTCTGTCTGACTCTACTTTCCAAACCTTGTCCTGCACACAGTTATTGTGAAAGAACAATTAATTTCCAAATAAATATTTCTGTGGGGATAACCAATTCCAAGACACTTCTTATTTTGAATTATCAAATATTTATACGTTTCTGAAATTATGAAGGCGTTTTTCTTTTCTTTTTTGTCTCTTGGGCATGCAAGGAGAAAGCAATTTCAAAGGCCTCACATAGCGATGAGCTCTTAGAAGAGTTTACTATAACTTTGTACTGTTCCACTTGTATCTGAAGAATAGGATATGATAGATTTGGCAGTGCAACCAGTAAGCGCCAATTGGGGCATTCCTGGGAGGAAGGATGAGGCGAGTGGAGACAGAGGGTGGCCGACACAAAGTCAGGACAGTGTAGAGGGCAGGGTCCATACTATTCAATAGTCCACCTCGGTAGCGTAGATAGTAGCATGTCTGCGTCACGTTGAAGAGGTCCCGAGTTCGAATATCGGTCAGGGTGAGTTACCTAGATAAGGCTTTTTCCGGGGTTTTCCCTTATCCTTCAAGACGAATGTCGGGTAACTCTAAGCTCCATGGACCCTGGACTCATTTGAGCATCATTTCACCCAATTCATTCACCGTCCGATATAACTTAACGTTGGGGCGGACGTAAATTAAAAAAAAAAACTGCACCCTTGTCTTATGCCTCTATTAATTAAAATTGGTTCGGTTTTATGAACTCCTGTGTTTATTATTATTTTGGAGTTGCTATACATATTTTTGATTACTTTAATTAATTTCTGTGGATATCCACTATTTTCCATAATGTTCCATAGCTTTTCCCTATTAACAGTGTCAAATGCCTTGTAATATTTAGTCTACAATTTTTGTATTTCCTTCCCCATGCTACAACGTCTGTAATATGTTGCAAGTGTACAGGAAATGTGCTCCAACTCGGATATGGAGTTTTGGTCTAAATCCGTACGACAAATTGTGCAACTCGCATTGTTGGGAACGAGAAGTCGATGTTATATCGATTTAAAAAGCCACGTCGACACACAATGCAAGAGAGAGAGTGAGAGAGAGAGAACACAAAAGAAACGGGGGAAGTAGTCGTGCTGAAAATAGTACACTGCCACCTTGATCTCTTATTCATGATAGACGACGTCGACGCTGTGGGGATCAGAGGTGGCCATGTCTCGTTTGAACAAAGGGCTTCATCTATCCTTGTCTCTCCCATATGGCAAGATTTCTTTCTAAATAACGTACATTAACATGATCATCTACAGAAACTATTCAGATTTCATCATCTCACACACTCCATACCTTTTGTTACTTTGCTTCCATTCCATCACATGCAGTTCTCTACTCTTGTACAAAAGATATTTGTATTTCACGTTAACAGTGATAAACATTTGTAGAAATAGTTTTAGTTATACAGGGTGTCACCAAAAGGTGTGTCAAAACTTTGGGAAACATTTCTTGCATATAGAGGATAAAAGAATGTTATATGAACGTAGGTCTGGGAATTGCTGATTTTCTACAACTATGCTTACACGGCGAGATGTGTAGTACGTAGCTTTCCTGTGTTCATAACCCTACAACAGAACAGTGGTTTAATTGTACTGGCATTTCACCGTTGTTGTCATACTACAGTACAGTACTGTCTACCCACCACAAGAAGGCAAGAGAGAGCCTGCCTCGGTAGCGTGTCTGCCTCACGTTCAAGAGGTCTTGAGTTCGAATATCGGTCAGGATGAGTTACCTGGATAAGGTTTTTTCCAGCGGTTTTCCTTATCCTTCAAGACGAATGTCAGGTAACTCTAAGCTCTATGGAGCCTGGGCTCATTTGAGCACCATTTCACCCATTCCATTCATCGTCCGATATAACTTAACGTTGGAGGACGTAAACTGCAAATAAAAAAAAAAAGGCAAGAGAGGAATGAACGGGAGAAGGGTTTGAACTGTTTGTCCGCTCTGGTAGTGGAAATGAGTTTATAATCTTCGCAAAAGTTAAAAGCATATGCAGGCGGGCCGTATTGTAGACTCCAGCCAACCAAAGCTTGCCCCGCCTAGCAGCGCTGCCGAATGTAGTATTTTCTCGTGCGCCTGAACTGAGAACATAATATTAATTAATTAAGCTCGGATAAATGTTTGAAAAATGACAGATGTCAGTCTTATAACAAGAAAGAAATTCACTTTCTGATCATGACCGTACAAAAATCCTGTCTCTACGATACTTAGAACACGAGCGATGCACTTTTTATCTTCACACGTTATGGTTAAGTGTTACGGATATATATTTGAAAACCACGGATGTCAATCTTATAACAAGAAAGAAATTTACTTTCTGATCATGACCGTACAAAAAATCGGTCTCTACGATACTTTTTTTTTTTTTTTTTTTTTTTTTTTTTTTTTTTTGGCCTTCGGTAAAATCCCATATGGCCATCGTAGGGAAAAATAAGAAAAATAATGTAAGGAAAATTAAGAGGATGGGAGGAGACTAGATCTGTAGATCACTTTCTTTAAGAAATTGTAGAAGAGCTTGGTATACAGGTTTGTGGCATAACTGTAATATGGTGTTGACGCTAGCGGGAAAAGGAACAGACTGCTGAAGTAGGCGGCGGAGGAAGGAAGAACGGTGGGCTCGGTAGCGAGAGCAACTGAACAGGAGGTGATTGAGGTCAGCGGTTTCGCCTGGGTCATCAGGACATACAGAGGAATCGATGAGACGTAGTCGGTGTAGATGCGCAGGGTAACATCCATGTCCAAGTCGCATTCTAATAATGGAGGTGAGATGTCGACGTGCAATCCTGAAGCTGGAGAACCAAGGGGTCGTGGATAGATGCGTCTGAACGGCGGCGTAGTGTTTGCCTTTGATGGACTGCGAACGAATCCAGGCGTCATTCCAGCGACAATAGGCGTCACGATGAAGGACCGGGAAGAAATCCGTGAAGGGCAGTTGGTGGCCTTGGAAGGTGCCTTGGGTGAGTCCCTCTTTTGCCAGGCGATCGGCGATTTCATTGTATCGAATTCCGACATGCCCTCTGATCCAAAGGAAGTGAATTTGATGATCCAGCTATGGTAGCGTTGTAAAGATAACAGTGCATATCTCTCGTCCAGCGGGGAGATGAGAGTCTCTGCAGCACACTCTGCGCATCGGTTAAGATCGGCAGTTTGGGGAAGCCCTGAGAAATCCCATATTGCAAAGCGTCACGAATGGCCAGAACCTCCGCAGTGTAGCTGGAAGCCTCCATAGGTAGGCGGTATCGAGCCAGGTCATTCTACGATACTTAGAACACGAGTGATGCACGTTTTATTTTCACGTGGCTACGGTTAAATGTTACGGATAAATATTTGAATATTACACATGCCAATCTTATAACAAGAAAGAATTTTACTTTCTTATCATGACTGCACAAAAACCCTGTCTCTACGATACTTAGAACACGAGTGATTCACTTTTTTATCTTCACATGTTTATGATTACCCAACATCCATCGACTCAACACAGATAAGCCTGAAAAACAACACCTTTCTTTCTTTGCAATATCTAAAGCATAAATAATGCATCTACTATTAAAACAGAAGTCACGCACTTTGAAACAGAGTTAATTTTCAGTTCGTTTTCAGAGTAAAGGTGTTGTTTTGTTAAAGTGAATGGCAGCGTTAAGTCGTGTGTTGAACTCTGTTAATATTACATTAAATTATTACTGTACAAATATATTTTTCTTCGTTTTTTTGATCCGAGTGCGTAAACATGTCCTTGGAAGCTGGGACAAGTGATTTTTCGATCAACAAACGTGAAGTGATTCATTCTCAGGACAGAAAAATTATATTTAATATGAACAAGGCTTTACGAAAGTTCTCCAATCAGGATATAGGGCAACTGTAGAATTTTCAAAGTCCCAGCAATTAAATCTGTAACCTTGTGGTGTAAGTAGTGTACACACAGTGTCACAAATTTGTACTGAAGCAGCCTCATCCTTAGAAAATCAAATTCCGGCCGTTTTGTTTTTGTTTTTTTGTAATTTAGTCCTCCAACGTTAAGTCATACCGGACGATGAATGGAATGGGTGAAATGATGCTCACATGATCCCAGGATCCATGGAGCTTAGAGTTACCCGACATTCGTCTTTTAGGATAAGGGAAAACCCTAGATAAAACCTTATCTAGGTGACTCATCCTGGCCGAAATTCGAACTCGGGACCTCTTGAACGTGAGGCAGGCACTAGCGAGGCGGGCGCCCGGCCGTGGCATTGAACTTTTCATGTCGACACTATCAATAAAATTACACATATTTAAGATATTTCCCTGCTAAATAAAAGGTTCATTCTCAGTTTCTGGAAATGTGTTCAGAATTCCTCTTCATTCCGAATGACTTTTGAGTAACTGGTAAAATGTAACAGACAAAACCTTACCACACAACAAATGTAGATCTTGTAGTCATTTAAGTCAAATATAGTTTTTTGTTTAATTATTTTTAGATATCCCTTGTTACTCGTTTGAATTTTCATATACTTAAAAGTTATTATAATGTTAAAAGAATTAACTATCATTGTAAGAATAGTTTATATAAAAGTGAGTAGAGAATGTCATGTGAGGGTAACACTATAGACCTCCTTAAACTATATATTTTCAATAAAGTCTGTGTGTTCGAAACCGGGAAAACAAAATGCACTTTGATGTTTTACTGAGACAGACGCGGCGTCTATTTGTAGCGGTGCACATTTGAACTTCTAACGGTTGGAGAAGACAACTGCAGACAACTGCTAGCACAAAAACCACGGTCAAGGTCACCATTCTGTGAGTGTCACGTTCATTACACAATGTCTGTAACTATAAACAAACTTCTTACATTGCAAATAAGTTGGAATAGTATTGAAATAATTCAAATATTGTTACTCTTTCGTAATGTTGAAGAAACTTAACAAGAAATCTGTATTAAGGGTACTCAAACCAAGCTGTTTTTCGTATAGGGCACTTCGTAGAAAATTTTAAATACTTATTTAGTTTTTCTAATGAAAACATAGTAAATATATGATACTTTAATCAAAATCGTTTCTTTTTTCCCTTCCTGATCATGCAAGACAACGGAATATTAAAGGCATCACATAGCAACCAGCGTTTAAAAGTTTCGCGTTGTATTTGCAAGAAAATATATTAAAATAAGATCTGAAGCTTTCCTGGCGACGAATATCCTCAAGTTCTGGGGAAGCAAGTCAGGTGAAAAGACGATTAGAAATCGACGTTTCGAGAGAGTGCAAATATAATTAAATGTTATATAAATATAACACAAATATAAACAAAGACAAAGCACTACCAAAATTCGTATTACTGAACAAAAGACTGTTTTCAGTCAATTAAATGCCAGGTCAGGAGATGGAGTGAGTATAAAAATTAATTGAGTCAAAGAAACATAACTACTTAACTTGATTATCAAGCTGTACTGATCTGTGATTCTTAAGTCGACGGATTTCAATTTTAAGGCCGGTTTCCAAGGGGAGCTGAACTGAAATCCAGCTGAATTCTCGCCAAATACAACATCAGCACCATCCACAAGCCACCTCCGAAGATTAAATATCTGTTGAGACCAGTGAAACACGAACTGGGCTTCCAAGTTCCGGGAGTGTACCGCATTCCCTGTGAATGTGGGACACCGTATATAGGACAAACCGGAAGCACCATCGCTACCAGAATAAACGAACATGAACAGAGCAGTGGAGGACAGTACTGACATGGGGTGACACAAAGCTGTCCAGGGAGTGTGTGGGAAACTTCGCCAACCCCCTGCGTCTCAGGCCTCGGAGACTTACTCTCCTGTAGAGGACAGTACTGACATGGGGTGACATAAAGCTGTCCAGGGAGTGTGTGGGAAACTTCGCCAACCCCCTGCGTCTCAGGCCTCGGAGACTTACTCTCCTGTAGAGGACAGTACTGACATGGGGTGACATAAAGCTGTCCAGGGAGGGTGTGGGAAACTTCGCCAACCCCCTGCGTCTCAGGCCTCGGAGACTTACTCTCCTGTAGAGGACAGTACTGACATGGGGTGACATAAACCTGTCCAGGGAGGGTGTGGGAAACTTCGCCAACCCCCTGCGTCTCAGGCCTCGGAGACTTACTCTCCTGTAGAGGACAGTACTGACATGGGGTGACATAAAGCTGTCCAGGGAGTGTGTGGGAAACTTCGCCAACCCCCTGCGTCTCAGGCCTCGGAGACTTACTCTCCTGTGGAGGACAGTACGGACATGGGGTGACATAAACCTGTCCAGGGAGGGTGTGGGAACCTTCGCCAACCCCCTGCGTCTCAGGCCTCGGAGGCTTACTCTCCTATGGAGGACAGTACTGGCATGGAGTGTCATAAACCTGTCCAGGGAGGGTGTGGGAAACTTCTCCAAACCCCCTGCGTCTCAGGCCTCGGAGACTTGCTCTCCTGTGGAGGAGTATACCATCACCACATGCCTCACTCAACTGGCGATGAATTTCAATAGGGGTCACATCACGTACATGGAGAAAACGAATGATTACACGATGTTCTTGCAATGAAAACGTCGTCATTATAAGATTCGAAAACAGTCCTAACTTTCGTCGCTGGCACTAGAGTTATTAGAACTGTACAGTGCTGCCATCTCTGTCACGCATTAAGAAAGGGCCCACTTGTATTTTAAAATAAACCAGAAGTTCCTATCTAGTCCCAGTCCTGAAAAAATAGGTGTTATAACTTGAACGCACCTTGTATGTGTACCAATCATTGCTGAAATAGTAAAATATATGCATAAATATGCACAAATTATAAGGCTGTTCAATAAACAATGATCACAGTTTTGTTTTGACAACATACCTTTACTCATCCTCGTAATTTTGATGGTCCTTCTCAAAATAGTCTCCCCTGAATGCGATGTACTTGTCCCAGCGTTTCTGCCAGTCTTCAAAGACACGCTGGAAACCATTTTTGAGAGATCCTTCAAAATCGCCTCCGCAGCCTTCACCACAGCTTCTGATGATGGATAATGCCTCCCACGAAGGCGTTTCTTCAAGTTAGGGAATAGAAAAAAGTCACATGGGGCTAAATCCGGACTATAGCGAGGGTGAGGGATGTACTTCACCTTGATTTTTGCAAGATATTCAGCAACAACTTGGGCATTATGCGGCCGCGCATTATCGTGCTGCAGCATCCAGCCTGCTTCACGGAAATGTGGCACTCACTGAAATGTTCAGTATTTCAGAAAGTGATCGTAAGGTAATTCGTCGATCCTCTCTCACTATGATAGCAGCAGTGTTGATGTTTTCTTCCGTAAGAGCAGTAACTGGAGCACCGGGTCCACCTTCCTTTGAAATTGATTGTTCCCTTCTTTAAACATTTTAAATCACCTTCGAGCTGTGCTGTAGAGAAGAACAGACTCTCCATAGGCCTCCTGTAACATTGTATAGGCTTCAACTGCAGATTTGTTGAGACGAAAGCAGAATTTCAAAGCCGCATATTGTTCCTCGCGTGTTACCTCTATTGCAGAGGTAGGTAATACTGCACTTGTCTGGTTCTCACAGGCGGGAACCAGGAGTACCAACAATGAAACTACTACGGCGTGTTTGTTTCACATTAAGCTAACAGAGTATAATAAGATTGAATTTTAGTGCGAAAAATTATAAAAATTATGATCATTCTTTATTGAACAGCCCTCTTATTTAATTATGTACTATAAAAGTTCTGTGATAAACTCCTTACAATGTAGAATAAATGTACGACATGCATATGTTTAACTTTTAAGGGATAACACTGTTATTGGCAGGGGCTCCGGACATGAGGGTTACATGGATATATTGAATTTTTAGGTGGAATGCAATACTTGGTGTACGTACACAGTAGGAAGTAACGATTATCAATACAGGCCGTCGCCTTACGTAACATAATATCGGCGCCTGGCGTCCAGTTGTGCACGTTTGAACTTTGGCGGTTGGAGAACACTTGCACAGAATTGTTGTTTTTGTGCCAACATATCTGATGTCCAGGGTCACGATTCTGCAAGTGTCAAGTTCAACACGAGATACCAGTTACACAAACACGGCTCTAATGGCAGATAGCGAACCAGTGGAATCGATGTGTTAACGGAAACAGCAAGGAAAATAGGGCATTTTTAGGAAGAGAATACTTAGCCATAATATTCTCAGGAAATAAAAATGTATTTATTTAGGAGGGTGAGTCAAATGAAAACCTAAAATATTGTTTTAAATATTATTTATTGTGCAGAACTCCCCCACACTCAATGCAAGTCCTCCAGCGCTCACAAAGTGCATAAATGACTTTAGAAAAAAATTATTTTGGTAGTCCGCACAACAATTCATGCACCGCGTGGCGTACCTCTTCATCTTTCCTCCTATTGCGTCTTTGAGTGGTCCAAACATATGGAAATTATTTGGGGCAAGGTCTGGTGAGTATGATGGATGAGGAAGACACTCAAAATGCAGGTTTGTGATTGTTGCAACTGCTGTACGGGCAGCGTGGGGCCCTGCATTGTCATGTCCCAAAAGGACACTTGCTGAAAGCAATCCACGTCGCCTTGATTTGATTGCAGGCCACAGATGATTTTTAGGAGATCTGTGTATGACGCACTGGTGACAGTGGTCCCTCTAGGCATGTAATGCTCCAAAATGACGCCTTTTTCGTCCCAAAAGAGAGTCAGCATAACCTTCCCTGCTGATGGTTCTGTTCGAAACTTCTTTGGTTTAGGTGATGAGGGATGGCGCCATTCCTTGCTGGCTCTCTTCGTTTCCGGTTGGTCGAAGTGAACTAAGGTTTCCTCCCCAGTAACGATTCTTGCGAGGAAGCCATCACCATCCCGTTCAAAGCGATGAAGAAGCTGTTCACAAGCATCAACAAGTCGTTATCTCATTTCAGGAGTCAGCTGCCGTGGCAGACAATTTGTGAAACTGGAGCACATCATGTACAATGTGGGTTGCTGACCCATGACTAATCTGTAAACATGCTGCAATGTCATTCAGTGTCACATTCAGCGGTTGTCCTTCACTATGGCTTCAACTGCTGCAATCTTCTGTGGAGTCACAACTCGTTGTACCTGACCTGGACGTGGAGCATCTTCCACTGAAGTCACACCATTTGCGAACTTCCTACTCCATTCGTAGACTTGCTGATGTGACAAACATACATCACCGTACTGAATCTTCATTCGTCGATGAATTTCTATAGGTTTCTCACCTTCACTACTCAAAAAACTGAATAACAGAACGCTATTCTTCCCTGGTGAAAGTCGCAAGTAGGGCGGCCATTTTATACTGATAATACGACGGTATGTGTGCAACTGCAGTATCCTGCCACCTGCAGGCCATTTTGCATGCTGTTTGTAGCACGCTTACCAACTTACAGGGTAACGGCACGAAATTTCGATTTGTTGTTACCAACTTAAGGTTTTCATTTGACTCACCCTCTTATTATGTCAACATTACAGGTTTCTCCAATTAAAATGCTCATTTAAAAGCTACATCATCGTGTATATAAAATTAACTGGACATACACTTCGAACTAAGTGAAGTAACAAAAACAGAGAAGAAGAATTGGCAACGGCTAATGTATTAACAAAGAATCATAGGGCAAAACAAATCTTCTGATATTCACACTAAATATATTGTCACCAATCGCATTTTTTTATGTGTTGGAGCCGCGACGAGCAAGTGCCGGCGCGTGCGCAACAAAGAAGGGGACAGCGGTGCGAGCGCTGAACGCTTGCCGAGAGAGAGACGGTGATGCCTGGATAATTCCGCCTTTCTATTGCCGCCACGGAAGGCCTTGAAACGTCGGCGGCTTTCTAGAACAATGCCTGGAGGTATAAAAGCCGGCAAAGTGTTAGAACGAAGTCAGTTGCTAGTGAGTTGTTAATTGAGCTGCAGCTTTGCAGTAATTGTGAGTGTGTGGACATTTGAAGTGTAGCGCAGTGAATTCTTTTGTTTGTTTACGTGTGGCAGTGTAACAAGGCGGCCGTAAAGACTGCGTCTGTGTATGTTACGTCACTTTGCTGTTGTAAGGGGTGTACAAAGCCTCTTTTTTCCGAAATAAAGAGCATTTTAAATGTATGCAAACAAGACTTTTAATTTATATTAGTGTAGATATTGTTTAGAAGAGTTATAGTGGCTGTCCCCGTAGCTTAGTCGGTAGAGCACCTGCCTGTCGTGCTAAGGGTCCCAGGTTTGATTCCCGGTGGTGGGAGTGAGGATTTTTCTCCAACCAAGATAATTCCTCATCTTCCCCAGAGTCTGGAAGTATGACTGAGAGTGTGAAGGTGTGCGTGATTTAATGATTAAAACCCAACGAATACAAGTTAACACCTTCGATATCTTCCAAAGGAGAACGGCCACCAATGTGACCATTGTAGTTAAAGGTGGAGTATACGTGGAACAAATAAAAAAAGAATAAATATAATACAATAACAACTATATAAAATGCATTTGACATTTAGGGTTTACTAGTTATAGCAAAAGTCACCAAGAATGAACAGGACTTCAAATAATATTCCCAGAAAATATCTGTAAATAAATGACAAAAATACTGAAACATTCAAACCAATACACATCTGGGAAATAAACAAATGCCACAAAAAAGTTAGAAATTAATTGTTCTTTCACACTGGCCGTGTGTAGGCTACCACTGCGCTACTATGGCCAACGTGCCAATATGACATTAAATTCTCCAACTGTGGAGACCAGAAGATCCGTGGTTTAAATCCCGGCTATGGCATTTAAATTTTCAGTCTTACTCTATCTTTCCATATTTTAGCCTACACACGGCCAGTGTGAAAGAACAATTAATTTCCATTAATTGACCTAGTAGTGGTCCGAAATATAACGCCCGGGCCATAAAGTACTTACAGCATAGTAAGTCGCCATTAAGGTAGTTGTCTCACGTGTTTATGAGAACTCCTAGTGGTTTACCGGAAAAAATACGAGTCAGTTGGAGAATTTAATGTCATTTTGGCATGTTGGCCTTAGTAGCTCAATGGTTAGAGCGGCTGGACGGAGACCAGAAGATCCGTGGTTCAAATTCCGGCTATGGCATTGAATATTTCAGTCTGACTCTACGTTTCCACACAAAAAAGTTGTTTTAAAATGAATTCTGTACATTCTCTTATAGTTTATTCCATGTTTACATAGCTGGTGTTGCACGCCTAATCAAACTTAAACTTGGAACTTATAAATTATAATAATTTAGCGTCCCTTTAATTAATATAGATATCCAGGTTTTAAAAAATGTCTATCTGATTCAGTGTACCAATACTTTACTTCCTCTTCTTCCAAAACCGGATCCTTACAGGTTGGCAGCACTGAGAACACACGTTCACATGTGTGATCGACAGTTGTTTCAGATAGGAAATACACGATAACCAAATAAGTAAATTAATTAACCATAGTAATAATATGTTTTTGGCATGTTGTTGTGACGGATGAAGCTCATTAAGGGAGATTATGTCATCTTGAAACAGTTCCAAGTTCAAGTTTGATTAGGCGAGCTGTTAACACCAGCTATGTAAACATGAAGAACGTCACGCAACTGTCTTTTTCTTCCTCGTGTCAATGTATCCAACCCATTAAGAAGATAACTTGAAAAAAAATCTTATACTCTATTTAATTGAAAGAAATCTTTACAGAAATAATTACATACAGCGACAGTCAACTGTTTAAAAACTGGACAGTATATATTCGCTTCATTCTGAAGGAAGTTTGAATGCGTGAACTATAAGAGACTGTAGAGAAATCTTTTTAAATCATAATTTTTTTACGAGGGTGGTCTGAAATCCTTCCGACCGCAACACCAAATTGGCGCCACTCGTAAATAAAAGCTAGTGCATTTCGTTTATTAATCTGTTGACAGTTACTCACAGAAATTTTAGCCATTTTGGACGCTCAGTTGTTATGTAACGGTCGTTTGAGTGAGTTGAGGTGAGTGGTTTTGTGAAAAAGGACAAAATCAAGTATCGAGCTGACACTAAATATTTGTTTTTGAAAGGCAATACGCCTACGCAAATCAACGATGAGTTGGATTCTGTGTATGGGGACTTTGCACCATCATTTACCACAGTGAAATTTTGGGCAGCTGAATTTAAACGTGGCCGTAAGAGCTTGCGAGCCGATGAACGTTCGGGACGTCCAAAAACTAAAACTACCGAAGATAACATCGCCAAAGTTTACCAAATGGTCTTAGACGACCGCCGAATTAAAGTGAGAGAGATAGCAGAGGCTATGATCATGTCAAAAGAACATATTTGTCACAAATTAAATCAACATTTAGACATGAGAAAGCTATCCGCGCGTTGGGTGCCGTGTTTTCCCTCGTTAGATCAAAAAACGTGTTCGAATGATTATTTCCAACGCACTATTGGCGCAATAAATCCGAATTTTGACGCCGATTAATTACTGTAAATGAAACTTGGATACACCATTATACGCCAGAAACAAAAATAGAGTCCAAACAGTGAACTGCAAAGAGGTAACCGGCTCAAAGAAAAAAAAAAAAAAAAGGACTGTTTTTTTTTCTGCTGGGAAAGTGATGGGGACGGTCTTTTGGTATATCTTCAAAAAGGAAAAAAACAAAAACTTTACAGAAACATACCACACATAATTACTTAACAAGCTGAAGGCAGAACTTGCGGAAAAACGGCCACATTTGCAGAAAAAGAAAATCCTGTTTCACCAAGACAACACACCGCCTCACACCTCAGCAGCTGCAATGGCGAAAATCCACGAATTACGGTTTGAACTGCTTGATCATCCGCCTTACTCATCAGATCTAGTCCTAAACGAGTTCTTTTTGTTCCTTCATCTGAAAATTGCGCTCGGAGGACAGATTTTCGTCAAAGGAAGAGGCAGTCACCTCCGTGAACAATTATTTTGTAGAGAAAAACGCAGAGTACTATTTGGACGGGTTACAGAGATGGGAGCATCGCTGGGAGAAGTGTGTAGTGTTACAAGGAGAATATGCTGAAAAATAATAAAAACAATTTCTGAAAGAAATGTCTTGTATCTTTATTGGGACTTTTTTTGTTGTAATTTACGTCCTCCAACCTTAAGTCATATCGGACGACGAATGAAATGGGCGAAATGATGCTCAAATGAGACCGGGGTCATGGAGCTTAGAGTTACCTGACATTCATATTTTAGGAAATAAACCTTATCCACGTAACTCAGCCCGACCGAGATTCGAACTCGGGACCTCTTGAACGTTAGGCAGATATGTTATTATCTAAGCTACCGAGGCTACCCAGACGCCTATTGGGCGTTTTTTACTGGGAATATTGTTTGAAGTTCTGATCATTCTGTGTGACTTTTGCCATAACTAGTAAACCGTAAGAGATGATCAAAACTTTATTACAAAAATGTTGATCTTGTTGAAAGAATGTTAAACGCATTTTATATAGTTACATATATATTCGCTTCTCAGTGTCCAGCACATGTAAAGTGAGTGAAATATCAAAGCAATCGGAGAGCCACGCGATCTTAAAACATTTTTTTTTAAATCGACTGTACCCTTCTGTTGTCACTGTTACAACAAAATATGTAATAAAACCTTCTGTACAATTTTTTTTGACCAATAAAGTACACTAAGTGCCCACCTCTCTAGCGTACGTGGTAGTATGTGTGCCTAAAGTTTAAAAGCTCCCGAGCTCGAATCTCAGTCAAGATAAGCTTTTTACGGGGTTTTCCCTTATCTGAAAGACGAATATTTAGTTCCTCCAAGCTCTATTTACCCTGTACTCATTTGAATATCATTCCATGCATCGTCCAATATGACTTAACGTTGGAGGTTTTCTCCTATGCTGAAAGATGAATGTCTGGTAACTCCAAGCTCTATGTACCCTGTACTCAGTTGAATCTCATTTCATTCATCGTTTGATGTCTTAACGTTGGAATTTTTCTCCTATCCTGAAGGATTAGTGTCTGGTAACTCCAAGCTCTATGTACCCTGTACTCATTTGAATCTCATTTCATTCATCGTTTGATGTCTTAACGTTGGAATTTTTCTCCTATCCTGAAGGATTAGTGTCTGGTAACTCCAAGCTCTATGTACCCTGTACTCAGTTGAATCTCATTTCATTCATCGTTTGATGTCTTAACGTTGGAATTTTTCTCCTATCCTGAAGGATTAGTGTCTGGTAACTCTAAGCTCTATGTACCCTGAACTCATTTGAACATCATTTCATTCATCCTCCGATATGACTTAACATTGGAGTGTTTCTCTTATCCTGAAGGATTAGTGTCTGGTAACTCCAAGCTCTATGTATCCTGAACTCATTTGAACATCATTTCATTCATCGTCCGATATGACTTAACGTTGGAGTGTTTCTCTTATCCTGAAGGCTTAGTGTCTGGTAATTCCAAACTCTATGTACTCTAGGTTTCCCTTATCCTGAAAGATGAACGTCCGGTAACTCTAAGCTCTGCGTACCTTGTACTCATTTAATTTTTTTTTTTTTTTTTTTTTTTTTTTTTTTGCTTGTTTCATTTATACCCCGCCTTTAACTGCTATGGTCATATCGGCGGCCGTTCTCCTTTGCAACATACTGAAGGTGTTAACTCGTCATCTTTGGTTTTTTTTAATCATTATATCACGCACACAATCACACTCCAATTCATACTTACAGACTCTGGGGTAGATGGGGAATTATCTTGGTCGGAGAAAAATCCCCACCTTCACCGCCGGGAATCGAACCCGGGTCCCCTAGCACGGTAAACATTATTTTATTCATCGTCCGATATGACTTAACGGTGGAGTTTCTCTGTTATCCTGAAAGATGAGTTTCAGGTAACTCTAAGCTCTATGTATCCTGTACTCATTTTAGCATCATTTCATTCAGCGTCGGATGTGACTTAATGTTGGAGGTGTTCCCTTATCCTGAAAGATGTATGTCAGGTAACTATGTACTCTGTACTCATTTAAATATTTTGTTCAACGTCAGATATGGCTTGACGTTGAAGGTTTTCTTTTATCCTGAAAGATGAATGTCTGCTAACTCCAAGCTCTATGTACCCTGTACTCATTTGAAAATCATTTCATTCATCGTCCAATATGACAAAACGTTGGAGGTTTTCCCTTATCCTGAAAGATATCTGATAACTTTAAGCGCTAAGTAACCTGTACTCATTTCAACATCATTTCATTCAGCGTCAGATATGACTTAATGTTGGAGGTGTTCCCTTATCCTGAAAGATGAATGTCAGGTAACTCTAAGTCCTATGTGCTCTGCACTCATTTGGCGAAATTACATTCATCGTCCGATATGGCTTAACGTTGGAGTTTTCCTCTTATCCTGAAGGATTAGTGTCTGGTAACTCCAAGCTGTATGTAACCTGGACTCATTTGAAAATAATTTCATTCATCGTGCGATGTGACTAAACTCAAAAAACGTAAGACATAGACAAAATCTTATTATAAAGAAAAGACTGTATCTCCTAAAACACACAATTTGTGAAATACATTTACATAATTTAGAGTTAACCATTTGCAGTTTATTTATTCCCTGTAAATATTTGTTGTTGTTTTTTTTATTTGAAAGTACAGTTCTAAATTATGAAGTCATTGTTTAATTTTGTCCTAGGGGTGTAAAGATGCCGGAATGTCAGAGTTATCACATAGTCATCAGTTCAAAGAAGAGCTCTCTGTATTTTTATAGCACCTACATAAGGAAAGCCTGTATCTCGACTTTCAGTACGATGGAGAAAAAAATTCATGTGAATGTTACACATCGTATTATTGAAAATGGAGATGAATTTGGGTGTTGTGTATGAACTGGATTCTCAGTGAGAGGAATGTCATGTCGGCCTTCTAGTACAATCGCCACTAATGTATTCTGTGCATTCACTCCAGCAGTGTACAGTCAGTGCAAGACACAGCGCTCTCTACAGGCCTACTGCGTCTTCTTCTTATCTCTTAGTCCCCTCGCTTTCTCTTCACATTTCTACACACGAATCTTTATTCAGAAAGACAAATGTTGTACAAATAATGTTTTATTGTGGTTACAAAATACTGTACATACAGAAAACTGAATCTATAGTGAAATGTTTAAATGCCAGTCGATATATGGTGGCCTTAAAATACGATACTCTTTCCAAGGTTTGATAACAAACAATACAATAGTGACAATACACAAAAGAACATAAAAATTGGCATCATGAAAATAACTGATATCACCAAAGGCATTGTGAACTCACATGATATCTTCTTAATCACTCTCCCACGAAGTATTCATAAACCCGTGTAATTTTACAACCTCCAAAGTTAAGTCATGTCGGTGTTTGAAAGAAATAATATTCAAATGAGTCCAGACTACACAGAGCTTAGGGTGATCAGACATTAATCTTTAAGGATAAGGGAAAAACTCCAATGTTGTCATATCTGACGATGAATGAAATGATATTCAAATGAGTCCAGACTACACAGAGCTTAGGGTGATCAGACATTAATCTTTAAGGATAAGGGAAACACTCCAATGTTGTCATATCTGACGACAAATGAAATGATATTCAAATGAGTCCAGACTACACAGAGCTTAGGGTGATCAGACATTCATCTTTCAGGATAAGGGAAAAACTCCAATGTTTACATATCTGACGTTGAATGAAATGATGTTCAAACGAGTCCAGGATACATAGAGCTTAGAGTGATCAGACATTCATCTTTCAGGATAAGGGAAAAACTCCAATGTTGTCATATCTGACGATGAATGAAATGATGTTCAAATGAGTCCAGGGTACACAGAGCTTAGAGTTACCAGACTTTCATCTTTCAGGATAAGGGAAAACCTTACACGTTAAGTCATATCAGACGATGAATGCAATGATGTTCAAATGAGTCCACGATACACAGAGCTTGGAGCTACAAGACATTTATGTCTCAGTATAAGAGAAAACGTTCAACTTAAGTCATATCTCACGATGAATGAAATGATGTTCAAATTAGTCCAGGATACATAGAGCTTAGAGTTACCAGACATTCATCTTTCAGGATAAGGAAAACCTTAGGCATTAAGTCATATCGGACGATTAATGAAATGATGTTCAAATGAGTCTAGGGTACATACAGCTTAGAATTACCAGACTTCCATCTTTCAGGATAAGGGAAAACCTTAGACGTTAGGTCATATCGCACGCTGAATGAAATGATGTTCAAATGAGTCTGGGGTACATACAGCTTAGAGTTACCAGACTTCCATCTTTCAGGATAAGGGAAAACCTTAGACGTTAGGTCATATCGCACGCTGAATGAAATGATGTTCAAATGAGTCTGGGGTACATACAGCTTAGAGTTACCAGACTTCCATCTTTCAGGATAAGGGAAAACCTTAGACGTTAGGTCATATCGCACGCTGAATGAAATGATGTTCAAATGAGTCTGGGGTACATACAGCTTAGAGTTACCAGACTTCCATCTTTCAGGATAAGGGAAAACCTTAGACGTTAGGTCATATCGCACGCTGAATGAAATGATGTTCAAATGAGTCTGGGGTACATACAGCTTAGAGTTACCAGACTTCCATCTTTCAGGATAAGGGAAAACCTTAGACGTTAGGTCATATCGCACGCTGAATGAAATGATGTTCAAATGAGTCTGGGGTACATACAGCTTAGAGTTACCAGACTTCCATCTTTCAGGATAAGGGAAAACCTTAGACGTTAGGTCATATCGCACGCTGAATGAAATGATGTTCAAATGAGTCTGGGGTACATACAGCTTAGAGTTACCAGACTTCCATCTTTCAGGATAAGGGAAAACCTTAGACGTTAGGTCATATCGCACGCTGAATGAAATGATGTTCAAATGAGTCTGGGGTACATACAGCTTAGAGTTACCAGACTTCCATCTTTCAGGATAAGGGAAAACCTTAGACGTTAGGTCATATCGCACGCTGAATGAAATGATGTTCAAATGAGTCTGGGGTACATACAGCTTAGAGTTACCAGACTTCCATCTTTCAGGATAAGGGAAAACCTTAGACGTTAGGTCATATCGCACGCTGAATGAAATGATGTTCAAATGAGTCTGGGGTACATACAGCTTAGAGTTACCAGACTTCCATCTTTCAGGATAAGGGAAAACCTTAGACGTTAGGTCATATCGCACGCTGAATGAAATGATGTTCAAATGAGTCTGGGGTACATACAGCTTAGAGTTACCAGACTTCCATCTTTCAGGATAAGGGAAAACCTTAGACGTTAGGTCATATCGCACGCTGAATGAAATGATGTTCAAATGAGTCTGGGGTACATACAGCTTAGAGTTACCAGACTTCCATCTTTCAGGATAAGGGAAAACCTTAGACGTTAGGTCATATCGCACGCTGAATGAAATGATGTTCAAATGAGTCTGGGGTACATACAGCTTAGAGTTACCAGACTTCCATCTTTCAGGATAAGGGAAAACCTTAGACGTTAGGTCATATCGCACGCTGAATGAAATGATGTTCAAATGAGTCTGGGGTACATACAGCTTAGAGTTACCAGACTTCCATCTTTCAGGATAAGGGAAAACCTTAGACGTTAGGTCATATCGCACGCTGAATGAAATGATGTTCAAATGAGTCTGGGGTACAGCTTAGAGTTACCAGACTTCCATCTTTCAGGATAAGGGAAAACCTTAGACGTTAGGTCATATCGGACGATGAATGAAATGATTGTCAAATGAGTCCATGATACACAGAGCTTGGAGCTACAAGACATTTATGTCTCAGTATAAGAGAAAACGTTCAACTTAAGTCATATCTCACGATGAATGAAATGATGTTCAAATTAGTCTGGGGTACATAGAGCTTAGAGTTAGCAGACATTTATCTTTCAGGAAAAGAGAAAACCTCCAACGTTGTCATATGGGACTATATATGAAATGATGCTTAGATGAGTCTAGGCTACATAGAGCCCGCCTCGGTAGCGTGGTGGTAGAGTGTCTGCCTCACGTTCAAGAGGTCCCGAGTTCGAATCTCGGTCAGGGCGACTTACCTGGATAAGATTTTTCCGGGGTTTTCCCTTATCCAGAAAGACCGATGTGGGGTAACTCTAAGCTCTATGGACCTCGGACTCATTTGAGCATCATTTCACCCATTCCATTCATCGTCCAATATGACTTAACGTTGGAGGATGTAAAATTACAAAAAAGAAAAAAAACTGCTTTAGTATAATGGAAAACCCCGGAAAACTCCTTACGCAGATAATTCATCTGTTTCAACTAGGGACCTCTTGAATGTGAGGTAGACTTGCTACCACTATGCTACAGAGGCGGGCCACTCTCTTACGGTTTATATCAACGACTTTCAGAATGAATGGAATTCGCAGGCTGCTAACAGAAAATTTAAGTTGTACATTTCATTTGTCATGAAAATGTGTTGCATGCTTATAAAGTTAGAGGTTACTGTTCTGCCATTTTTATTATTTTTCATGTGATCAGGCTGAGTGCGCCTGCATGTCTCCATGTGCCTGTGGACAGTATAATTCAACAATGAAATTTGGTATAAATACGAGGTGCGCACACCTCCTTTTTTTCTGGACTGCGACCAGATAGGAACTTCTGGTTTTTCGTTAAAATACATGTGAACTCTTTGTGAATACGTGACAGAGATGGCAGCACTGTCCAGTTTATAGAACTATAGTGGCAGCGACGAGAGTTAGGACTGTTTTTGATACTTAAAATGGCGACGTGTTCATTGCAAGAACAGGCTGTAGTCATTCGTTTTCTCCATTTTCGTGTTGTGACGCCTATTGAAATTCTTCGCCGGTTGAGTGAGGAATGCGGTGAGGGTACCATGGATGTGTCTAATGAGTGTTGCTGGTTGCGACAGTTCAATGAAGGCAGAACATCGTGTGACAACAAACCAAAACAGTTGCAGACATCGCCTCCAAAATTGGCATTTCCGTGGGATCTGTGCACACAATCCTGCATGAAGATCTGAAAATGCTCAATTGGAGATCCTCTAAAACAATGTTTTCCACTCACTGGATCATATCGTCAGACTGGCTGGTGCAAGGCCGTGACTGTCTTGGTTTGTTGTCACACGATATTCTGCCTTCATTGAACTGTCACACCCAGGAAGGCACATTAGACACATCCATGGTACTATCACCACATACCTCACTCAACTGGCGATGAATTCAATAGACGTCACAACACGAAAATGGAGAAAATGAGTAATTACACGATGTGCTCGCCATTTTAAATATGGAAAGCAGTCCATACTCTCGTCGCTGTCACTGATTCACAAAGACTCCACGTATATTTTAAAAGAAACCAGAAGTTGCTATCTGGTTCTGAAAAACTATATGTATTATAAGTTGAACGCAAGTCTTATCAACTTCAATAGGTTCCAAAGATAAGTTACGAAGATTAATCTAAAAAGGTGCCAAACCCAAATTACGCTTTTCCTTGGAGTTATCTTCCCTTAGTTTTTTTTTTTTTTTAAATATTCGGTCAAGAATGCCTCTAATAAAATTTTATTTAATTACCATAGACTATAGATTTTTACGTGGAAAATAAAATGTTTGTTTTGGCTTTTCTGGAAGTAACGAGAGAAGTCCACTTCCTTCAGAAGGACCTTTTATAATTTTGGATAACTAGCAAACGTTAATGCAATGAATGAAAACGTTCTACCCAGAAATGTAAATCTCTTTTAAAAAGTCTACGAGGGTTGTTCAATAAAGAATTATCATAATTTTTTACGGTCATAATTTTTCGCACTAAAATTCAGTCTTATTATATTTTGTTAGCTTAATGTGAAACAAACACGCCGTAGTAGTTTCATTGTTGGTACTCCTGCTTCCCGCCTGTGAGAACCAAGCAAGTTCAGACATGTACAGTATCACCTACCGCTACAATGGAGGTAAAATGCATTTAAAGTTGATGTTAGAGGAAGATCCGGAGTTTCTTTCAAACTTAATCACTGCTGATGAAACTTGGCTACATCATTTTGATCCTGAGAACAAACAGCAAAGCTCAGTGTGGAAATCTCTTTCATCACCCCCCCGCCAAAAAAAAAGCAAAAGTGGTTGCTTCTGCTGGGAAAGTTATGGTCATCTCATTCTTTGATATTCATGGAAGGGTTTATTAGCATGTTGTACCTGCACACACATCAGTAACTGGACAATACTACAGGGATGTACTGAAAATATTGCAAGTCCGTATCAGGCGCAAAAGACCACATTTCTGTGAAGCAGGCTGGAGGCTGCACCACGATAATGCGCGGCCGCATATTGCCATTGTTGTTGCTAAATATCTTGCATAAATCAACGTGCATCCCTCACCCTCCCTATAGTCCGGATTTAGCCTCATGTGACCTTTTTCTATTCCCTAACGTGAAGAAACGCCTTCGTGGGAGTCATTATCCATCATCAGAAGCAGTGATGAAGCTGCGGATGCGATTTTGAAGGATCTCTCAAAAAATGGTTTCCAGCATGTCTTTGAAGACTGGCAGAAACGCTGGGACAAGTGCATCGCATTCAGGGGAGACTATTTTGAGAAGGACCATCAAAATTATGAGGATGAGTAAAGGTACGTTATAAAAAAAAAAAAAAAAAAAAAAAAAAAAAAAAAAAAAAAATTGTGATCATTCTTTATTGAACAGTCTTCGTAATTCTAATGCGTTTTCTTCATGGCATAAGCAATTTCGGAGATATCGTTATGAATAGTTGGAATTACTTTGTCATTCTTTTGAAATTATGTCGACATTCAGTTGCTTATGATTGCATCGAAAGAATATGCAAATTAAGCACAGTATGTAGCGATGAGACTATCACTGTTTCCTTTGTATCTATAACAGAAGGTGTAGATAGAAAAAAAAGTTTTTCTAAGAAAAGTTTGAATAGCCACTAATAAACTATGAGTTAAAGTAACCTGAATGCAGCACAGATTGTTTGATTCCTCACCGGAAGTGGGATTATCAGCACGTGGTATAATAATGTAGCCTAATGGCCTCTTGTCCATAGTATTCTTTTGAATACAGCACATTCCTATTTATGGACAACCGGAGAAGCTTATTCATTTTTGGCGACCTATTTTACTAATACGCACCATAGATACCAATGGATTTTATTAGTTTGATCTGAATCGATCTGTCATTTATTTTGAGATCAAGTTAGTTGCAGAACATGCACACATCTTTAGAAGGGCAAGGCGGAGGTGGCTTGGTAGAGGTTTTGAAGCCGGGAGGGAGAGTGCTCATAAAAGTTTACTTAGCGACCAGCACTTGAAACACCATTGTATCTACAGGAATATATGTAATAACATTATTTTTACAAATATTTATCTGGAGTAACACGAAGTAGATAAAAGTAAGAATAGCTTGTACAAAAGTAAGTGGAGAAAGCTATGTAAGTAGAACACAAGATTATTTCAAATGCATGATTCTTACAGAGAAAAAACATAAGTATATTTAAATTTCTCTGTGTTTCTCTAACCTTATTTTTATGACACAGTTTTGTGTCCTAGGAGCGAAGGCTAAAGGAAGGCACATTGTGTTGCCTAGGCACTAGAACAAACGCGTGTGGGTGTGGCCGTAGAGCTCATCTCCAATTTGTAACAGAATCTCATTGTTACGAGACAAAGAACACCTGAGCTCTGTCGGTTGGGCGTTCAAACATAAGCAGCGCTGGGCTCGTCTTTCATAAACATGTCGAATACAACCACAAAAATGTTACCTATGTGGAGCCATTATTTGGTAAATGGTTCTTAAGTGCCTCTTTCTGTTATCTATTTAATGTTAATTGAGATGAACAATTATAGAAATAGTTTTTATTAAATATTTGCTTATATAAACTGTCTGAATAATAATGCAGACGAACAACAGATAAGCGGTGTTACGTCACCATTCCAGTAGGTATCGTTCGGCAGTTGTCTCTTACAGTGCGCGGGTTCCAATCAAGTGAAAATGTAGGCTGGCAGTGCACCTGCCTGACGTGCTAGGGGTACCGGGTTCGATTCCCGGCTGTGGGGGTGGGTATTTTTCTCCGACCAAGATAATTCCTCATCTTCACCAGAGTCTGGAAGTATGAATGAGAGTGCGAATGTGTGCGTGATGTAATGATTAAAACACAACGAATACGAGTTAACACCTTCGATATCTCTCCAAAGAGAACGGCCACCGATATGACCACTGCAGTTAAAGGTCATATGGTCATACCTCACAAAGTAGAAAATTAATATTGAATGAGGTAATACAATATACCAATGAAACAAAATTTTTGGGGGTAATTATTGACAAATTTTTAAGCTGGAAGCCGCATATTCAGTATATTACTGCAAAAATTAATAAAGCCCACTACATAATATCAGTGCTAAGGAAAATTTGTAATACACAAACATTAAAGCTTATTTACTATTCATATGTGCAGTCTTATCTTGCATATGGTATCTTTATCTGGGGATCAGCTACCGAAATAAAAGATTTATTTGTAACACAAAAGAAAATAATAAGAAGAATGTTTAATCTAAGTAAAGGGACTCATTGTATGAAATATTTTAAGGAAAATAATATACTAACTCTGCCATGTCTGTATATCTTAGAAACCGTATGCTTTATAAACAACAACATACAATATTTTCAAACAAATAACACTATTCATGAACATTATACTAGGAATAATACTAAATTACATATACTGGGATCAAGATCAAATAAAAAACTTAACTCAGTACTTCATAAAGGGGTTCACATGTACAACTTAATCTTAAAGAAAATCAAAAACAATGATAAGAAAAGATTCAGAAGAGATGTGTAATCATTTTTAATAAATCAGTGCTTCTATAGTACTCAAGAGTTCTTTGAATATTTTAGACACCAGATTAAGTAGAGTAAATGATTACATGAGAATAATTTTATGATACTAATGGTTGACAATTCATGTAAGTTTTCTGTATCTGTTGACATTGATACAATTTAATATGATTATTGCATGCAGAATTAATTCTGTATTTGCTGAATTTCTAGTTTGTATTGTTTGTACTGTATCTTGAAAAAGCAAATATTTCTGTACAGAAATTAAATGCTAAATAAATAAATAAATAAATAAGTAAATGCTCCAAATGCAAAATGGGACTGATGAATATTAAGAGAGACAGACATGGAAAAGAAAAAGGAACTAAGAACCATGTACAGACTACACAAATTGCGTTCAAAAAGGTTTTATCGGATACTGAAAGAGAAAAACGTCGAGGCAATCACTATTTACTTAGATATGCAGCAAGGCATAGAATCTGTGCATAATGATTCCATCTAAAACCCATAACAAAGAATGACAGTTCCTTGTATACATGGTTGGAAACTGAATCTGCTAAAGGCTGCAAATAGGTTGCCTCAGCTTTGCACCTTTTCTCGTTGGAACTGGAAGAACTACAGTCCTTATACCATTCGTTTATTGTCAGACTCTTGCTCTGGTCAGAACAAGAATAGTGTGATGATGTTCATGCTTATTGCCTTCTTGGAGAAGAGTTAAAAAACAAATCCCGCATTTCACATATCTACCCAAAACGTGGGCATAGTTATATGCCTCCTGATAGAATGAGCAAAGAAAAGAAAAAGGATGTTCAAAATCTAGCTAAATCTTTTTGAAATTCCAGAAACTGCAAAAGAATTTTAAGAAGATTTACTAGAAGGTACCAATAAAGGTTAAAGCTTACTTATTAATATTATGTGAAATTTCTTTGTATTCAATATGTTATATAAATAAAACAAAATATTATATTGTTATTGTGAATGTATCTGTTTCATATAACCTTGCCCCGCTGACATGTATCACTCCGCGTGCAACTAGCTTCCCCCTCATCCTAATTGGCTAATGCTTTCGCGCCATAGGCTATAGGCTGTG
The DNA here is from genome assembly GCA_030765055.1 of Mantis religiosa. NCBI lineage: Eukaryota > Metazoa > Arthropoda > Insecta > Mantodea > Mantidae > Mantis > Mantis religiosa. The sequence continues at coordinate 460,507,947 of CM060950.1, read as the reverse complement.
CCTTCCCGTCACACTTAAAACTGCAGTGAACGCCATAATAATTGCCAGGAAGATAGATAAAATCATACAAATAAGAATATGAAGGCATGCAAAAATAATGAAGTTTATAATGAAACTGAGCAAGTTGAAACTAAGTGAATGAGCAATGAAACTGAAACAAGTTTATAATGAAAGGCCTTCGGCCTTTTACACTGGGATTTTTTCAAACCAGCATACATGCCTTGCAAAAATGTTAGTCTTTCAGTCTTAAAAGTCGTGTCACGCCATACTTATCGTGTGTCCTTCATTCACCCAAGTCTCGTCAAGGTAGTATATTTTGCGACTTGTATCTCGGTACAGTCTGATTGTCCTTAAATAACGTCTTCGCCACACAGCAATATCGCCCCTGGAGTGGTAAGTTTTCCTGTTGTCTCAATTTCATGTTGCGATGTTCTTACGTACCTAACACACCTGTAAGTTCAGAGCACAGCTGTTCGACTTCTCTCACTGACAAAGACGGATTCTTCTCTGTGAGTGCATTAAACACATGCACCACAATTCTTTTTTTCGCCGCTTTGTAAAGGTTTTCCCTTGCGATGCTTCAGCGAAAAATTGGCGGTAGACTCTGCCATTATACACACGCAATAAACGATCAATAAAATAATTTAGCTCTCGCACTCGACACAATCGAATGGCGATATATAACTAATCCAGTTCAAAACAAGGTCAGTGATAAAAGCTATATAAACAAATATGTCATCACTACCGCTAAATCACGTGCTATCGTGTCATGTGCTTGAGAGCAAAGGAACCTCCTCTTTACTTCGTTTAAGAATTAACATGCATTTCAGATAAATCAACTCTGTTGCGTAATATATTCATTTCAAACAGTTACGAAAATATAAATTTGACAATTCTCTTCCAACATATAAAGACATATCACCATGTTCAATAACGAACTAATTTTTACCGCACAACAGTCTGCACCACAACAGCAGCCAATGAGATGTGATAAGGTCACGTGACCATTAAGAGATACGGGGCAAGCTTACGTGAATCAAGGATTAAGTTTATACCTAATGAAGTAATCCTTATAAACATTAACATGTTGTTTGTATGATACATATGTATTATGAACATTGAAAATATATAAAAAATAATAAATACATAAATAAAAAGTAACAAAAACAATAAATGACAAAAATAACTAAACTTCAAGCGTTAATTTCTCGCTCATGCAGAAAAGTTAATCAGCATCTATCGTTTTTTGACAAAAATCTGCATTTTCAAACCTCAAATTTGTACTAGTTAAATTACGGCATTTGATTCTTTTCAAATTAAATGAGACGGTTTCAGGAAGGAGAATTAAATGACTAATATATTTGCTGTGCTAACCAATTAGTATTGCCAATAAATAGAAAAAACTATTTTTCTCAGGAACACATTGTGCATCTATCTAGTTTTGAAAAAAAAAAAAAACACTCCTCAATTGCGTAATAAATAACTAACTAATCCTAATGTATTTATTTATTTATATGGATAAGTTCAGACAACTTTTATTGGGATACGTAGTTCGCTGGGCCATATATTAAAATCATTAGAGACATTTTTGAGAAAATCGAAGTTTTCAAAAAGTTTCCTTATAAGTGTCGGTTTATGAGTAGAGGAACTTGGGTGAATGTGACATAGCTAATGACGTCATGGCAAACAAGATTGATTTACGTTCTTAACATGTCTGGTGTGCACATAGATCGCCCACCTGCACAGACGGTCTGGTCTCTCCCGTTACTCCGCGGTTTGAAAGCCATGCCAAGCGTGCCTCTACTTGCATTCTGTTGGAGCTTTATTGCAATTTAGGAATGCCACGTCCCTTTGCTCATACGTAACAGCTACCTGCTGTTTTGGGAGTTGATTCCGGCGTATTTGCACCAATAGTTGTTCACTCAAAATTAAATTTGACTGCACAACATTTCTAGGCTACTATGTTTTACAATTATAAATTGCCATTAACGCTTAAACAATGTGAAAATCGGTATTTTTCTTAATGATTAATTTTGTGAAAGACACCCATATAAACGCTCTTTCAGCAGTGCTTGAACAAAATTGAGGAATATTTTACTTATTTGGGCATTTATGTGAGCCAAATACAAAACATTTTAGATCACCTGTTAATTGTGAGAAAACTTTGTTGTCATGGATTGCAGTAAAGCTGAATACCCAATTAAAAACAACGATTTTAAAAAGTCTGGATAAGTTTCAAGGTAGCGCTTCTAATTTTGTATATCGTCACTGGTGAGGAATTTTGGATTTCAATGGATCTTTAGAAATAGAACCGAAGACTACAAACGTTCAATTTTTTGTCACTTAACGTCCTCCACCATTACGTCATATCGGACGATAAATGAAATGATGTTCAAATGAGTACAGCGTACATAGAGCTTATAATTACACAACATTCATCTTACAGAATAAGGGAAAACCTGCAACTTTAAATCATATCGGAGGATAGATGAAATGATGTTCAAATGAGTACAGGGTACATAGAGCTTAGAGTTACTAGACATTCATCTTTCAGTAGAAGGGAAAACCTCCAACATTAACTCATATCGGACGTTGAATGAAATGATGTTCAAATGAGTACAGGGTACATAGAGCTTAGAGTTACTAGACATTCATCTTTCAGTAGAAGGGAAAACCTCCAACATTAACTCATATCGGACGTTGAATGAAATGATGTTCAAATGAGTACAGGGTACATAGAGCTTAGAGTTACTAGACGTTCATCTTTCAGTAGAAGGGAAAACCTCCAACGTTAAGTCATATCGGACGATGAATGAAATGATGTTCAAATGAGTACAGAGTACATAGAGCTTATAATTACACAATATTCATCTTACAGAATAAGGGAAAACCTGCAACGTTAAATCATATCGGACGATAAATGAAATGATGTTCAAATGAGTACAGGGTACATAGAGCTTAAAAGTTAGCAGATATTTATCTTTCAGAATAAGGGGTAACCTCCAACGTTAAGTCATATCGGACGACGGATGAAATGATGTTCAGATGAGTACAGGGTACATAGAGCTTAGAGTTACTAGACATTCATCTTTCAGTAGAAGGGAAAACCTCCAACATTAACTCATATCGGACGTTGAATGAAATGATGTTCAAATGAGTACAGGGTACATAGAGCTTAGAGTTACTAGACATTCATCTTTCAGTAGAAGGATAAACCTCCAACATTAACTCATATCGGACGTTGAATGAAATGATGTTCAAATGAGTACAGGGTACATAGAGCTTAGAGCTACTAGACATTCATCTTTCAGTAGAAGGGAAAACCTCCAACATTAACTCATATCGGACGTTGAATGAAATGATGTTCAAATGAGTACAGGGTACATAGAGCTTAGAGTTACTAGACATTCATCTTTCAGTAGAAGGATAAACCTCCAACATTAACTCATATCGGACGTTGAATGAAATGATGTTCAAATGAGTACAGGGTACATAGAGCTTAGAGTTACTAGACATTCATCTTTCAGTAGAAGGGAAAACCTCCAACATTAACTCATATCGGACGTTGAATGAAATGATGTTCAAATGAATACAGGGTACATAGAGCTTAGAGCTACTAGACATTCATCTTTCAGTAGAAGGGAAAACCTCCAACATTAACTCATATCGGACGTTGAATGAAATGATGTTCAAATGAGTACAGGGTACATAGAGCTTAGAGCTACTAGACATTCATCTTTCAGTAGAAGGGAAAACCTCCAACATTAACTCATATCGGACGTTGAATGAAATGATGTTCAAATGAGTACAGGGTACATAGAGCTTAGAGTTACTAGACATTCATCTTTCAGTAGAAGGATAAACCTCCAACATTAACTCATATCGGACGTTGAATGAAATGATGTTCAAGTGAGTACAGGGTACATAGAGCTTAGAGTTACTAGACATTCATCTTTCAGTAGAAGGGAAAACCTCCAACATTAACTCATATCGGACGTTGAATGAAATGATGTTCAAATGAATACAGGGTACATAGAGCTTAGAGCTACTAGACATTCATCTTTCAGTAGAAGGGAAAACCTCCAACATTAACTCATATCGGACGTTGAATGAAATGATGTTCAAATGAGTACAGGGTACATAGAGCTTAGAGCTACTAGACATTCATCTTTCAGTAGAAGGGAAAACCTCCAACATTAACTCATATCGGACGTTGAATGAAATGATGTTCAAATGAGTACAGGGTACATAGAGCTTAGAGCTACTAGACATTCATCTTTCAGTAGAAGGGAAAACCTCCAACGTTAAGTCATATCGGACGTTGAATGAAATGATGTTCAAATGAGTACAGGGTACATAGAGCTTAGAGCTACTAGACACTCATCTTTCAGTAGAAGGGAAAACCTCCAACGTTAAGTCATATCGGACGTTGAATGAAATGATGTTCAAATGAGTACAGGGTACATAGAGCTTAGTTACCAGACATTCATCTTTCAGAATAAGGGAAAACCTCCAACGTTAAGTCATATCGGACGATGAATGAAATGATGTTCAAATGAGTACAGGGTACATAGAGCTTAGTTACCAGACATTCATCTTTCAGAATAAGGGAAAACCTCCAACGTTAAGTCATATCGGACGATGAATGAAATGATGTTCAAATGGGTACAGGGTACATAGAGCTTAGAGTTACCAGACATTCATCTTTCAGTAGAAGGGAAAACCTCCAACGTTAAGTCATATTGGACGATGAATAAAATGATGTTCAAATGGGTACAGGGTACATAGAGCTTAGAATTATCAGACATTGATCTCTTAGGATAATGGAAAACCTTATGCAAATAACTTACCCTGACCGAGATTCGAAGTGTGACCTCTTGGACGCGAGGCAGACACGTTAGCACCTACGCTACAAAGGCGGGGTTCCACAATGGCAGTGCTGGTAACATGTTGGTTGCCAGTTTGTACTGCAGCATTAGAGTATATATGTAGTGTTACTGACGATTGATACACAAGTATCTGTTTAGCACAATTTTTCGAAAAAGTTCGTGTAAAGCGCCCAAAGTAAAATAATTTAACAACATAATAACACATCTTCACATACAGTGAAACTAAATTGAGTACCCAGATGACTTAAAAGTGACCACGATACAGTCCTGATCAAGTAACTTGTGAATTTCTTTAGGTTTTCATGAATTAAAGATAAAATATCTGGAACCCGCTTTTGGTCATCAAATGAAGACCTGGAGCATTATAACAACCTGGTTTCTGAAATGTCTCATTAACGACAGGTTTTATCGAAGTGGAATAATTTTTAACGATAATACAATTTGGAACTAATTTCAAGTAATTGTTGTCGCTGTCCTACATGCATTTACTCTTTTAAATGCTGCGCCGTGGCCAAGTGGTACACCGTTCGCTTCTCACCATGTGAAATGATGGAGGATGAAGCTGGTGTCTGTACGGGCCTCCCTCGCCATTCATTCCACCGTCCGTTGCATTATCAGCTTCCTCTTATCCATCTCATCTTCGCCCTTTCCAAGTTCATGTTTTACCCTAAGCTCTTTTGTGTTCCACGTGTCAAAGCAAAAGGAGCACAATTTACAATTTTGTCAGGGGATAACATGTGAAATTCTGTGGTTGTTAGTTATATGTCAGAGTAGCTACGGCAATTAGTTGAACTTAGAAAGCAGAATTGCATGAAAAGCACGTACGTCAGTACTGAAAATTAGAGGGAGGAAATAATTCTATGAATTTAGCAAGTCAGTGTATCGATTTTTGGATGTCAATAGAACTTTGCATTGCAGACACTGCCTCCAAAATTGGCATTTCCGTGGGATCTGTGCACACAATTCTGCATGAAGATCTAAAAATGTTCAATTGGCGAACCTCCGAAACCACTTTCTCCACTCGCTGGATCTTGTCGTGAGAACGGCTGGAGCGAGGCCGTGAGTCTCTTGGTTTGTTGTCACACGATGTTCTGTCTTCATTGAACTGTCGCACCCAGGAACACACATTAGACACATCCATGGTACCATCACCACATGCCTCACTCAACTGGCGATGCGTTTCAATAGGTGTCACAGCACGGAAATGGAGAAAACGAATGATTACACGCTGTTCTTGCAATGAAAACCTCGCTCGTCACTGCCATTCTCTGTCATGCATTCACAAAAAGTCCACGTGCATTTTTTTTTAAAAAATAAACAGATGTTCTTATATGGTCCCAGTCCTGAAAAAAATAGGTGCTGTAACTTGAACGCACCTCGTGTACCTTGGAATGCTTCCACACAGTTCTAAAACGTTCGAGAAGGAGAAACTTCTAGAATATTCTGGTGATCTGGCGATAGCGCCTATGTGTTATGTCCCAATAAGCTTGCGTAGTAGCACTGCGTCACATTTCTTATTACAATCATTTCCTCAGCAGTGAATTGTCACCCTGTATATAGTCGTAATGCCCTGAAGGACTCGTAGATAGCAGAGCCACCTAGATTTACAGTGGTAGGTATTCTGCAGTAGATGTATGTTACTTTATATCTCGTAAGGGTTGATTAACTGTTCCCTTGTAGGGTGTAAACCCGTGTGTCGCATATCTCGTGAAGATGTCGAAGTTTCCAGAGCGAGCTGTATCGATTGTCAGATAGAAGGACAATAAATAACAATTAGGTATCGTGAGCAGCCATATACCAGTCACTGTTACGGCTGCTAATGGCACACCGGTGATTTATAAAACCGCTCATCCCGACCATCATCGCATGCGTTTTCACGCAAATTGCGTTATTTTCACAATACGATGCCCAAGAAAATAAGTGTTACAAACGTCGGCCCTGTTACTTTCACATTACTTTCTCTGTATTTTTTTTCGATACACGATTTTGTTGGAAATGCATGTTTTAAGACTCACTGAAAAAAGAAATAAATAAATAAAAATCCCCCAACCATCCAAATCTTTAGATGGTAAATTAAGATTTTCTTTAAAACAACTTTAAGGACTATTACACAAATATAAATATTTGATACAAAGGCTTCACTATTGTTCCTGATAAACAAATTAACGATGCTTTGAAATTTCTAAATTTACAAGATAAAGCTATAAAATTCACATTAGAAACTGAAATTAATGGATTCCTTCGTTTTCTAGATTTGAAGATACTAAGAAATAACAATAAATTAGATTTTGGTATTTGTAGGAAGTCTACTCATATTGATAATTACATAAAAATAAACGTTTTAACCCTTTTCACATAAATTTGCTGTTTTCAATAGTTTGATTTATAGATTAATAAATATACCCTTGAATAAAGAGGAATTTAATAATGAATATAAACATATTATTAATACTTCTTTAATTAATGGTTTTAATAAAAATTTTATACAAAAGAAGGTTCAAAAATTTAAATATAAAAAAACTGTAAATGATATTTCTACCCTTAAAAAATAAAAGATGATTATAATTTTTAAAAATTTATTTACCATCCTTGGGTTAATTATACATTTTCAATTTTTTAAAATAAATTAGTATAACTTTAGTTCCTCAAAATAAATATAGTATTAAAATGTACTATGTTTTTCTAAAAAAAAAAAAAAAAGATAACATGCCTAATAATAAAAAATCTGCTATTTATCAATTTAATTGTTTTGATAGTGATCAGTTTTATATTGGAAAGATGAAACGTAATTTGGAAACCAGAACGAAAGAACATTTTCGTAACATTAAGTATAAAAAACGATAAATTGGCCGTAGCACATCATTTTTGTCTTTTAACTATGAAATAAATCCAGAAGTTAAATTATTAAATCAATTAAATGCTCCGATAGATTTAATATTTTGGGAAAATATGTTTATTTTAAAAAATAAACATCGCGTGATGAATTTTGAAATACCAGCAGTTGATTCTGTCTTTAGGTTGGTTTAGTTTTCAGATTTTGGTAATACTGAAAAAAAACAAAAACAAAAGAAAAACATGGTAACCGGAATCCTTGACAACGAAGTTTGCTTGTGGACTGAAGATATAAACAATCTGTTTGTAAAATCAGTCTCCATTAGAAAGAAGTATTAACACCAATTTCTTAAGATAAGTGAAGCCTCAGTAGCAAATATTTATATTTGTGTAATATTTAGTGCTTCACTGTAGCTAGCTTTATTTTCTACGTAAACTTTAAGGACTTTGATTAAAACACCATAGTTTAAAGTTTTTTTACAAAGTCTATTGTAAAAGTGCACTTTTTAGTAGTTCAGGACTGTCAACCTCAAAAGCCGGTAATGCCAACCTCGGTTTCTTGCGGAATGTGACAGAAAGGCCATGATTCTGAGTTAAATAACTTTGGAAAAAGTTGTAATCTATTGATTACTTAATTGTTACGTTATTTTCATTGGTTTATTATTTCCACTGCCTCCCTTATATACAGACGTGTGCAAATTATTAGACTCAATGTTGAAATTTTTAACATAGACCGTTTATTTTCTATTTATTTAACATAAATAATATTACAAAATATTTTTTGAACTCTTAGTATTTTGTATGCATTCCTTTAGCCTTTATTACCATTTTGATGCGTTTAGGCATGCTCTCTACAAGGGTGGAACACTTTTCCTTTATTTCTTCATCTCTGTGCCAAATGCTTATCAGGCCCTCAATAAGCTGAACTTTTGTTGTTCAGTCTCTGTTTAACAATACCCCACAGATTCTCTATTGGATTTAAATCAGGACTATTCCCCGGCCATGGTAGTACTTTTACATTGTTTTCTTTGAGGAACTGGGTTACAGATTTTGCTCTATGGCAGGGAGCACTATCATGCATGGACACAAAATCACCATTTGGAAACCATTCTTTACTTTGCTGAAATAGTCTTGTTTCTAATACACTTTTATACTGTTTCTGCTCCATAGATCCCACAACTATGTATAATCTTCCAGGTCCATTGACAGACATACAGACCATTTTTGATGTTGGGTGCTTTACTCTTTGATCGACACACTGAGGGGAAAATGCTTCTTTATCTGTCCTCCTCACATATTGGCTGCTCTCTTCACATACTTCAAACATGGATTCGTCTGAGAAAATTACCTGAAACGATAAAAACCTCTATTAATATTAAACAGTTTTAAAATTGCTCAAAGATAGTATAGCAAAACCAGCAATGAGAGAAACTAAGTTTAGGCTGATGGATGATGATTAATTTCCATCAATTAACTAAAATAAGTTTAGGCTGTTTATTTCATTTCCATAAAATTTACATGTACATATTTATTTTTATGCTATATGCAATTTTCATACTATTTGCCTTTCTTCAAAATTCACTGGATGTTTCTGCATTTCTCTGGCCCATTCTAAACGTTTTTTTTTTTTTTTTTTTTTTTTGCCATTGCAGGTGTCAGTTTAGCCTTTTTACAATGCCTGCGTGCTGGTAAACCTGCTTCACATAATCTTCTGCGATTATGAGGCTGATATTTCTGTACCGTACTGCTTTAGCTGATTACTGGGGTCAATGCTGGCTGCTCTTATATTTTGTTTTGCGACCTGCACGAGTTTTCTTTGCATCCTTGCCGATAGCTTTCTTTTCCTCCCGCATTTTCCATCCCTTTGTAAGGTCAACGTCTCACCGAAAGCTTGATTAATGCGACTAATAGATTTTTGTGAAATACACAATTCCTTAGCTATTTCACGTTGTGAATAAGGAGTTTCCTTCAAAAGACTCTCAGTTACAGCTATTTTCCTTGGGGATAAGTCAGTGGTTTTACCCATAACCTCACTTTTGAATCAATGTGAATGCTAAGGATAAGATACACGATGTTACCTGGCTTGAGATCAATTAATAATAAATACTGAGGATATATTAGTCATCAATTACAATAAAGGCAAATATTAACAATCATTCACCAAATGAAAGCAATATCACCAAACAGTTGGATAAACAAACATGAAGAAAATGGCTGCTCTTAATTCAGAGCTACCACCATATTACAATAAGTAAAAGAAAAATCCCCCAGCTATTAAGAGAGAAATTTCATTGAATATGCTTCATATTAAAGCAAGGAAAAGAATTACGACAAATTGAAATAGGTTACGGCGGTAAATAGCTATTATTTTGAATGTTAAACTGAAGCAAAGTAAAAAATACATGAATGAGACTAATAATTTGCACACGTCTGTACAATGTTGTCAACACTGACGCTACCCAAGGCAAATGAACATCGCAACTCGATGAATGTCATGACTATGAGAAAGGTAAACAATACCATATACGAGAGCTGTTCGATAAAGAATGATCATAATTTTTCGCACTAAAATTCGATATTATTATATTCTGTTAGCTTAATGTAAAACAAACACGTATTAGTTTCATTATTGGTACTGCTGGTTCCCGCCTGTGAGAACCAAGCAAGCTCAGACATCTTCAGTATCGCCTACCGCTGCAATGGAGGTAACATGCAGTTAAAGTTGATGTTAGAGGAAGATCCGGAGTTTCTTTCAAACGTAATCACTGCATCATTTTGATCCTGAGAACAAACAACAAAGCTCAGTGTGGAAATCTCCTTCATCACCAACCCCCAAATACAAAAGTGGTTGCTTCTGCTGGGAAAGTTATGCTCATCTCATTCTTTGATATTCATGGAATGGTTTATCAGCATGTTGTACCTGCACACACATCAGTAACTGGACAATACTACAGGGATGTCTTGAAAACAGTGCAAGTCCATATCAGGCGCAAAAGATCACATTTCCGTGAAGTAGGCTGGATGTTGCACCACGATAATGCGCGGCCGCATATTGCCAATGATGTTGCTGAATATCTTGCAAAAATCAACGTAAAGTGCATCCCTCATCGCCCTATAGTCCGGATTTAGCCCCATCTGACTCTTTTCTATTCCCTAACTTGAAGAAGCGCCTTCGTGGGAGGCATTATCCATCATCAGAAGCAGTGGTGAGGGCTGCGGAGGCGATTTTGAAGGATCTCTCAAATAGTGGGTTCCAGCATGTCTTTGAAGACTGGCAGAAACGCTGGGACAAGTGCATGGCATGCGATTCACATAAAAGAAAGAGAAGAAGAAGATGATGATAATGATAATGATAATAATAATAATAATAATAATAATAATAATAATAATAATAATAATAATAATAATAATAATAATAATAATAATAATAATAATAATAATAATAATAATAATAATAATAATAATAATAATAATAATAATAATAATAATAATAATAATAATAATAATAATAATAATAATAATAATAATAACAATAACAATAACAATAACAATAACAATAACAATAACAATAACAATAACAATAATAATAATAATAATAATAATAATAATAATAATAATAATAATAATAATAATAATAATAATAATAATAATAATAATAATAATAATAATAATAATAATAATAATAATAATAATAATAATAATAATAATAATAATAATAATAATAATAATAATAATAATAATAATAATAATAATAATAATAATAATAATAATGTGACTTTGTGGGTTCGTGAAATTAAAAGTCCAATTGCACAAACTCAAAATGTTCTTTATTTCCAGCGAATTACAGTTGGAACACTTGCCGATTACATAGAATTACGTAGCGCACACAATTATAATTCGCCAGTTCGTCTGCAACAAGTCCACTCTACGCTCACAATTACGTACAACTCCTCTGATAGACGTACCCAGTCTTCCAGTCCGTTCACTAGCACGGCGCTCCTCACAGCTGCCCTCCAAGAACTGAACCGACTCGGCCACTGCAGGCCTTATATAGGAAGATCGTTGTTTCTGGAAGTCTCGCGGTTCAGAAAATAATCCCGACTGTTCCAGACGTCAGGGGGAGGGGAAAGAGATGACTAGTGATGTTTTTCCAACCATCCCCTCGTTAGCGCTACAAGATAAATGGGTAGGCGTGGTGAATGCTTCCCGTGTGGTCCCTACCTGCCAACTGCTGGTTCTCTCGGGAATTCCGATGTTCGGGTGACAACAACAACAATAATAATAATAATAATAATAATAATAATAATAATAATAATAATAATAATAATAATAATAATAATAATAATAATAATAATAATAATAATAATAATAATAATAATAATAATAATAATAATAATAATAATAATAATAATAATAATAATAATAATAATAATAATAATAATAATAATAATAATAATAATAATAATAATAATAATAATAATAATAATAATAATAATAATAATAATAATAATAATAATAATAATAATAATAATAATAATAATAATAATAATAATAATAATAATAATAATAATAATAATAATAATAATAATAATAATAATAATAATAATAATAATAATAATAATAATAATAATAATAATAATAATAATAATAATAATAATAATAATAATAATAATAATAATAATAATAATAATAATAATAATAATAATAATAATAATAATAACATGAAACAGTTTGATCACATAGTATTGTTATCCAGAATTAAGAAATAGCAGCATGTTTGTTGATCTTGCACTGGCGGTTTCACGCATTTTTCATCTGTAGAATTTGACCACAACACGCAGCACTATTGTAGAAGTGAGGTTTCCATAATTCAATGTAAGTTCCGTAGTTTACAGCCAGCAGCCGGAAGTTCCAGCAGTTGCGCCAAATTTCAACCTCTTCACTCCATCCGGCCGAAGAGGCAACTTTTTGACAAGCACTGCGAACTTGTTTTTAAATATTTTACTATATGCAGATGACGTGGTTTTAATACAAGAAACGGAGGATACATTACAATATGCACTACACCGCTTGAACCAAGTTTGCCAACAGTATGATCTTAAAATATAAGTATATAACATATAAGATCAAAAATAATTTTAGACAACAAACCACTAGAACAACTAAAAGAATTCAGCTATTTAGGATGAAAACATGCAGAGATGTGAGCAAAAAGCTTGCAACATTCCAAATGATTTGTGGAACAGTGCATAGAACGTTGAGAAATAAAACAAGAAGAGATACAAGATTAAAGTTGTACAAAACAATGGCAGTCCCTGCACTACTTTATGGAAGTGAGGCATGAGTACTCACGAAGAAAATGAAAAGCCAAATTCAAAGTGCAGAGATGAACTTTTTAAGGAAAAAATAGGGATGCACAAGGTTGGATAGAATAAGGAATGAAGACATAAGAAAGGAACTCAACGTAGGCTCTATAAGTAGCAAAATTCAAAAATATCAAAAGGAATGGATGCAGCATATACAAAGAATGTCCGAAACAAGACTGCCCAAGATTGCATTCCAATATCAGCCACAAGGAAAGAGAGATGTTGGTAGACCTAAAAAGAGATGGAAGGAGCAATTATTGTGAGACGGAACGGGCTCTCTGCCCGTGCCGTGAAGAAGAAGAAGAAGAAGAAGAAGAAGAAGAAGAAGAAGAAGAAGAAGAAGAAGAAGAAGAAGAAGACTACGAACTTGCGAGGTATAATAATTATAAAATACATGCTATAGCGCGTGTCATGCTTAGAAGACAGTACAAGTCTTACGGGGCGCCCTGTTGCCACACTCACCAAGGCGGCCCGGGTTCGATCCCAGGTGACCGCAAAGTGAGATTTGTGGTGGACAACACGGCGTAGGGGCGGGTTTTGTCCGAGACCTCCGGTTTCCCCCGCCATCTCATTCCACCGGTGCTCCATCTTCATCTCATGTATCATCAGTGTCACCGCCTGCGGTGCCGTATGTAGTAAAAGCGGGCGTTAAACACTACACATTGTTGCCACATGTACTATACGTACAATCGGCCACGAAAGCGACCAGTCTGCCGGTTTGATATTGTCGCCGACCGCATTTGATGCGAGGAGGCACGGCCGAGGCGCACAAACAGATAGTGCAACGCGGAGATAAAAGCTTGCCGAAACAGATAAAGAGACAGATAGCTGACTGCAAGTTTCGATTTCTTGTTTGTTACAGAGCATTCCAGAAACGTCTAGAGATATCAATGGACTATAAAAAGAAGCCGGACTCGCCAGTGGGAGAGTCGAATTGGAAGTTGAGAATCGTCCGCGTACAGCTGTGTTTTGAAAGTGAACTCTTTTGTTTGTGGTCAACGACCTTGATGTTATGTAATTCTTCTACGGTAAGGGTTGACCAAAGTGCATTTCTACAGAAATAAAGGACATTTTGAATTTCTGCAAATTCGGCTTTTAATTCTACGAGATCACAAAGTCTCAATATTGTATTCTAAATGATACATAATTGATACGGAAGTATCTACACTGCTATCAAATTATATTGTAAGAGATTCAGTTTCTGAGTACACGCGTTTTAATTTTTACTTCTTTTACTTGTTACTTTAGTAGTTCAAAACACGATTTTGCAGACAAAAATATATATTACAACAAACCAAATGGAGGCATGCAATGATAAAAGCTTTAAATATGTCGGTTACTTTTATGCTTCTTCACTGTCATGTGATAAGGGTGCAATTCTTCCATTTCGTCGTTAATTAGCCTCGACGACAAATCTGATGTCTTTTCTGTATTAGCATACACTTGTTACACCTTCTTTCATATTCGAACCCCAAATCGTGTAGGAACCGATTCAAAGTGGCCCTTGAGAGTTTAGGTAGGGTGTCGTCATCACTGTTTACCCTTGACTAGATTCAGCGTGGGTGCAATGTTTTCAAGCAGCAAAGAATGAACACTTCTCTTTGCACTATTCCTTCATATTACGTTAACCTAGCGTTCTTTTGTTTCCCCGTCCCTTTTATGGAGTTCTTAGGGGACCTTTGATTCGTTTCTGTTTTATTCTATATACTAATGTTTCTCAACACCCGGTAGGCTTAGCTGTTTCTTTCATTACCTTACCGATAATATTTTTACTTGAAAAATAACGCAAGACATTCAATACTAACGTACGCTCCTTACTTCCATTTCTTATCTTCCCCTTCATAACTATAAGTATTTACAAAACTGTTAAACAGCTTCACGTAACACTTCACAATCTTTCACGCGCTATAAACATAGTCATAGAAGCTCTAGCGAGAGGGATGGCTTAGGTGGTTTCGTCTGTGGCATTCGGGAGGCCCGGGTTCGATTCCCGTGGCCGACCTACCTGGCCCATGGTTTTTTCGAGGTTTTCCCGGGTCACTAGGCGAATGCTGGGTAGGTTAATTACATCCCCCGAATTTCCTGTCCCTCCATTTCATCTCCATTATCTTTTCACATCATCTCTCATCTGGTGATCTGTTTCAGGGTAGAAGTGTCCGCGGGTGTCTCGGCGCAGTATGGCAGGATGATATGCTCTGAGGAAGACTACTTCCTCCTCCGGTAGGTCGGTTGCCGGTCTCCGCTCCTCTGCTGGGCCATTTCCGGACCGCCAGCCAGGAACCTTTGAGGCTCGGATCGCCTGCCTGGGACCATTAAGGCTCGGCTGCTCGGCTCGTTGCCGTTCCGCTGTAGGGGAGCGATTTCGTTGTCCTGGCCTGTCGGGGGAGGTCTCTATCCAAGTAAACTGTAGGGACCCTGCCCTTGTACTGTTGTGGCTTGTAGGGGAGCGAGTTCGTTGTCCTGGCCTGTCGGGGGAAGTCTCTAACCAAGTAAACTGTAGGGACCCTGCCCTCTGTACTGTTGTGGCTTGTAGGGGAGCGAGTTCGTTGTCCTGACCTGTCGGGGAAAGTCTCTATCCAAGTAAACCGTAGGGACCCTGCCCTCTGTACCGTCGTGGCTTGTAGGGGAGCGAGTTCGTTGTCCTGGCCTGTCGGGGGAAGTCTCTATCCAAGTAAACTGTAGGGACCGTGCCCTTGTACTGTCGTGGCTTGTAGGGGAGCGAGTTCGTTGTCCTGGCCTGTCGAGGGAAGTCTCTATCCAAGTAAACTCTAGGGACCCTGCCCTTGTACTGTTGTGGCTTGTAGGGGAGCGAGTTCGTTGTCCTGACCTGTCGGGGAAAGTCTCTATCCAAGTAAACCGTAGGGACCCTGCCCTCTGTACCGTCGTGGCTTGTAGGGGAGCGAGTTCGTTGTCCTGACCTGTCGGGGAAAGTCTCTATCCAAGTAAACCGTAGGGACCCTGCCCTCTGTACCATCGTGGCTTGTAGGGGAGCGAGTTTCTTGTCCTGGCCTGTCGGGGAAAGTCTCTATCCAAGTAAACCGTAGGGACCCTGCCCTCTGTACCGTCGTGGCTTGTAGGGGAGCGAGTTCGTTGTCCTGGCCTGTCGGGGGAAGTCTCTATCCAAGTAAACTGTAGGGACCCTGCCCTTGTACTGTCGTGGCTTGTAGGGGAGCGAGTTCGTTGTCCTGACCTGTCGGGGAAAGTCTCTATCCAAGTAAACCGTAGGGACCCTGCCCTCTGTACCGTCGTGGCTTGTAGGGGAGCGAGTTCGTTGTCCTGACCTGTCGGGGAAAGTATCTATCCAAGTAAACCGTAGGGACCCTGCCCTCTGTACCGTCGTGGCTTGTAGGGGAGCGAGTTTCTTGTCCTGGCCTGTCGGGGAAAGTCTCTATCCAAGTAAACCGTAGGGACCCTGCCCTCTGTACCGTCGTGGCTTGTAGGGGAGCGAGTTCGTTGTCCTGGCCTGTCGGGGGAAGTCTCTATCCAAGTAAACCGTAGGGACCCTGCCCTCTGTACCGTCGTGGCTTGTAGGGGAGCGAGTTTCTTGTCCTGACCTGTCGGGGAAAGTCTCTATCCAAGTAAACCGTAGGGACCCTGCCCTCTGTACCGTCGTGGCTTGTAGGGGAGCGAGTTTCTTGTCCTGGCCTGTCGGGGAAAGTCTCTATCCAAGTAAACCGTAGGGACCCTGCCCTCTGTACCGTCGTGGCTTGTAGGGGAGCGAGTTTCTTGTCCTGGCCTGTCGGGGAAAGTCTCTATCCAAGTAAACCGTAGGGACCCTGCCGTCTGTACCGTCGTGGCTTGTAGGGGAGTGAGTTCGTTGTCCTGGCCTGTCGGGGGAAGTCTCTATCCAAGTAAACTGTAGGGACCCTGCCCTCTGTACCGTCGTGGCTTGTAGGGGAGCGAGTTCGTTGTCCTGGCCTGTCGGGGGAAGTCTCTATCCAAGTAAACTGTAGGGACCCTGCCCTTGTACTGTCGTGGCTTGTAGGGGAGCGAGTTCGTTGTCCTGGCCTGTCGGGGGAAGTCTCTATCCAAGTAAACTGTAGGGACCCTGCCCTTGTACTGTCGTGGCTCCTTGGGTCGGCCACCCTCTGTCTCCTTCGCCTCATCCTTCCTCCCGGAGGTGCTGCCACTTGGGGCATAGGAACAATGGACCCAGCATGGTGGCCTACGTACCGAATCCCCTCCGTAATGAAATCCCAAACCCCATAGGAGCTCTTTTTGTTAACTGTTCACATTTACTGCATCATATTGGCTGCTCATTGCAGGGATGCCTTGCACGTCACCGTTTCTTTGATGAATGCCTTTTGTTTATTTGACACATACGACGAATGCAAGAAGTTAGACGATTGGGGTTTCTTTTAAAAATTGCCTTCAGTCCCCCTTTACATATCTCTCGCTTTGACTCCCGATGTAAACCCAACAACAAAAAATTTTCACGCTGCCTATATTTTCTAGTGCGTATATATAAAATTTTCCGGAATTACTTAGTGACAATCTCAAAGACAAAAACAAAAGTAATGGCATTCCAGGGAAAATACCCAATAAACAAAATTGTAGTAGAGGAAACTATAATAGAACAAGTATCACACTTTCACTGCCTGGGCTGTGATATAATCTATGAATCGGAAAATCAAGATATAAGGAATAAAATACAAAAATTCCAAGCAGTTTGCGTGGCAATTAAGAGAACCCTCAGGATTAAAGCAAGGAAAGAAACTAAAATAAGATGGCAATACCAATACTAAACTATGCTAGTGAGGCATGGATAATAAGGGAAAAGGAGAAGAGTAAAATAGAAGCTGCTGAAATGAGATTCTTACAATCAATCAAAGGATGTACAAGAGAAGATCATATTAGGAATGAAATTATTAGAAAAGAATTAGAAGTACAACCGTTATTAGAAGAAATCTTAATCAGATGCCAAGAGAAAGAATACCAAAACAAGCCTTCAATTATAAACCAAGAGGACGAAGATCAATAGGACGCCCCCTAAAGAGATGGCTTCAGGAAATGTGAGACCGGAACAGGCTTAAGCCTAACCCGTGAAGGAAGAAGAAGACTTATGCCCGATTTCACCAACAAATTTTAAGATTTAACACGAGTTTAGCAATAGTTAAAACAAAAATTGCATTTCACCAACAAGTTTTAGCGTAAAACTCGTGTTAAATCTTATGTTAAATTAACAAGCCGAATTTCTAATGTTAAGTCCTTAACAATTTTAAATAGTCAAGATGGCGAGCATGAACTCAGCTGTTGATATCGATTTGCTATATTTAAGACCGTCTAAATGGCATTCGTAATAGAGTACGGCCTATGAGGAGAAATGATTTTGAGGAACTATCTGAAGAAAATTGTTTTACGTAGGTATAGACTGTCGAAACATGTTGCTATGAAGATTACTGCGGATGTGCAAGAGAGGTTAGAACATGCATCGAAAGGAATATGCTGATCTCGCCTTTGCTTCAAGTATTAATAACCTTGCGATTTTATAACTCACTGAATTATGTGGATAATACATTGTTCACCTCCCGTCTTTAAACGTTTAAGTCACTTGTTCTTCGCACCTCGTTTTAAATATACGTAATAATGAGTTAGAAGATACATCGAAAGGAAAATGCCGATCTCGCCTTTGCTTCAAGTATTAATAACTTTGCGAATTTATAATTCACTGAATTATATGGATACAATTGTTCACCTCCCGTCTTGAAACGTTTAAGTCACTTGTCCTTCTTCGCACCTCGTTTTAAATTTACGTAATACTGACAAGTTGTTTGGTGCTTGTAGTAGTGACACATGCATTTGAATTAAATTCGTTTCCAATATTTTCCCCGCGACATCTTTCTCTTTTACATTCACTGCATCCGTCCTCTTATTTTCCACGATATCCTTACACTTCGTCTCCAATTCAATTAACAATTCCTTCTCCGTCGATGAGAAATTTGTCTCACGGCTTTATTTATGATTTTGTTCATCCGCCATTTGTGCAGACGAAAATGAAAACAAAAGCGCATCGGAGTGCGTTCAGAAAATCTTCCATAGCGTTCTATAGCTGTGATAGTTACAAGTTTCTTGGCGTTAACACAGGTTTGTTAACATTTTAAGAAAACAGGTTGGTGAAATGCAAGTAATTTAACATTAGTTTTAGCGCTGTGACAATTGTTACGTTACATTTGTTAACGTCGATTTTAACATCTGTGGGTGAAATCGGGCATATAATGTAAACAATTATAACACTCGTCTTACTTAAGATGGAGAATTCAAACTTGGCAGGTAGAAGCACTGTAGTCTTCTCTTCTGTAGTGGTATAGCGCTAAGCTTTATAGCTACCGCGTGATGGACGTAAGAATAGCAAATATCCGACTTTTACCGAAAAATAAGCATTTTCGAAAAATTTGGTCCCATAGAAACACAAAACGACTGTAATAATGACATAATCTGACAGAAAATATTCTGCATAAGACAGTGTGTTTAAAGCTGGAAATTATTAGAATTAATTATTTATACCATTTTATTAACAAGTGATAACAACACGAGGTTAAAAAAGGACGAATCTAATGAGAATTCCCGTGTGTTAGACAGAGAGAGGTATATCCCATTTATTTCCATACTGTCTTTTAAGGGTATGTATGACTGAAATTTCATGAAAATCGTGAAAATAACGACTTTTTTATTTTAATTCTATAAAATAATTTAGACATTCCCGAATGTGAAAAATGCATAATTTGCCTCCGGACGCCATTTTTAAATGCTTATTTAAATGTCGGTGGCCTTTAAACTCTGTCAGAGTCACGCCCTCTTTTGCCTACATCCACATTCTTTGTCTGTTTTCCGTTATTAAATTTTCAATTCAAGAAAAGAAAAATAAGGCTTTCAGACAAAATAGTTCCTAAAATGTTGCCAATATATCAGAGACTGGCTTCTACAACATTACTAGAGAGGTGCAAAACAGGAAAAACACAGAATGCCAATGAATCTTTGCATCATGTCATATGGAATAAGAGCCCAAAGGAAGTTTTCATATCAAAACAAAAATTGGATCTTGCTGTTATTAAAAGCATCAGTGAGTTTAACATGGGTAGTCTTAAGTCATTGGAGCTGCAGCAAAATATCAGAGGTGAAAGTGTAGTAGACTCAGCAAGGAAAACTTCAATGCAGCGAGATCAGACTCGAATCCTGCAAAGCAAGAAGCGAAGTTGTGCAGAAGAAAAGCAACATCTAAAGAAGAAAAAGGTGGAAAAATCAGCAACAGAGGAGAGGAAAAAGAAATCTGAGGGTCCAACCTATCAGCCTGGTGGATTTTAATGTGAGTTATGCAATCAAATCTTTAATCGCTGTTTTCTCAATGTTCATATTTTCAGCATATATAAGCATATTTTTTTAATTTTCAAACACAAAACTTACAGTTTTTTAGACAAAAAAAAAAATATTTGTAAATTAAAAATTTTTTGTGACCTGAACTAAAGGAGACACAGAAAAACCCGGGGCAATTTCAAAAAGTATGTGTATTATGAACATAGGGTTAAAATATTAGACCAAAATTCAAAATATTTTGTCGCAAGGGACTTTTTTAGTGACGTAACAAAAACATACAAAATGTATCATAATTTCTAAACTGCTGGAGAAAAATGGTTTGAATTTAGGTTGTAACATGTTTACATTATACTACACCTATGGTGTAAATTTGAAAAAGCTAACATTATTAGTTCAGAATTTGAAAATTTCAGTCATACATACCCTTAACGCTGAGACAAGCTATACAAACCGTGTTCTTAGCACACCAGATAGAAGGTTTTGATCGCCGTCCAACCTCGCCCTGCTGGTTTGAAATCGCCGTACTTCTGCAGTAACCTGCAACACAGCCTCGTGCTTCAGGCGGTATCACTTGATAAGTTAGGCGATAGGCTAAGTATACACTTGGGAATCTACACGCTACTTCAAAGTGCACTCCATATATCATAGGGGGCCGTGTATCTTTTTGCTTTTCTTTTTTCCTGGCTCTTTTCTTCGTTTCTGCTTTCTTACCAATCGCTATTTACTCTTTCTTAAACGCGTTTCTTGTTCTTGAACATTGGTGCGATTCTTTATGCTTTTGTATAGCACACTTCAGAGACATCTACAATCGACTGGCGGTACTATAGCTTTTCATTCTGAAGGCAAGATGTTTGTCTGATTTTACTGTTGTACAGGTCTCAAGTGTAGTGCTTGCTTATGTGAACAAACACGCAATATCCCAACGCTGTTCGGAGTTTTACGTACAGTAAATATGACATTACATACAAAAGGTCGATATTGAAATTTCACAGGAAAAACAACTTTTGAGAGTTCCTAAATACAAAAACATAAAATTGCTTAAAAAGGTGTCACCGAGCGGGGTGGCTGAGGCGGTTTCGTCTGTGGTCTGCATTCGCGAGCTCCCGCGTTCTATTCCCGTTATGAAATGATGCTCAAATGAGTCTGGCGTCCATCGAGCTTAGAGCTACTCGACATTCGCCTTTAAGGATAAGGAAACCCACAGGAAAAACCTTATCCAGGTAACTCAACCTGACCGAGATTCGAACTCGGGACCTCTTAAACGTGAGGTGGGCACGCTACCATATACACTACCGAGATGTATGTATGTATGTATTTATTGACTGCAATTGGGTACTACCCGGTGGCAGAGTTAAGAATACAGATCAAATTACAAATACTAGATTTACAACAATAACACAGTAAACAATACGAACATGATATTATTTTACTTTAGTCACTTAAAACATATCTAATTACTTCTCTATTTACATATTATATACCATTATACTTCAAAAGTTAAACTATAAACCATCTAGATTTTTTCTAAATTTCTTCAGCGACAGGGGACAGCCCTGAAAGACTGCTACAGGCAATTCATTCCATTCTTCAATGGTTCTATTAACAAAAGAAAATTTTCCTACGTCGGTTCTGTATCTTCTACCCTTAATTTTATACCTATGATCGTTTCGTCCATAATAATCCGGATTATCTAACCTTACACTAAAGTCCACCCATGCCTTTACACCAGCATTAGCCTTGAATAATGCTACCAACCTATGTTTTTTACGCCTAATTCTTAATTCCTCCCATTTAGTCTCATCTCCTTTTATAGGCCCAAAATACTTGCCTCTTTTTATGCATTTTATTGCCTATTGCCTATTGCTAACTATAGCTGAAGTTAAACTCCTATCAATATAATTGTTGACTCCAATCCAATACTAATGGTGTGTGTGTGTGTGAGTGTCTGTGTATATGTAGCTTGATCGCGGCTCCAAATCGTTTCCCCCCCTCTTGATACATTGGTGTTTGTACTTATTTGAATAAGAAGGAAATATTAACTTATCAAACGTTTTAAAAGTATTAGTGTAACCGAACAGTGCAGCACTGGCATACAACTACACAAGCATTAATTTGTAATAACTGAATATTGTGCACTCTCGCGGATACAATTCTGGCACTACATGTAGTATATAAGGAACGGTTGCCAATCAACTTAGCGGGGAGGTCCGGTGCTACAGGGTCAACTCTACGGTGCATCTGCACACTTCACTTGCGGAACGTCTACTTTACTTTGGCGCGAAATGCGACTCTAGGCCACGGAGTATAAAGTGGCACCAACCCATGTAGCGACTATGACTTCCCTTTTTATTTATTTTATAAATATTTTCTATTGATCTATGGATCTATATCTAAACATTTTCGCTGCGGAGTTGAAGTAATATACACATTAAAAAAAACTGCGGGATGAGAAATTGGGCTTATCCAGTGGGATTAAAAGGGAGATATCGATAAGTAAAACATGTCGCTGCACTTTTAAAAATAGCAGATTGAGACATATATTTGGCCAAAATTATTGGCAGGTGTCTATAGCGTTGTTTATGTGTCCACGGAGCTTAAAGTTACCCGACATTCGTCTATCAGGGTAAGCGAGAACCCCGGAAAAAACCTTATCCAGGTAACCCAACCTGACCGAGATTCGAACTCGGGACCCCTTAAGCGTGAGGCAGACATGCTACCATCTACGCTACCTAGGCGGGCTCTATTCCTGTGGTCGGCCTAATTGACCCATGTCTTTTCGGGGATTTTCTCGGGGCGCAGGGTGAATTTCTCCTGAATTCCTTGTCCCTCCATTTCATCTACATTATCATTTCACATCCTTTCTCATCTGGTGGTCTCTTTCAGGGTAGAAAGTACGGGCGGGTGTCTCGGCGCTGCATGGCAGGATGATATACTCCTGATAAATACCTCCTGCTGTAGGATGGTCTCCGGACCGGCCTAGTGGTAGGCCTTTTCGAGAACAAGTTGGGTTGAATGTTAAAAGTTAATATGAGATCTACTCCAAACGTCCGAAGATGCCGGCCTCTAGCACCCGGAAGACGATGGAGGACCCCGGGGTTCTTTCCGTAAGGCAATACCTAGGGTCTATAAAGACCCTCCCCCTTATCGACAACAACATCAAGATGGCACGGAAGTAGATAGGCCACTTACGCGCGTCAAACCCGCAGGGAAGCCTACCGAATAACCTAGATGGGGCCGCCTGGTGATCTAGTATACCTTCTACTAGCTCTGCAGGATAGCACCCGGGACTTCTGTGGCAACTCTGTACCCCCTCTCGGCGGTCGAGGCCTGGCCGGATATACCCGACCTCCGAGTGTCGGGAAAATACTGCCCCCTCGAGTCCAACCCAATCCGAACAACTTTCAGTTAGGGAGGGGCTCGAATGTTCGGCCGGAGGTTCCTGTCCTAACGTCAGAGGTACACGGGTGCTAAGGGTCCGCACCGCCCGCACCACGGCAGCTGGAGGGGACGGATACTCTCCCCTACGGGGGTGAAATTAAGAGCAGGGTCTACACAGGCGGTTGTCGCTGACCTCCCTCTTGTACCTGGGAGTTACCGAGCTGTCCCCGAAGGTCGTCCGGTGCCTCCGTGGTGCTTTCCAATAGGGCAAGACCTAAAGAACAAGGGGCCCCCCCATCTGGTCCGTAAACACAAGACGGGATGGAAGTGGATACGCCACTTACGCGCGCCAATCCCAAAAGGCGAAGGCTACCGATCAACCTCGGTAGGGGCGCCTGGTGATCTAGCACACCTTCCAGCTGTGCTGGCTAGTACGCGGGAATATATGGCTTCCCTCAACCCCGTCCGGAGACGTACCCGATCTTCCACGGGTATCGGAAATCACTGCCTCCTCGAGTCCAACCCAATCCGAACAACTCCCATTCAGGGAACGGTTCGAATGTTTGGCCGAGGTTCCTTTCGTAACGCCAGAGGTGCTATGAGTGCTAAGGGTCCGCCGCGCCCGCACCACGGCAGCTGAAGGGGACGGATCCCCTCCCTACGGGGGTGGGTGGGATAAAAAAAAAGGCCGAGATCTTGCTCATCAGCAAGACCTCGGCCTCCTTTATTTTGGGAGTCTGGTACCTGTTTTATAAACCAGACTTTGTTCCACTCTTTATTACTGTTTCATACATTTGGTGTTTGATATATATTTTTAGGTGTCCTAGGAGGACTTACATAACTATTATACATAACATAACTATTTATTTACAAAGAATTGCTTAGCCTAATTTACCTATAGAATTACAAAGAATTGCTTAGCCTAATAACTTTTAAACTAACGTCAATTCCGTGGCTTAGTTGGGAGAGTTCAATGTTGTCTTCTTCCAATATATTCTTCTCTCGCCTTTATGGAGAAGGTGTTTGCGGCTTTATCGGCCCAAATCCATAGTCGTCTGTTTCTGATAATGTCGTATATTCTGAGGTCTTGTACATATGACATCGCTGTCGTCCTTTGTTGTATTGTGAGAGGACATTCCCATACGACATGCTAGGGAGTTTCAATCTGACCGCATCGGCAGTTATCCGAGTCTTTCAAACTAAATAGGTGGAGGTAACTTGAGTATGGGCCATGGCCTGTCAGATAGTGTATAAATCCTCTGGAGGGCGCTAGATATTTCATTTTGAGGCGTTCCTCAATGTTAGGTAAGATGTCATATGTACGTCTGCCAGTTGTACTTGCGTCCCATTCTTGCTGCCATTCAGCAACAAGTACTTGTGGTGGGATGTCTGTTGTACTGGCCTGCCGGGGAGTTGCCAATCGGTCAATAGTATGGACCCTGCCCTCTGCACTGGCGTGACTCCTTGGGTCGGCCGCCCTCTCCCTCCTCTCGCTTCATCTTTTCTCCTGGGGATGTCCCACTTAGGGCACAAACGTAATCAAGACTGGCCGCAGTGTCGAATCTTCTCGTAAGATTCTATCCTAAAAATTTGTTTATTGACGGAATATAACTAAAAAATAAAAGCTCCGTTTAATATCAAACTTGTATCTTCCAAAAATACGCAACCAAGATTGTAAAGAAGATCCCTCTACCCTATCCAACGTTGGATATGACTTTTTAAATTTTTTTATCAAAAATAGCTGTAACTATATTTATTAAAATAGGATATATTTGAAGAATTTTAATTACGAATAAAATATACTTATATCTCGGGTTTCTCGTTCGGTCCTCTTAATTTTGAACAGCCTTTATATATCCACATATATATATATATACTTGTATATATGGGGCAAATAATTACAGATAGACAAGGAAGTATAACACAACAACTGTAATCGAAAGAATATATACTTCAAGGTTAGTGCGTAGCGACTCACGACTCGCCTTTAAACCAGTGTGCATAAACCTAGTTTACCTACCTTGATTGTGTAAACTGGAACATTAAAATATCAAAACACAGTATCCTAATGGCCTAAGTAATTTCAAATTTGCCTAGTTACCACAGTTCCATACCTACACGATGAACTGGTTTCTTATATGGCCCTATACATCCAACTATCGAGTATAAAACCAGTGTATATAACCACCGTACAAATTTGAAGTATACAGCTGCTTTTAGTCAAGTAGTTAAAACGTTATACGATATACGAGTGTGGTCTGAAAAGTTTCCGACCTAACAAACATAAGAGGCGGCGCTGTGGCTGAGTGGTTAGACACTAGGCCCTCACCTAGGTGGCCCGGGTTCGATCCCAGGAGATCTCAAAGTGCGATTTGTGGTAGACAACATGGAGCTGAGGTGGGTTTCCTCCGGATCCTCCGGTTTCCCCCACCATCATTCCACCAATTGCCAACCCAGATTTCATCTCTCAGGTTAGATGCTTTGGCTCCCTCTCTCTGAGGGAACCCAAGCACCTCCTAACTTCAGCATTGACGACAAAGGGAGAAAAAATAAAGATACAAGAATTTTTTCAGATTATTTTCAACATAGTCTCCTTTTAACTCTACACACTTCTCCCAGCGATGCTCCCATCTCTGTAACCCGTCCAAATAGTACTCGACGTTTTCCAACATAGTCTCCTTTTAACTCTACACACTTCTCCTAGCAATCTTCCCATCTCTGTAATCCGTCCAAATAGTACTCGGCGTTTCTCAACATAGTCTCCTTGTAACTCTACACAATTCTCCCAGCAATGTTCCCATCTCTGTAATCCGTCCAAATAGTACTCGGCGTTTCTCAACATAGTCTCCTTGTAACTCTACACAATTCTCCCAGCGATGCTCCCATCTCTGTAACCCGTCCAAATAGTACTCGGCGTTTTTCAACATCGTCTCCTTGTAACTCTACACACTTCTACCAGCAATGCTCCCAACTCTGTAACTCGTCCAAATAGTACTCGGTGTTTTTCAACAGTCTCCTTGTAACTCTACACACTACTACCAGCGATGCTCCCAACTCTGTAACCCGTCCAAATAGTACTCGGCGTTTTTCAACATAGTCTCCTTGTAACTCTACACACTTCTCCCAGCGATGCTCCCAACTCTGTAACTCGTCCAAATAGTACTCTGCGTTTTTCAACATAGTCTCCTTGTAACTCTACACACTTCTCCCAGCGATGCTCCCAACTCTGTAACCCGTCCAAATAGTACTCGGCGTTTTTCAACATAGTCTCCTTGTAACTCTACACACTTCTAACAGCGATGCTCCCAACTCTGTAACTCGTCCAAATAGTACTCGGCGTTTTTCAACATAGTCTCCTTGTAACTCTACTCACTTCTCCCAGCGATGCTCTCATCTCTGTAACCCGTTCAAATAGTACTCGACGTTTTTCAACATAGTCTCCTTGTAACTCTACAAACTTCTCCCAGCGATGTTCTCATCTCTGTAGCCCGTCCAAATAGTGCTCGGCGTTTTTCAACATAGTCTCCTTGTAACTCTACTCCCAGCGATGCTCCCAACTCTGTAACCCGTCCAAATAGTACTCGGCGTTTTTCAACATAGTCTCCTTGTAACTCTACACACTTCTAACAGCGATGCTCCCAACTCTGTAACTCGTCCAAATAGTACTCGGCGTTTTTCAACATAGTCTCCTTGTAACTCTACTCACTTCTCCCAGCGATGCTCTCATCTCTGTAACCCGTTCAAATAGTACTCGACGTTTTTCAACATAGTCTCCTTGTAACTCTACAAACTTCTCCCAGCGATGTTCTCATCTCTGTAGCCCGTCCAAATAGTGCTCGGCGTTTTTCAACATAGTCTCCTTGTAACTCTACACACTTCTCCCAGCGATGCTCCCAACTCTGTATCTCGTCCAAATAGTACTCGGCGTTTTTCAACATAGTCTCCTTGTAACTCTACACACTTCTACCAGCGATGCTCCCAAATCTGTAACCCGTCCAGATAATACTCGGCGTTTTTCAACATAGTCTCCTGGTAACTCTACACACCTCTACCAGCGATGCTCCCAACTCTGTAACTCGTCCAAATAGTACTCGGCGTTTCTCAACATAGTCTCCTTGTAACTCTACACACTTCTACCAGCGACGCTCCCAACTCTGTAACTCGTCCAAATAGTACTCGGCGTTTTTCAACAGTCTCCTTGTAACTCTACACACTTCTACCAGCGATGCTATCAACTCTGTAACCCGTCCAAATAGTACTCGGCGTTTTTCAACATAGTCTCCTTGTAACTCTACACACTTCTCCCAGCGATGCTCCCAACTCTGTAACTCGTCCAAATAGTACTCGGCGTTTTTCAACATGGTCTCCTTGTGACTCTACACACTTCTAACAGCGATGCTCCCAACTCTGTAACTCGTCCAAATAGTACTCGGCGTTTTTCAACATAGTCTCCTTGTAACTCTACTCACTTCTCCCAGCGATGCTCTCATCTCTGTAACCCGTTCAAATAGTACTCGACGTTTTTCAACATAGTCTCCTTGTAACTCTACAAACTTCTCCCAGCGATGTTCTCATCTCTGTAGCCCGTCCAAATAGTGCTCGGCGTTTTTCAACATAGTCTCCTTGTAACTCTACACACTTCTCCCAGCGATGCTCCCAACTCTGTAACTCGTCCAAATAGTACTCGGCGTTTTTCAACATAGTCTCCTTGTAACTCTACACACTTCTACCAGCGATGCTCCCAACTCTGTAACCCGTCCAGATAATACTCGGCGTTTTTCAACATAGTCTCCTGGTAACTCTACACACTTCTACCAGCGATGCTCCCAACTCTGTAACTCGTACAAATAGTACTCGGCGTTTCTCAACATAGTCTCCTTGTAACTCTACACACTTCTACCAGCGACGCTCCCAACTCTGTAACTCGTCCAAATAGTACTCGGCGTTTTTCAACAGTCTCCTTGTAACTGTACACACTTCTACCAGCGATGCTCCCAACTCTGTAACCCGTCCAAATAGTACTCGGCGTTTTTCAACATAGTCTCCTTGTAACTCTACACACTTCTCCCAGCGATGCTCCCAACTCTGTAACTCGTCCAAATAGTACTCGGCGTTTTTCAACATAGTCTCCTTGTAACTCTACACACTTCTCCCAGCGATGCTCCCAACTCTGTAACCCGTCCAAATAGTACTCGGCGTTTTTCAACATAGTCTCCTTGTAACTCTACACACTTCTAACAGCGATGCTCCCAACTCTGTAACTCGTCCAAATAGTACTCGGCGTTTTTCAACATAGTCTCCTTGTAACTCTACTCACTTCTCCCAGCGATGCTCTCATCTCTGTAACCCGTTCAAATAGTACTCGACGTTTTTCAACATAGTCTCCTTGTAACTCTACAAACTTCTCCCAGCGATGTTCTCATCTCTGTAGCCCGTCCAAATAGTGCTCGGCGTTTTTCAACATAGTCTCCTTGTAACTCTACACACTTCTCCCAGCGATGCTCCCAACTCTGTAACCCGTCCAAATAATACTCGGCGTTTTTCAACATAGTCTCCTGGTAACTCTACACACTTCTACCAGCGATGCTCCCAACTCTGTAACTCGTCCAAATAGTACTCGGCGTTTTTCAACATAGTCTCGTTGTAACTCTACACACTTCTACCAGCGATGCTCCCAACTCTGTAACTCGTCCAAATAGTACTCGGCGTTTTTCAACAGTCTCCTTGTAACTCTACACACTTCTACCGGCGATGCTCCCAACTCTGTAACCCGTCCAAATAGTACTCGGCGTTTTTCAACATAGTCTCCTTGTAACTGTACACACTTCTACCAGGATGCTCCCAACTCTGTAACCCGTCCAAATAGTACTCGGCGTTTTCCAACATAGTCTCCTTGTAACTCTACACACTACTCCCAGCGATGCTCCCAACTCTGTAACCCGTCCAAATAGCACTCGGCGTTTTTCAACATAGTCTCCTTGTAACTCTACACACTTCTACCAGCGATGCTCCCAACTCTGTAACTCGTCCAAATAGTACTCGGCGTTTTTCAACATAGTCTCCTTGTAACTCTACACACTTCTCCCGGCGATGCTCCCAACTCTGTAACCCGTCCAAATAGTACTCGGCGTTTTTCAACATAGTCTCCTTGTAACTCTACACACTTCTCCCGGCGATGCTCCCAACTCTGTAACTCGTCCAAATAGTACTCGGCGTTTATCAACATAGTCTCCTTGTAACTCTACACACTTCTCCCGGCGATGCTCCCAACTCTGTAACCCGTCCAAATAGTACTCGGCGTTTTTCAACATAGTCTCCTTGTAACTCTACACACTTCTACCAGCGATGCTCCCAACTCTGTAACCCGTCCAAATAGTACTCGGCGTTTTCCAACATAGTCTCCTTGTAACTCTACACACTTCTCCCAGCGATGCTCCCAACTCTGTAACTCGTCCAAATAGTACTCGGCGTTTTTCGCCACAAAATAATTCTTCATCAAGGTGATTGACCCCTCATTTGACGAAAATCTCTGTCGTAATTTTCAGACGAGGGAACAAAAAATCGCTTGGGGCTAGATTTGGTGAGTAAGGCGGATGGTCAAACAGTTCAAACCGTAATTCGCGGATTTTCGTGATTGCAACCGCTGAGGTGTGAGACGGTGTGTTGTCTTGGTGAAACAGGATTTTCCTTTTCTGTAAATGTGGCCGTTTTCCCGCAAGTTCTGCGCTCAGCTTGTCAAGGAATGATGCGTAGTATGCTCCTGTAATGGTTTTTCCTTTTTGAAGATAATTGATTAAACTAACTCCACGTCTATCTGAAAAAAAAAAAACAGTCAGCATCACTTTCTCAGCTGAAAAAAAATTTTTTTTTTTTTTTTTTTTTTTGGAGATGGTTCCCCCTTTACAGTCTACTGTTTAAACTGTACTTTTGTGCCCGCCTCGGTAGCGTAGATGGTAGCATGTCTGTCTCACGTTCAAGAGGTCCCGAGTTCGAATCTCTGTCAGGGCGAGTTACCTGGATAAGGCTTCTTCCGGGGTTTTCCCTTACCCTGACAGACGAATGTCGGGTAACGCTGAGCTCCATGGTTCCTGGACTCATTTGAGCATCATTTTACCCCTGTCATTCATCGTCCAATATGACTTAACGTTGGAGGACGTAAATTACAAAAAAAAACTGTACTTTTGTTTCGGGCTTATGATAGTGTATCCAAGGTTCATGTACAGTAACTAATCGGCGCCAAAACCTGTATTTATTGCGCCTAAACTGAAATGTTCATTCGAACACGTTTTTGGTCTAACGTGAGCAAACGCGGCACCCAACGCGCTGACAGCCTTCTCGTGTCTAAATGTTGATTTAATATGTGACAAACACGTTCTTTTGACAGGTTCATAGCCTCTGCTATCTCTCTCACTTTAATTTGGCGGTCGTCTGGCACTATTTGGTGAACTTAGGCGATGTTTTCGGCGATATTTGTAGTTTTTGGACGTTCGGAACGTTCATCGTCTTCCAAGCTCTTACGGCCATGTTTAAATTCAGCTGCCTAAGATCTTACTGTGGTACATGATGGTGCAGAGTCCCCATTCACATAATCCAACTCATCTTTGATTTGCGTAAGCGTATTGTCTTTCCAAAACAAATATTTAATGACAGCGATGGAAACTCCGGAGCTCTTTCCATAGGGCAATACCTTGAGTCTACAAAGCCCCCCCCCCCCGCTGAGCACAACGTCAAGACGGGATGGAAGTGGATACGCCACTTACGCACGTCAACTCCGGAGGGGAGACTACCGATAACCTCGATGGGGCCGAATGGTGATCTAGCACACCTTCTACTAGCTCTGCAGGCTGGTACCCGGAACTATTCAGGCAACCCTCTACCCCCACCGGGCGGCCGTAGCCTGGCCGCTCGATACTCGATTTTGTCCATTTTCATAAAAACACTCACATCAACTCAAACGGCTGTTACATAACAACTGAGCATCCAAAATGGCTGAAACTTTGGTAACTGTCAACAGATGAGCAACGAAATTGACTGGCTTTTATTTACGAGTGCTGTTATCTTTATGTTGAGGTCGGAGCACCTTCTTACGTATCGTAACATCAAATTACAGTACTCTTCTGGTTATCAGACTCAAGCTAGGGTCTCGTATGACAATATTCCAATGTTTTATTATAATTTAATGTTATAATACTGCTATCGTAAATAATTGTTCTCACATCCCTGTTGTGCCGTCGCTATTGCTTCAGCCGGCGTCTTATCAACGAGATTGGGACATACATTTGGCCAAAATTATTGGCAGTGGTCTATATAGTTGTTTTTGTGATCTAATTAAAAAAACAGGGCATCTTAGTTCGCTAACACATGGCACTGCTTTTTTTAAATATATATCTGTGCATATATAGATACATATTTTCCTTTTCCTTATATAATCGTTTTTATTGTTTACGTTTATTTTCCTATTTATTTTCTGTAGTTTCACACATATACACTATATACATAATCATCCATGCCCAAGACGGGACTCGAACCCGCGACACTCTAGGTTTTTTTTTAAAAAAAAGCAGTGCCATGTGTTTATTTTTTTATTTATTTTCTTCATTTGTGCTACAACAGAGCAAAGCTCCAATTACAGTAGCTACATGCAATTTAGTTACACAAGTTTGACTAAATGCAAAACAGAAATACAAAAAGGAATACAGACAAACTAAAAATACACTATATATTAAGCTATTATTGAAGACAAGACATTGCAAATTGTATACTAATCAAGCAAATAAGTGATACAACAGAGTAAACAATAATTGATCAAAGTTGAATATAAAAGAAAGAGAATGCAATTAATGGAATAAAATATTAAAAAACTAAGACTAAAAATGAAACATATTAAACTACTATATAAGACTAGAATTGCAAATGTTAAACTCATTATGCAATACAACTGAAAATCACATGCAAATAATTCCCATATTTAATTGTTTTTTAAACTGCTCGTAAGATAAACTAAAATCCAGCTCTATTTTAGTAGAGAGTTTATTGTATTTCGCACACAACCTAACAACGGGAGAATTTTTATGGGATACTGTTTTGGGAGTCTTAAATTGAAAGAGCTGACGATTTCTAAAATTAGCAGAACTGACATTAAAACATATTCTGTCAAGCAGTTCTTCAGTGGATACCAAGCCGTTTATGAGTTTGTACAGAAATAATTGTTCGGCTATTGTTCTACGATCAGAGAGTGAGACTGTTTTGAATTCGTTAAGCAGTTGACTATAAGGCAAGTTCTGATTATAAGTAAAAACACCGTGAGTTTTGTAATGTAAGTATCTGAGGAACCTTTTTTGGATCTTCTCTAGCGAACTAAGATTTCCTGTTTTTGAATTAGATCACATAAACAACGCTATAGACACCTGCCAATAATTTTGGCCAAATATATGTCTCAATCTGCTATTTTTAAAAGTGCAGCGACATGTTTTACTTATCGATATCTCCCTTTTAATCCCACTGGATAAGCCCAATTTCTCATTCCGCAGTTTTTTTTAATGTGTATATTGCTTCAACTCCGCAGCGAAAATGTTTAGATATAGATCCATAGATCAATAGAAAATATTTATAAAATAAATAAAAAGGGAAGTCATAGTCGCTACATGGGTTGGTGCCACTTTATACTCCGTGGCCTAGAGTCGCATTTCGCGCCAAAGTATACTGCAAGGCTTCCGCAAGTGAAGTGTGCAGATGCACCGTAGAGTTGACCCTGTAGCACCGGACCTCCCCGCTAAGTTGATCGGCAACCGTTCCTTATATACTACATGTAGTGCCAGAATTGTATCCGCGAGAGTGCACAATATTCAGTTATTACAAATTAATGTTTGTGTAGTTTTATGCCAATGTTGTACTGTTCGGTTACACTAATAATTTTAAAACGTTTGATAAGTTAATATTTCCTCCTAATTCAAATAAGTACAAACACCAATGTATCAGGAAAAAAAAAACAATTTGGAGCCGCGATCAAGCTACATATACACAGACACTCACACTCACACACACACACACACACACACACACACACACACACACACAAACACCAATTGTATTGGATTGGAATCAACAATTATATAGATAGGAGTTTAACTTCAGCTATAGTTAGCATCTCGGTAGCGTAGATGGTAGCGTGTCTGCCTCACGTTTAAGAGGTCCCGAGTTTGAATCTCGGTCAGGTTGAGTTACCTGGATAAGATTTTTCCTGTGGGTTTCCCTATCCTTAAATACGAATGTCAAGTAGCTCTAAGCTCGATGGACGCCGGACTCATTTGAACATCATTTCACCAATGTCGTTCGTCGTCCGATATTACTTAACGTTGGAGGACGTAGATTACAACAACGCTATAGTTAGCATATACTTTGTTTATAGACTTCCAAATTTAAGTAATTATTTATTAAATATATCTGAAACAAAACAAATTAATGTGTCACACTATCAAGACTTTCTCTACTACATATAGTAAGGTTTCATTACTGTGACTTTGCGGGTTCGTAGAATGAAAAGTCTTGTTTGCAGTAAACAGTAACTTTGTATACTCCTTGCAGCATTACAAATGTGACATACTAACAGCAGTCTTCAAGGTCGTCTCGTTCGCCCCGCTGCACGTAAACAAACGAAAGAAATCACTGCGGTACAGTACAGATGTCCACACACATGTTTAATACGATATCAAATTGTGCAGGAGTTATTCTCAAGTACGAGGGTGGTCTGAAAAGTTTCCGACCTCGACATGAAGATGGCAGCACTCGTAAATAAAAGTTAGTGAATTTCATTGTTCATCTGTTGACATTTACTCACCAAGGTTTCAGCCATTTTGGACGTTAAGTTAACAGTCGTTTGAGTGGGTTGATGTGAGTGTTTTTATGAAAATGTGCAAAATCGAGTATCGAGCTGTTTTTGAAAGGCAATACGCCTACACAAATCAAATATGATTTGGATTCTGTGTATGGGGACTCTGCACCATCATTTACCACAGTGAAATTTTGGGCAGCTGAATTTAAACGCGGCCGTAAGAGTTTGGGAGGCGATGAACGTTCGGGACGTCCAAAAACTGCAATCACAGAAGAAAACATCGCCAAAGTTCACCAAATGGTGTCAGACGACCGCCGAATTAAAGTGTCAGAAATAGCAGAGCCTATGAACATGTCAAAAGAACTGTTTGTTACATATTAAATCAACATTTAGACATGAGAAAGCTGAACCAGAGGCAGACACGTGAACACCCACGTTACAGAGACAGCTCAACAATTCAGTTTGAGAGGCATTTTCTCTCTGTATTGCATTATATGTGAAATTTATTTCTTACATTTCAGTTTTAATTCGATTCGTATTTAAATTTTGATATTTAATCTGTTTTTTTTTTTTTTTTTTTAAGTTTCAAATAGGGATTTTAGTTTGCTTCACCTATTGGTACACAACAAATTAATTTATTCTTAATAAATGGAATTTTAACACCAACAACTTCACAGACAGTAAACATTATTTCACTGCAGGTAATAACATCAACTTCAATGAAATATTAGAACTTAATTTCACTTTACTAAGGTATTAAAAATTGTCATTATCACACTTTCTAAAAAGTGTAAATGCTCAATTCAGTTTTTAAGTACTGCACTTTCTTCGTAAAAATAGGAATTAATTCTATTATGTGAGAAACTATTGGAGATTTTGCATAGTCCTTTCTTTGTTTACTTATATTAACCCTTGCTTGTTGTCTGGGGTCTTTATAGACCCCAAGGCTGCTTTAACTACGTAGAAATTGTTTTAATGTGAACATAGACCTCTCATCCTCCAGATATGCTTTTTGTGTACTTTCTATTACAAATAGTCAAAATATTTATGGGAGATGACGGTCGGTAGCACAAAATTTTGAATTTTTTGTAACATGGGCAAAAAATACCCCAGTGCACTTTTCCATATTATATTAAAAATTTACAATAATTAAAACTTGCCAACATGCACGTTCTAAACCTTCATTTGTATGTCCATTGTTATAAATTCTTAGAAAATACATACACATGCACTGTTGTAACAAATTGTTAGTTAGTTAGTTACTAACACTCCCCACATGGCAACCTTGGCCTTCGGGGTAACCTCACCTCACCAAGTGATGACCGGACCCATTTCTCAGGTGGAGGCACCCAGAGGGCGGTGTCCATTACCTCCGATGATAGGGTGATAGTGAAGATGGCGGTGAGGTGAGAGGACCTACAGTTTTTACCGTGGACTCCGAACCACGTTGGGCATAGGGGATACTTCACGTGTGCTAGACAGAGGTGAAGGCGTGGATAGGGCCGACTTAAAATCGCCAACCCCAGAGCCGGGAATCGAACTCGGGACCCTTAGAACGGGAGCCGCGAACGAAACCACCGCGCTACCCCGGCGCCCCTTGTAACAAATTGTTATAAAATACAAACACAGCAATTGCGTTTTGTGGAAGTTAGACGTGACAAAAAAAACCTGAAGTGATAATGATAAGATGGCTAGTTAGTTTTTATTCATCCTTTTGATCATATTACATGATATAGGACACGTCAAGTACTTATAACTAAAAATTATACAATATACATATATACAACACAAGTTTGGAATGAAAATTCAACTGTATGTACAGTATAATGATAATGATGATAATGATAGTAATAATAATAATAATAATAATAATAATAATAATAATAATAATAATAATAATAATAATAATAATAATAATAATAATAATAATAATAATAATAATAATAATAATAATAATAATAATAATAATAATAATAATAATAATAATAATAATAATAGTTAACATATTCAAACAATTCACCTATACTATAAAACATTAACATCATTAACATTAACAAAATCAATTGTCAAGGTAATCATAATATTCTTTTATGCTATAAAAACAATGGAGTGAAAGAAGTTTTTTGAGACAAATTCTAAATTGATGCAGTGCAGGTATTTGCTTCAGATAATTGGGTAATTTATTATAAAGCTGGAGGCCAGTATATACAAAACTTTTTTCAAAAGAACTAGTGCTATGTGTGATTACATGAAGGTTATCTTTTCTTCTGGTATCATGAGAATGTATCTGTGAGTTTGTTGTGTACATACTGAGATTATTTTTTATGTAGCATAGTGTTTCATATATGTAAATACAGGGGAGGGGCAATATATTTAATTCCTTAAATAATGGCCTACAACTGGTTCTTTTATTAACAATACACTAGGTATTATAGCGCTACTCAAACGGTTACCATGGCGGCGTCAAAGGATGCGATAAGATTTAGATATTCAGTTACGCAGAGATAAGATCTGTCGACCCGCTCGCTATGGAGAAAACAACGTTGTCGCGTTTTCTCCAAGTTGTCAGCATTGCAAACATTGACATATATTTCTTAGAATATTTACCAAGTAACAATAATAATAGGGGCGAGGATCTACTCCCATCAGTCCAGAACCCGGGCCTCTCGGTTTTTTTACCGTAGGACAGTACCTATTTTATAAAGTGCCTCCCCCCCCCCCCCCCCGCTGCACACGGCAGACAGGACGGAAGTGGATACGCCACTTACGCGCCGGTCCTTAATGAACCGGCTACCAAATAACCTTGATAGGGCCTCCGGTGATCTAGCACACCAACTACTAGCTCTGCAGGCTAGTACCCGGCCATCTACCCCCTCCGGCGGCCGGAGCCTGGCCGGAGGTACCCAATTTCCCGTGGGTGGCGTGAACACACTGCCCCCTTGAGACCAACCCAATCCGAACAGCATCCAGAGGAAGGGGCTCGAATGTTCGGCCCGAGGTTCCTCTAGTAACGTCAGAGGTACCACGAGTGCTAAGGGTCCCCAATAACAAGATTAGCAAGGTTCTTAAGTGCAACTGCACTATGCTAATAATATCAAAGTATATATTCTACTCACATTACGGTCTGTCTTCGCCTTCCTCGCTGTCACTGCCACTTTCACTCACGTGTATAACGAACGAAGCATTGTCCTGTGAAATATCCCGCAGCTGAAATTTTCGTACTTGTTGTATGGTGTGCTGAACACATCTTTCCCATACACTCGAATCTATATTTGGTACACATTCTCTCAACACTTTGCACACATTGTCACTTATAGAAGGAGTTATATTCCGCTTTCTTACGGCATGTTTAAGGCGTGACCATATTGTGACTTTGTGGGTTCGTGAAATGAAAAGTCCAATTACACAAGCTCAACAATGTTCTTTATTTCCCCCGACTTACAGTTTAACACTTGCCAATTACACAGAATTACGTACTGCACACAATTACAATTCACCAGTTCGTCCGTTAAAGTTACACTTGCACTCGCGATTACGTAAACTCCGATGCACATACACAGTCTTCTCGTCATTACACTAGCACTGAACTCTTACGCTGATTGCCAAGAACTCTGACTGACTGACTAACTAACTCCTCTTGCACGACGTGTTGCTTATATAGGGTCCGCTTGCCGATCTGGAAGGTTCTCCATTAGATGAAATATCCCGTAAGTTCTAGAACACAGGTGGAACGCAAAGAGACGCCACAGTGATGTTTTTTCTCCCAGCCACCTCCTGTCACCACTATAAGACAAACGAGGGGGGGTCTGGCTAACACGGACCTCCCCTGCTTCCCGCTCTCAGCTGCTTCTATAGGGTGTTCCAACGCTCGGGTGACAATATCAACTCGATCGGATTGATACAGCAGTGATATGGCGGTAGCCTGAGAACTTCATGAACACGATCTTTTGCTATTTCGTCTATTACATACACTTCTTGTATATTAGCTTCTCGAATTTTCTCCAAAAGAACGGCTTTTACAGGAACTGGACTGGGTATTTCTAAATTATGTTCTAACACGAATTGAATCATTTCGTCCTTTCTGCCGGACATGGTGGGAATTTTTTTCTTTAGCCGTGAATGATAACTAGCATTATCTAAGACAATCACACACTTAGGAGGAATGTTTTCCAAAAGTTTGTTCCTAAACCAGACTCATCTAAATAAATTATACGATACCCTTCCTGCCTTAAATAGTTTAGCCTGCTCAAGTACTTGTATCTCCATGCCACAATCCTTGCTGATTCCATAATCACACGCCTCTTATTTAACGTGCAAAAGCGGAAACCTAACTTCACTAACAACTGCCTAAGTGAATCCTTTTTGTAAGGAAAATCGCACACGGTTTGAAGTTTATGCAGCAATTGCAAAACTTTTGGTGATTGCCCTTCTTTATAAAAGCTGTACACCTCCCTACGAACTATGTCGCAGGTGAAATTATCAACCTTACCTAACTTTAGTTGCCTGGTGCCCTTTTTTTGGCGTAATAGGAAGTCTCTTCGCAACTTTACTAACTGTATGTCTGCTTAAGGCTACTGCTTTAGCAGTTTCAGTAATAGGTCCCTTTCCTATTTTATTGGCTTCCATATACTTAAAACATTACATATTAATTGCTGGGACTGTTTACCGAGGGTTCCTAAAGGTAGCTTGCTTCCTTTTACTCTTGCTTCATTTGCTGTCCCACCAGCGACACTAGAAGTTGGAGCAACATTATTACTAGCACCACTAATATTATTACGAGATAAACTGGCTGGATTACTGACACTATTTCCACCATCAAGGCTAGATACGTTCCAAGAACTCCACATATTTAAGAATAGTCAGGAAACACCTCTTGCACCAATGAAGTTCACAAGAAAACTAACAGAATGAAATGAATGATGACTTAAAGAGAAAACAGCGAAGATATTGCAACTCTGTGTTTTACTCCACGTGGACATAACATGTATCTGTCATTTGTGATTCCTGCGCATTCATTGGCTGAAGTGCTGCGTTCAGTGGTGGTTAGCAGAGGTCCGAGAAACGCGTCAGTAACCATCTCACCTTTCGGAGAATGAGTGCTTTATCTGAGAGGTTTCTATCAACAAAGATAAATCCATGGAAAGCGTTCCAGTAGCGCTGTATGCTCAAGGGCAGGCCATTCCCGCCTTCCCGCGCAAAACACTGTCACTGCTGACTGAGGGGCGTGACGTCACTGAGAATACAACGCAAAAGTGCTTACACGTGAATGTGCGTAATGCAATATTATGATT
The DNA here is from genome assembly GCA_030765055.1 of Mantis religiosa. NCBI lineage: Eukaryota > Metazoa > Arthropoda > Insecta > Mantodea > Mantidae > Mantis > Mantis religiosa. The sequence goes on along the minus strand of CM060950.1, from coordinate 460,468,049 downwards.
GCACATTATAAGATAAGATAAGGCGCTGATGCATGCAAATTCCACAATCCTTCTGATGAAATAAACGAGATGCAGTTGCTTATGAGCTATTGTAGTTATTGGCTGTGTTTTTTGTCGAAACATTATGAAAACCATTGCGCTGTTGCTGAAAGCAAACATGCTTCGTATAAAACTACGAATGTGATTTTCCATTGTTTGCCTAAAGATCGAGAACTACTGCGCAAGTGGGTTTTACGATGTAAAAGGGCTGATCCGGTTAATGTGAATAATGCAAGGATTTGTTCCGATCACTTCCTGCCCGAAAACTATGAACGGGATTTTAAAAACGAGCTGCTAGGTTTGCCGCTGAAAAGAAAATTAAAGGGCGACGCTGTACCGTCATAGAAAATTCCTAATTGGCATGGGGATGTATTTGAGGCGGTAGTAGCAAGTACCAGCAAAACCAATTTGCAGGTAATTATCAGATACACATTCCATTTATGTATTTGTTTCTATGTGTACACTGAGTTTGTTCGCTCCTTTTTTTATAAGAAAAGTTTGATACGTGGAATAATAATAATAATAATAATAATAATAATAATAATAATAATAATAATAATAATAATAATAATAATAATAATCATAATCATAATAATCATAATAATCATAATAATCATAATAATCATAATAATCATCATAATCATCATAATCATCATCATAATAATAATAATAATAATAATAATAATAATAATAATAATAATAATAATAATAATAATAATAATAATAATAATAATAATAATAATAATAATAATAATAATAATAATAATAATAATAATAATAATAATAATAATAATAATAATAATAATAATAATAATAATAATAATAATAATAATAATAATAATAATAATAATAATAATAATAATAATAATAAATAATAAAACTGTTTTTATTAATAGGCAATATCAGCAAGAGATCGCCGGTGCGAAGTTAGGACCGTGCGAAAGAGGGCGCTGTCTACTATAGTATCTTTATCTCCCAAAAAAAAAAAAAAATTGACCAGGAAGAGGAAATAATTAGACTAAAGACTCAGATGCAAGCCCTGAAGAAAGAAAACAGTGTTTTGAAACGGCAGAACAAGGTACAGAAGTAATATTTTGTAGCTTCCATGGACAACGTGCTGCGAAGTGTAATGGAGTGATGCAAAACTTAATTCCTATAATAAGTTCCAAGATTCCCGAAATTCATCACAAAGTGATCTCTCTTAATGTGAGGACAAGAACCTTCATTAGAATTAGGCACTTAAACAAAAGAGCGAAGGCAGAAATGATCAGGAAACTTGCAGCAAAGAAAAATCTTCAATGGGTTGCTTCGTCATTTTCTTGAGCTACACTGAATAAGTACATATGAATAGTAACATGTTTTAAACTCTTAATACTAACTGCTAGAAAGAACCTTCATTATAATACACAAGTGGATGCTTATTCCTTCCGATTTTACACGTAGCAGAGCTTAAATAACACATACTGAGGGGCTAGTGTTTAACTCTCGCGGTTGAACTGTATTCTCAGTGACGTCATACGCGTTAGCCAATGGCAGCGCGACTCTGCGGAATGGCCTACCTGAGTACTCTAGTTGCCTTGCTGTATGCTATAGAGTGAAACGTGGAGGAAGGAGGTGGCTACTTGCTGTATTTCTTGATTATATTTGACTTGGCATGACTCAACGCTTACATCCTGTAACGTAAATGTTTACATCATATGAGAGGAAAAATTCTAGAAAAGAATTCCTCTCAGATCTGCGAAAAGAGTTAGTCAAACCTCAAATTGAGAGATGAATTCTTTTCAAGGATCATCTAAATCGCAACCAACAAGACCAACATGCAGATGTTCCAAATCTTTTTCTTTTAATTTATTATTTGGTTGATCAGCAGTATTGCTATACAAGCCATTGATAAATTACATAAGTACTACATAGAAATTAATTACTGTCCTCTAACATATACAATAGGTGATAAATTTATAATATAAACAAACAGAAAACAATTAACAACACATTTAAATGAAAGATAATAAAAGACAAAGTATATAACAGGATCACTAACACGTACAATAATATTAAATAAGATGGATAACGATTGAAGAGAGAGGTTAGATATGCTAGGCTAGTGGTGTTATGAGAAAAATAGAGCATATACTTTGTAACAGTAGTTTTGGGTTATGTTTTGAGGAGGTATGAAAAGTTTATAGATTTATAAAGGAGGATGATTATGTAAATCTATTTAGTCATTTAAATAAGTAAAAATATATGTAATTGTGTGATTTGCCGTAGTAATAATTGTATGACGTAATTTTTTGACGTGGAATCAAATCGGCCAATCACACAATTAAGAGAGGAGTAACGACAGTTACGAAAAATCAATAATCTTAGGATATAGAGATGTTTTGTAATGGTGAGTGTGATGAATAGTGGAGTAGGATCAAGAACTTTTATGTAATAGTTTGAATCTGTTTAAATATAACAAAGTAAGAATTTATCGATATGTTGGAAGTGACTGGGAAAGGAAGTTCAAGTAAAATGTAATCTAAATAATACAATTAAATAGTTACAAAATCTGACTTCTCCGAAACTTTATTGCGAACCACGCCTTGAAACCTAGATTCTAATGACTCTTAGTTAATCAAGCACAATCATCAAGAAACAAATCAAAATACAACGAATTTGTTATTTCTGGCTTCACGACGTGGATCTTCGAAAAGTCAACGTGCATCCCATCTCAAACATAGAAATCCCGCACCAAATTGTGTGGCTGATTAAGACGGAGAGAAATTAACTACGAATAGTCCCAAATTCCTGTCCTAACTTTGAATTAGTGAGAAAAGTTGCTATCTTCTGAATTAGTGAGTAGGCTGTCTTGAGGCAGTTTTCTTTTCAATGTAGTCCTTTCGAAGTTTCGTTGTCCAATGTCACAGGTTACAGCACCTGGTACTTCTGATAATCTAACGAAGAATGTCTTTGATATCAATTTGAAGTATAGATGTATGGGAAGAATACCAAGTTCCTGATGGAGTTGATCTCAGTGGCGGCTGGTGGTTTAAATTATTGGTGGTGCACAAATGAAAAATAAGATACAGAGTAGTAATGACTCACCTATTTATACAGATTCTCTGCTGTACTCTCCTTAGACCTGGCGAATCTATCGATAACTTTTGCGTTGAAGTCGCTGATTTTTATAACAAAATCTCTCTCAATTGAAAGCATTGCTAATGCTGTCAATCCGTCCTGTGACATTGTGTTCCTAAGGAAAGTTTTTATTCTTTTTAAAGTTGAGAAACAGCATTGTCATAGTTAACAGTACTTGGAGGAGTTTGACATATTCGCTGAATGTAGCACATAAATTGTTTTCCTTATTGAAGTCCATCAAGCACAACGCGCCGGACATTCCACGAAATTCCTCTCGACTGTAAATTACAGTCAGTTCTCTACGAATTTTTTTTCCAAATATAAAAGGATAGAACCTTATTGTTTCTCTAAGGGATCCTTTGGCAATGTCTTAGAAATTTTCTTGATGAAACAAAGTTGAGGCTACCAGATGCCCCGTGAAGCTAAATCTGTCCTTTGCTTCTCTAAGAATGTCACATACTTCAAGAGCTTCTCTTCTTTTCACATCATGATCTTCTATTCTTCTCCTCTTAATTGCAGTTTATTCGTGTTCCTCCATATCCACACTATTTCTTACCTTTTGCACTTCCCTTTCAAATCCGTTTAGCTGTGCGATGGCAAATGTTGCATTGCAGTCTCGTTTCTGCAGCTGATTGTACAAAATGTCCACATGTGGCATGATCTTGTAGAAGAAAGACAGCCAGAATACAAAATTATAATCTTTCAAGCTGGCCAAAAACCCAGAAGCCTGAACAAGTGTGGCGCTGTTGTTTAACAGAGCTCTCTTCTGAATAACCTCCATGCATTTAATTAAATTCTCCCTGTGTTCGAAAAGCAGAGCACACAGAAGCTAAGCCTGAAGGTCACGCTATAGCCGTTGCTAAGAGTAGGAGGAGCTAGGTTTATAAACCTCCATTTAAGCAATGTATAAGAAGCCCCTCCCATCTCTTCACCTTCTCGCAACCCCCTCAGAGAGCCAACATTTGGGCAAAATCTTAGGTTTAACTCTTCGTTGCAAACCTGCGGCTCCTACAGCTAATCACTGTTTATTTCGACTTCTGCGGTCATGGGCAGCTACAGACGATAAGCGTAATTGAAACATGTTTGTGTATAAAACAATGCAAACAAGTACAGCTTTAATGTGCAAAATGTACCTGTTGTACATTCATAATCAGTGGGTGTAGTGCAAACCTGCAACCTTATGGAGGAACCGCCCCAGGTTGATCATTTCTAATGAACCATGGAGCCTTTGTAATACTGCGGACAAATTTGTTTTGTATAACCTGAAGTGGATGAATGTGGGTTTTGTTGGCTGCACCCCTTACAGGAGCAGCGTAAGAAATTATAAGTTCGAAATCTGAAACGAAAAAGATGTGATACCTCCCCAAGATCAAAGGACAAGACAGTGAAGAAACAATGTGATGAGTGTCACAAATTTATTTGCAAAGAACGTGCAAGAGTAAAAGTGGTGTGCAATGAGTGTGGAGAATGAGTAGAAGTTTATTTATAACAGGAGTTTTTTGTAAAGTGATAATGCACATCATACAAAAAAATTACAGTGTTGTTATATAGTGTGAGGTAAACATTTTTTGTTTAAAATAGTATTGTGACTGTGGGTTCGTGAAATGAAAAGTCCAATTGCACCACTCAAAAATGTTCTTTATTTCCACCGACTTACAGTTAAACTCTTGCCAATTACACAGAATTACGTAATGCACATAATTACGATTCACCAGTTCGTCCGTTACAATTTCACTTGCACTCGTAATTACGTACAATCCTCCGATGTACGTACACAATCTTCTCGTCGTACACTAGCACTGCATTCTTGCGCCAAGAACTGACTGACTCCTCTTGCCCGACGTGTTGCTTATATAGGGTCAGCTAGCCGTTCTAGATTAGATGAAATATCCCGTAAGTTCGAGAACACAGGTGGAACAGAAAGAGACGGCACAGTGATGTTTTTTTCCCAGCCACCCCTTGTTACCGCCACAAGACAAATGAGGGGGGCGTGGCGAGCGCCGACCGTCCCCTGCTTGCCCGCTCTATAGGGTGTTCCGACGTTCGTGTGACAGTATATATATTGAAACTAAAACATATATACAAGGGCTGTTCAATAAAGAATGTTCATAATTTTTACGATCATAATTTTTTCGCACTAAAATTCAATCTTATTATATTCTGTTAGCTTAATGTAAAAGAAACACGCCGCAGTAGTTGCATTGTTCGTACTCGTGGTTCCCGCCTGTTAATGCCGGTACGAAAGTCGCATTCAACCATGAAGACGCGGTGGTCTGTGTTCATATCCAGGGGAAGCTGGTTGTATTAGTTACCAGCATAACCACAATAATGCCCGATTTCACCAACAGATGTTAAAATCGACGTTAACAAATGTAACGTAACAATTGTCACAGCGCTAAAACTAATGTTAAAATTCGTGCATTTCACTAACCTGTTTTCTGAAAATGTTAACAAACCTGTGTTAACGCCAAGAAACTTGTAAATATCACAGCTATAGAAGGCTATGGATGAGCTTTTGTTTTCATTTTCGTCTGCACAAATGGCGGATGAACAAAATCATAAATAAAGCCGTGAGACAAATTTCTCATCGACGGAGAAAGAATTGTTAATTGAAATTGTGACGAAGTGTAAGGTTATCGTGGAAAATAAAAGGACAGATGCAAGGAAGATGTCGCGGGGAAAATATTGGAAACGAATTTAATTCAAATGCATGTGTCACTACTACAAGCACCAAACAACTTGTCAGTATTACGTAAATTTAAAACGAGATGCGAAGAACAAGTGCCTTAAACGTTTCAAGACGGGAGGTGGACAGTGTATTATCCATATAATTCAGTGAATTATAAAATCGCAAGGTTATTGATACTTGAAGCTAATGCGAGATCGTCATATTCCTTTCGATGCATGTTCTAACTCAGTATTACGTAAATTTAAAACGAGGTGCGAAGAACAAGTGCCTTAAACGTTTCAAAACGGGAGGTGGACAGTGTATTATCCATATAATGCAGTGAATTATAAAACCGCAAGGTTATTAATACTTGAAGCTAATGCGAGATCGTCATATTCCTTTCGATGCATGTTCTAACTCAGTATTACGTAAATTTAAAACGAGGAGCGAAGAAGGGCAAGTGACTTGAACGTTTCAAGACGGCAGGTGGACAGTGTATTATCCACATAATTCAGTGAATTATAAAATCGCAAAGTTATTAATACTTGAAGCAAAGGCGAGATCGCCATATTCCTTTCGATGCATGTTCTAACCTCTCTTGTACTTCCACAGTAACCTTCATAGCAACATGTTTCGACAGTCTATACCTCCGTAAAACAGTTTTCTTCGGATAGCTCCTCAAAATCATTTCTCCACATAGGCCGTACTCTATTGCGAATGCCATTTAGACGGTCTTATATACAGCAAATCGACATCAACAGCTGAGTTCATGCTCGCCATCTTGACTATCTACAATTGTTAAGGACTCAACATTAGAAATTCGGCTTGTTATTTTAACACGAGATTTAACACGAGTGTTACGCTAGCATTTATTGGTGAAATCGGGCATAAGAGCGCTGTAATTTGCTTACTGTTCCGCAAAAATTACAGCTTCTTCTCCGTAGAGGGCGCTATGATTTCTAAACAGACTCAGTAGTCAACTGTGACGTCATTCTTGCTCAATTGGAGGGCGGTAAATAACGAATAAAAATGAACACAGTGTAGATTATAGTGAGTAGGGAATATTAAATGGCTGTAATGGGATAGAGAATCATATATGTTTGTATGCGCCATGGGAGTGAATGTGCCTTAAATCTTGTAACATGGTGGTGCATAAAAATGTAATATATAGATAAAACGATGATGTCTGTAAACTTGCTTCAGTGAGAGATGTACGTTATCTAGGTCCATTGTCTGGAGTTGTGAGACTGGGCAAACTTTATTGCTCGCACAAATTTGAGAATAAAGAAGATTCTCCCTCACTATTTAAAACTTACAAAGGGCCTTTGTTCTGTAGATAAGGACCTCTTTTTGTAAGAGGTCGAATCACCCGTCTCGGTAGAATAATGTGCAATAACTTTGTCCCACAGGTAACGCTGTTGTTACTTCTAGTAGATTTAAATGCATTTCACACGACTTTTTCCACCCATCACAAATTTGCATATATGCCATGGTACTCAAACACTGTATATAAAAATATCGTCTCTATATCAGTTTCTTGAGATGTGCAGGGGTGTACAGAGTATGCTGATAGAGTATCCATAACGTAGGTACATTTCACCCAAAAATTCTGTATCGAGTTTTGATATTTCTTGATCTAAGAGTATAAAAACCAGCATTTTTATAAGAACAGTGTGTATAAACATAAACAAGAAACTAAAACTGCAATAAATACCAAACTTGATAAATATCTTCCAGAAATGTGACACAAAGATTTTGAAGAAAATCCTGCAACCCTAACTATACGTTATACAAAAAAAGTACTGCATTTTTAAAAATTGTTCTTAAGGTGAGAAGGTACTTCACTTAGAGTTAAAATTCACTTTTATATTATTTTTACATTTAATTATAATTACGTAAGTTCTGTCTTCAGCTTGTCAAGTAATGATGCGTAGTATGCTCCTGTAATGGTTTTTCCTTCTTGAAGATAATCGATTAAACTCCGTGATTATGCCCCCCCAAAAAACAGTCGCAATCACTTTACCAGACGAAGGAAAAAAAAACAGTTATTGCTTTTTTTGAGCCGGTTACCCCTTTGCAGTCTAATGTTTGGACTGTATTTTTGTTCGGGCGTATAATGGTGTATCCAAGTTTCATCTACAGTTACTAATCGGCGCCAAAACTCGGATTTATTGTGCCTAAACGGCGCCAACAGAGCGTTGGAAATGTTCATTCAAGCACGTTTCTGGCTTAGCGTGAGAAAACGCGGCACCCAACGCACGGACAGCTTTCTCATGTCTAAATGTTGATTTAATATGTGATAAACACGTTCTTTTGACAAGTTCATGGCCTCTGCTATCCCTCTCACTTTAATTAGACGGTCGTCTAGCACTATTTGGTGAACTTCAGCGATGTTTTCGTCGGTAGTTGCAGTTTTTTGTTGCCCCGAAGGTTCATCGTCTCCCAAGCGCTTACGGCCACGTTTAAATTCAGCTGCCCAAAATTTCACTGTGGTAAATGACACAGAATCCAACTCATCTTTGATTTGCGTAGGCGTATTGCCTTTCAGAAACAAATATTTAATGTCAGCTCGATTCTATCTATTTTCATAAAGCACTCACACCAACTCACTCAAACGACTGAACATCTAAAATGGCTAAAACTTTGGTGAGTAACTGTCAACAAATGAGCAACGAAATTCACTAGCTTTTATTTACGCGTGCTCTCATCTTTATGTTGAGGTCGGAAACTTTTCAGACCACCCTCATACTTTTCTGCAGTGTAAATTAGCTTTTCGGTTTTATCTCGTGGTCCTTCAAAGAGCATAGAATTTCAAAACCATCTTTAGCAACATCTTCTGACAGATATAAGGATTTCTGTACCTAATCAAGGTTTATCTCGATTAAGGTGGGGTTAAAATTCACTTTGATTTTACTTTTACATTTAATTATCATTTCATCCCTCGAGATTACAAATATATAGTTAAAAAGTTTATTGGAGCAGTATTTTATACCTAATTTGTTTATTGTATTAGCGGGTGTTAAGGTTTTGCCACGCCCCTCTTCGTAAGCTATCAGAAAATCGGTCATAACTTCTGTAATACTAAACAGATAATTCTAAACTAAGCCTTCTTTTGTAAGGGGTCTTCCAAACTTTCTGCTAGTACCACTGTGATTCCAATGATGCTAGTTTTTCTTTTGTCTTTGGCTGCCTATGTGAACAGTTATTTGTTCTGAATAATATTTTGTACTAGTTATCGGTGAATATATAATATGTGTAGGCCAAAAGCATTTCGAAAGAGAAAGTCTATAGGCAATCGTTTTACTAAACAAAGAAAAGTAAATGTAGAAAATATAAATACAATAGACAATGAAACCATAAGCTGGCCCAGTTCACATAATACATGATAGAAGTCATATACAGAAATTGATGAGCTGCGAGTCCTGAAAGCAGATAAAATGGCTGATGAACTGGCCAAGAAGACAAGAAAAATGAAGAGGAACTTGAAAAGAACAAGTGAGAACACAAAGTGTCAAGACTATGCAGCAGGAATGTTCTGACTCATGTGAGAAGTGAGTAATCAATATATAAACTTTAAAGCTGTTTTTCTCCGTTTCACATGTTTGCAAATTCCGGTACACTCTAAAAAAATAATCAACCAAAACATTTGAACGTTTTTGTGTTCATTAAGCAGACTCATAGCAATAATAATAATGAAGAAGAAGAAGAAGAAGAAGAAGAAGAAGAAGAAGAAGAAGAAGAAGAAGAAGAAGAAGAAGAAGAAGAAGAAGAAGAAGAAGAAGAAGAAGAAGAAGAAGAAGAAGAAGAAGAAGAAGAAGAAGAAGAAGAAGAAGAAGAAGAAGAAGAAGAAGAAGAAGAAGAAGAAGAAGAAGAAGAAGAAGAAGAAGAAGAAGAAGAAGAAGAAGAAGAAGAAGAAGAAGAAGAAGAAGAAGAAGAAGAAGAAGAAGAAGAAGAAGAAGAAGAAGAAGAAGAAGAAGAAGAAGAAGAAGAAGAAGAAGAAGAAGAAGAAGAAGAAGAAGAAGAAGAAGAAGAAGAAGAAGAAGAAGAAGAAGAAGAAGAAGAAGAAGAAGAAGAAGAAGAAGAAGAAGAAGAAGAAGAAGAAGAAGAAGAAGAAGAAGAAGAAGAAGAAGAAGAAGAAGAAGAAGAAGAAGAAGAAGAAGAAGAAGAAGAAGAAGAAGAAGAAGAAGAAGAAGAAGAAGAAGAAGAAGAAGAAGAAGAAGAAGAAGAAGAAGAAGAAGAAGAAGAAGAAGAAGAAGGGATTTTTCTGTAACATTCATAATAATTGTTTAAAAAATAAAATTATCTGAAATTTCAGGGCTTTTTTTTACAAAAACTAAAAAATTATAAAAAATTATCAGTAAAACTGTTCATATAATAATAGATATTATTAAAGACAAAGTTTTAAGGAACATGCCTGAACATTTTCATGTACATATCAATAATAATTTGTTAGGAATGTGCACCCAAAAATCATGGAAATAACATTGCAGAGATAGGCAGTACATTCTCACCTTAAAAACAACTCCAAGGGTTTGGATACCCGGCTTGGTAGCGTAGATGGTAGCATGTCTGCCTCACGTTCAAGAGGTCCCGAGTTCGAATCTCGGTCAGGGTGAGCTGCCTAGATAAGGATTTTTCCGGGCAACCCTAAGCTCCATGTACCCTGGACTCATTTGAGCATCATTTCACCTAATTCATTCACCGTCCGATATAACTTAACGTTGGGACGGACGTAAATGTAAAAACAGGGTTTAGATTAGATTAGGTTAGGCAGGGGGTTCAGCACTTGGTCTATTGTACCTATGTCCCAAGTGAGGCGTCCCCGGGAGGAAGAATAAGGCGGGAATAGACAGAGGTTGGCTGTCCCAAGGAGTCATGCCAGTGTAGAGGGCAGGGTCCCTACTATTGACCCGTTGGAAACTCCCCGGCAGGCGAGTATAGCCGGCGTGCCACCCACCGTGGTTCTCAAGCGGCCCAGCAGGTCGGCCCTGAGACCGTCCTACTGGAGAAAGAAGTGTTTACTCACAGCATATCATCTTGCCATGCAACACCGAGATTCCTGCTGACACTTTCTACCCTGAAAGAGACCACCAGATGAGAGATGTGAAATTATAATGGAGATGAATTGGAGAGACAGGAAATTCGGAGGATGTAATTAACCTACCCAGCATTCGCATGGTGACCCCGGAAACCCCGAAAAAAAACCTGGAACAGGTAGGCGGGTCACGGGAATCAAACCTGGACCTCCCGAATTCGAGCCACAGACGAAACCGCCTGAGCTAACTCGCTCGATCCAAGGGTTTAGGTTAAAACAATAATTACTTGTTTAATATACTTTCATGAAAAAAAGTTCTTCAATTTTTATATTTTAAAAATAAGTAGTGAAGTTCCCTTCATTAGGAAGAATATACTTTGCATATCTTTGTATAACAAGTAAACCGTAAGACAAAGATGTTCACTTACACACAGTATTGCGTTTTCCAAAACTTTTTTTTTATTCAGGTGTCTCAAATCTGAATATTTTGCACCAGTTATGAACGACAATTGTAAGAGAAACTGGTGTCAGTGCAGTGAATCAGAAGTGTTTTGTTATATATACAGGGTGTTTCAGAACGACTCCGAACAAACATACATAAGTAGATGCTCAGCTTCTATGTGGCACATATAGGTAGTTTTTACCGCCAATAGAGCCGCATAAAAAGGCTCCAGAATGAGTGTGGGTTTTGCAGTGACAGGAACGACGCGTGCCTCACCTGTCGGAGTTCGCAGGTATAGGTCACTCGCCGTGCCGCGAGCTGTAACTGTAAACATACCGGCAGAATCTGCAGTAACTTGCTACTATGAAGAATTTCTTTGGCTTATGCAACCAAAATAAAAAGCTATTGCTTTATTATTGCTTATGAGTGTTAAACGTGTTCCAAAATTCCGTTATAGCAGTCCATGTTGGCAAATGAGCTGGTGGACATATGCAACTTATACCTTTTAGAGGGAAGTTAATGTTAGTGAGGTTGAGGATGGAAGCATTACATGATAAACAGAACAGGAAACAACATCAAAAATTGTAGTTAAATTAACCAAAACTAAATTGGCTTATACAATGAGACGAACATTTTATTTCACGTGTTTGATAATCCTAAATAAAGCATTTGTAACTGTAAAGGAAGCTGTTGATATTTACAGTGAGTGATTGAAAGTATTGTACAATTAAGATGATAAGAAAGTGTTCTGAAGTTAAATAAATATTATCATTGATGTAGCTATTATTAAAATTCATATTTTTAATGAAACTAAATTAATCTTGCGTTTGTTGAAGTCCCTTCAGCTCTTGCAACCATCTAAACCATATCCATTATTTCGATAGCGCTCCATATTGCTTGGATTTGTTATATAAGTACGCGCAAAATCCTCCCTTTTAGGACGGAATATGTAGTTTTACACTAAAGAGAAACCTTGCAGCTGTCCGAGTTATTAGTCGACTTTTTCAGAAATAACTGCCCTTTGCCCCATTACCTGAAAGCGAGGCTAGGGTCACTGACAAAGAGCAAGGAGTAATGTTTTTGTTTTCGTGACCGGTGCGTCCCAATAATAACTTTTGAGGTTTGCAGACTAGTGGTTCCTGCGCTGCCTAATCACAGAACATCGGAATTCCCGATAGAACCGGCTGGCAGGTGGGGCCAGACGGGAAGCTTTCGGCCCACTCCTACCCATTTATTTCGTGTCACTAACTGAGGGGATGATTAGAAGAGCGACATGAGCCCTGTGCCGTCTCTATCACCTCCCCTGACGTCTGGAACCTTCGGGATGATTCACTGAACCGCGAGACTTCCAGAAACAGCGTTCTTCCTATAAAAAGGGGCTTCAATTGGCGAGTCAGTTCAGTTCTTGGCGAGCAGCTGTGAGGAGCGTCGTGCTAGTGAACGGACGGGAAGACTGTGTACGTGCATCAGAGGAGTTGTGCATAATTGTGAGTGTGGAGTGGACCTGTGACAGACGAACTGGCGAATTGTAATTGTGTGCGCTACGTAATTCTGTGTAATCGGCAAGTGTTCCAACTGTAAATCGGTAGAAATAAAGAACATTTGAGTTTGTGCAATTGGACTTTTAATTGTAATATTTAATGCTGCATAAAAATATACGTAAGAGAACTTCGAAACTACGACACAGAAATTCAGACCTAGTTAAGTTATAAACTACGCAACGGCTATAATCTTTGGGTGTCGTTTTGAATCAACCTGTATATGCGAACTAAATACAAAGTAACTGCAGCAGAAAGTAGGATTTGCAAAATCAAAATAGCTCTACTGCGATGAAAGTAGGTACAGAGGAAAATGAAGATATAAGCGCTTTTGATTGGTGTTTGTAGTACACAAAGAGGGCTGTTCCGGAAGGAAGACGGTGTGATTAGTTGAAAGCTCTTGGCCCAATGGGACATTAACTGCTAGGGTCAGTTCGGCAGGAACAGGGCTATAACTCTCTCTCTCTCTCTCTCTCTCTCTCTCTCTCTCTCTCTCTCTCTCTCTCTCTCTCTCTCTCTCTCTCTCTCTCTCTTTCTCTCTCTCTCTCTCTCTCTCTGAGTATGTGTGTGTGTAAAGCACTCTGATAATTGTCTAGCTACTGAAATTGACCTCTACCTAAACCGGTTCCGGGCCATTGTCTCCTGGCTTTTGACGTGCAAACTGCGGGCTCCCTTTTCAAAACAAACAATCTGCTCTGGAAATGATTAAGTATTTACAAAACGTCTGCTTCTTGATCAGCCAGAAGAAGAAAAAAGCTCACATGGCTTTCTTTAACCGTTACAACTACAGTCTGATTTTTAAAAGAAGATACGTGAGGGTCATTTGTTTCTCCACGTGGTTACTGCAATGTTGCCCTACCCCTTTCTTTATTCTCTCAACACTCGAAACATAAACAAGGGTTCGAGTTACCTCACCTCAACAAAAATATGCAGTTAATCTGTATTAGCCTACTTTAGAAACAGAAATAAATTGTGAAAGGGTAGAGCCAGAATGAAAAATTCAATGCCACAGCCGGGATTTGAACCACGGATCTTCTGGTTTCCGTCCAGCCGCTCTAACGATTGAGCTACTATGGCCAACGTGCCGATATGACATTAAATTCTCCAACTGACTCGTCCTTCTCCCGGTAAACCACTTAGGAGTTCTCATAAACACATGAGACAGCTACCTTAATGGCGACTTACTATGCTGCAAGTACTTTAAGGTCCGGGCTTTATAGTTCGGACCACTATTAGGTACAATTAATGGAAATTAATTGTTCTTTCACAAGAGCGGCTGGACGGAAACCAGAAGATCCGTGGTTCAAATCCCGGCTGTGGCATTGAATTTTTCATTCTGGCTCTACCCTTTCATAGTGCGTCCTACACACGACTAGTGTGAAAGAACAATTAATTTCCAGAAATAAATTGTTCACACATTCACTCCGTTGTAGTCTTCACATCTGTGCATTATGTAAATAATATTCCATACTTACCGTTATTGTTGCTAAGTATAGTAAGATGACCGCCTTGGTAGCCTGGTGGTAGCCAGTCTGCCTCACGTTCAAGAGGTCCCGAGTTCGAATCTCGGTCAGAGTGAGTTACCTGGATAAGGTTTTTTCGGGGTTTTCCCTCATCCTGAAAGACGAATGTCGGGTAACTCTACGATCTATGGACCCTGGGCTCATTTGAGCATCATTTCACCCATTCCATCCATCGTCCGATATGACTTAACGTTGCAGGGCGTAAAATTAAAAAAAAAAAAAAAAAGCATCGTTAGATGACATTCCCGTGCTAGTGCGGTAAAAATTTATCCATAGCAACACATATACGCGATGCACGTTTTAACATCTAACATTTATCTTCAATTATATTTGTTAATATTTCAGCTAATATCTGAACTACTAAATTCGGGTTTATATAAATACAAATAGTGCAACAAATAATGTGCAACACACATGAGGTAAGCACATAATGGAATCTCGAAAATAGAAAAAAACTCGCTGCAAGCGCCTCGTTGTTTTTTTTTTTTTCAAACCTTTCCTCGTTCCGTATAGATTAATATCGCAATGTACTATTATTAACCACTTTGTTAATTGTCATGTTCATATCAGCGTTAACCGATATGCCGGAATTTTGACCCAACAGGAATTCTTTTACGTCCAAGCGTATCTACTGACATGGGACCGTCGCTTTTGGATAAAAGGAATAAGCTGTTCATTGTTAAGGAGCAAACTCTCGTCTTCCTGTTGGAAGAATTCTCTAAGAGAACAGACAAATTCTCTAGCTTGGCTATACAATGTAACAACCCGACATCCAAGGCACATAGGGCTTAGAGTTACCAGACATTTATCTTTCAGGATAAGGGAAAACCTCCAACGGTAAGTCATATCGGACGATGAATGAAATGATGTTCAAATGAGTACAGGGTACATAGAGCTTAGAGTTAAGAGACATTCATCTTTCAGGATAAGGGAAAGCCTCCAACGTTGTCATATTGGACGATGAATGAAATGATGTTCAAATGAGTACAGGGTACATAGAGCTTAGAGTTAAGAGACATTCATCTTTCAGGATAAGGGAAAGCCTCCAACGTTAAGTCATATCGGACGATGAATGAAATGATGCTCAAATGAGTACAGGGTACATAGAGGTTAGAATTACGAGACATTCATCTTTCAGGATAAGGGAAAGCCTCCAACGTTAAGTCATATCGGACGATGAATGAAATGATGTTCAAATGAGTACAGGGTACATAGAGCTTAGAGTTAAGAGACATTCATCTTTCAGGATATGGGAAAGCCTCCAACGTTAAGTCATATCGGACGATGAATGAAATGATGTTCAAATGAGTACAGGGTACATAGAGCTTAGAGTTAAGAGACATTCATCTTTCAGGATAAGGGAAAACCTCCAACGTTAAGTCATATCAGACGATGAATGAAATGATGTTCAAATGAGTACAGGGTACCTAGAGCTTAGAGTTAAGAGACATTCATCTTTCAGGATAAGGGAAAGCCTCCAACGTTCGGATGCTGGATGAAATGATGAAATGATGTTCAAATGAGTTCAGGGCACATAGTGCTTAGAGTTACCAGACATTTATCTTCCAGGATAAGGGAAAGCCTCCAACGTTAAGCCATATCGGACGATGAATGAAATGTTCGTATGACTTCAGGGTACAGAGAGCTTAGAGTTACCAGACATTTATCTTCCAGGATAAGGGAAAGCCTCCAACGTTAACTTATATCACAGGATGAATGAAATGATGTTCAAATGAATCCTGGGTACATAGAGGTTAGAATTATAAGACATTTATCTTTGAGGATAAGAGAAAACCGCCAACGTTAAGTCATATCGGACGATGAATGAAATGATGTTCTAATGAACCTAGAATTCACAGATCTTAGGGTTACCAAACATTTATTTTGCAAGATAAGGGAAAACCCCGTAAGAAATTGTTATCCTGACCGGAATTCGAACTCGGAAATACTTTAGCATGTGGCAGACGCACTACCACCTACTGCGCATTTTAGACTAACGCAGTAATGTGGTCATTGTTATAAGAGACCTACTAATGATAGATATATCAAATGCAAGTAAATGTACGTGCGGAACACTAAACATTTGGAAGAAAGTCCGGTAATGTTAGGAAGGACGCAGAACACGTTACGGGTGGAGTGGTGCCAAGCAGGCTGAGGCTACACGGGTCAACGTACGCCATGGAGCGTGGGCTAATCAAAACGCTAATCTTGTGCGCGGATGTCTAATGTATTCGGGGGTTATCGCACTTGTAGATGCTCTCTCGATAGTGTACCTTGTACATTCTATCTTATATCTTACATTTGTACTCTTCTTTGTATGTAATTCGACATGAGCTTGTATTATACCAGGGCCGGCAAGATGATTACCCGAAGTGTGAAATGCTTTTAACCACTTCCTCTTCCCTTCTATCTAGCAGGTAAACAAGCAGGTGACGTGTGTCTCAGTGGTGGTCATTGAAGCAGCTATTTTAGATCAAATCTTATAAAAAAGTTGTCAATATTTTAATTTTGTTATTTTAAATTCATTGATAAAAGAATTCATTGGTAATTATTAAAAATATAGTAGAAAGCTAATGAGATTAAAAGAACAACTGAAGGTAAAATAGTGACTGAAGAGGTAGAAACAAAGGAAATTGAATATATTTATGCCCAGTTTCACCAACAGATGTTAAATTCGACGTTAACAAATGTAACGTAACAATTCTCACAGCGCTAAAACTAATGTTAAATTTCTTGCATTTCACCAACCTGTTTTCTTAAAATGTTAACAAACCTGTGTTAACGCCAAGAAACTTGTAAATATCACAGCTATAGAAGGCTATGGATGATTTTCTGAACGTACTCCGATGCGCTTTTGTTTTCATTTTCGTCTGCACAAATGGCGGATGAACAAAATCATAAATAAAGCCGTGAGACAAATTTCTCATCGACGGAGAAAGAATTATTAATTGAATTGGTGACAAAGTGTAAGAATATCGTGGAAAGTAAGAGGACGGATGCAGTGAATGTAAAGAGAAAGATGTCGCGGGGAAAATATTGGAAACGAATTTAATTCAAATGCATGTGTCACTACTACAAGCACCAAACAACTTCTCAGTATTACGTAAATTTCAAACGAGATGCGAAGAACAAGTGCCTTAAACGTTTCAAGACGGGAAGTGGACAGTGTATTATCCACAGAATTCAGTGAATTATAAAATCGCAAGGTTACTAATACTTGAAGCTAAGGCGAGATCGGCATATTCCTTTCGATGTATGTTCTAACTCATTATTACGTAAATTTAAAACGAGGTGCGAAGAAGAACAAGTTCCTTAAACGTTTCAAGACGGGAGGTGGACAGTGTATTATCCACATAATTCAGTGAATTATAAAATCTCAAGGTTATTAATACTTGAAGCAAAGGCGAGATCGGCATATTCCTTTCGATGCATGTTCTAACCTCTCTTGTACTTCTTCAGTAACCTTCATAGCAACATGTTTCGACAGTCTATACCTACGTAAAACAATTTTCTTCGGATAGTTCCTCAAAATCATTTCTCCTCATAGGCCGTACTCTATTACGAATGCCATTTAGACGGTCTTAAATATAGCAAATCGACATCAACAGCTGAGTTGATGCCCACTATTTTCAATTGTTAAGGACTTAACATTAGAAATTCGGCTTGTTAGTTTAATATGAGATTTAACACGAGTGTTACGCTAACACTTGGTGAAATGCAATTTTTGTTTTAACTATTGCTAAACTCGTGTTAAGTCTTAACATATGTTGGTGAAATCGGGCATTAATGTGTTTAACGATGATAATATTAGTTTAAATTTTTAGAAATGTTGTTTGAATGTTCAATTACTTTAAAAATGATTTAAAGAAAAATTTATGAAGATTACTAAATATGGATATTGTCGCCGAGGCATTGTTATGCCGAAAGCCGGAGCTATGGGTGGAACGCTTGTCGAGAGAGAGAAAGAAACAGTGAAAGACAGAGACAGAGATAGTTTCGCCTTTCTCGCTGCATCGTGATTATCAAACGATCCACTGAATTCTAGAACAATGGCGGGAGGCATAAAAGCCGGCAAAGGGTTAGATTGCAGTCAGTTTCTAGTGAGTTGCAGTTGTTAATTGAGTGTGCAGCTGTCTGGACATTTGAAGTGTGTCACAGTGAATTCTTTTGTTTGTTTATGTGTGGCAGACGACCTTGAGGACATCGTTTGTGTATGTTACGTCATTTCGCTGCTTTAAGGGGTGTATAAAGTTACTCTTGACTGTAATAAAGAGCATTTAAAATTTTTCAAACAAGAATTTTAATTTTGCGAACCCACAAAGTCACATTTGGTGTCAGGAGTGGGATACGACGATGGATGCTGCATTGGCCAAGATTTTAGAAAAGATGGAAGAAATGAAAACTAAATTAATTTTGTTAAGTTAATTCTGCACCACAGAGGTGACTGACCAAGTTGTTTTTAGTGGTTTCTCTGATCGATGGGCAAATGCTGGAGTGGTTCCTCGTCATTTTCTTCATCAGCTTTCTCAGCAGTGTTGTGACTAGGTACGCCTTGAGGCCGACCTTGGCTGACGAAGCCTCCCTCAAAGGACTCCAGAGTGTTGGAGACTTGTGGACAGTGATCAGTGTTAAAGCCTTTCGGTCTGGGAACGTTACGGATCCGTCCACGTCGTTTCCCGGATCTATGCGCTCTCTTTAATCCCGTCTTTATCTTTAACTTTGTTATATTACGTTTGTCTTTTTCTTTCTTCCATTTGCTGTCTCATACACATTTATAAAGTAATAGCAGGGAGAGGAATACTAGCCTCTCCTTAGAGTAATACTTAGAGTGCCTTCACAACTTATCACGTCAACCTCGGAGGGGAAGACTACCAGATGGCAACCTCCAGCCAGGTTTCCAGGCTGGACATACCGCAACAATAATCATAGCGAAACACTACTCCACCGAGTCCAACCCAATCCTAAACACTTCCTTAAGGGAAGGGTTGGGATGTTCGCTCCAATGTACTTCAGGGGCACTATGGCTCCGCACCACAGCAACTGTAGGGTTCGGAACTCTTCCTCTACAGGTCACTTACACACAAATACCCAAACCCACGGTTGCAATCCCCTACACCAAGTAGCGAGCCGGCTATCTTCGTGTATTTCCCTTGTTCCTTCCTCTCATGGGGACGTCTTCGCATCACTGAGGTCCAGGTTTGTTGCTCCGTCTTACCGTGATGTGTCCCTTTACCTCTAACTTATTTTAAAACCCTGTTTCGTAGTTTTGAAATCCTTTATCTTTGTATATCAACGGAAAGAAATGATTAAAGACCTATCAATTTAAAAAAAGATTACACTTCTGAAAATTTAAAGCAAGAAAGATGAATATCTCATTAGTTTGGAAAGGGAGGCTGAAACTGAAAAATTCAATGTCGCAGCCGGAATGTGAACTACGGATCTCTAAATCTACCTTTGCAAACCTTACCTTACACACATCTATTGTGAAATAATTCAGTTTCATTAACTTTAACAGTGGACTGAACTGAAAAGCTCGGGTTTTAAAATAACCGTTTGTTTTTTGTTTTTAATTGTTCCATTTATACCCCACCCTTAACTGCAGTGGTCATATCGGCGGCCGTTCTACTTTTTCTTGGGCCTTTGAGGAAGAATTGATTTGGCCATCGAAGGGATATGTTTTCTCTAGTTGTACACATACATACCAAGACACAGACACACCATACACCCATGCCCAAGGCGGGACTTGAACCAGCGACTACGTGACGCCGTTCTCCTTTTGGTACATATCGCTGGTGTTAACTCGCACACGCTGGGTTGTTTGTGCTTCGTATTTGTTTAATCGTTATATCATGCACATATTCATACTTCCAGACTCTAGGGAAGATGGAATCATCTTGGTAGGAGAAAAATCCCCACCCCCAGCCGGGAATCGAACCCGGTACCGCTTACTTACACAGCAGGCTGGTGCTCTACCGACTGGGCTACGGAGCCAGCCAAAATACACGTAGTAGGTCGCCATTAAGGTAATTGTCTCAGTGTATATGAGAACATATAGTGATTTACTGGAAAAAATACAAGTCATTTGGAGAATTTAATGTCTTACTGGCATACTGCCATTGTGATGAAGAGCAACCGAACGGAGACCGGGATATCCGCGATTCAAATACCGGCTAAGACTTTACCTTTCCAAATCTTACTCTACTCGCGGGTAGTGTGAAAGAACAATATCCATCTCATATGTTGATGAAACCTACATTTATCTGCTGTAATAGTTAACTTAAGCAAAGTTCTTCAGAATGAAAAGGACTTACGAGACTGTTCCAAGAAAATTCAAGATACATGTCATGTACGTTTCTGAACCATATGGTATATTAATCAAAATGCTATTGCTATTGTATCGAAAACGAATATGCAATTAAATTATTTCTAGTAAGGTTTATATGGATTACTTGAACACAGAAGGAGGCTGTAACATCAGGTAGGATATTCACCGTTAGTCTCATCCGCCAAAGAGTCTTGATTTCACTACCAGTTTCCTGCTCTTGACGACAGTTCGCGTGATCTCAGGCGATATAGCTGCTGGTTTATGACCCGGTTCAGCATCTACGTGAAGATGACCCTCCATTACATTTAATGAATCTCCTCCATTAGGCACAGACACCCCTCGTAATATCCTTTTTACTCTTCGTCTTGTTAAACCAATACAAACAGTTGACCACCGTTGAAGCAAGTAGCTAGCCTACCATTTTTCCTTTCACTACTATATATGTACTTCCAAAGTTAACATAAGACACATGTTATATACAGGTAATATAAAAGAATATGGAAAACAAAGCAGCGATAATTATATATGAGACAAAATCAAACAATTTTTTAATTAAATTTCACTTGGCTTTTGCCAGTACGTCTCAACCTTTTTGCAATGAATAACATTTATTGCCATATTCTAAATACATATACATTAAACTTAACTGTTGTACACCCGTCAAAGATTTATTGGCAATGATTTGTCATTGGAACAGTTAGATTCTACTTACAGAGCTACGAGGGTGGTCTGAAAAGTATCCGATGTGACAGCACTCGTAAATAAAAGCTAGTCAATTTCTCTGTTCATCTGTTGACAGGTACTCACCAAAGTTTCAGCCATTTTCGACTTTCAGTTGTTATGTAACGGTCGTTTGAGTGAGTTGAGGTGAGTGGTTTTATGAAAATGGACAAAATCGAGTATCGAGCTGTCATTAAATATTTGTTTGTGAAAGACAATACACCTACGCAAATCAAGGATGAGTTGGATTCTGTGTATAGGGACACTGCTCCATCATTTACCACAGTGAAATTTTGGGCAGCCGAATTTAAACTTGGCCGTAAGAGCTTGGGAAGCGATGAACGTTCGGGACGTCCAAAAACTGTAACCACCGAAGAAAACATCGCCTAAGTTCACCAAATGGTGCCAGACGACCGCCTAGTTAAAGTGGGAGATATAGCAGAGGCTATGAACATGTCAAAAGAACGTGTTTGTCTTATAATAAGTCAACATTTAGGCATGAGAAAGCTCTCCGCGCGTTGGGTGCCGCGTTTGCTCACGTTAGACCAAAAACGTGTTCGAATGAACATTTACAACGCTCCGTTGGCGCAGCTTAGGCGCAATAAATCCGTATTTTAGCGCCGATTAATTACTGTAGATGAAACTTGGATACACCATTATACGCCAGAAACTAAAATACAGTCCAAACAGTGGACTGCAAAGGGGGAATCGGCTCAAAAAAAAAAAAAAAAAAAAAAACAGAAACTGTTCTTTTGCCTAGGAAACTGATGGCGACTGTTTTTTGGCATAGTCATTGTTGTTACTTTAATCAATTATCTTCGAAAACGATAAACCATTACAGGAGCATAATACGCATCATTACATGACAAGCTGAAGGCAGAACTTGCGGAAAAACGGTCACATTTGCAGAAAAAGAAAATCTTGTTTCACCAAGACAACGCACCGTCTCACACCTCAGCGGTTGCAATGGCGAAAATTCACGAATTACGGCTTGAACTGCTTGACCATCTGGCCTTCCTCACCAGATCTAGCCCCAAGCGACTTGTTTTTGTTCCCTCATTTGAAAATTGTGCTCGGAGGACAGAGATTTTTGTCAACTGAAGAGGCAACCACCTTCGTGAACAATTATTTTGTAGAGAAAAAACGCCGAGTAGTATTTGGACGGGTTACAGAGATGGGAGCATCGCTGGGAGAAGTGTGTAGAGTTACAAGGAGACTGTGTTGAAAAACGCCGAGTAGTATTTGGACGGGTTACAGAGATGGGAGCATCGCTGGGAGAAGTGTGTAGAGTTACAAGGAGACTGTGTTGAAAAACGCCGAGTAGTATTTGGACGGGTTACAGAGATGGGAGCATCGCTGGGAGAAGTGTGTAGAGTTACAAGGAGTCTGTGTTGAAAAACGCCGAGTAGTATTTGGACGGGTTACAGAGATGGGAGCATCGCTGGGAGAAGTGTGTAGAGTTACAAGGAGTCTGTGTTGAAAAATGAACAAAAAAATTCTGAAAAAATGTGTTGTGTCTTTATTAGGTCGGAAACTTTTCATACCACCCTCTTATGTACATAAGCATTATCATGATAATTTGTCATTCAGATAATCTTGTACATAACAAAATGATTTTGAGTAGAGGTACTCTCTAGCAGGATTATTAAAAACGCCGAATTGTCAATTTTCTATTTAAGATCATTAGGAAGACTGCCAAATATTTTGATGGTTTCACCTATCTGGAAGCAAGAAGGTTTAGCACTGAGATAATGGATCTTATACTTCTGTCTAGTGTTTACTCTGGGAATTACATTATTTGTTATAAATGAGGCTCGATTACAAACTTTTTTTGGTAATTTACGTTCTTCAACGTTAAGTCATATCGGACGATGAATGAAATGGCTGAAATGATGCTCAAATGAGTCCACGGAGCCTAAGGTTAGCCGACATTCGTCTTTCACGATAAGGGGGTTTCCCTTATCCTGATAGACGAATATTGGGTAACTCTAAGCTCCATGGATCACGGACTCATTTGAGCATCATTTCATTCATCGTCCGATATGACTCAACGTTGCAGGACGTAAATTACAACAAAAAATGACTGATGCCTTGGTTGTTGTTTACATTAAGATAGATTTATCATTGAGTAGATTGCCCACGATGTTAAAAATGCCCATGTTTTAGTTTTTTTTCTTCAAAGAACGCTAGTTAACAGATTTTCAGTTCAATTTTTGTGTGTTTTCTTTACGTTGCACCAGTCCAGGAACTTGGTACATGCAATCTCGTATTGCTTTCTTCATTTTTTGGGGTAACAATTCTAATTTCACTGTCTCTTCTGCTTAAAATTTCAACAGATTCAGTATAGTCCATATTAACATTGAAAAGGCCCACCATTTTATACAAGTATTTACTTTTAGCACAGTCGTGAACGACCCACTTTTACTATCAACTGTCTCAAAATAAGTGTGAAAACGTACAAATTTAATGCCATAGCCGGGATTTGAACCACGGATCTTCTGGTTGCCGTCTAGCCGCTCTAACCATTGAACTACTACGGCCAGCGTGCCGATATGACATTAAATTCTCCAACTGACTCGTACTTTTCCCAGTAAACCACTTAGGAGTTCTCATAAACACATGAGACAACTACCTTAATGGCGACTTAACACAAGTAAGTACTTTAAGGCCCGGGCTTTATAGTCAATTAATGGAAATTAATTGTTCTTTCACACTGGCCGTGTGTAGGCTAAATTGTGGAAACGTAGAGTCAGAATGAAAAATTCAATGCCATAGCCGGGATTTGAACCACGGATCCTCTGGTCTCCGACCAGCCTCTCGAATCACTGAGCTACTATGGTCAATTATGTGCCGATATGACATTAAATTCTCCAACTGACTCGTGTTTTTCCCGGTAAACCATTTAGAAGTTCCCATAAACACATATGAGACCTTATGGCGACTTAGAACGTGTAAGTACTTTAAGGGCCGGGCTTTATAGTTAACCACTGTCTCAAAATAAGTTTATATAAAATACAGCGCGATCCATATAAACCTGTACCATTTCAATAGGACACACGTTCAACTTTGGGAGAATATAATAAACAAACAGGAGATTACATTACACTATTTACATCTCAGAGAAAATGTAGCAAGTGTCCTCCACCAGCATGTATACATGTTTGTACTCGTCTCACCATATTCTCTCAAGTTTTACGTAGAGTATCCTTGCCAGTGTTACTTATTTCGGTTCGAATGGATTCCTTGAGTACATCAATTGTCCGTGGCCTGTTCTTGTACACTCTATTTTTTAGATACCCCCACAAGAAAAAAATCTTGTGTGGTTAGGTCAGGGAATCTGGGGGGCCACAGACCTTTTGAGATTATTCGACTCTCAAAGAAACTGTTTACAAGTTCCATGGTGTCATTAGATGTGTGTAACATTGCTCCATCTTGCTGGAAATAACCTTCTCTCAGTTCGATATCATCTACGTAAAACTTCACAGAATATGGTGAGACGAGTGCAAACATGTGTAGATGCTGGTGGAGGATACCTCCAACATTCTTCTTCTTCTTCTTCTTCTTCTTCTTCTTCTTCTTCTTCTTCTTCTTCTTCTTCTTCTTCTTCTTCTTCTTCTTCTTCTTCTTCTTCTTCTTCTTCTTCTTCTTCTTCTTCTTCTTCTTCTTCTTCTTCTTCTTCTTCTTCTTCTTCTTCTTCTTCTTCTTCTTCTTCTTCTTCTTCTTCTTCTTCTTCTTCTTCTTCTTCTTCTTCTTCTTCTTCTTCTTCTTCTTCTTCTTCTTCTTCTTCTTCTTCTTCTTCTTCTTCTTCTTCTTCTTCTTCTTCTTCTTCTTCTTCTTCTTCTTCTTCTTCTTCTTCTTCTTCTTCTTCTTCTTCTTCTTCTTCTTCTTCTTCTTCTTCTTCTTCTTCTTCTTCTTCTTCTTCTTCTTCTTCTTCTTCTTCTTCTTCTTCTTCTTCTTCTTCTTCTTCTTCTTCTTCTTCTTCTTCTTCTTCTTCTTCTTCTTCTTCTTCTTCTTCTTCTTCTTCTTCTTCTTCTTCTTCTTCTTCTTCTTCTTCTTCTTCTTCTTCTTCTTCTTCTTCTTCTTCTTCTTCTTCTTCTTCTTCTTCTTCTTCTTCTTCTTCTTCTTCTTCTTCTTCTTCTTCTTCTTCTTCTTCTTCTTCTTCTTCTTCTTCTTCTTCTTCTTCTTCTTCTTCTTCTTCTTCTTCTTCTTCTTCTTCTTCTTCTTCTTCTTCTTCTTCTTCTTCTTCTTCTTCTTCTTCTTCTTCTTCTTTCTCTAACTCCTTTGTGCTGTTAGGCGTGGAGTACAAGCCTCTTCTACCCAGTTCCTCCACTTTTCTCGGTCCATTATCATTCTCTTCATTTCTGTCATGGTTTTCCCTCTATCCTTCCCCAACTTCTCAATGTATTCCTGATACAACATGCGTGGCCTTCCCCTAATTCTTTTACCTTCTGGTCTTGCTTCTAAATATTGTTTGGGTTTTCTTTCTTCTGACATGCGGAGTACATGTCCATACCATTTAAGTTGTCTTTTTTTTTTTTTCAATATATATGTGTGTACCCAACTCTACCCTTATTGTTACATTTCTAATCATATCTCTTCTTGTCTTCCCCACAGCTCGTCTTAAATATCTCATTTCCATAGCTGTTATTTTGCTTTCTTGTTTCTGTAGGAGAGTCCAGCTCTCTGCTCAATATAATAAAATTGGTAGTATTATTGTTTTAAATACTACAATCTTTGTATCTTTTGTTATTTCCTTTTTTCCCACAATAGTATTATTAATCTGATAGTAGACCGAATTGGCCTTTCTTATTCTGTTTAAAATTCCCTGCTCTATTTTTCCATCCTTATTTATAATTGTACCCAGGTATTCATAACTGTCTACCTGTTCTAAGATTTCATCATTACATTTAATTTTAACTTCTTCTTTCCTTCCTATATACATGGTTTTACTTTTGGGTATGTTTAATTCTAAACCTTTTCTAGTTAATTCTTCTTTCCATTCATTTAGCGCTAAGTGTAAATTATTGTTACTATTTGCTATTAATATGATGTCATCAGCATATATCAACGATTGTGCCCAAACTGGTCTTAAATTTCTATATCCTATCATAGTTCTTGCTGTTCTTCTTTTGCAAATTTTCCATATTTCATCCATCACAATAATAAATAAGAGTGGGCTGAGACTATCTCCTTGTTTAACTCCTCTATTCATCAGAAATGGTTCTGATTCTTGTCCATCTAATCTTATTATCCCTTTTGGTTCTTGATAAACTGATTGTATTGCTTCAATAAAATTCACAGGTAATTTTTTGTTCTTTAGAGCTCTCCAAATTTCTTCCCTAGGTATTGAATCAAATGCTGCTTTCAAATCTAAGAATCCTAAATAAATACCCTTTCCTCTATCTATAGCTTTCTCTATTATCATTCTCAATGAGAAAATTTGGTCTTGGGTTTGTCTACCCATTCGGAAAGCTGCCTGTTCTTCTTCTAAATCTTGTTCTACTATTTTACTCAATTTCTGTTCCAGGATTCTAGTGTACACTTTATATACAACCGGGGAGAGACATATAGGTCTATAGTTTGAGCAATCACTTTGGTTGCCTTTCTTATGTATTGGAACAATTGCATTAAATTCCCAGTCTCTTGGTATTTTTCTTTTTCGTCCATATCTTCTGAAATAAACTTTTCAGTATTTGTATTAATTCTTTACCTCCATATTTAATCAGTTCTGGTGCTATTCCATCCCTACCTGCTGCTTCACCTAGCTTGATTTCTTGTATTGCCATTTGAACTTCAGTTCTATCAATTTCCTTTTCTTCTTCCTCTCTTTCTTCCCCATAATTATTAATTATTCTTCTCCTTCTTGTACCTGTATTCTCTGCATCTTCGTTTATGTATGAATCTAGTGGGGTATTCATAAAATTTTCTTCATAATATTCTCTCCATATATTCAGAATTTCTTTGTGTTCGGTCACTAACTTTCCATGTTTCCAACATTTTCTCTGAGATGTAAATAGTGTAATGTATTCCCCCAATTGTGTATTATATTCTCGCAAAGTTGCACGTGTGTGCTATTATTGATTCAAAAGTTATTGCTTATTAAAATGGCTCACATTTATATCGCAGTATAGTAGAAGCGCATTCAAATAAATGAACATGCATAGATAAAGAAAGGATGTTTGTTTCGAAACTTATTAGAACCTTCAAATGTTTGAAGTATGAGGAACGCACCACTGAGCCGGAAATGCGATTTACGTAACAAGTGAATGTCAGTAAGAAGGCCATTTGTGTCATATTTCGGAAATAAAGCGTGCAGACAAACAAACGAACGCTGAAAGCGCCAGCTTGCGCAACTCCTTGTAAATAGCAGGCACATCTGTCAAGGCGTGGTGTGCATTACTGCTTTCCCCTTTTTTTAGCCCCAAGTGCAGGGCGATATTCCAAATCCCAGTCTGGTTATTTCTGAAGTCGCACTTCCTTCCGTCGGCAGCAGCATTAGTGATGCATAAAGTGACACGGGAACATCCGCACATCTTAAATCAATCGTGACTAGGATGTATCTGCACTGAATTAGCAAAACTACATCTCGCCTGAAACGGATCATCCTCAACTCAAGGACATCTGCGTAAAAGACACAGGTTATTTAACCTTTCAAGAAACGGTTAAAATGGTTTAATGATTACCAGTAACTATTAAGTTATTTGTTTTCATGGTTAATTCTTTTTTTAATGTACTTCCTCCAATTTAACCGAGTGGGATGTCTCAGGTGGTTTCGTCTGTGGCCTGCATTCGGGAGGCCTGGGTTCGATTCCCATGGCCGACCTACTTGACCCATGGGTTTCTTCGGGGTTTTCCCGGGTTGCTAGGCGAATGCTGGGTGGTTAATTACATCCCCCGAATTTCCTGTCCCTCCATTTCATCTCCATTATCATTTGACATCATCTCTCATCTTGTGGTCTCTTTCAGGGTAGAAGTGTCAGCTGGTGTCTCGGCGCTGCATGGCAGGATGATATACTCTGAGGAAAACTACTTCCTCCTCCGGTAGGTTGGTTGGTGGTCTGCGCTCCTCTGCTGGGGCCATTTTCAGCCTTTGGGGCTCGGATCGCCTGCCTGGGACCATTAAGGCTGCTGGGCTCGTTGCCGTCCCGCTGTAGGGGAGCGAGTTCGTTGTCCTGACCTGTCTGGGGTGGTCTCTATCCAAGTAAACTGTAGGGACCCTGCCCTCTATACTGTCGTGGCTCCTTGGGTCGGCCGCCCTCTGTCTCCTTCGCCTCATCCTTCCTACCGTGGGTGCCCCCACTTGGGAGGTGGGCCCAGCAAGGTGGCCTACGTACCCCAATCCCAATCCTCCAGTTTACTTCCGTCATATCGGACGATGAATAAAATGATGCTCAAATGAGCTCAGGTTCCATATAGTTTGGAGCTACCTGACATTCATGTTTCATAATAAGGGAAAACAACGGAAAAAAGCCTTATCCAGAAGCTTACGCTGACACAGATTTGAACTCGGGACCTCTTCAACGTGAGAAAGTCACGCTGCTACAAAGGCCTGTTCATGTTCGTGTGCTACCAATTACTAATAGGATGACGATGATTAATATTAATAATAATAATAATAATAATAATAATAATAATAATAATAATAATAATAATAATAATAATAATAATAATAATAATAATAATAATAATAATAATAATAATAATAATAATAATAATAATAATAATAATAATAGTAATTATAATAATAATAATAATAATAATAATAATAATAATAATAATAATAATAATAATAATAATAATAATAATAATAATAATAATAATAATAATAATAATAATAATAATAATAATAATAATAATAATAATAATAATAATAATAATAATAATAATAATAATAATAATAATAATAATAATAATAATAATAATAATAATAATAATAATAATAATAATAATAATAATAATAATAATAATAATAATAATAATAATAATAATAATAATAATAATAATAATAATAATAATAATAATAATAATAATAATAATAATAATAATAATAATAATAATAATAATAATAATAATAATAATAATAATAATAATAATAATAATAATAATAATAATAATAATAATAATAATAATAATAATAATAATAATAATAATAATAATAATAATAGCACAAAGAGCATACCAAGATCTGTTACAATTACAATGCTCTATTATATTCTTCCTAAACAGTCAGCTACCGCATGTTTATGGGTTATTAAGTTGTCTCCCTGGCGATTTACCCCTAAATTCAGTCCATATTGGATTGGATTGTTGGGATGGACTTCGGCATCTCAACCATACTGGTCTTCTGTACCTATGCTCCTAGGTGGGACACCCCCGGGAGGGAGGATAAGATGAAATGAAATGAGACAGAGGGTGGTCGACTCCAAGGAGTGACTACAGTACAGAGGGCAGTTACTAGATAGAAACTCCCCGGCAGTGGGTTTAGGACAATCGTCAACCCACTTAGCGAAATAGTGACGAGGCCGGATCGGAGACCGCAGGCGGTCCCACCGGAAGAGGAAATATTTACCAAGAGCATATCATCTTGCCATGCAGCGCCGATACTCCCGCCGACACTTCTACCGTGAAAGATACCACCAGATGAGAGATGATATGAAATGATATTGGAGGTGAAATCTGTGTTTTTTTTTTTTTTTTTTTTTTGAGGAATCTTTATATGTTACAGAAAACCTAGTTTTTATTGTAATGTATATGTATTGGAGAAACAAGAGGCAAATTTTGGTCACATAGAGCATGATTCAGTTTTATTGTTGGAAAACTTTTACCAGAAATTTTTTTTCAGCATCAAAAAAATGCTTTTGTAATTATGTTGAACATATCATTTAAACTGATAGAAATTTCACTAACGACTGCCATTAGTTTTTTTTAAACTGTTTAACTTCATAGTGAAGGAATATTATAGCATTTGTCAGGTAAACTTAGGAATATTGCTGTATTGCCTAATTTTGAATATAAAATAGGCACACGTACTCTGAATGCCAATTTAAAAATTTAAAAATGTATTTCTACACGCAAATTAATGTAAAAAAGAAATTCATCTTTAATATGCAGAAAGAATAAACACATCGGAATTTACGTTTCTATTGTTCGATTTTTTTATTTTGTTAATTTTAATTTGTACTTTATCACTTAATTATATAACTTTCTTCACCCAAAGAGGTTTCAGCAGAAATTCACGGTTTTAGATTTCATTAATATTTTTTAAAGCTTACATATGTGTGAGTATATAAAACTGTTGTACTGAAATTCTGTTTTTATTTTCAGGTTGGTACATAATCATATACGTAGCAGTGAGCACGACCCTACTGTCATCTTGTGGTAATGGAGGAATTCAGAATTAGGTAATCACTCATATGTTTGCATTAAAATAGTTGTTACAGAAAATTACAATTTTGTAAGATAGCTAACAGATTTCATTTCTCCAAGGTACAGATTTTATCAAGTAGTCTATAATGATGTTGGTACATTTTCGATGATGTTACAGACTTTTCGGTTTGTGTATTTGAAATATTAAGGCTGTGGTAAGAAGTAAAGGTTTTTGTTTATTTTGGAACTAAAATTATGTCAGTGAGCGTTCTTCAAGTTCCACTCTGCTCATGGCTGCTCGCAGCTGTGTTTATCCCAGGGGAAGACAGGTATTAGAGGTGTGACGTCAGCTCCGCCAGCTCTCACCGCAAAATATGCTCCCCAACGAAAGGCAGGTTAGCGTGTGACGTCACCGCGCTGATTACCGCTGTCGAAGGGGAAGGAATACTTTGATGTGTGCGGGTAGGAAAGACGGGAAACCTATTGGGTGTTAGTAATATGTGCAACTTACATCTTGGATGTTGTAATATTACTACTGACTGCTTTAATTACACAATTGGTCACACTTTATAAACAATTACATTTTTGGATCTGTGCTATGAGAAAATATATAAAACAACAAATTCGAGTTTATCTGAAGGTCAGGTATATTATAAAGTAAATAAATTAAAACGACAAGTAATTTTCTTTACAAATTAGAGCAGACCCATTCTGAACAAAATTTGGTGGACATTTTCCGACACTTACTGTTTCGTTTTTGTTTAACTAGTTTATCAATGTCAGGACGTAATGTCTGGGAAATCTGTAATCGAAGACTGCATGTTAGATTGTGATCCGACTAGGTACTTCGGGGTTTGGACTTAGCTAATTTCATAACAGAAAAAAAAAAATTGGCCGCACACTTATGTCGAGCCAAATATACACAATGTCCGTGCGGCAAGTGAATACAACCTTGGAAATCTGGTTTGGGGGACATTCTTGTAAAAATCAGCCAAGTCTTTCTTGTTAGTATATTTGTCCTTCAATAAATCGTCACATTGTAAATTTAAGAGTTCCATTAGGTACGTGGCAGCTACATTGTCATCGAGTGCGCTAGACCTGACCGAACCCTCAAGTTCTGTACTCACAGCGCCATTTATATAGGCAACTTGGTACTACATGGCTCTTGCCTGACGTCACGCGCACTGCAGGCCTCGCTCCCGGCTGAAATACGTCACAGCTCTCGAAGCTGTCTTCCTCTGGTTTATCCTAATGGGAGCATGCACTATTACTGTCCAGTAAAATAAATATGGAATACCAGCTGAATAAATAGCTAAGTCTATGCTACTTAAAGTTCCATATGTAAAACCATAATGTATTAATATAGGTGAATTGTGAACTATGAACTTCCAAATGCAAATATTTTGGTCCATAAACGTTACCAGGCCAGCAACCAATTGCAGTCCTGAGGTGCTGTCATATTGCATTATTGTCGAGTAAGACGAGCGCCAAATGAATCATCTCTAATAAATATTATTTGCGCTAAGACAAACATTCATACCTTACAAAAAGTGATGCACAAGGAAGACAGGAAGTAATTTTCGAACACAATCTCAGAAACTTAATATTCTCAGTCAAATAGTTTTCACAGAACAAATAAGCACTGTAATGAATATCATGATTGGTTGGTACGTATGTTTTCACGTATATCTGTAATTACTCAGAACTGAAATGTAAACTATTGACATGATGTGCCAACACAATTACTATGAACAAGCCAAGGTGTTTGTTAAATACGAGAGAGAGCAAACATTTCATTTCCTGTTAGCTGTAGAATTCTTTACCTAATGAAGGTGCACCGTCACATGATATGTTTACGAATGCTTCTTAATCAGGGATAGTGTTTATTTACTCTAGAGAGTTGAAATCCATATTATTCAGTTCGTATGGAAAACCTGGAAAAAGTATGTCAGCCTGATCAACTTGCAATTGAAATGGGACACGAAGTAATCCGCCTTCCCCCTTACTGTTACCAATACAATCCAATTAGGTTAGTGTGGGCTCAAATAAAACGAAGAGGGAGGTGCAGACAGCAGGGGGTTGGAGACTGACGTTCGACTTATTCACGAAGAAACTGAGAAGGTAACACAAGACGTGCAAAAAAACTACAAGAATTCGACTTTTGGAAAGAAATAGCACGTGACGAAATGTAGAAGTCTATCATTATAAATTTGCAACTCAAACGATGAAGACAGTGAAAATTACGAATTTTCTCTTGGCCTAAGTGACAATGACAGGGAAATGGATTCGCCACTGTCAGTTGCAATTGGTTTAGAAATACAGTTAATTCATAAACTGCAGGTAATTAAATTATAGCATTTAAAACATAATATGCCAATATATTCTTGTTCCAATTTTTATTTTAACAACTACATTGTTATACGAATTCCGGAAATTCAATTTGGGTTCCCTTACGTGCTCCAATTAGACCTGCATGCTCTAGGATAATGTGTGCGAGAGAGAGAGAGAGGGGGGGGCGGATATACGAGGGTGGGTCAAAAAGTAATACCTCCTATTTTTTTCTCTTTTAATTGCCAAGAAAATTGAAACCAATTTACATAGCTTGAATACAACATTGACGATTAATTTGTCACTATTCAATATAATTTCCGTCCTTTTCCACAGTTTGGGTCTACCTTTTAACTAGGGCATGTATTCCAATGTGGTAAAACACACGGTCTTGCTTCCTAAGCCATTGATGCATGGACGTTTTCACAGCCTCCTCATCTTCAAAATGAATCCCACGATGAGCTTCCTTTAGTGGCCTGAACAGATGGAAGTCTGATGGTGCCAGGTCAGTGCTGTATGAGGGGGGGGGGTGAGGTAAGACTTGCCATCCCAATTTCTCAATTTCTGCAGTGGTGTAACGGCTGGTGTGTGGTCTTGCATTGTCATGCAAAAGAAGAACATCCGCCATCGTTTTTGTTGGGCGAACTCGGCGAAGACATGCTTTCAGCTTTTTGAGAGTTCTGACGTATTGGACAGAACTTATTGTGCATCCCTGCTCCAAAAAATCAATCATAAGCACACCCTCTGCATCCCAAAGCACTGTCGCCATAACTTTCCCTGCCAACTGCTGAGTTTTTAATTTTTTTCTTCTTCGGTGACGTGTGATGCCATTCCATTGACAGTCTCTTTGATTCAGGTTCAAAAACATAAACCCACGTTTCGTCTCCCTCCAAATTGAAGCACTGCAAGTGTTCGGAGGCTATTGTGTTCCTTATTTCTTTGTTTTGGGCGGTTAACATTTTTGGTACCCAACGTGAACAAACTTTTGAGTAACCCAGTTGTTGAATAATCGTCATCACACTGCCTTTACTGAGGGAGGTAATGCGACACAATTCACCTGTTGTTACCCGGCGATCACCACGAATGATGTCATCGACTCGCTGAATGTTGCATGGAGTCACTGCAGTCACCAGCCTGCCGCTTCGCTTTTCATCTGCCAATGGTGTTTGCCCTTCAGCTTCGTTACGGCGACGAACCCATCATCTAACAGTGCTGACATCCATACACATTTTTTAGCCTTTCGTGAATGCGAATTGGCGTTTCACCTTCCGCAGTCAAAAATTCAATCAGAGAACGCTGTCTAATACGAATGTCGATGTTAGCCATTTTGCAAGAGGATGCAGTGCTGCCACCTGTTGACTTAGGAAGTTACTACTGCAGGAGATTAGAGAAGAAGGTTTGTGGAATTGCGCCAAATTCAAAGTTTTCACATAACTTATTTAAGGTAAAAAATAGGAGGCATTACTTTTGGACCCACCCTCGTAAAAAGAGCAGGCGTTACGAGGTGTAAGCGCTGCAGCCCAGAACTCTTTCCAATTGAAAAGCGTAGAAGACAACAAATACGAGGTAGTGTCGTAAAGTTTTAACTATCACCCTTTAAAATATGAAAGAGTTTGTGTTGATATGTGTCTGTTAGTTCTTCTCTACCCAGTCACCATACAGATTTACACATTTTTCCCAGCGTTTCTTGACCTTCGGAATACCTTGATGGTAGAAGTCTGCAGAATTCGCCTTAAACCACTCACCCACATTATTAATGACGTCATTTGTGTTTTCAAATCGGCGAGCAGGCAACGGATTCTTCATTTCCGGGAACAAGAAAAAGTCACTTGATGCGAGATCGGGCGAATAAGGCGGATGCTGTAAGTTCTCAAAGCCACATTCCCTGGTTTTGTCAACTGCAGCTTGAGATGAATGAGCTGGTGCATTGTCAGACAGAAGACGAACACCTTTGGACAGCATACCGCGTCGTTTCTTGATCAGAGCTGCCCGTAACTTGTCCAGAAGATTGCAGTAGTATCAGCCAGTGATGGTTTGACCCTTGGCAAGATAATCTGTAAAGATGACTCCATGACAGTCCCAGAAAACTGAAAGCATGACCTTCCTAGCTGACTTTTGCACCTTTGCCTTTTTGGGAGGCTGGGAATCGGCATATTTCCATTCCATGCTCATGGTTTTTGTCTCTGGATCATACTGATATATTCATGATTCATCTATGGTTACCAGACGATCACAAAAATCATCTTCATCCTGTTCCAACAGCATCAACATCTATCTTGAAAGGTCACGCCGTGTTTGCTTTTGGAAAGGGGTTAGCAAACGTGGAACCCACCGTGCAGACACCTTAGACATGTGCAGTTCGTCATGAATAATTTTCCACACACTACCATAACTAAGATGTCTCAATCATGATCATTTAGATGGTTACTCGTCTGTCTTCCAGTTTTAAACACTCCACTTTCTTTACTGTGACAGCAACGTCTGTCATTGACGGTCTACCAGCTCTTCGCTCATCTGTCAGGGACATGTGACCAGTTTGAAAATTCCTTTTCCACCTCACAATAGTGTCATACGATGGGCAATCACTGTAAAAAGACAAAAGAACTCAAATCAATGAAACTACCAACAGTATTTCCCGAGGGATCAATGGTGACACTGAACAATTTCGTCACTCTACCACAAATACTACCGGGTGATCATTAAACTTTACGACACCCCCACTTACATACTTATAAAACCATATGCTCAAAATTTGCTTAAATATCCTGCATTTCTTGCAGGACAATGCGTAACACATTGCAGCTCAGCACATTTTACATAAGGGCTTAGGACACATATTACTTTTGGTAAAAATGTCTTTGGAACCAGAAGTATTTGGATTGACTCCGAAATGCTACAGGTAGCAATAGACATGTGTATGAAGGCAATGCCCCTAAGAGGCACCATATGCACGTCGCTCCCAAGAAGCCATATTATCGCGTGCACTTTTTTTGTAAAGCGCTTCTCCAAACGCTCCGTTAATGTTGCTAATGAAGAGGCTACAGTGCTCTGACCCCGGAAATTATTCTGTGTGGCGGTGATGATAATCGCAAGAATGTAATGATTCCTTCCTTTTTTGGGAGTTGCCGGCCGGTTCCGAGTTCTCACGAGACTTGCAGTTACGTCATCGCAGCGGAAGTGATTCATTTGCTTCTGTAGAAAACGAAAATAAAATGTTTATCGTTATAAGTGATACAAGTATTGGTAAAGTTTCTCAGTGTTATCAAAAGTTATATAGAACTGACCTTATTTAACCATTTTTATATCGACCTCGCATTCCGGAGCTCCTGGGTTCGATTCCTATGGTTAAGTTCCTTCATGGGTTTTCCCCAAGCTGCTGAGATAGTTTCCCTTCTTTCATTTGTTGTAATTCTATTTCATGTTTGTTGTAGGAGCTGTGCAATTTTTTAAAATTTAATGTACGTCCTCCAGAGATAAGTCATATCGGACGATGAATGAAATGATGCTCAAATAAATGCGCTCAGAGTCCATAGAGCTTACAGTTAACCGACATACATATTTCAGAATTAGGGTAAACCCCGGTACCGAGATTCGAACTCGGAACCTCTTGAACATGAGGCAGATACGCTACCTCTTACGCTCCAGGGGCGGTTGGAGCTGTGCAGTGTCGGTTGATGCCAGACAAATGGTGTAGATGCTTGCTCGGTGCTGCTAGATGGCACACTTCTCTCTGAGCCGCCTCAGGTGAGTCGAATTCTCCCGAAGGGAAGGTTTGTCTGAGCAGCCCGCCGGCTTGATCGAGTGATGAACTAGCATTCGCTGGAGACCTCTGCGCACCTCCGTCAAGCATTGTGTCCTTCACCTTCACCTCAACCGTTCCTCCTAGGGCTGGTGAGGACAAATACGGTTGGGATTCCCTCTCATTTCTCCGTAGAGGAAGGGTTTTGCCTCATGTGGCTGTGTGGTGTGACCAAG
This sequence comes from Mantis religiosa, assembly GCA_030765055.1. NCBI lineage: Eukaryota > Metazoa > Arthropoda > Insecta > Mantodea > Mantidae > Mantis > Mantis religiosa. Next base: position 460,430,970 of record CM060950.1, on the reverse strand, counting down.
TACGCTGGGCCATTTAGCTGAGATTGGGTTGGACTCGGCGATGCTAAGTCTGAAGTTGCCGTCCAGGTGGCGGGGTAGCAATGTCAAAACTGCCTAAGTGATGAAGGCATACTATACTCCAGGTATTGCTCTTTTTATTTCCATTTTTAAACTAACAAAGTGTCAGAATTCTGTCGTAGACTATCAATAGCAATGCGTAGGTCATTTATAAAAATATTTTTTTAATTTTAAAAATGATTCTAACGAAAGCGTCTTCTCTCTGCACGTAAACTTTGATTAGGAGGGTGGTCTGAAAAGTTTCCCACCTCAACATGAAGATGGCAGCACTCGTAAATAAAAGCTAGCGAATTTCGTTATTCATCTGTTGACAGTTACTCACCAAAGTTTCAGCCGTTTTGGACGCTCAGTTGTTATGTAACAGTCGTCTGAGTGAGTTGATGTGAGTGCTTTTATGAAAATGGACAAAATCGAGTATCGAGTTGTCATTAAATATTTGTTTTTGAATGGCAATACGCCTACGCAAATTAAAGATGAGTTGGATTCTGTGTATGCGGACTTCGCACCATCATTTACTATAGTGAAATTTAAACATGGCTGAAACAGCTTAGGAGACGATGAACGTTCGGAACTTCCTAAAACTGCAACTACCGACGAAAACATCGTCAAAGTTTACCAAATAGTACTAGACGACCACCGAATTAAAGTGAGGGAGATAGCAGAGGCTATGAACATGTCAAAAGAACGTGTTTGTCAAATATTAAATCAACATTTAGACATGAGAAAGCTGTCCTCGCGCTGGAATCCGCGTTTGCTCACGTTAGACCAAAAACGTGTTTGAATGAACATTTCCAGCGCTCTCAATAAATCCGAGTTTTGGCGCCAATTAATTACTGTAGATGAAACTTGGATACACCATTATACGCCCGAAACAAAAATACAGTCCAAACAGTGGACTGCAAAGGGGGAACCGGCTCAAAAAGAAAGGAAAAAACTGTTTTCGGCTGGAAAAGTGATGGTGACTGTTTTTTTTTTTTAATTTTCACGGAGTTATTTTAATCGATTATCTTCAATAAGGAAAAACCGTTACAGGAGCATACTACGCATCACTACTTGACAAGCTGAAGGCAGAACTTGCGGAAAAAGGGCCACGTTTGCACAAAAAGAAAATCCTGTTTCACCAAGACAACGCACCGTTTCACACCTCAGCGTTTGCAATGGCGAAAATCCACAAATTACGGTTTGAATTGTTTGACCATCTGTCTTACTCACCAGATCTAACCCCAAGCGACTTCATTTTGTTCCCTCATCTGAAAATTGCGCTCGGGGGACAGAGATTTTCGTCAAATGAAGAGACTATCACCTTCGTAAACAATTATTTTGTAGAGAAAAACGCCGAGTACTGTTTGGACGGGTTACAGAGATGGGAGCATCGCTGGAAGAAGTGCGTAGAGTTACAAGGAAACTATGTTGGAAAACAATTCTGAAAAAAAAATCTTGTATCTTATTTAGGTCGGAAAGTTTTCAGACCACCTATGTACGCATTGCGTTATGTTACGTTAGATTAATGGGGTATATTTTTATAAAGAGGATAGCTTTGTGGTGGCCTTTAAACATGCTCTTTGTATGGCCATGAGAAAAAAGAAATGCCAACTTCCTACTTGAAGAAATGTCTTTGAGAATTCAAACCAACCACAAAGAATATCTCCGAAGTGATTAGCGTATAAAGGTTGTCATTTGCCCTCCTCTGTGGCATATTCAAGAAGTCCTGAGTTTGAGTATAGCATAGAATGCGTTAGAAAATTCAAATGTTTAGGGTGTTTTCTTTATTCTGAGAAGAGGAATGTCGGATACATCTAAGCTCTATGCCCTAGGGTTAATTTCAACATCATTTCACCCGTTTCATTTATTCAACATCCGTTATTACTTTGAACGACGTTAAACAATAACCGCCTTCCGAAAACCGTAGACTGCTCCTAAGAAACTCTTAGATATATTTAATTTATCATACGAGTATATGGGAAGTGTGTTACATGAATCAAAATAGGTTTTTGAGAAAATCAAAGCTAACTGAAAATAATTTATTAACAGTGGAGGGAACAGCTTATCTGAAAATATTTCTGTAACATCTTTGCAATGATTTTTTTTCTACAGTTTTCAGATGCACATTTTTTCTAAAATTTGTTATTTTTTATGTAGGGGAATTGCAGGCATATTTTGGAGAAATGCTTTTAATGGGTGGGAAGAGCGATGTGAATAAATTTTATAATGGATATTGAATGGTAAGACATATCGAATAGTATATGAGGATATTCATATTTATGTCTTTTTTACAGTTATTCAGCGTATCGCTGTCTGAGTCTAGGAACATTGTCATATACCAGAGACATTTCTATGCAGGTATTGAAATAAAAAAAAACGAACAATGGAATGGATAATTAAAATGGTATCACTGTTCCGTATAAGATTATTTCTCAGTTAAGTGCTCATAAAGCAAGCCGTTTCCTCTCTGGAAAATGTCATTTACATGCAGTTATAAAGCCGCAGTTCCGGTGCACGCCGGCACATCACCGCTAAGCAGACTTGTCGGCCAAGTTTTGCCGCATATGCTCCCAGGAATGTGGTCAACTTCTCTGATATGGTCACTGACCCACTTTACATAAAAAAAATCTAACTTAAGCTCCATGACTACTGAATTTTCGACTGCTACTGCTTAATTCATTTACAAAGGTTTGCATTGTGACACAGCATTTGGATTTTCTTAACTGTATACACAAATATTTTATTCCACACAAAACTTCGATACAGAAATACAAGTTTTGAGACTTTCAATGCACAGAAAGCATTTTTAGAAAACGGTGATACTTCGGCATTGATTCTGAAATTTTTTATTATACCAGGGCTGTTCAATAAAGAAAGATCATAATTCTTCGCACTAAAATTCAATCTTATTATATTTTGTTAGCTTAATGTGAAACAAACACGCCGTAGTAGTTTCATTGTTGGTACTCCTGGTTCACGCCTGTGAGAACCAGGCAAGTTAAGACATGTTCAGTATCGCCTACCGCTGCAATAGAGGTAACACGCGAGGAATAATATGTGGCTTTGAAATTCTGCTTTCGTCTCAACACATCTTCAGCTGAGGCCTATACAATATTACAGGAGGCCTCTGAAGAGTCTGTTCTTCCCTACAGCACAGCTAGAAGGTGGTTTAAAATGTTTAAAGAGGGGAGACAATCAATTTTAAAGGAAGCTGGACCCGGTGCTCCATTTACTGATCTTACGAAAGAAAACATCAACACTGCTGCTGCTATTGTGAGAGAGGATCGACGAATTACCTTAAGATCACTTTCTTAAATACTGAACATTTCATTGGGTGCCACCCACACGTTGGTGACAGAAACATTACACATGAGACGTGTTTGTGCGCTATGGCTTCCAAGACTGTTGATTCCCGAACAAAAGGACATTCGCATACAGGTCTGCATGCAGTTAAAGTTGATGTTAGAGTAAGATCCGGGGTTTCTTTTAAACGTAATCACTGGTGATGAAACTTGCCTACATCATTTTGATCCTGAGAGCAAACAGCAAAGCTCAGTGTGGCAATCTCCTTCATCACCAACCCCCCAAAAAGCAAAAGTGGTTGCTTCTGCTGGGAAAGTTATGGTCATCTCAGTCTTTGATTTTTTTTTTTTTTTTTTTTTTTTTTTTTTTTTTGCAACTTACATCCTCCAACTTTTAAGTCATCGGACGATGAATGGAGTGGGTGAAAAGATGCTCAAATGAACCCAGGGTCCATAGAGCTTAGAGTTTCCCGACATTCGTCTTTCAGGATAAGGGAAAACCCTGAAAGAACCTTATCCAGGTAACTCACCCTGACCAAGATTCGAACTCAGGACCTCTTGAACGTGAGTCAGAGTCGCTACCACCACGCTACCGAGGCGGGCTCTCATTCTTTGATATTCATGGAATAGTTTATCAGCATGTTGTACCTGCACATACATCAGTAACTGGACAATACTACAAGGGTGTCCTGAAAACGTTGCAAGTCCATATCAGGCGCAAAAGACCACATTTCCGTGAAGCAGGCAGGATGTGGCATCACGATAATGCGCGGCCGCATATTGCCAATGCTGTCGCTGAATATCTTGCAAAACTCAACGTGAAGTGAATCCCTCACCCTCTCTATAGTCCGGATTTAGCACGATGTGACTTTTTTCTATTTCCTAACTTGAAGTAACGCCTTCGTGGGAGGCATTATCCATCATCAGAAGCAGTGGTGAAGGCTGCGGATGCGATTTTGAAGGATTTCTCAAAAACTGTTTCCAGCATGTCTTTGAAGACAGGCAGAAACGCTGGGACAAGTGCATCGCATTCAGGCGAGACTATTTTGAGAAGGACCGTCAAAATTATGAGGATGAGTAAACGTACGTTGTCAAAAAAAAAAAAAAAATGTGATCATTCTTTATTAAACAGCCCTCGTAAAATTTATAAAAGTGGACGTCTTTTCTTTTATGTGTCTAATGTAGAGTTTAGAAGTAAGAACACTGATGGTTTTAAATTTTCTCATTAAATATGTGCACCTAATTCATTTTATTGGCATTACACAGTAACTTCCATTACATTACATCTCCTAACGTTCTATTTTGTACTGAAACTAGAAGCAGAAATGATGATATCAAATATCCTCTCGGGTGTGAAGTATTTGTATCGAGAAAAATTGGGATCGACCCATTCCTATAGTTGTAGTTTTAACCTAGTGACTTTGTATGCCAAATATGGATTGGGACGCTGAGAATCACAACTATTATATGTTCATAAATAAAGAGTTAAAAATTAACCCAATTGCAGATTTCGTTCTGAGAGCTTTTATGTTCATAAGAACGCTTTTTGCTGTTCGAAATATTTGAGTAGTGGACACCCAGAGAGTCAGCTGGTCTGAAGGAAATACAGTTCCAAGTTGGCGACTGCATCAATCAGCCAGAGAATTTCTAGACCTCCCACGGGGCGGTTATCACACGTCATTACTGACCAAGACTATTAAACAGATGGCACTGCAAGACCTCGTCTGGCTTTGATTTTCTTGAGCCTAAGCAGACCCAAGGACTGGGTTTATAGCTTCAAGCTATGACTCATGTTAACCTTCACATCATTTTCTCTGCACACTATTGTTACAAATGCTTAGTATTTGTTATTTGTATTTATTTCACATCTTTCTTCTACATACAATTTCATTGATACATTGACATTTTTAATATTTATTTCACACAATAACAAAATAGGTTACTCATATTTAACATACCCTTTCTACCTGCTTGCCTCGAGTCTTGGCCTCAGTACACATAACCTCTGGTTTTCCGTGTATTGATGACCCTCCTCTCCCTTGTATCCCTCGTTCTAGTTTTCCAGCCCTTAATTGCTAGTTATTCTTCATCAATGTATGTATGTATTTATTCACTGCAATTGGGTACTACCCAGTGGCAGAGTTAAGAATACAGATCAAATTACAAATACTAGATTTACAACAATAACACAATAAACTATACAAACATGATATTATTTTACTTTAGTCACTTAAAACTTATCTAATTACTTCTCTATTTACATATTATATACCATTATAATTTAAAAGTTAAACTATAAACCATCTAGATTTTTTCTAAATTTCTTCAGCGACAGGGGACAGCCCTGAAAGACTGCTACAGGCAATTCATTCCATTCTTCAATGGTTCTATTAACAAAAGAAAATTTTCCTACGTCGGTTCTGTATCTTCTACCCTTAATTTTATACCTATGATCGTTTCGTCCATAATAATCCGGATTATCTAACCTTACACTAACGTCCACCCATGCCTTTACACCAGCATTAGCTTTGAATAATGCTACCAACCTATGTTTTTTACGCCTAATTCTTAATTCCTCCCATTTAGTCTCGTCTCCTTTTATAGGCCCAAAATACATTCCTCTTTTTATGAATTTTATTGCCCTCTTCTGTATTTTTTCTAATAGATCGATTTGGTTAGCTTTATACGGGTCCCAGCATGCTACTCCATATTCCATAACCGGCCGCACTAAGGCCTTGTAGGCAATTTCCTGGACCTAGCGCTCCCCTTTTTCAATATTCTCATTACGAAATGTAATGCCTTCCACGCATTCCTAGATGTGGAATTTACTTGTTCGTCCCATCCAGCATTACTTGCCAGGTACACTCCCAAGTATTTGCAGATGTCCACCTGTGGAATTTGCACCTCTCCCTTGTGATAGTTAACAATAATTTTCTTAACCATTTCTCTCTAACTTTCCCCAGATATTCACCTATATTTCTTACATTCTTTTCTCCTTTTACCAATAACATTTTTTTATTATTAATACCTACCCCTCCCTAAAACTGTCCCACTTTTGTTGCCAAATTTGTTCTCTCCATATCTTTGTTTGTTTGCAATAAAGTATACTATGCCGATCTGTATCCTCTTCTCCACACATTGGGCATCTCCCTGTATCCTTATCATATCTAATACCTTTCAAATTTTTAACTCCTGTCCTTGCCCAGGCAAATCCTTCTCGCCCTAACTTATTACACACATCTATGTACTTCTCCCTCCTCCACACTGTCTTTATTTTCCTATATATCCTCAATGATCTTTTCTCCCTGACACTGGTAAATATAACTTGGCTATCTAAATCTTCCAGCCTTAATTCTACCTCTTTCCAAAAAGCCCCTATAATAATACTCCTCGTTCCTCCAAATATGTCCCATACCTATCTGTGCCATCAGTTCCCTTATTTGCGCCCAAGACTCTCCCCATTTGCTTCTCATCTGCAAAAGAAAACATTTCTTGATAATATTGTTTTCCTCCAAATTAGCAATTCTGTATAGATATTTCAATACCCTTGAGACAATTTTAACCCTTGTTGAATGTCTTCCCAACTCTAATTGCGCTGCTCCATTGGGTGAAGCTACAGGTAAATGCTTAGTAAACACTTCTGGTAAATCGAGATAAATTTGGAGTACACAGTTCCTTATACGTATAAGAAGAATACTGTTGCTAAAAATGGTTTTGAAATTGTATGCTCTTTGATGGACCACGAGATAAAACCGAATAGCTAATTTACACTTCAGAAAAATATGAGGGTGGTCTGAAAAGTTTCCAGCCTGAACATAAAGATGAAGAGCACTGATAAATAAAAGCTAGTGAATTTCGTTGTTCATCTGTTGACAGCTACTCACCAAAAGTTTCAGCCATTTTCGACGCTCAGTTGTTATGTCACAGTCGTTTGATTTTGATTCCTATTTTACCCAAAGGTATATTAGGAATGTAGTTTACTTATTTATGAGTATAATACAATTTACAAAACATAACCAAATACAACATCAAACTGACAAACAGTAAACATAAAATTGAATCCTTTAGCTTAAGAAAATATATATATATATATATATATATATATATATATATATATATATGTGTGTGTGTGTGTGTGTGTGTGTGTGTGTGTGTGTGTGTGTGTGTGTGTGTGTGTGTGTGTGTGTGTGTGTGTGTGTAATTTACGTCCTCCAACGTTGTCATATCGGACGATGAATGGAATGGCTGAAATGATGCTCAAATGAGCGCAAGGTCCATGGAGCTTAGAGCTACCTGACACTCGTCTTTTAGGGTAAGGGAAAACCCCGGAAAAACCTTATCCAGGTAATTGACCGAGATTCGAACTCGGGACCTCTTGAACGTGAGGCAGACATGCTACCATCTTCGCTACCGAGGCGGGCAAAGAGAAATATTTTGTTTAAGAAAGCTCGAAATAGTGATAAGTTTTGTAATTCATCAAGATATGTGTAAGTGGTTTTGAAAAAGTGTAACCTAAGGACTGAAGCAATAATTCAAGTTCATATCTTTCAAAGCAGAAGAAGGGGCAATCAAATAAAATGTGAGGGACATCTTGAAGATGGTTTCCACGAATACAATCAGAGGTGAATTTGATTTTGAATCGAAATAAGTAAGCTGAAAGTTTACAGAGGTGGTCCGATTCTACGAGGTGTTTGATTTCAATTTCCTGAGTGTTTTTATGAAAATAGACAAAATCGAGTATCGAGCTGTCATTAAATATTTGTTTTTGAAAGCAAAGATAGAGTCAGACTGAAAAATTCAATGCCATAGCCGGGATTTGAAGAACAATTAATTCCCATTAATTGTACCTAATAGGGGTCCGAACTACAAAACCCGGGCCTTAAAGTACTTACAGCATAGTAAGTCGCCATTAAGGTAATTGTCTCATGTGTTTATGAGAACTCCTATGCCCGATTTCACCAACAGATGTTAAATTCGACGTTAACAAATGTAACGTAACAATTGTCACAGCGCTAAAACTAATGTTAAAATTCTTGCATTTCACCAACCTGTTTTCTTAAAATGTTAACAAACCTGTGTTAACGCCAAGAAATTTGTAAATATCACAGCTATAGAAGGCTATGGATGATTTTCTGAACGTACTTCGATGCGTTTATGTTTTCATTTTCGTCTGCACAAATGGCGGATGAACAAAATCATAAATAAAGCCGTGAGACAAATTTCTCATCGACGGAGAAAGAATTGTTAACTGAAATGGTGACGAAGTGTAAGGATATCGTGGAAAATAAGAAGACGGATGCAGTGAATGTAAAAGAGAAAGATGTCGCGGGAAAAATATTGGAAACGAATTTAATTCAAATGCATGTGTCAGTATTGCAAGCACCAAACAACTTGTCAGTATTACGTAAATTTAAAACGAGGTGCGAAGAACAAGTGACTTAAACGTTTCAAGACGGCAGGTGAACAATTGTATCCATATAATTCAGTGAATTATAAAATCGCAGAGTTATTAATGCCTGAAGCAAAGGCGAGATCGGCATTTTCCTTTCGATGTATATTCTAACTCATTATTACGTAAATTTAAAACGAGGAGCGAAGAAGGGCAAGTGCCTTAAAAGTTTCAAGTCGGGAGGTGGACAATGTATTATCCACATAATTCAGTGAATTATAAAATCGCAGAGTTATTAATACTTGAAGCAAAGGCGAGATCGCCATATTCCTTTCGATGCATATTCTAACCTCTCTTGTACTTCCGCAGTAACCTTCATAGCAACATGTTTCGACAGTCTATACCTCCGTAAAACAACTTTCTTCGGATGCTTCCTCAAAATCATTTCTCCTCATAGGCCATACTCTATTACGAATGCCATTTAGACGGTCTTATATATAGCATCGGTATCAACAGCTGAGTTCACGCCCGCCATCTTGACTATTTACAATTGTTAAGGACTTAACATTAGAAATTCGGCTTGTTAGTTTAACATGAGATTTAACACTTGTGTTACGCTAACATTTGTTGGTGAAATGCAATTTTTTTTTAACTATTGCTAAACTCGTGTTAAGCCTTAACATTTGTTGGTGAAATCGGGCACTAGTGGTTTACCGGGAAAAACACGAGTCAGTTGGAGGATTTAATGTCACATCGTCACGTTGGCCATAGTAGCTCAATGGTTAGAGCGGCTGGACGGCTACCAGAACATCCATGGTTCAAATCCCGGCTATGGCATTGAATTTTTCAGTCTGACTCTACCTTTCCATACTTTAGCCTACACACGGCGAGTGTGAAAGAACAATTAATTTCCCAATAACGTCTCGGAAATTGTAAACACAAGTTGTAAAGTAAATCCTTCAATGGGGTGTACATTCTTTATGCAGCAAGACTTTCTGTTTACCATTTATACAAAAGTATTCTAGAAGGAAGAGCACTTCTGAAGCTGTTACGAGAAGATTTTGATGGATATACATTTCTTTTGCCGTAAACACATTTTAACCCAAATAGGCATACGTTGGCGATATAAAAGGTTGGAGAGATTTCGTAGCAAGGCGTATGTAGGTTGAAGCTTGCCCTAGTGGTATAAACGGCGGTCAGCGTCTACATTATAAAAGGTCGTACCTTCTCGATGACATTTCGCTCGAAAAGTGCACCGCTGGCATTTTCTACCTACTTTTTTTTTATTTTATTATCGTGCCCTAGTTTTTAACGGTTTTGATGTTACCTCATGCCAATCTGCATCATCGGACTTTCTTGGCATCTCTCCCTAATATGCGTTCTGCTGCATTGTAAGGGGGAAAACTTGTTTCCAAATGGCACTAAAACCATCTGGAACAACATTCAAATTTACACCCTCACGTCACTTTCTCTGTATAATGCATCAACGTACTAGCAACTAGTAAAGGTACTGCATCCCACTCTAAAATCTAGATGGAAATTTCATCGAAACAAACGTTTTGCGACACCCTGATGCCCCTCCAAATAGAAAAATAAAGTACGTTTTCTTTATAATTTACATGCCCGAACGTTAAGTCATATCAGACGATAAATGAAATGACGTTCAAATGAGTACAGGGTACATAGAGCTTAGAGTTACCAGACATCCATCTTTCAGGATAAGGGAAAACCTCCAAAGTTATACCGGTGATGAATGAAATGACGTTCAAATGAGCACAGGTTACATAGAGCTTAGAGTTACCAGATATTCATCTTTCAGGATAAGGGAAATCCTCCAAAGTCATATCGGACGATGAATGAAAGGACGTTCAAATGAGCACAGGGTACATAGAGCTTAGCGTTACCAGACATTCATCTTTCAGGATAAGGGAAATCCTCCAAAGTCATATCGGACGATGAATGAAAGGACGTTCAAATGAGCACAGGTTACATAGAGCTTAGAGTTACCAGATATTCATCTTTCAGGATAAGGGAAATCCTCCAAAGTTATATCGGTGATGAATGAAATGACGTTCAAATGAGTACAGGGTACATAGAGCTTAGCGTTACCAGACATTCATCTTTCAGGATAAGGGAAATCCTCCAAAGTTATATCGGTGATGAATGAAATGACGTTCAAATGAGTACAGGGTACATAGAGCTTAGCGTTACCAGACATTCATCTTTCAGGATAAGGGAAATCCTCCAAAGTCATATCGGACGATGAATGAAAGGACGTTCAAATGAGCACAGGTTACATAGAGCTTAGAGTTACCAGATATTCATCTTTCAGGATAAGGGAAATCCTCCACTTTAAGTCATATCAGACGATGAATGAAATGATGTTCAAATGAGCACAGGGTACATAGATCTTAGAGTTAACAGACATTCATCTTTCAGGATAAGGGAAATCCTCCAAAGTCATATCGGACGATGAATGAAGTGACGTTCAAATGAGCACAGGGTACATAGATCTTAGAGATTCATCTTTCAGGATAAGGGAAAACCTCCAACGTTAAGTCATGTCAGACGATGGATGAAATGATGTTCAAATGAGCACAGGGTACATAGATCTTAGAGTTAACAGACATTCATCTTTCAGGATAAGGGAAATCCTCCAACTTTAAGTCATGTCAGACGATGAATGAAATGATGTTCAAATGAGTACAGGGTACATAGATCTTAGAGTTAACAGACATTCATGTTTCAGGATAAGCGAAATCCTCCAACTTTAAGTCATATCAGACGATGAATGAAATGATGTTCAAATGAGCACAGGGTACATAGATCTTAGAGTTAACAGACATTCATCTTTCAGGATAAGGGAAAACCTCCAACGTTAAGTCATGTCAGACGATGAATGAAATGATGTTCAAATGAGCACAGGGTACATCGATCTTAGAGTTAACAGACATTCATCTTTCAGGATAAGGGAAATCCTCCAACTTTAAGTCATATCAGACGATGAATGAAATGATGTTCAAATGAGTACAGGGTACATAGAGCTTAGAGTTACCAGACATTCATCTATCAGGATAAGGGAAATCCTCCAACTTTAAGTCATATCAGACGATGAATGAAATGATATTCAAATGAGTACAGGGTACATAGAGCTTAGAGTTGCCGAACATTCATATTTCAGGACAATGGAAAACCTACAAAGTTAAGTCATATCAGACGATGAATGAAATAATATTCAAATGAGTACTGGGTGCATAGAGCTTAGAGTTGCCGAACATTCATATTTCAGGACAATGGAAAACCTACAAAGTTAAGTCATATCAGACGATGACTGAAATGATATTCAAATGAGTACTGGGTACATAGAGCTTAGAGTTGCCGAACATTCATATTTCAGGACAATGGAAAACCTACAAAGTTAAGTCATATCAGACGATGAATGAAATTATATTCAAATGAGTACAGCGTACATAGAGCTTAGAGTTGCCGAACATTCATATTTCAGGATAATGGAAAACCTACAAAGTTAAGTGATATCAGACGATGAATGAAATGATATTCAAATGAGTACTGGTTACATAGAGCTTAGAGTTGCCGAACAATCATATTTCAGGACAATGGAAAACCTACAAAGTTAAGTCATATCAGACGATGAATGAAATGATAGTCAAATGAGTACTGGGTACATAGAGCTTAGAGTTGCCGAACATTCATATTTCAGGATAAGGGAAATCCTCCAACTTTAAGTCATGTTACACGATGAATGAAATGATGTTCAAATGAGTACTGGGTACATAGAGCTTAGAGTTGCCGAACATTCATATTTCAGGATAATGGAAAACCTACAAAGTTAAGTCATATCAGACGATGAATGAAATGATATTCAAATGAGTACTGGGTACTTAGAGCTTAAAGTTGCCGAACATTCATATTTCAGGATAATGGAAAACCTACAAAGTTAAGTCATATCAGACGATGAATGAAATTATGTTCAAATGAGTACTGGGTACATAGAGCTTAGAGTTGCCGAACATTCATATTTCAGGATAATGGAAAACCTACAAAGTTAAGTCATATCAGACGATGAATGAAATGATATTCAAATGAGTGCTGGGTACATAGAGCTTAGAGTTGCCGAACATTCATATTTCAGGACAATGGAAAACCTACAAAGTTAAGTCATATCAGACGATGAATGAAATGATGTTCAAATGAGTACTGGGTACATAGAGCTTAGAGTTGCCGAACATTCATATTTCAGGATAATGGAAAACCTACAAAGTTAAGTCATATCAGACGATGAATGAAATGATATTCAAGTGAACCCAGAGTACACAGAGCTTAGAGTTAGCAGACATTCATCTTCCAGAATAAGGGAAAACCTCTAACGTTAACTCATAACGAACGATGAATGAAAAGATGTACAAATGAGCCCAGGGTCCACAGAGCTTAGAGTTACCGAACTTTATCTTTCAGGATAATGGAAAGCCTCCAAAGTTCTGTTATATAGGTGATGAATGGAATGACGTTCAAATAAGCACAGGGTACATAGAGTTGAGAGTTATCAGACATTCATCTTGTAGTATAAGGGTAAACCTCCAAAGTTAAGTCATATCGGACGATAAATGAAATGCTGCTCAAATGAGTCCAGGGTACATAGAGCTTAGAGTTACCAGACATACATCTTTCAGGATAAGGAAAACCTCCAACGTTAAGTCATGTCAGACGATGAATGAAATGATGATCAAATGAGTACAGGGTACTTAGAGCTTAGAGTTACCAGACATTTATCTTTTAGGATAAGGTAAAACCTCCAAAGTTAAGTTATATCGGACGATGAATGAATTTATGTTTTTATTTAATTTTATTTTTTTCCTTTTTGAGATTCACGAGCCTTCAAATAAATAGTTCAGATCACATTTCACATCAAGTAAATGTTGCGTAACACAATACCGTCAGTACATTTTATCAATGGGTAGAGAAAGTAAGAATGTTTGAGGGACCTTCAAAATATATTTGCGGTGAAATTTGGTCGATGCTTTTTAAATAGATTGCCATACAAGGCTACTAGAGAAAGTCGAACTGGAATTAGTGGGTCAGCGCACCTAAATGCCGCTGAAGTACGTAGTAATTTGTTAACATTTGACAGTCGCCGAGAAGTTCAAAGGACAAGAGCGCATCGGAATTGCGTCATCTCACGCACAAGTCGTGTCGCTGCGGCTCGCTGGTTGTAGACAATGAAGTTGTGTAGGATCAGTGGAAGACAAAACACTCCCTCCGCATGACTCATCTGCCAATCAAACACCATCTCAATGTCAGCAAAAAGTACTCTTTTCCAAGCAAACGTTCGGTACAGAAGTGGATATGACTTCTGTATAACAAAAAAAATGTCCGTCTGATCTCGATTTTTTGAAGGACAAATATGCACACATGAAAGACTTGGTTTATTTTTACAAGAATGTCCCCCAAACCAGATTTCCGAGGTTGTATTCACTTGCCGCACGAACATTGTGTATGTTTGGCTGGACATAGGTATGTGAACAATTTTTTTTCTCTTATGAAATTAGCTAAGTCCAAACCCTGAAGTACCTTGTCGGTTCACAATCTAACATGCAGCCTTCGATTGCAAATTTTCCAGACATTACGTCCTGACATTGATAAACTAGTTAAAGAAAAACGAAACAGAAAGTGCTGGAATATATCCACGTAAGTTTATTTCTGAATAGGTCTCCTCTAATTTGAAGAGAAAATTACTTTATATTTTATTTTGTTTGCTTTATAACATGCCTGACCTTCCAAAAAACTACGAGTTGAAGTTTTATATATTTTCTAATAGAACAGAGCTAAAATATAATTGTTTATAAACTGCGATCAGCTGTGTAATTAAAGTAGTCAGTATTGTGACTTTGTGGGTTCGTGAAATGAAAAGTTCAATTGCACCACTTAAAAATGTTCTTTATTTCCACCGACTTACAGTTAAACTCTTGCCAATTACACAGAATTACGTAATGCACACAATTACGATTCACCAGTTCGTCCGTTACAATTTCACTTGCACTCGTAATTACGTACAATCTTCCTATGCTCTCACACAGTCTTCTCGTCGTACACTAGCACTGCATTCTTACACCAAGAACTCTGACTCACTGACTGACTGACTCCTCTTGCACGACGTGTTGCTTATATAGGGTCCGCTTGCCGATCTGGAAGGTTCTCGATTAGATTGAATGTCCCATAATTTCCAGAACCTAGGAGAAGGGTAAAGAGACGGCTCAGGGGCCCGACATCCCTCTCCTAACCATCCCTTCAGTTAGTGACAGGAGACAAATGAGTGGGTGTGGCGTGGCCTCCGGTCCCTTCTCAGCTGTTGTTTGTGGTGCTTCCCGATAATTGGGTGACAGTATTAATATTACAACACCCAAGATGTAAGTTGTACATATTGTTAATAGCCGATACGTTTCCTGTCTTTCCTACGCTGTGGGAACCCCAACACATCAAAGTGTTTCCTTCCTCTTGGACAACAGAAATCACCGCGGTGACGTCACACGCTAACGTGCTTTTCGTTCGGGAATATATTTGGCGGTTACAGATGAGGGATCTGACGTCACACCGCCACTACCTGTCTTCCCCTGGCATAGAACATGGCGAAGTTGAATGCAATGTTAGGGAAAGAAATAACACGTGACTATTAAAGATGATGTAGAACATTATTATTATTGGCAAAAAAATAGTGGATACGTCATTGCTGGGAGATAACAGTAGTATATCCTCCTTCAATGTAAGTAAGGCAATTTTCATTGGTAGTTTGAAATGACTGCAAGCTGAATATAATACATCAAACTGGATTATTTTTAGCTAGTGCTGCGTGATTTAATCGATTAACCGAAACGATTAATCGATTAAGTTTTTTATATTATATTAAAGATTAAAAATTTCAATCGAATAATCGAGTCGTTTATTATAAATCGATTACAATAAATATTAATCAAAACTTTTTTAGCCAAATTTGACCCTCTTTGTTTTGATGTATTGCTTCCAACCTAAACAGCCTTTCTAACGCATCAAGCTTTCACTAGACACGTAATGTTCTTTGAACTTTGAGATAATATAACTCCTGATAGCTAAAATAAATCACTCTGAACCTCGAGAGAGTCTAAATAACACTTCTGTTGTGAAATATTCTAAGAGGTACATAACTACATACAGATGCTGACAGAGAGGCTTCTTTCCTTACAGCTTGTGTGTATACAACTGATTATTTATCGCTTGCTTGTACTACCTTGAACCGAACACGTCGATTACGCAGCTATGGAAACAGTAGCCGATCGCTCTTCTCAGGGCTGATGGTGGTGTAACTTTGCTGTTAACTGCAGTAAGCCAGTAACGTTTTTGAGTTCGTGACAGTGAGTGAAAGTTTTGTGTTAAAATGTTAAAGTAAGGAAAAACGTTTTGTGCTGAGTGATTTAAAATTATGGCATACGAAAATTTGCGAGGGAAACTGGGTGTACATTTTGGCTTTAAGCTAAATGAATCTGGTAAAGTGTCTGACACACAAAAAAAGTATTTTATAAAATTTTGAGGTAAATCATTTAGTTATAGTGGTAGTGGTAGTAGTTTGAATTATCATTTGAAATACACCCAACCATTTCAAAGTGCTAATGGATTATCTCTAACTGTTCTTTAGGCATCGCAGTCCAATCTAAATAATTTCATAGCCAAACCTATTTCTTCTATCAAGGAAGCTGAATTAAAAATAAAATCGTAAAATGGATAGTAAAGAATAGCCGTTGGAAACAGCTCTTCCTTCAAAAATCTTCCACCAAAAGATGTTGTAAGTAGACAATGTGACCAGTAATAGGATATTGAAAGATCTAAGCTATTGGACACATTAAAGTATGCGGGATATGTTAGCTTAACAGGGGATTTCTGGACTTCAGTAGCGAATCAAACTTACTTAGGAGTCTACAAGTCTTTGGGTGAACTGGATGACGACTTCGTAAATTCTCTTCAGTAGTGGAAGACACATTCTGTTCAGTTACCAATTCTTTCATCCATAGCGAAGAAATTACTTTGTGTACCAGTTATCGGTTCCCTGTGAACGTAGGAAGAGCAGCACGTAATTCAAAGCATGTCAATGCACTTACATGTTTAAAATCATAGATGAAACAACAGTGACTAGGTGAATCTTCATGTAAACTATTATTTGCATGCCAGTCTCACAAATCTTAGTACGATGGCTGTTCAATAAAGAATGATCATAATTTTTACGGACATAGCTTTGCGCACTAAAATTCAATCTTATTATATTCTGTTAGCTTAATGTGAAACAAACACGCCGTAGTAGTTTCATGGTTGGTACTCCTGCGAACCAGGCAAATTCAGACATGTTCAGTATCGCCAACCGCTGCAATGAAGGTAACATGCAGTTAAAGTTGATGTTAGAGGAAGATACGGAGCTTCTATCAAACGTAATCACTGCTGATGGAACTTGGCTACATCATTTTGATCCTGAGAGGAAACAGCAAAGCTCAGTGTGGAAATCTTCATCATCAACCCCCAAAAAAGCAAAAGCGGTTGCTTCTGCTTGGAAAGTTATGGTCATCTCATTCTTTGATATTCATGGAATGGTTTATCAGCATGTTGTACCTGCACACACATCAGTAACGGGACAATACTACAGAGATGTCCTGAAAATATTGCAAGTACATTTCAGGCGCAAAATACGACATTTTGTAACGATATGTTTTAGTTAGAACTTTTTATATGAATATTGTTTTCTGATATGACTTAGTAGGCCATGTAATGACAATATTAAAAACAAATATATGTGTAATTTTGTGATTGGCCGTAGTAATAATTGTATTACGTAATGCGGTGACGTAGCAGTACATCGGCCAATCACAAAATTAATAGAGGAGTAACGATAGTTACGGAAAATCAATAATCTTAAGATAGATATATGTTATTCAATCTGTATTCATGACGATGAAAAAAAAAATGCGGTGAATATAATTGTAACGGAAAGTTAATAACCTTCAAAAAGAGTTATTCGGTATTCGTAATAGTGAGGAGTGGACGTTAGATTATACAATCAAATTAAGTAATATATCAAACTCAATCATCAGAAACAGTTCGACCTGCAATCCAACTTTGGGGCTGATTAATCATCGAGAAATGAGACGACCTGTTATATCGCCACAAATATTAACTTAACAATAAGGATTTATCAATGTGTTGGAGGTAATTTACAGTGACTGATTAAGAAAGAAAGTTCGAGTGAATTGTAATCCAGTTTATACAATTACATAATATATTACGAAATCGGAGTCATATAAATTTTATTTGTCACCAAAAATCTACACCTGAGAACAGATCTCACGACTCTTATTTAATCAAATCTCGACCTGGATCTTCCAAACAGTTTGCGTGCTTCCTATATGCTACGAGTGGAGGAATAACGCCACAATTTCCATGAAGCAGGATGTATGCTGCACCACGATAATGCGCGGCCGCATACTGCCAATGTTGTTGCTGAATATCTTGCAAAAATCAACGTGAAGTGCATCCCTCACCCTCCCTCTAGTCCAGATTTAGCCCCATGTGACTTTTTTCCATTCCCTAATATGAAGAAGCGCCTTCGTGGGAGGCATTATCCATCGCCAGAAGCAGTGAAGAAGGCTGCGGAGGCGATTTTGAAGGATCTCTCAAACAATAGTTTCCAGCATATCTTTGAAGACTGGCAGAAGCGCTGGGACAAGTGCATCTCATTCAGGGGAGACTGTTTTGAGAAGGGCCATCAGAATTATGAGGACGAGTAAAGATACATTGTTACAAAAATTCGGATAGTTCTTTATTGAACAGCCCTCGTAGATATTGATATAATACGTCACTAAATAATTACTTACAAAAATATTTTAGATCTAATTCAATACATATATAAAGCATGTGCACTTGATGCAAACACAAATTTTGAATCTAAATATTTAAAGGTTTCATAAATAATTAAATGTACAGAGTATTAAAGTACTTTATAGAATCCTTACACCTAATTTTCGAACAAATAATATCTCGATTAATGGTAGATTAATCGATTAAAGTAACATGGTTGGTCGATTAAAAATTTTGATGGACCTACAGCGCTACTTTTAACCATGCTTCGAGGAACTTCCTTCGTTAGACAGAGCGCAGCTGCAGGCGTGAATCCAGATGGAAACTGCTAAATGACTGGATACCTGCAAGGGACCAGGTGGACAGAAATTACACGTGTCCACCGCTGGAAATTTGAATTACGTTCCTGGTATTTAAAACCATTCAATACTGCTTTCGGCCCAACCGTTTCGTTTTATAGTATACAGCAAACAATTCCTGAATGTAATAACTTTTGTTAAAAACACCAAAATAAAAGACAGTACAATTTTAGCAAAATTATTAAAAATACGGCTAAAACAGGAAACGTTAATGTAGTTTGTACTTTCTGCATATTAAAAACTTGAATCTTCTCTCTGCCGAATAACTGAGTATTGAGATTATTCCTGAAATGCACGTTTTGATGTCCCTTGAACCAAAAACTACCCTTATAGAAAAAAAAGATCAGCCCGTGATTGTGTGTGAACAGCATGACCACAACAAAGGCACCTAGCCCAAACAAAACTTTTCAAGGAATATTTTGAATTTCTGAAAAACGAATTGGAGTATAATATATCATACAGATACGTGAGGAACAAAATTCATTTCGAAGATATTTGTTGCCTATTAGTTTCCATGTTCCAGTATGGTAATTCATATCTCGACCGAGCTGGATGACAGGCGGTTTCGTCTGTGGCCCTCATTTCGGAGGTCCGCGTTTGATTCCCGTGGCCGACCTACCTGACCCATGGGTTTTTCGGGGTTTTCCCGGTTCGCCAGACGAATGCTGGCTAGGTTAATTACATCCCCCGAATTTCTGTCCCTCCATTTCATCTCCATTATCATTTCACTTCATCTCTCATCTGTTGGTCTTTTTCAGGGTAGAAGAGTCGGCGGGTGTCACGGCGTTGCATGGCAGGATGATAATGCTTCTGGTAAACACTCATTCCTCCGGTGGGACGGTCTCCGGTCTCTGGCCCGACCTAGTGGGCCGTTTCAGAACCACGGTGGGTGGAATGCTGGTTGTACTGACTGCCGGGGAGTTTCCAACTGGTCAATAGGAAAAACCCTGCACTCTGCACTGACGTGACTCCTTGGTACGGCAGCCATCTGCGTTCTCTCGCCTCCCGAGAAGTACCACACTTGGAGTATATGCATAATAGATCTACTGTCTCCCAAGGATTCGACAAAAAGGTTTCAAGATTACTGCACACCCCAAACGGTGCTTTGTCCCTATAGAGAAATGTTCGTAATGTTTTTCTTTGCCAAAAATTGCTAACGGCTTTGATGTAAATGGTTTATGTTTAAGTTAATTGATGGAAACTGTTTATTCCTTCATACTAACCGTATACAGGCTAAGGTATTAGATTGATAGAGTCAACATGAAAAATTCAATGCCACGGCCGGGATTTGAACCACAGATCTCCTGGTTTCCATTGAGCTACCATGGCCAACGTGTCGTCATGACATCAAATTCTCCAATTGACTCATATATTTCCCCGGTAAACCACTAGGGGCTGTCGTATTCAAGATACATCGTTTGTGGCGACTCACTATTTTAAGTACTTGAGTCCCAGACTTCATCATTTAACTCTTATTATTTAAGTTAATTGATGCAAATTAATTATTACTTTACACTAGCCTAATACAGGCCAAGGTATTGGATTGATAGAGTCAACATGAATGATTCAATGGCATGGTCGGGATTTGAACCACGGATCTCCTGGTTTCCGTCCAGTTGCTCTAACCCATTGAGCCACCATGGCCAATTTGCCGTCATGACATTAAATTTTCTAATCCTCCAATTCTAACGATAGTAAGTCGCCACAAGCGGTGTATCTCGGATGCAAGAGCCCTTAGTGGTTTTCCGAGAAAATATATGAGTCAATTGGGGAATTTAATGTCATGACGGCAAGTTGGCCATGGTAGCTCAATGGGTTAGAGCAAATGGACGGAAACCAGTAGATACGTGGTTCAAATTCCGACCGTGGCAATGAATCTTTCATGTCGACTCTATCAATCCAATACCTTAGCCTGTATACGGCTAGTGTAAAGAAATTATTAATTTACATAAATTAACTAAAATAATAAGAGTTAACTGATGAAGCCTTGGAGTCAAGTACTTAAGATAGTAAGTCGCCACAAACGATGTGTCTCGGATGCGAGAGCCCCTAGTGCTTTACCGGGGAAATATACGAGTCAAATGGAGAATTTAATGTCATGACGGCACGTTGGCCATGGTAGCTCAATGGGTTAGAGCAACTGGCCGGAAACCAGGAGATCCGTGGTTCAAATCCCAACCATGGCATTGAACTTTTCATGTTGACTCTAACCTTAGTTTATGTTTAATTTTCTGGGAACAGGATCTAAAGTTCTCTTCATTCTGAAAGAATTTTGCATAGCTTGTAGGTCTTAGGAGATAGATAAAATCTTAGTATACAAAAAATGTGCATTTCGTCAATTCTTTTTTGAAATAATTTGTCTTATCGTTAACTATTTCCAATATATTCTTTGTTATTGACATTTTTAAATACTTATATGTTTCATATGGTAAGTCATTCTTTTTTCTTTTTTTTTTCGTGGTCATAAAAAGCATCGAATTTCAAAACAGTTACTTAGCGGGTTTCATTTTTTAAAATTCTGGCTTTCGCTTTATTGCATTTTATTCTTATATCTACAGCAAATGTATTGTGAAAGTATCAGTATTAAACAGAAGATTACGCTTTTGTAAGAATTGTTGCTAGAAGATGAGTAGAGAAAGTCCTTGGAAGATGTTGAGCTTAAGGATAAGTATGACTGAAATTTCATGAATATTATATAAAAAACACCTTTTCCTCTTTTTAGTCTATAAAATACTGTAAGCCTTCCTGAATCCAAAGAATGCTTAGATAGCATCCGCAAAGCAGTTTTAAATGCTCTAATCTAGTTTGAAAGTTACGTGAATGCTAGTGTTAGATATGAATTGTAATTCTTTAACCTTGTTTTCTCGCTATTGAAAATGTCAGAATTTTTCATCATTTAAGATGTTCCTTACGCCGCAGTTTTAGTGTTAGACTAATGAATCTTTCTACACACGTTCATAGAGATACAGTGAATAGAAATTGCTCTGGGTTTTGTTGTGAGATGATTTTAAGTACACTTTTGTTACTTCGAAACACAAAAATTACACATTTTGGGCAAAAAAGCCATATTCATAGCTGTAAAATTTTCTGAAGCTAAAGTTATTGAGACACTAGACCAGAATTTAAGTTATTTTGTAGCAAGGGACTTTTTAAGTGACGTAACCAAAAATAAATAAATAAATTTGACCATATTTTCGAAGCTATCAAAGCTAAATTGAGAAAATTTGATGCGTGTCATATTTACAGCAAGTTACATGTATGCTATAGATCTTAAAAAGCTAGCGTTATTAGTTCAGGAATTCAAATGTTCAGTTATACCACCAAATACACACACTCCAGCGCGTGCGGGTTTTTCTGCAACTTTTTTTGGACGGGGAATACAATGCTTGCTATGTACGCGGTAATGAAATATGCCTTGTGGTTGAGGGTAATGTAGGACCACCGTGGGCTGAGTTTCGACTGCACGACATAACACCGGGAGTCGAACGGAAACAGATGTCACTGTTCCGCCTGAAGACTCGTAGAGAATGACGGGCCTTATGGGACGCCGCACCCGCAGACCGCTAATGACTTCCAGGACTGTCGGCACGTGCTCCAAAACAGTTCCTTCTTTTACCAGTTGATCGGTGGCCCCCAGTTTTGATAATATTCACATTATTATAGTAAGTAATCTTTATTTCCATTTCAATTACAAATTATTATATATTTCCATACTTATTACTACACTGAGTTGCTGGTTACCCTTGGGCCCAATAGACTCAAACTTGAGCTAATTGTCCCTATTGGCATCTTATCTTAAATAACTTCATTTTCGTCATATTTATTTATCTTCCTCAACCATTTGGGTCTTACTTTGCCCAAAAAGTTCCCAATTTCAATGAAATTTTTCCTAGGTTTTTTTCAGTTAATTGATAGAAATTAATCATTTCTCCACACTAGCCGTATGTAGTCTAAGGTTTTTGATGGATTGAGTCAACATGAAAAATTCAATGCCATGGCCGGGATTTGAACCACGAAGCTGCTGATTTCCGTCCAGTCGCTCTTAACCTTTGAGCTACCATGGCCAACGTGCTATTCTGACATTAAATTGTCCATTTGACTCGCATATTTCCCCGGTAGACCACTAAGGGCTCTCGCATCCGAGATACACCGTTTGTGGCGACTTGAAACTTCCTAAAATTTCTTGCCTTAACCTTAGAGGAGCAGGCACTAATTCAACATGAAAAAATGTTGCGGTTAAAAACAACAAAATGGGAGAAAAGATTACTACAACCAATCAAGATGAAAACACAAACAAGTTTCCTACACAAGTTATTGAATTAAAAACAGATCTGAATCTTCCTAATTCTAAAGAAAACATTTTAATCAAAGAAAACCCACTGACTTTTGAACCAATTAATATTCAATTAGATTTGGAACAAATAGTTACAAAATCTGAAACGTCCAAACCCGTACTAAAAGCACTAGCATTAGAAACTGTGAACAGTAGATACCCACCTGAAGAATGGTTACATATCTACACGGATGGATCTAACTTGGACAACAACTCAGGAGCAGGAATTAAATGTGCACTGTTCTCATTCTATCAACCAGCAGGATATCACACAACAAATTTTGGTGCAGAAGTAACGGCTATTCATATTTGACTCCAACACCTTCTATACAGAATAGATAAATTCAAAAATGCTGTCACACTTTCTGATTCTAAAGAAGCATTATGTGCAATAAGTTCATATAAAATGAGGTCAATCCAAATTAAAGAATGTCACAAAATGATCCAACAACTTCAAAAACTACAGAAAAGAATTATATTACAGTGGATACCTGCACATTGTGGAATTGCTGGAAATGAATCAGCTGATTTTCTTGCTAAAAAGGTGCAAATTTAATTCAGAACAAATGTAAAAACTTACCCTTTACATCCATAAAAAGATTAATCAAAAGCAAATATAAAAACAAACGAAACCAATCAATATCTAATAAAGCCAAAGATAAAAAATGGAACATTTTAATTAAAAATCCAGAAATTATTCCAGAAATCCCACGTAAAGCTGTAGTAGCAAATTTTAGATTACTTACGGAACATGATTATTTGGCCAAACACTTACACAGAATAGGAATTTATACAAGTCCAAATTGTCCTCTGTGCAACAAAGAAGAGGAAATGACTGAAGAACATCTTTTAACCTGTGAAACCCTACCTGCCAGACCCACTACTTAGAAATATTGGAGAGCAAGAGAGCTAATGGCTTCATTGCCAAAGCCCAGCATTTGAAAACAACAACAACAACAACAATAACATTTCTTGCCTTTCAATATTTCCGTTCTTAACCTAAGTTCCTTCCAAAATCCACTTTGCAATAATTCCCGACTTTCTCACATGACACCAAACCCTATTTTTAATATCTTATCTTATTTAGCCATGAATCTTTCTGATTTAGTCTTTCCTGTACTATCAAGCATTGACGCAGAATATTCTGCTCATCTAAGCTCCTATTTCTCAGTGGCCGCGCCGTGGCTCAGTGGTTAGACCGCTTGGCTCTCACCAAGGTGGCCCTGGTTCGATCCCAGGCGACAGCAAAGTGAGATTTGTGATGGACAACACGGCGGTGGGGCGGGTTTTCTCCGGGACCTCCGGTTTCCCCAGCCATCTCATTCCATCAGTGCTCCATCTTCATCTCATGTATCATCAGTGTCACCGCCTGCGGTGCCGTATGTAGTAAAAGCGGGCGTTAAACACTACACATTTCATTTCATTTTCCTAATTCTCACCCAGTATTTTAACACCCTTTCTACCATTATCCCTCTATCCCAGTCTTCCCAATTCTGCTTGCGCCACTCTTTATTATTATTATTATTATTATTATTATTATTATTATTATTATTATTATTATTATTATTATTATTATTATTATTATTATTATTATTGTTGTTGTAATTTACGTCCTCCAACGTTAAGTCATATCGGACGGTGAATGGATTGGATGAAATGATGCTCAAATGATTCCAGGAGCCATGGAACTTAGAGTTACCCAACATTCGTCTTGAAGGATAATGGAAAACCCCGGAAAAACCCTTATCCAGATAACTCACCCTGACCGAGATTCGAACTCGGGACCTCTTGAACGTGAGGTAGACATGCTACCATCTACGCTACCGAGGCGGGCTCGCCACTCCATTTGGTGAAGCTCGTGGTAAGTCCAAAACTTGTTTGCAAAAGTTTCTATGTATCACATTCATATTTGCACCCCCCTCCAAACCCCATAACTCTACCCCATAGAGCATTTTTGCTTCTACTATGGTTGTGTAAATTCTCTCCAGTTGTTTTATTTGCATTCCTGGTAATTTATGTAGGCTTGCTTTAATAGCTTTTAATGCAATGTTACCTTTTGGCATTGCCATTCTCTTCTGCTATTTCCAACCCCCCTTACTGCATAATTGTACTCCTAGATAATTAAATGTATTGACCACCAGAATTTTGCTTCCTTGCCAGTACCATTTCTCCTCTTTCTTAAATACCATGATTTTGGTTTTGTTTACATTAATTCTAAGGCTCCATTTATCTATTAACTCAAGTTTTATACTAAATGGATTAGAAAAACAGCTACAATACAACCACCAGGTAATGTCTCTTCAATGTCTAATATTATTTCAAAGATAGGTGCTTTATTTTTCAAAATTGGAGCATTACTTAATAAAGCTAAAGTGTGATCCATATAAACCTGAACCATTTTAATAGGTTATAACTTTTGAATCAATAATAGGACACACGTGCAACTTTGGGAGAACATAATACTCAATTGTGAGATTACATTACACTATTTACATCTCAGAGAAACTGTTGGAAGTGTCCTCCACCAGCATCTATACATTTTTACACTCGTCTCACCATATTCTCTTACGTTTTACGGAGATGACAACGAATTGAGAGGTTATTTCCAGCAAGATGGAGCAACATGCCATATATCTAATGACCCCCTGGAACTTGTAACCAGTTTCTTTGATAATCGAATAATCTCAAACGGTCTATGGCCCCCAGATCGCCTGACCTAACTACACCGGATTTTTTCTTGTCAGGGTATCTAAAAATAGTGTGTAAAAGAATGGGCCACGGTCAACTGATGTTCTCAAGGAATCCATTCGAACCCAAATAAGTAAAATTGACGAGTATACTCTCCGTAAAACTTGAGAGAATATGGTGAGACGAGTACCAACCTGTATTCATGCTGGTAGAGGACACTTCCAACATTTTCTCTAGTGTAATGTAATCTCCCAGTAAATTACTCAGAACTGAAACGTAAACATTTGACATGACGTGGTAAAAGAAATATGTACTTTGAATAAGCCAAGGTGTTTGTTAAATTCGATGAGAGGAAACGATACACTTCTTGCTGGTCTGGCAGAATGTGTCTGGTCACACTATATCTTTGATTATGGATGTTTCGTAATCTCTATTTACTCTAGAGAGTTCAAAGCAGCATTATTCAGTTACTTTTCCATGAAAAGGTGTATCAGCTGGAGCAATGAGACACAATCCACCTTCCCCCCTTACTACTGCCAGAACAATCCAATTCAGCTAATGTGGGCTCAAATTATGTTGCAAATAGAAAATAATATTTTTAAACTGACTGACATTGAATGACTTATTCACGAAGAAATTAACAAGGAACACAAGACCGGGAAAACTGCGTGAGACATCAGGTAAACCACAAGAAGACGACTTTTGGAAAGAAATGGCACGTAATGAAATTTTGAAACCTATCATCATAAATTTGCATTACTCAGATGTTGAAGACAATGACAGTGACGAATTATCTCTTAACGTAAGTAACACTCACAGCTATACGGATGCACCGCTGGTATTTTCGTTGGATTAGAAAAATAATTCATAAACTATAATTATTTTTAAGCTATATATTTAAAACGTGTGCGTTGTGATTTCAACAACTGCATTATTATAAAACTTTTACAAATTCAGTTTGCGTTAGTGCCAAGAACACTCGCAAGTGTGCAAGAGGGAGAGGGAAATATAAAAAGAGTGGGGGTAACGAGATGGTAACGCTGAAGGCGCTAACTCATCTGATTCGCTACAGGCGAGAACTCTTCCCATTTGAAACACATAATAAGTGACAGTGGCAATGAGTGAAGAAGCAGTTTACAAAAGTGGACAAGAGATAATATTTTAAGGTTGCAAGCTCTACATTAGATTACGTAGTTGATTCGTTAGGCGCTGAGAACAAATGAATATGCTTTTTAAAGTAGGCTAATACAGATTACATCTACGGTGTTATTGCTAATACGATAATAAAAGCGAGCACTTGTTTATACGTACGTACTGGGGAGAATGCTGTGCACCTGATGCTTGGGAGCACCGCAACTCTCCGCGTGTGAAAAGTGATGGTTCTCAGCTATGTATCTCTTTTTTTTATCGGCACGCAGCTGCTACACCTGCAATTGTCTTCATAGGGCGATGAATATGGAAACAAAACGGGTTGTGGTATGTTTAAAGTGAATATAGAAACTATAAAACGTTTAGATATCCATACACTTTGTTTACACAGGTTTTATGCCCTTGCGACCGTATTTTCCCTTACTCGAGGTGACCCTGGTCCACATTACTTCGGATAATGGGGTTCCGCTACAAAATTGGAGGAATTATTGTATATCATCCAAAGTTAGGTATTGTAACTTTGTGGGTTCGTGAAATTAAAAGTCCAGTTGCACAAACTCAAAATGTTCTTTATTTCCACCGAATTACAGTTGGAACACTTGCCGATTACATAGAATAACGTAGCGCACACAATTACAATCCACCAGTTCGTCTGTCACAGGTCCACTCCACACTCACAATTACGTACAACTCCTCTGATACACGTACACAGTCTTCCAGTCCGTTCTCTAGCACTGCGCTCTTCACGGCTGAAGAGCTGAACTGACTCGGCCAATGCAGCCCTTATATAGGAAGATCGCTGTTTCTGGAAGCTTCGCGGCTCGGAACATCATCCCGATTGTTCCAGATGTCAGGCGGAGGGGAAAGAGACGGTGCAGTGCCCAGTGACACTTTCCTAATCATCCCCCATGTTAGGGCTACAAGATAAATGGGTGGGCGTGGTCTGAATGCCTCCCGTCCCCTACCCAGCTCCAGTTGGTCGTGCCTTCCGATAATTGGGTGACAGTATTGTACCTGGGTTCTCTTGAGCGGACCAAAGCCGTTGTCTCGCTTCAGAGACTTTCTTTCGGCAGGATACAAATGTGTAGTGTTTAACGCCCGCTTTTACTACATACGGCACCGCAGGCGGTGACACTGATGATACATGGGATGAAGATGGGGCACCGGTGGAATGAGATGGCGGGGGAAACCGGAGTTCCCGGAGAAAACCCGCCCCAGCGCCGTGTTATCCACTACAAATCTCACTTTGCGGTCGCCTGGGATCGAACCCGGGCCGCCTTGGTGAGAGCTAAGCGGTCTAACCACTGAGCCATGGGGCGGCCTTCGGCACGATACACGTTTCCCTTTCGAGAACGTTCTGCTTTGGTTTAAGCCCTATATATGATAGACTACGAGGGGATTCGGTACGTCGACCAGACTGAGCTTTTGTATCTCTGCCCAAAGTGGCAACAGTACAAATGAGGCGTGAAGAGACAGAGGCGGAAGACCTCAAGGAGTCACGACAGTGTAGAGGGAAGCCCTAAATAAAGAGCTATATATCATAAGCAGGGCTAGGAAGTTCGTACCGCTCGCCGTTCCCTATGCAAGCGGCAACCAACCCCCCCCCCTCCGGTATCCAAACAAGTCATAGATAAGAAACGCATGGCGGAGGGGCATTGAAACCGGTTGCCCAGAGAACAAAAATGACTGATGAGACATTCGTAAGTGCATATCTACGAGAGATGTTCAATAAAGAATGATCAAAATTTTTAATTGTCAAAGTGCCTTTACTCATCCTCATAATTTTGATAGTCCTTCTCAAAATAGCCTCCGCTGAATGCGATTCACTTGTCCCAGCGTTTCTGTCAGTCTTCAAAGATATGCTGGAAACCATTTTTTAGAGATCCTTCAAAAATCGCCTCCGCAGCCTTCACCACTGCTTCTGATGCTAGATAATGCCTCCCACGAAGGTGTTTCTGGCAACAGAGAATAGTCACATGGGGCTGAATCTGGGCTATAGGGAGAGTGAGGGATGTACTTCACGTTGATTTTTGCAAGATATTCAGCAACAACATTGGCAATATGCAGCCGCGCATTATCGTGGTTCAGCATCCAGCCTGCTTCACGGAAATGTGGCACCCAATGAAATGTTCAGTATTTCAGAAAGTGATCTTAAGGTATGTCGTCGATCCTCTCTCACAATGGCAGCAGCAGTGTTGATGTTTTCTTCCGTAAAAGCAGTAATTGGAGCACCCGGTCCCCCTTCCTTTGAAATTGATTGTCTCCCCTCTTTAAACGCATTCTACGATGAACCTTGCCCTTGCTAGTAGCGCTGCGTGGTATAGCCATGCCTGGCCGCTCTTACTCTGCTCAAGGAAATCGGTACGAACTTCCTAGTTCTGTGTCATGCAGTTACACCTGTTTTGTAGTAATGAGTTGTATTCTACGATGAACCTTCCCCTTGCTAGTAGCGCTGCGTGGTATAGCCATGCCTGGCCGCTCTTACTCTGCTCAAGGAAATCGGTACGAACTTCCTAGCTCTGCGTCATGCAGTTACACCTGTTTTGTAGTAACGAGTTGCATTCTACGATGAACCTTGCCCTTGCTAGTAGCGCTGCGTGGTATAGCCATGCCTGGCTGCTCTTACAATGCTCAAGGAAATCGGTACGAACTTCCTAGCTCTGTATCATGCAGTTACACCTGTTTTGTAGTAATGAATTGCATTCTACGATGAACCTTGCCTTTGCTAGTAGCGCTGCGTGGTATAACCGTGCCTGGCCGCTCTTAAACTGCTCAAGGAAATCGGTACGAACTTCCTAGCTCTGTGTCATGCAGTTACACTTGTTTTGTAGTAACGAGTTGCATTCTACGACGAACCTTGCCCTTGCTAGTAGCGCTGCGTGGTATAGCCATGCCTGGCTGCTCTTACAATGCTCAAGGAAATCGCTACGAACTTCCTAGCTCTGTATCATGCAGTTACACCTGTTTTGTAGTAATGAATTGCATTCTACGATGAACCTTGCCTTTGCTAGTAGCGCTGCGTGGTATAACCGTGCCTGGCCGCTCTTAAACTGCTCAAGGAAATCGGTACGAACTTCCTAGCTCTGTGTCATGCAGTTACACCTGTTTTGTAATAATGAGTTGCATTCTACGATGAACCTTGCCCATGCTAGTAGCGCTGCGTGGTATAGCCATGCCTGGCTACTCTTACACTGCTCAAGGAAATCGGTACGAACTTCCTAGCTCCGTGTCATGCAGTTACATTTGTTTTGTAGTAACGAGTTGTATTCTACGATGAACCTTGCCCTTGCTAGTAGCGCTGCGTGGTATAGCCATGCCTGGCCGCTCTTTCACTGCTCAAGGAAATCGGTACGAACTTCCTAGCTCCGTGTCATGCAGTTACACCTGTTTTGTAGTAATGAGTTGCATTCTACGACGAACCTTGCCCTTGCTAGTAGCGCTGCGTTGTGTAACCATGCCTGACCGCTCTTTCACTGCTCAAGAAAATCGGTACGAACTTCCTAGCTCCGTGTCATGCAGTTACACCTGTTTTGTAATAATGAGTTGCATTCTACGATGAACCTTACCCTTGCTAGTAGTGCTGTGTGGTATAGCTATGCCTGGCTGCTCTTACAATGCTCAAGGAAATCGGTACGAACTTCCTAGTTCTGATCATCACTTTCATGTCTGATCTTACCATGAAAGCAGCACAGTATTCAAACAGAAGCTTTCTACCCCATTCACAGACACTTCCGTCTTCTCCACGACCGTGGGTGTAATCCAACAATGGAGTTGAGGATATTATCAGTTTGCCGCGACCCTAATGAGCCGTATATTTATACCACCGCCATCTACCAGTAGTTTTTGAAGTTCTGCGCTTCAAGGTATTAAAGGGATATCAGCAAAATAATCACGGGGAGTCAATCGGAGCGTTACATGGAAGTGATGCGGTATGGAATTGGGCAGTCATGGATTATCTACAACAGCAAAACAGTGGGCAATAGTGCACTCTCTAATTTCCACGTTTCAAGATAAACCATAACAACAAATCACTGAAGTACAGTGCGATCCATATAAACCTGAACCATTTCAATAGGTCATAAATTTTGAACCAATAATACGACACACGTGCAACTTTGGGAGAATATAATACACAAATAGGAGATGGCATTACACTATTTACATCTCAGAGAAAATGTTGGAAGTGCCCTCCACCAGCATCTATACATGTTTGCACTCGTCTCACCATATTCTCTCAAGTTTTACGGAGAGTATCCTTGCCAATGTTACTTATTTCGGTTCGAATGGATTACTTGAGAACATCAATTGTCCGTGGCCTATTCTTGTACACTTATTTTTTAGATACCCCCACAAGAAAAAATCCGGTGAGGTTAGTTCAAGGGATCTGAGGGACTACACCCTTTTTGAGATGATTCGATTATCAAAGAAACTGGTTACAAGTTCCATGGTGTCATTAGGTGTATGGCATGTTGCTCCATCCTGCTGGAAATAACCTCTCAATTCGGTATCATCGAGCTGCTCCACAAATGTCTTGAAGTTACCCATATAAACTTCAGGATCTACAGTCATATCAAAGAAAATAGGCCCAACGATCCCATTTAAGACTGTCATCTGTCAACAATTTTCAGTGTTGACAATTCTCTCAGAGCCACTGAGACCATTAAAACAAATTTCCACATTCTACAAGATTTCAAAGGGAAATTATGGCCTATTGAACTGGTTCAGATTTATATGGATCGCATTATAGTTCCAACGTTATCCGTGGCGTCACAGCCCAAAGTGGGACAGAGCCGGCCATTCCGACTGCCGGCTTCACGCCCATATACGCAGGACAGAGGTGGGTTATCATTCAACCGATACGGGGTGGAGATGTGGTTAGCATCTGGGCAGCCCCAGTCGGAAATTTGGCTACCTATCGTAGCTCCTCGATTTACTCACGATACTGAGCATGCACCGGTCATATACCCAGGCGTATTCCGTGGCAGGGAAACAAAGCACAAGGCTCTAGCGCACTACGCCACGACGCAGTACACTAAAATAGTTTATCTGTTTATATTCTCCGACCTTAGATGTTTTTATATATTTTGAATTCACAAATGACCAGATCTAGGCATTTTTACAGTTTGCACAAACTCCATTAGGAACAGGAATATGTCTGAGAGTAGCTCCGCAGATCTGTGTTTGACTCGAAACAGAAATGTGAAATGTGTATAGTTAAGCACCCGCTTTTACTACATATGGCACCGCAGGCGGTGACACTGATGAATATGATAAATGAGATGAAGATGGAGCACCGGTGGAATGAGATGGCGGGGAAACTGCAGGTCCCGGATGAAAACCCGCCCCAGCGCCATGTTGTCCACCACAAATCTCTGTTTGCGGTCGCCCTGGGATCGAACCCCGGCCGCCTTGGTGAAAGCCAATCGATCTAACCACTCAGCCACGGTGCGGCCGAATCGAAACAGAAATTATTGTTACGTAAAAAATGAAAGTATAGACAATTCTGATTCGTTATATTGATTATTGAACACCAAGCTTTAGAGTATCGATTAAGTTCGACAATAGACGTTCAATGAGGGCGTACTTTGGCTGAAAAGTGCTCGAAAAAATACGTAAATTCCAAACTGACACTTGAATGGAAAAGTTCCGTTATTTAAATAGCTTTAGTGATTTTTATTAAAATACAGTCTGTTTTAGATAAGTCATATCTAGGGGGCGAATTTTGCCCTATTTGCCTATTTTATTCCTTTGTTTAGAAACGTAGGCTTTTAAGTTATAAGCACGTTTCCTAGGCTAAGAAATTAACGTTTGTGCCTATTCTGCTTATTAGTGCCTAAAATTGCCTCTTTAGCCAAGTTCTTCTGCTTGTAATTCGTGACAACAACTTTTGTATTTGTTGGTTTCAACGTGAAGTTTTCGGGGAAGAGAAATTTCTTACTGCTGCACACTGGATATACAAAAAGGGTTTATTAAGGAGACACATCTGTACAAATTGGCCCAAAACTTACAATACCAAATTTAGTTTTTTGTCTTAAAATTAATATAGACATACTTCGATATAACACGGCCAAGCCGTGGCTCAGTGGTTAGACCGCTTGTCTCTCACCCAGGCGGCCCGGGTTCGATCGCAGGCGACCGCAAAGTGAGATTTGTGGTGGACAACACGGCGCTGGGTCGGGTTTTCTCCGGGATTTGTATGTATTTATTGACTGCAATTGGGTACTACCCGGTGGCAGAGTTAAGAATACAAATCAAATTATATATACTAGATTTACAACAATAATACAGTAAACAATACAAACATAATATTATTTTACTTTAGTCACTTAAAACATATCTAATTACTTCTCTATTTACATATTATATACCATTATAATTCAAAAGTTAAACTATAAACCATCTAGATTTTTTCTAAATTTCTTCAGCGACAGGGGACAGCCCTGAAAGACTGCTACAGGCAATTCATTCCATTCTTCAATGGTTCTATTAACAAAAGAAAATTTTCCTACGTCGGTTCTGTATCTTCTACCCTTAATTTTATACCTATGATCGTTTCGTCCATAATAATCCGGATTATCTAACCTTACACTAACGTCCACCCATGCCTTTACACCAGCATTAGCTTTGAATAATGCTACCAACCTATGCTTTTTACGCCTAATTCTTAATTCCTCCCATTTAGTCTCATCTCCTTTTATAGGCCCAAAATACTTGCCTCTTTTTATGAATTTTATTGCCCTCTTCTGTATTTTTTCTAATGGATCGATTTGGTTAGCTCTATACGGGTCCCAGCATGCTACTCCATATTCCATAACCGGCCGCACTAAGGCCTTGTAGGCAATTTCCCTGGACCTAGCGCTCCCCTTTTTCAATATTCTCATTACGAAATGTAATGCCTTCCACGCATTCCTAGATGTGGAATTTACTTGTTCGTCCCATCCGGCATTACTTGCCAGGTACACTCCCAAGTATTTGCAGATGTCCACCTGTGGAATTTGCACCCCTCCCATGTGATAGTTAACAATAATTTTGCCCTTAGTTCTACTAAAAACAATCGACTTACTTTTCTTGGCATTAATTGACATTTTGTTAGCCGCAGCCCAATTACAGATTTCCGGT
This sequence comes from Mantis religiosa, assembly GCA_030765055.1. Taxonomy (NCBI): domain Eukaryota; kingdom Metazoa; phylum Arthropoda; class Insecta; order Mantodea; family Mantidae; genus Mantis; species Mantis religiosa. The sequence continues at coordinate 460,396,704 of CM060950.1, read as the reverse complement.
TTCCCCCGCCATCTCATTCCACCGGTGCTCAACATCTTCATCTCATGTATCATCAGTGTCACCGCCTGCGGTGCCGCATGTAGTAAAAGCGGGCGTTAAACACTACACATTTCATTTCGATATAATAAAGTATTTCTTTTTCCTAGCGGCACTACAGAAAACGTCACATGACTAAATAACCCTACACCTGTATCGTAGCTGCTATTACGTAATTTTAACCTCAGATTTCTCAGATTCCATATTTTCTACATTTTCCTAACTTGAAAATGTTCCACAGGATGCAGTTTTCTATTAGTCTGTGTGAAATTCTAAACATGCCTATAAGGGCAACTGCATATTAAGTGTACCCGTTTACATTCGTTGTATTTTTGTTATTTATATTGAAAAAGGATTATAATGTTTACTTCTTACTGAAAACGCTTAGGAAAATAAATATGTTAAATAAGTATGATTATTTTTTCTCTTCGTTGATATGGCGAAGACAAATATTTCAAATAGGTACAGGTCATTAATAGGTTAAAATGGCTGCAGAAAGTTGTACCCTAAGAATTAATTTTTAAAATTACAATATGTGGGACATTTTGAAAATCGCCTGTAATTTAGACATAAACTGTTAATTCCTCAGAAACTATTGTAACTAGAAAGCTGAAACTTGGTATCATTCCATTTTTGATCGATCACAAAAATAAATGCCCGACTCGGTAGCGTAGATGGTAGCATGTCTGCCTCACGTTCAAGAGGTCCCGAGTTCGAATCTGGTCAGGGTGTTACCTGGATAAGGTTTTTTTCTTTTTTTCTTCCTTTTTTTTTTCGTCCTTACAGGCCCAAATGACCTTGTTGTCGACGGGCCCTAAAACACCACACACTCACTCACTCACTTTTCGTCCTTACAGACGAATGTCCGCTAGCTCTAAGCTCCATGGACCCTGGACACATTTGAGCATCATTTCACCCATTTCATTCATCGTCCAATATGACTTAACGTTGGAGGATGTAAAATTACAAAAAAAGGTATAAATTTGAAACAAATCTAATAAAACCTTCAGATATTTCAGTTTTCACCCTTAAGCCCCTACCCCACCCCATGAGAGCCCATGTTTTTTATTTCTGCCATAGTTAATTACTTCACACCTTTCTGAACATTATGGTTCTTACTTAGTGAAGTGATTTATATGTATTTTAATTATACGACAATATCTGTTATTTTAACTTGCTGTGGAGTCATTTATAAAATTTGGAACAAATGTAGAACTATTTCGCCTAGGGAACCGTCTAGCGAATTTGTTGCAGCAATGATTGTTGATGTTGCAATGATTGTCATTTTGTTATAGTACATTTTAGCAGCCATTTTACTAAAATTGTGTATTTCAAAGTGTTTACTTAGCAATTTTTAGTGCCTATTTAAGTGCCTATTTTGGCCACTTTTAGTGCCTTTCTGCCTGCCTATTTCACACATTTTTACTGCCTATAAATCCGCTTCCTAGACTTATAACAACGTTGAATGCTCTGGGAATAGCTTCATCGTGGCGCAGTCTGGTAGTGCTACCACGACCTAACGCGAACATGTCATAAAAAGAGACGAGGAATGCTGGTAGTCATAAAATGCGTGGACGTTGCCTTCTCCCAGTTCAAGGGTAGACTCATCTAGAATGCTGAGCAGGTCTTATCGCGGAATTTCCGAAACCTATTGGCATCTCTCAGTGTCCATAGGAAGAGATCAGTGGCGGATCACTTTTACTTTCTCTACTACCTCCCACCTTACCGAGGCTCTTTGTGTCGCTAGCACGGGATCCTTAACGTTTACATTACGGACACAGCACATAGCTTGGTCCTACAAGAAAGTATGGGGAGAACCCCAAGTCATTGAAAATACACTTCCTCTGTATAAAAAATATTATATTCTACCCAAAAATACAATATTGTGACTTCATGGGTTCGTAGAATTAAAATTCCAGTTTGCAGAAATTTAAAATGTTCTTTATTTAGAAATACACTTTGTACATCTTGGGCAGCAAGCTGACGTAACATAAAGCAACACAATCTCTCGTCACTTCTGCACACGTAAATAAGAGTTCACTTCCAACACATAGCTGCAGGCACACGATACCATTTCGGATTACTACTCTCCCTTGGCGAGTCTCGGCTTCCTTAAATACGAGGGCTGTTCAATAAAGAATGATCAAAATGTTTTTTTTTTTTTTTTTTTTGACAACGTATCTTTACGCATCCTCATAATTTTGATAATCCTTCTCAAAATAGTCTCCCCTGAATGCGATGCACTTGTCCCAGCGTTTCTGCCAGTCTTCAAATACAAGTTGGAAACCATTTTTTGAGAGATCCTTCAAAATCGCCTCCGCAGCCTTCACCACTGCTTCCGATGATGGATAATGCCTCTCACGAAGGCGTTTCTTCAAGTTAGGGAATAGAAAAAGGTCTTATGGGAATAAATCCGGACTATAGGGAGGGTGAGGTATGCACTTCACGTTGATTTTTGCAAGATATTCAGCAACAATATTGGCAATATGCGGCCGCGCATTATCGTAATGCAGCATCCAGCCGGCTTCACGAAAATGTGGTCTTTTGCGCCTGATATGGACTTGCAATATTTTCAGGACATCCCTGTAGTATTGTCCAGTTACTGATGTGTGTGCAGGTACAACAAGCTGATAAACCATATCAAAGAATGAGATGACCATAACTTTCCCAGCAGAAGCAGCCACTTTTGGTTTTTTGGGGATTGGTGATGAAGGAGATTTCCACACTGAGCTTTTCTGTTTGCTCTCAGGATCAAAATGTTGTAGACAAGTTTCATCAGCAGTGATTATGTTTGAAAGAAACTCCGGATCTTCCTCAAACATCAACTTTAACTGCATGTTACCTCCATTGCAGTGGTAGGCGATACTGAACATGTCTGAACTTGCCTGGTTCGCACATGCGGGAACCCGAAGTACCAACAAAGAAACTACTACGGCGTGTTTGTTTGACATTAAGCTAATAGAATGCAATAAGAATGAATTTTAGGGCGAAAAAGTATGACTGTAAAAATTATGATAATTCTTTATTGAACAACCCTCGTACCTCTACTCATATTTCTGGAATGTTCTGTAACAAACAAGAAATCGAACCATACAGTCAGCTATCTGTCTCTTTATCTGTTTCGGCAAACCTTTTATCTCCGCGCTGCACTCTCTGTTCCTTTGTGTGCGCCGGTCGCCAGTCGCAACAATGGGTTCGTGACAGTATGAATATTTCATCGGAAATACATGTTTCACTCTCTGAATAAACCCTTCCAAAAGAACACTTTTACAAAAACGTTGGAGTCTCTCTGTTAAATGCCAAAACTAGTTAAGCCCTATATCTTCCAAACATTTTCAAGTAAATCCTCCCTCCTCAAACTACCGTTTACATGGAATTTTTTTTCGAACATTTTGGTTTTGTCAAAAATAGCCCTGGACTGGACTGGACTACGTTACGGAGGGGATTCAGTACTGAGGTCTAAACTTGGTCTCTTGCATCTATGCCCCCAAATAGGGCAGCCCGTTAGGAAGGATGAGGTGAGAGGAGACACAGGGTAGTCGCCCCAAGGAGTCACGATAGTGCAGAGGGCATTTTGGTTATTTACGTCCACCAACGTTGAGTCATATCGGACGATGAGTGAAATGGGCGAATTTATGCTCAACAATACTCTTATCCAGGTAACTCACCCTGACCGAGTTTCGAACTCGGGACCTCTTGCACGTGAGGCAGACATGCTACCATCTACTTTACCGAGGTGGGCGTGCAGAGGGCAGGGTCCATACAATTGACCAGTTGTAAACTCCCCGGTATGCAAGTACAAGTGGCATCCCACCCACTATGATCGTGAAATGGTCCACCAGACCGGGCCGGAGGCAGCAGACCGTCCTACCGAAGGAGGAAGTGTTTAGCAGGAGTAGATACATCCTGCCATGCAGCACCGAGACACCCACCGACACTTCTATTCTGAAATAGACCACCAGATGAGAGATGTTGCGAAATGATAATGGAGATGAAATGGAGGGACAGGAAATTCGGGGAATATAATTAACCTACCCGGCATTCGCTTGGCAACCCGGGAAAACCTCCGATAAAACCCATGGATCAGGTAGGTTGGCCACGGGAATGGAACCCGGGCCACAGACGAAACTGCCTGACCCATTCCGTTCGGTAACTCCCTATGTGTGATAACACAAATTTACATTCACATAATCGTAGTGAGATATATGTGGAACAAGAATTCCTTGTTGTAAAACAAAAGCTGTTTATTCCTCGCACGTGTACCTCACGTGATATTATCTGAGGTTACTGAAATGACCCCAAGCAGTTTCTCAAGGTAATAGTGACCACACGCATAGCATGTTGCGTGATATCATCGCATATTGGTACCACTGACACACTTCCTCTGTTCTTTTGTTCAAAATCATAACTTCAGAGCAAAGGAAGCTGATGATATAACTGCTCCACTTACAGAGGTGGCTGAATTGCCTAACTCTGAATTAATGACAACATTCAGGGATAGTTTATGATGATTTGTGGGATGATCTGTAAGCATATGCTGGTATAACTGCTAAGTTGACTGTCAGCTGTGCCCATGTAAACTTGTTGGACATTTCAAAGGTTTATCTTTAGAACTCTTGGCTTTATTTTGTCAGTACACCTCTTCTGTATTATACTAATGGTTTTGAAGTTCTATGCACGCAGTGAAAGACCAGAGAACCTGTGAGATTTAATGTTAAAGGAAATTTGAGGTTATGGGGAGGAAAAGTGAATTATTACCTAGAAAATTGGTATTACAAGGGCAGTAATAGCAGAAGGACGGTATACACAAAATGAAGTAGCACAGACACGTGTTTTTCCCGGTAAACCATACGAGTCAGTTGGAGAATTAAATGTCCTGTTGGCACGTTGGCCATAGTAGCTCAAGGGTTAGAACGGCTGGACGGTAACCAGATGATCCGTGGATCAAATCCCAGCTATGGCATTGAATTTTTCAGTCTGATTCTATCTTTCCATACTTTAGCCTACACACAGCCAGTGGGAAAGAACAATTAATTGCCATTTTTAAAACTTGTTCATATTAAATACAACTTTTCTGCCCTGAGAATGAATCACTTCACGTTTGTTGAACGAAAAATCACTTATCCCAGCTTCCAGGGACATGTTCGCGCACTTGGATCACAAACACTGGAAACAAATATGTGTATAATAATAATTTAATGTAATATTAACAATATTTCAGCAGGGTTCAACACACGACTTAACGCTGCCATTCACTTTAACAAAACAACACCTTTCCTCTGAAACCGAACTGAAAATTAACTTTGTTTCAAACTGCATGACTTCTGTTTTAATAGTAAGTGCATTATTTATGCTTTAGATATTGTGGGGAAAGAAAGGTGTTGTTTTTCAGGCTTATCTGTGTTGAGTCGATGGATGTTGGCTAACCGTAACCATGTGAAGATAAAACGTGCATTTCTCGTGCTATAAGTATCGTAGAGACAGGATTTCTGTACAGTTGTGATCAGAAAGTAAAACTCTTTCTTGTTATAACATTGGCATGTGTCATTTTTCAAATATTTATCCGTAACACCTAACCATAACATTTAAAGATAAAATGTGCATTTCTCGTGTACTAAGTATCGTAGAGACAGGATTTCTGTACAGTCATGACCAGAAAGTAAAACTCTTTCTTGTTATAAGATTGGCATCTGTAATTTTCAAATATTTATCCGTAACACTTAACCATAACACGTGAAGATAAAACGTGCATCGCTCGTGTTCTAAGTATCGTAGAGACAGGATTTTGTACAGTTGTGATCAGAAAGTAAAATTCTTTCTTGTTATAAGATTGGCATGTGTCATTTTTCAAATATTTATCCGTAACACTTAACCATAACACGTGAAGATAAAACGTGCATCGCTCGTGTTCTAAGTATCGTAGAGACAGGATTTTGTCCAGTTGTGATCAGAAAGTAAAATTCTTTCTTGTTATAAGATTGGCATGTGTCATTTTTCAAATATTTATCCGTAACACTTAACCATAACACGTGAAGATAAAACGTGCATCGCTCGTGTTCTAAGTATCGTAGAGACAGGATTTTGTACAGTCATGATCAGAAAGTAAAATTCTTTCTTGTTATAACATTGGCATGTGTCATTTTTCAAATATTTATCCGTAACACTTAACCATAACACGTGAAGATAAAACGTGCATCGCTCGTGTTCTAAGTATCGTAGAGACAGGATTTCTGTACAGTCATGATCAGAAAGTAAAACTCTTTCTTGTTATAACATTGGCATGTGTCATTTTTCAAATATTTATCCGTAACACTTAACCATAACACGTGAAGGTAAAACGTGCATCGCTCGTGTTCTAAGTATCGTAGAGACAGGATTTTGTACAGTCATGATCAGAAAGTAAAATTCTTTCTTGTTATAAGATTGGCATCTGTAATTTTCAAATATTTATCCGTAACACTTAACCATAACACGTGAAGATAAAACGTGCATCGCTCGTGTTCTAAGTATCGTAGAGACAGGGTTTCTGTACGGTCATGATCAGAAAGTAAAATTCTTTCTTATTATAAGATTGGCATCTGTCATTTTTCAAACATTTATCCGAGCATAATTAATTGATATAATGTTCTCAGTTCAGGCGCGCGAGATGCGTGTACCACATTCGGCAGCGCTGCTAGGCGGGGCAAGTTTAGGATTGGCTGGAGTCTGCAGTACTGCCCGCCTCCATATGCCTTTAACTTCGCTCTTCTAATCAACAAGGTAACAAACGAATGCAGGCTGTTCAATGAAGTTCATAGGCCTCAACGCTCTCACATGTATTGAAGTTGTAATGTGTATCACGAGGAATAAGCGTTTGTAAGAATAAAAACAAAAAGATGGATTGAACATTATACATCATTGTGGTGCCAACAAAATGAAGAGAATGAGATAATTAACGAAGAGGAAATGAACATACAGGCTGACATGATCTCAATGGAAGAATTACTAGAAGCACTTAAGGAATGTAAAAATAGAAAAGCAACTGGACCAGACGGAATAAATATGGAACTGTTAAAATATGGAGGTATAATACTGCTTTAAGATTATTGCACTTAATAAATGAGTGTTGGAAGGGGTGTAAAATTCTATACATGTGGAATAATGCAGAAGTTATATCCATCTTTAAAAAAGGAGACAGGAGAGAATGCCAAAATTACCGAGGTATAAGTCTTTTCAACACAGCCTATGAAGTGTATGCAAGGATTATAAATAAAAGATTGGAAAGAATAGCCGAGGTATTAATAGAGGAAGAACAAAGCGGCTTTGGAACAGGACGATCGACAACAGATAATGTTTGGCAGCAAATAATTGAGAAAAGACAAGAGTATAATTTACAAACACATCTGGCATTTCTAGACTTCTAGAAGGCATTTGGCACTGTTAATAGGGAAAAGCTATGGGAAATTATGGAAAACAGTGGATATCCACAAGAATTAATTAAAGTAATCAAAAATATGTATAGCAACTCCAAAATAATTATAAACACAGGAGTTCATAAAACCGAACCAATTTTAATTAATAGAGGCGTAAGACAAGGGTGCAGTGTGATTCAAAAATTGTGTATGTGGAGCAAAGAGTTCTACGTTGCGGCGCCAATTTGTAACTAAAATGTTTATGGTTGAGCAAATAAGTCGGCGAGCAATGAGGTTTCTCTCAGGGTATGCGTGGATGGGTGTGAGAAGGAGATTTTTACAACACTGGAATGCCCGTTTCCAACTTATTTATTTACTGCTTCTTCTTTTCAAACATCGAAATGAAAGTTGCCGACCGAGGGTTACCAATCTCGGTTTAGAGTTACTGAATGCAAATTGTTTATTACTCGATAAATTTTGATGACCCGATTTATATTCAAGACAGAACAAGTTGACCGCTCTAATAGGCTTCACGCCTCAGACTCCTCTCATCGGCCTGACACCGAAGACTCCTCTGCTCGGCTTCAAGCCGAAGACTGTTTATAATGGCTTCCTAGCCGCGAACTAGCCACATCGGCTTCACGCCGAAGAGTGCTTTTCTCACCACAGCTGTGCGTGTGTATATATCTAACTTTCACTCTCAAAACTACTTTTCAAACAAAGTCCCTTTTGTGGCTGTTTTGGTCGCCATTGTAAATGATCCAAAGAATTCTCTATTCATACACGTCAAGTGACAATTCCTTTAGAAATCTTCTAAGGACACTGCTTCTTACATGGCTTTGTTATACACTTTCCCCCAACTCAACTGGTCTTGCCCTCGTCGTGACAAAGAACCAACATTCCTTTGACATCTATCATGATTCTTTGCTTCTGGCAAACCTTAATTTCGGTATCAAGTGTATCACCTACTCTTTTTAATATATATGTAAATGACATCATCCAAAATTGGAAAAGTATTATTAAATCAGGAATAAAAATATATAAGAACAAAATTTTAAATATTTTACTATATGCAGATGACGTGGTTTTAATACAAGAAACGGAGGATAAATTGCAATGAACCAAGTATGCCAACAGTATGATCTTAAAATATCGACGGAAAAATCTAAGATAATGGCCTTTTGGGGAAAACAACATATAAGATCAAAAATAATTTTAGACAAACCACTAGAACAACTAAAAGAATTCAGCCATTCATTCATTCATTCATTCATTCAAGCAGCTGGCGGCTGACTGAGGGTCAGTACGATTTGTGTCATTCGTGTACCTGTCCTACACGGACTTAACCACTTAATGACAGGAAATGTGGGGTTTTGCAGGTTGGTGGTTTAAGATTATGTAGATGCAAAGAAGGGAGGTAGCCGTAGCTCCTCGTGGTAGCCAACTCGGGTGCAACGCTATGTGAGCACCGCTGGTGTGATAATTTTAGGAAGAGTTTAATTTAGAAAGTCTATTAATTTCAAACAGTAATAATTTTAAGGTTGAAATAAGAAATCTATTGTTACCGGGTGTGCCCGCATGCCATGCGGGGAAGCCGGTAGAGCTTGTAGCGTCTTTCGGAGGTTCTATAGTTCCCTAGAGACCTAACCAGGGCGCTCTGATGTTGAGGCAAACTCGCGTAGAATTTTGTGGCCCGGCGCCTAATGACATCTTCCACATAGTGGAGAGATGAGGCTTCATGAAGGTATCTCACGGGAAACCTCCAGCAAACAGAATAGATGGCCCTAAGACATCTATTTTGTACACGCTGAATTTGTCGCAGATTGGATCCTGCGGCCATGCCCCAGATCTTAGAAGCATAAAGCATGATTGGAAGAATTAAAGCCTGAAAAAGGCGCAACTTAAGGGGTGTCGGCATTCCTGAGCGCATCATGGGGTATAACGAAGCCGAAGCTCCGCACGCCCGATGAGCTACCTCCTGGATGTGACCCCGAAAAGTTAGGCCCTTGTCCAGCTTTACACCTAGGTACTTTAGAGAGTTTGTCCACTGCATCCTTCTGCCAGAATAGTTACAGGCGGGGAGGTTGGCGGGAAAGTGACGCTTAGTGAAGAGTATGGCTTGGCTTTTCTCTGGGTTGATAGACAATCGCCAAAGCCTACACCAATCATGAATGAGGCTTAGGTGTCGCTGTATTGGGTTGAAGGCTCTGCGTGCGTTTCTATCTGTGTTGTATAGTAGCACGTCGTCTGCATATTGGGCTATGTTGACGTGTAGCTCCGTGGGGAGATCCGCCACATACACGCTAAAGAGTGTAGGGGATTTAGGATGTAATCTTAATTATATGATGAAAACATGCAGAGATGTGAGCAAAAAGCTTGCAACCTTCCAAATGATTTGTGGAACAGTGCATAGAACGTTGAGAAATAAAACAAGAAGAGATACAAGATTAAAGTTGTACAAAACAATGACAGTCCCTGCACTACTTTATGGAAGTGAGGCATGGGTACTCACGAAGAAAATGAAAAGCCAAATTCAAAGTGCAGAGATGAACTTTTTAAGGAAAACAAAGGGATGCACAAGGTTGGATAGAATAAGGAATGAAGACATAAGAAAGGAACTCAACGTAGGCTCTATAAGTAGCAAAATTGAAAAATATCAAAGGGAATGGATGCAGCATATACAAAGAATGTCCGAAACAAGACTGCCTAAGATTGCATTCCAATATCAGCCACAAGGAAAGAGAGATGTTGGTAGACCTAAAAAGAAATGGAAGGAGCAATTATTGTGAGACGGAACGGGCACTGTGCCCATGCCGTGAAGTGAAGAAGAAGAAGAAGAAGAAGAAGAAGAAGAAGAAGAAGAAGAAGAAGAAGAAGAAGAAGAAGAAGAAGAAGAAGAAGAAGAATATTTTGTACAAGAATAGAGAAGGCATATGAGTGCAGTGAATATAAGAAAATCATAAACTTTCTTTTAGAATACTTTGCAGAAGACTGAGTAGAAAAAGTCGTCTTTGTTGCGTTTTGAAATGAAATAACACAAAGGATACAGATAATGGTGTTGAAACCAAAGAGGTACGCAAAGCCAGGTCGCTAAGCTGCTGGGGAAAAAACCGCGGTTTGCGTGTTTAGTGGCCGGCACATCAAAAGACCACAAGCTGATGACCTGGGGGTTACAAAAACCATTTTTTGTTTTTGTATAAACAACTTAGCTCTCTTTAAAGGAAGCGGAACCATGGATGAATATCAAAGAGCTGTCGGCATTTGTTGTGTTCAAACGTATGAGGATAACGTCACAACATGGCGGTCCGTACAGCTTCGTTATTTCATGAATTTCCAATAGGAACATTGTGTTTCCGATGATACCTACGTGAGTGAAATGTATAGAGTGGCGCGGCAATCTAAACGCGCCTTTAGTGTAAACAGTTTGGCTATGGCGAGGCAATGGCCGCTACTTCCTATCGAAAAGTGTACACTGGTAAGTAATAAATTTAGTAATATTAATTATTAATTTAATAGTTTTGGTACAGCAAAACCTCTCTAAAACGGAAAGCGATCGTCCCGGCATTTATTTTCTGTTTACACAGATTTCCGTCTTACAGAGGACTGTGTTTGAACAGTCGCACAGGTTTACAGTGAAGGAAGATATAGAATGAACTGTACAAACATCATTTGCTTCATCACACATATCATTCAAAACAATGTTATGGCGATGCTCAAGTTGTTCTAGGGAAGCAAGCCAGGTGAAAAGACGATTAGAAACATCATTTGCTTCATCACACATAGCATTCAAAACAATGTTATGGCGATGCTCAAGTTGTTCTAGGGAAGCAAGCCAGGTGAAAAGACGATTAGAAACATCATTTGCTTCATCACACATAGCATTCAAAACAATGTTATGGCGATGCTCAAGTTGTTCTAGGGAAGCAAACCAGGTGAAAAGACGATTAGAAACATCATTTGCTTCATCACACATAGCATTCAAAACAATGTTATGGCGATGCTCAAGTTGTTCTCGAGAAGCAAGCCAGGTGAAAAGACGATTAGAAATCGACGTTTCGGGAGTGTGCATCTCTCCCATCATCAGGATATTTATTAAATGTTATAACTACAAATGAAACACTGGATATAGCACAAATATAAACAAACACAAAACACTATCAAAATTCGCATTACTAAACAAAAGACTGTTTTCAGTAAATTAGATGCCAGGCCAGGAGATGGCGTGAATATAGAAAATTAATTGGGTCAAAGAATCGTAACTACTTAACTTGATTATCAAGCTGCATTGAGCTTTGCTTCTTAAATCAACGGATTTCCACTTTTAAGGCCGGTTTCAAACAGGAGCTGAACTGAAATCCAGCATCACGATTAAGCGTGCTTCTCTCGGAGGAAATGGCCAAAGCCTCCTTAATTCTCCGCTCCCAGTAACTGTTACATTTTACCAAGATGTTCGTCTCCCGAAAGTTATAGTATAGCAACGCAAATATTGTCCCTGTAAGGAATGTGCTGTGGGACAAGGACAGCGAATGTGTGGCAAGGAACCTCTGTTACACAAGGAGCAGACCCTTAAAAAAGCATGCGCCCTATTCCCTCTGTATACCAAAATCGAGAAGATTCATTCACAAAAGTAGAAGCCGTCAGAATGTTTTTGAATGGTCTATAACTGAACTGACATGGGGTGTCATAAACCTGTCCAGGGAGGGTGTGGAAACCTTCGCCAACCCCCCTGCCTCTCAGTCGTCGGAGACTATCTCTCCTGTGGAGGACAGTAGCTCAATGGCCGTTATCAAAACAATGCTCTGTCAGCCCAGACTTCTCAGGTTGCATTAAACGAATGCTCCGTTCATGTTTATTCTGGTAGCGATGGTTCCTCCGGTTTGTCTTATATACACACAGGGAATGCGGTATACTCCCGGAACTTGGAAGTCCAGTTTGTCTTTCACTGGTCTCAGCAGATGTTTAATCTTCGGAGGTGGCTTGTGTATGGTCCTGATGTATTTGGCGAGAATTCTGCTGATTCTGCCGGATAGATTGCCGGTAAACGTGACGCAGGCTAATCCTCCCCCCTAAGCTATCAGGTATTCCTTTTTTGTGGATCTGAAGATAAAAAGAAATAATAATAAATTGGATTTTGGTATTTATAGGAAATCTACTATATCGACAATTACATAAAAATAAAAGTCTTAACCCTTTTCCAATAAATTTGCTGTTTTCAATAGTTTGATTTATAGATTAATAAAGATATCCCTGAATAAAGAGCAATTTAATACAGAATATAAACATATTATTAATACTGATTTAATTAATGGTTTTAATAAAGACTATACAAAAAAAAAAAGATTGAAACATGTAAATATCCAAAAACTGTTAATGATATTTCTGCCCTTAAAAAAGTAAAAGACGATTACAATTTTTAAAAATTTACCTACCATACGTGGTTTAATAAACATTTTCAAACAAATTTTAAAGAATTTGGTATAACTTTAGTTCCTCAAAATAAATATAGTATTTAAAATTTACTAAATTTCTCTAAAAATATAAAATTCCTAATAATCAAAAGTCTGGTATTTATCAACTTATTCGTTTAGATTGTGATCTGGTTTACATTGGTAGGACGAAACGTAATTTGGAAAGCAGAACGAAAGATTATTTTCGTAACATTAAGTATAAACAGATTGATAAATCGGCCGTATCAGATCATTTTCGGTCATTTAACCATGAAATAAATCCAGAAGTTAAATTTTTAAAACAATTAAATGTCCCGATACATTTAATGGTTTGGGAAAATATATTTATTTTAAAAAATAAATATCTCGTAATGAATTTTGAAATACTGGCAGTTCATTCTGTTCTTAAGTTTGTTTAGTTTTCAGATTTTGGTAATACTGAAAAAACATAATAACATAGTAACTTCCTTAACGACGAATTTTTTTGACTGTCGGTTCGTGAAATCGATTTCAAGTTCAATTAATTCAACTAATAAGAAAAATCGACATCAGTTTTATTAAGATAAGTGACGTTTTTGTTACAAATAGTTATATTTAAGTAATACTTATTGCTGCCCTGTAACTAGATTTATTTTCTACGTAATTGATGAAAAATGTTTATTTTATATATTTTTCTTTTATTTTTATAAACGTATTTGTAAATTATGTTTTATATATGAATTTAGTATGAATAATGTGTGCCTCGGTAGCGTGGATGGAAACGTGTGTGCTTCACCTTCAAGAGGTCCCGAGTGTGAATCTCTGTCAGGGTGAATTACCTGGATACGGTTTTCTCCAGGGTTTTCCGGTATTCTGAAAGACGAATATCGGGTAATTCTAAGCTCTATAGACCCCAGACTCATTGGAGCATCATTTCATTCATCGTCTGATATGACAACGTTGGAGGACGTAAATTAGAGAAAAAGGAAAATAAGCTTATATCACATCCAAGATAATTACATATTTGCACCTGTTTGATTATTTGCTCTTCGCTGCTATTTTGTCTCTTAATGGCTTTTTCCTGAAAATGCAGACACTTTCGTTTTATTTACTGAAATTTTTAGTTCATATTTTCTAATATTGTGACTTTGTGGGTGATACCGAAATGATGGTTTGCCAGAAGCAAAGAATCATGATAGATGTCAAAGGAATGTTGGTTCTTTGTCAAGACAGGGCAAGGCCAGTTCAGTTGGGGAAAGTCTATAACAAAGCCATGAAAGAAGCAGTGTCCTTAGAAGGTTTCTAAAGGAATTGTCACTTGACATTTATGAATCGGGAATTCTATGGATCGTTTACAATGGCGACCAAAACCGCCAAAAAGGGACTTTGTTTAAAAGAGTTTTGAGAGGGAAAGTTAGAGATATATACACGCGCAGCTGTGGTTAGGGCGCACTCTTCGGCGTAAGGCCGATGGAGGCAGTTCGCGGCTAGGAAGCCATTATAAACAGTCTTCAGCGTGAAGCCGATTAGAGGGTCTTCGGCGTGAGACCGAAAAGAGAGGAGTCTGAGACGTGAAGCCTATTAGAGCGGTGAACTTGTTCTGTCTTGAATATTTGTCGGGTCATAAAAATTTATCGAGTAATAAACGATTAGCATTCAATAATTCTAAACCGAGATTGGTAACCCTCGGTCGCCAACTTCCACTTCGATGTTTGAAAAGAAGCAGTGAATAAATAATTTGGAGACGGTTACTCCAGTGTTGTGAAAATCTCCTTCTCACCCCATCCACGCGTACCCTGAGAGAAACCTCATTGCTCGCCGACTTCTGTGTTCGCCATTATATAATATTTGCATCAAATTGGCGTTCCAACGTGGAACCTGTGTACACCAATCTTATTTGCTTCATGGGTTCGTAGAATTAAAAGGCCGAGTTAAAGAAATTAAAAATCTCCTTTATTTTCGTAGAAATACACTGTTCAATTCTCACGTAACAACATTACATCACATATACACAGTCTTCCAAGGTCGATGGCAATAACAAACCGTGACAGCAGATTACATTAGCTCTCGTTACAACAATACAGCTGGCTGTCTCTCATTTTACAACTGTCCTGCTGGCGTGTCACAATCCCTTATATATCACATTCATGATTATCCAGACTGTTCTGTCAATCACTAGATGTTTCTGTAAAACAAGGCATCTAATGACGTAATCCGAATACTCTACCACCTTCGAGAAACGTAACTTAATCTATGCCGGCGAGTTCTTTACCTCAGTCATGGCTGCCCGCCGGCGCTTGTTTATAATCGCCGCGCTATCATTAACTGCTTAGCAAGGCTCATTATTGCCATGCAACTTTATCCGCCGACTGTTTTCTTATTTATGCCTGTTGCCGTGACAGTATTTTACTCAACATCTGTATAGCTTTTTGTAAAATATTTTCAGTTTTTTCTACTGTACAAAGAACGTCTTTATATAGAAATGCACTAAGTTTTGTGTTTAGACTATATTTTATTCCTTCTACCTTACAGTAACTCTTCCATGTTCTTATGACATCGTCATTATATTGTGGGTTCGTAGAATTAAAAGTCCAGTGTGCAGAAATTCCAAAATGCTCCTTATTTCCGTAGAAACACACTTTGGTCAACCCTCACAGTAGCAGACACAGTAACATACACAAATACAATCTTCAAGGTCGTCGACCACAAACAAAAGAGTTCACTTTCAAAACACCGCTGCACGCATATGAATCCAATTACGACTGACTGGTGAATCGCGGCTTCTTTATATCAAGAGGTCCCGAGTTCAAATCTCGCTCAGGGCGAGTTACCTGGATAAGGTTTTTTCCGGGGTTTTCCCTTATCCTGAACGACGAATGTCGGGTAACTCTAAGCTCTATGGACCCTGGGCTCATTTGAGCATCATTTCACCCATTTCATTCATCGTCCGATATGACTTAACGTTGGAGGACGTAAAAAAAAACAGATCAAAAAACAGATCTACTCATTATTCTAGAAATTAATCGAATGTTCTATAACAAACAAGAAATCGAACCTTCCAGTCAGCTATCTGTCTCATTCTTTATCTGTTTCGGCAAGCTTTTTACCTCCGCGTGGCACTATCTGTCTCTTTGTGCACACCGGCCGCGGCTCCTCGCAACAATGGCTCGCAACAATGTATACTAATAATGGTTGCTGCTAAACTGCACCCCTGTCGTACACCACAATTTGCTAAAGCAAGTTTACTAATAGAACTATTTTCTTTCTATACTATTTCTGTATTATACAGAATTTTATACAAGGGGCGTCCAGAAAGTAAGTTCTGTTTCAGTGTATCTCCGCTGCAGCGCTACGATCGTAGTTCCACACACGGGCGGTAGACACTCTGTATCAAGGAGGAGAAACGTGCGCCATTGTGAGATCGCTGTCAGCCACGTACGCTTTGTTGTGCTTGTTTACAATGTCGGTGTTGATTGAAAATCCCGCCGCTTGTGAAATCAGATCTGTGATTCGTTTTCTGAATGCTAGGAAAGTGAAACCAATTGAAATTTATCGACAAATTTGCGATGTCAAAAGGTGTTGTGTTTCTTCATGACAACGCACGTCCACACACTGCAAATGCGACGAAAGACATCCTACAGGGATTTGGCTGGGACGTGTTTGACCACCCCCCGTACAGCCGTGAATTCGCTCCTAGCGACTTACATCTGTTTTTGCATCTCAAATCGTTCCTTGGTGGTCAACACTTCAACAATGACGAAGAGCTGAAAGAAAATGTTTCCAATTGGTTGCAGACACAGGCGGCAAACTTCTATGAAGAAGGTATACAAAAACTTGTGCCTCGCTATGACAAATGCCTGCAAAATTTCGGCAGTTATGTGGAAAAGTAGTTTAAGAGTTTCAGTATTTTGTGCAATAAATAATTTTTCTGTATCTCTATACTATTTCTGTATTACTATACAGAATTTTATATTTTGGGTGACGTATTTTCCTTATTTTCCATTTTTTCAAAGATGGCCTTAACGATTTTATTATTTGCATGACAAACAAAATTTATATATTTAATTTTGTGAGAACAGCCTCTAAATTCTTCTTCATTTTGAATGATTTCTGCATAATTCGTAAATTGTAGACCAGTTCTTTCTGTGTAAAGTACAGATCTCGTTAAAGTAGACAATGTTTGTCCAATAAACCTCCCCCCACCACTTTCTTCTTGTGTTCATGCAAAGAGCATGAATTTCAAAATTAGCACATAGCAATGGGAATTTTAAAAATCTGTAAATGTGTAATGATAAAGGCACGTGAGTGCAGCTTATGACACTTTTTGACTTAAAACGCTGTACATTTTTGTATCAAAAGCAGCAAGCACTTGTACCCCAGACACGAAGAGCGTTTTAAGTGGTTAGGCTGGTGTGACCCAGATATGGTGAATCAGACCCTCTTGCCACTAATGACCTCCATCTCACTTGGAGCAATTAATGTCTGGAGTTGACCCTTGACATCGTGCCACTTGTTGACATTTCCAGGTCAATATCTGCTGCTAAAACACACCTACAAATACATCATCCTGACAACATTATTCCCCTCAACTCGTATGAGTGCAATTGCAGAGTTGGTAATGAGTTCTGGGGAAGTCCAAAATCAGAGGGTTGGTAAGTTCCAATCATGTGCGTTTTGCTGCTGCTAATGTATACCTACCAAAGATTAAGGTTTGCCTGTAACATTTAAAGGGCATACATTAATGGGCATATCAAAACTGTTAAGAAATTTTCACATCGGAATGACAAAACGTGAGCTTCTATTATATTGTGACTTTTTGGGTTCGTGAAATTAGAAGTCCAATTGCACAAACTCAAAATGTTCTTTATTTCCACCGAATTACAGTTGGAACACTTGCCGATTACATAGAATTACGTACCGCACACAATTACAATTCACCAGTTTGTCTGTCACAGGTCCACTCCACACTCACAATTACGTAAAACTCCTCTGATACACGTACACAGTCTTCCAGTCCGTTCACTAGCACGGCGCACCTACGGCTGGTCGCCAAGAACTGAACTGACTCGCCCACTGCAGGCCTTATATAGGGATATCGCTGTTTCTGGAAGTCTCGCGGTTCAGAAAATACCCCGTAGGGGAAGGAATTCGTCCCTTTCAGTTGCCAAAGTGCGGGCGCTGCGGACCCTTAGCACTCGTGGTACCTCTGACGTTACTAGAGGAACCTCGGGCCGAACAGCCGAGCCCCTCCTTCGGGAGTTGTTCGGATTGGGATGGCTTCGAGGGGGCAGTGTGTTCCCGATAGCCGTGGGAATCGGGTACGTCTTCGGACGGGGTTGAGGGAAGCCATTAAGTTTCCGGGTACTAGCCTGCTAAGCTAGTAGAAGGTGTGCTAGATCACCAGGTGGCCCCACCGAGGTTTTTCGGTAGTCTTCACCTTGAGTGTTGACACGCGTAAGTGGCGTATCCACTTCCATCCCGTCTTGTGTCCATAGGACCAGATGGGGGGGGGCTTGTTAGTCTCTAGGTCTTGCCCTATGGAAAGCACCTCGGAGGACGCCGAGCGCCCTTTGGGACAGCTCGGATACTCCCTGGTTGAAGGAGGCCCGGCTCTTGTTCCTACGGGTTCAAGGCTAATGGGAGTAGAGCCTCTGGACTCAAACTCAAACTGGTTCAGAAAATAATCCTGAATGTTCCAGACGCCAGTGGGGAGGGGAAAGAGGTGGCCAGCGACCAGTGACACTTCCCTAATCATCCCCTCAGTTAGTGGCACGAAATAAATGGGTAGGCGTGGGCTGCATGCCTCCGGTCCCCTACTCAGCTGTCAGTTGGTCGTGCTTTCCGCTAATTGGGTGACAATATTAATTTAAATTACAAACAGAACTGTCACAATACCGTGATAGAGCTTATCAATGTCTATACCCTTCATCATGGTCCACCGTCACTAGTCTATAACACCACTAGTAACCTCTATTATGTGTTTCAAATGGGGCGATGTTTGTCCTTGAGCGCTGCTAGATGAGCAACCAATCGGAGTCCTGCGGTGTTGTCGTATTGCATTCCCCCTAAGTGGTGTGTGACGAACGCCAACCTAATCAATCTCAAATAAATACTATCCGCGCTAAGACAAAAATCCATATTTTGCCAAAACTGATCCATGTGGAAGGTAGAGAGTAATGTATCTAACATAACCATAAAACCCCATATTTTTTAGCTCAAATAGTTTTCCTAATACAAATAAATGAAGTAGATACCACTATATTATAACAATGCATTGCCACGTTATCACTGTAATGAATATCATCATTGGTTGGCATGTATGCGTGAACGTATATTTGAAATTACTCAGAACTGAAACGTAAACATTTGACATGACGTGGTAAAAGAAATATGTACTTTGAATAAGCCAAGGTGTTTGTTAAATTCGATAAGAGGAAACGATACACTTCTTGCTGCTCTGGCAGAATGTGTCTGGTCACATTAATCTCTGTATATGAATGGATCGTAATCTCTATTTACTCTAGAGAGTTCAAAGCAGCATTATTCAGTTACTCTTCCACGAAAAGGTGTATCAGTTGGATCAATGAGATAAGATCCACCTCCCCATTTACTACAGCCAGAACAATCCAATTCAGCTAATTGTGGGCTCAAATTATGTTGCAAATAGAAAATAATACTTTTAAACTGACTGACGTTGAACGACTTATTCACGAAGAAATTAACAAGGAACACAACAGGACTGGGAAAACTGCGTGAGACAACAGATAAACCAAAAGAAGACATCTTTTGAAAAGAAATAGCACGCAATGAGATTTTGAAACCTATCATCATAAATTTGCAGTACTTTGACGATGAAGACGATGACAATGACGAATTATCTCTTAACGTAAGTAACATTCACAGCTATACGGATGCACCGCTGGTATTTTCGTTGGATTAGAAAAATAAGTAACTCATACACCATAATTTTAAACTAAATATTTAAACCAACTGCGTAATATACGAATATCCACGTTGCAATTGTGATTTCAACAACTGCATTATTATAAAACTTTGGAAAATTCAGTTTGCGTTAGCGCCAAGAACACTCGCAAGTGTGCGAGAGAGAGAGAGAGAGAGAGGGGGGGGGAGATATTAAAAGAGCAGAGAGAACGAGGTGGCAGCGGTGAAGGCTCTAACGCATCTGATTCGCTAGAGGCGAGAACCCTTCCCATTTGAAACGCATAATAGTAAATGGTGTACAGTGTTATGATAGACCAGAGCTTATCTGCATGTCCATCCTTCATCATGTTCATGGTCCATCTTCACTGTAAGATGACTGTAACTAAATGTATAGCACCACTAGTAACCTCTAGTAATTTGTATACAGTGTTATGATAGACCAGAGCTTATCCATATGTTCCTCCTTCATCATGATCATGGTCCACCTTCACTGGACTATAACAAAATGTATAGCTCCACTAGTAACCTCTAGTAAATGGTGTACAGTGTTCTGATAGACCAGAGCTTATCCATATGTTCATCCTTCATCATGATCATGGTCCACCTTCACTGGACTGTAACAAAATGTATAGCTCCACTAGTAATCTCTAGTAAATGGTATACAGTGTTATGATAGACCAGAGCTTATCTGTATGTCCATCCTTCATCATGATCATGGTCCACCTTCACTGGACTGTAACAAAATGTATAGCTCCACTAGTAATCTCTAGTAAATGGTATACAGTGTTATGATAGACCAGAGCTTATCTGTATGTCCATCCTTCATCATGTTCATGGTCCATTTTTCACTGGACTGTAACAAAGTGTATAGCACCACTAGTAACCTCTAGTAAATGGTATACAGTGATATGATAGACCAGAGCTTATCTGTATGTCCATCCTTCATCATGTTCATGGTCCATTTTTCACTGGACTGTAACAAAGTGTATAGCACCACTAGCAACCTCTAGTAAATGGTATACAGTGTTATGATAGATCAGAGCTTATCTGTGTGTCCATCCTTCATCACGATCATGGTCCATCTTCACTGGACTGTAACAAAGTGTATAGCACCACTAGTAACCTCTAGTAAATGGTATACAGTGTTATGATAGACCAGAGCTTATCTGTGTGTCCATCCTTCATCATGATCATGGTCCATCTTCACTGGACTGTAACAAAGTGTATAGCACCACTAGTAACCTCTAGTAAATGGTATACAGTGTTATGATAGACCAGAGCTTATCTGTATGTCCATCCTTCTTCATGATCATGGTCCATCTTCACTGGACTGTAACAAAATAATAGCACCACTAGTAACCTCTAGTAAATGGTATACAGTGTTATGATAGACCAGAGCTTATCTGTATGTCCATCCTTCATCATGATCATGGTTCATCTTCACTGGACTGTAACAAAATGTATAGCTATACTAGTGACCTCTAGTAAATGGTGTACAGTGTTATGATAGATCAGAGCTTATCTGGTAGTCTAGTCTTCATCATGATCATAGTTTACCTTCACTGGACTGTAACAAAATGTATAGCTCCAGTAGTGACCTCTAGTAAATGGTGTACAGTGTGCCCTCTATTAAATGGTGTACAGTGTTATGATAGACCAGAGCTTATCAGTATCTCCATCCTTCATCATGATCAAGGTCCACCTTCACTGGACTGTAACAAAATATATAGCACCACTAGTAACCTCTAGTAAATGGTATACAGTGTTATGATAGACCAGAGCTTATCTGTATGTCTATCCTACATCATGATCAAGGTCCACCTTCACTGGACTGTAACAAAATGTATAGCTCCACTAGTAATCTCTAGTAAATGGTATACAGTGTTATGCTAGACCAGAGCTTATCTGTATGTCCATCCTTCATCATGATCATGGTCCACCTTCACTGGACTGTAACAAAATGTATAGCTCCACTAGTAATCTCTAGTAAATGGTATACAGTGTTATGATAGACCAGAGCTTATCTGTATGTCCATCCTTCATCATGTTCATGGTCCATTTTTCACTGGACTGTAACAAAGTGTATAGCACCACTAGTAACCTCTAGTAAATGGTATACAGTGCTATGATAGACCAGAGCTTATCTGTATGTCCATCCTTCATCATGTTCATGGTCCATTTTTCACTGGACTGTAACAAAGTGTATAGCACCACTAGCAACCTCTAGTAAATGGTATACAGTGTTATGATAGATCAGAGCTTATCTGTGTGTCCATCCTTCATCATGATCATGGTCCATCTTCACTGGACTGTAACAAAGTGTATAGCACCACTAGTAACCTCTAGTAAATGGTATACAGTGTTATGATAGACCAGAGCTTATCTGTGTGTCCATCCTTCATCATGATCATGGTCCATCTTCACTGGACTGTAACAAAGTGTATAGCACCACTAGTAACCTCTAGTAAATGGTATACAGTGTTATGATAGACCAGAGCTTATCTGTATGTCCATCCTTCTTCATGATCATGGTCCATTTTCACTGGACTGTAACAAAGTAATAACACCACTAGTAACCTCTAGTAAACGGTATACAGTGTTATGATAGACCAGAGCTTATCTGTATGTCCATCCTTCATCATGATCATGGTTCATCTTCACTGGACTGTAACAAAATGTATAGCTATACTAGTGACCTCTAGTAAATGGTGTACAGTGTTATGATAGATCAGAGCTTATCTGGTAGTCTAGTCTTCATCATGATCATAGTTTACCTTCACTGGACTGTAACAAAATGTATAGCTCCAGTAGTGACCTCTAGTAAATGGTGTACAGTGTGACCTCTATTAAATGGTGTACAGTGTTATGATAGACCAGAGCTTATCAGTATGTCCATCCTTCATCATGATCAAGGTCCACCTTCACTGGACTGTAACAAAATATATAGCACCACTAGTAACCTCTAGTAAATGGTATACAGTGTTATGATAGACCAGAGCTTATCTGTATGTCTATCCTACATCATGATCAAGGTCCACCTTCACTGGACTGTAACAAAATGTATAGCTCCACTAGTAATCTCTAGTAAATGGTATACAGTGTTATGATAGACCAGAGCTTATCTGTATGTCCATCCTTCATCATGATCATGGTCCACCTTCACTGGACTGTAACAAAATGTATAGCTCCACTAGTAATCTCTAGTAAATGGTATACAGTGTTATGATAGACCAGAGCTTATCTGTATGTCTATCCTTCATCATGATCATGGTCCTCCTTCACTGGACTGTAACAAAATGTATAGCTCCACTAGTAACCTGTAGTAAATGGTATACAGTGTTATGATTCACCAGAGCTTATCAGTATGCCCATCCTTCATCATGATCATGGTCCTCCTTCACTGGACTGTAACAAAATGTATAGCTCCACTAGTAACCTGTAGTAAATGGTATACAGTGTTATGATTCACCAGAGCTTATCAGTATGCCCATCCTTCATCATGATCAGCACCACTAGTAACCTGTAGTAAATGGTATACAGTGTTATGATAGACCAGAGCTTATCTGTATGTCCATCCTTCATCATGATCATGATCCATCTTCACTGGACTGTAACAAAATGTATAGCTCCACTAGTAACCTGTAGTAAATGGTATACAGTGTTATGATTCTCCAGAGCTTATCAGTATGCCCATCCTTCATCATGATCAGCACCACTAGTAACCTCTAGTAAATGGTATACAGTGTTATGATAGACCAGAGCTTATCTGTATGTCCATCCTTCATCATGATCATGATCCATCTTCACTGGACTGTAACAAAATGTATAGCTCCACTAGTGACCTCTAGTAAATGGTATATACTGTTATGATAGACCAGATCAAAATGTTGCTCGGTCCACCTTCACTGGACTGTAACAAAATGTATAGCTCCACTAGTAATCTCTAGTAAATGGTATATACTGTTATGATAGACCAGATCAAAATGTTGCTCCCCTCTCTTTTGGGAGGAGGTGGGCAAATTTTTCCTTTCAAAACATTAAATTTGACTTTTCTGAAAAGCTTTTGAACAAATGAGTTAATTTTAGCTGTCTTTCCACTATTCTTTACCTTTGTAAATTAAAATTAGTTACAACGGATTGTAGAAAATATTAAAGAAATGAACATTTTTCATTCAAGAGTATTTTGGGGCGATTAAGATAATTAAATCATATTTCCGTTGTGTAAAGCTATAATGTTTACCAATGAGATTGATATCAGCTGGATTCTGTCCGCTGAATCTCCCCTCATCAAGGGAATTAGACAACAAACGTCCGTGGAATAGTAAAAACCATATTACTAATGTTAATGCAAGACAATAAATCCTGCACAGTGTTGACATTGCGTGCGGATATGTTATGCGTCATACGTGACGTAAGCAAGGGCGGCGTATTCATAAAGGCTTTGTTTACCTTCCTTCTGTTGAAACTGCTGCATAATTGGTAGCCCTAAATGGGCAGTTAAAAATCAAATGAGAGTTGCTTGTAAGTGGAAATATCCGTTTACATAATTCCATCTACATTTTTGTCGGGATAAACCTTAACGAAAATAGCTGGATTACACATTTCGTCATCGATGTAAAGAGATGGTCAAATGTTTACAGACTCGACTCCACATTCTAGCCTTAGAGATACACACTGTCAGGGGCAGACTGTTGAAGCAAATATTGGCGAGCAAAGAGTTCCACTTTGAAGCAATAATAAAATGGGTGGCACACAGTTCCATTTTCTGCTACAGTTTGATACAATAATTTTTAGCTCAGGGTAAAGCAATGGATTTATCTTAGGGTATGCGTGGATATTGTGACTTTGTGGGTTCGTGAAATGAAAAGTCCAATTTCACCACTCAAAACTGTTCTTTATTTCCACCGACTTACAGTTAAACTCTTGCCAACTACACAGAACTGCGTACTGCACCCAATTACAATTCACCAGTTCGTCCGTTACAATTTCACTTGTACTCGCGATTACGTCAACTCCGATACTCATACACAGTTACGTACAGTCTTCCGTTGCACAATCTTCTCGTTCATTAACACGCCGCTCCCCTTGCTAGCACGTCACTGACTAACTCTGCCTTCTTACACCAAGAACTGTCCTCACTCACACTAACTGACTAACTGTCTCTCTGAAACCCTTTTTATAGGAATGTCACTGCTTTCTTGACTTCTCCAGTTTCCAAAGGAAGGTTCCAGATGAAAGATCCCGTAATTTCCAGAACACAGTTGGAACAGAAACAGACCGCACAATCATGTTTTTTTCCCCAGCCGTCCCTGTCACCACTATAAGACGGACGAGGAGCAGGCGTGGCTAACACGGACCTCCCCTGTCTTCCGCTCTCAGCTGCTTCCACAGGGTGTTCCAACGCCCGGGTGACAATATGTATGTGAAGGATAGTTTTAATGACACTGGAATGCCCGTTTCAAACTGGTTTAATGACTGCTTGTTTTATCAGAACATCAAACTTGAAGTTGGCGACCAAGGGTTACCAATATTACTGTTTAGAGTTACTGATTATGAAATGTTTATTACTCGATAAAACTTAATTCTTTCTTCACGTATATATGAAGCGACAAATATATTCGCTCATCGCTTCTGGCCTGCCCTCGACCAAGACAGAAGAGGAGGACTTTCTTAATGACTTACCAGCCACGAACTGAAAGTCCCTACTGGTCATATCGTGGGTGTGTTTGACTTTCACTTTCTTGAAGCCCATTATTCAACCAAAGATTCCCTTAGTGACTAATTTGTCATGCCATTATGAAGGGTCCGAAGAATGCCCTATTCACAAAGTCAAGTTCTATCCCTTAGAATTCTGTTTTTTCCGTGTCTTTTGTTACACGACTCAACCAACTGCATCTGCTCGTATCGTAACAAACATACAAGACTCCTTTGAAATCCATTACGATTCTTTATACATTGCAGCCCTTAATTTCGGTATCACTGTCATTAAGGGCCAGAGGCACCGGCTACCACCAATAATATCACGCAACTAATGGTGGTTTCTAATTTGATGAAAAAAATATTTTATATTTTATTCATTGTAATAATTAGTGCTGTAGACAGATCAAAATTTTTAATCGATTAATCCAAAACTTTTCAATATTTAGATTCAAAATTTGTGTTTGCATCAAGTGCACATGCTTTATATATGTATTGAATTAGATCTACAATATTTTTATAAGTAATTATTTAGTAACGTATTATATCAATATCTACTAAGATTTGTGAGACTGAGTTGTTTTTATAACGTTTTTCCTTATTTTAACATTTTAACACAAAAGTTTCACTCACTGTCATGAACTCAGAAACGTTACTGGCTTACTGCAGTTTACAGCAAAGTTACACCATCACCAGCCCTGAGAAGAGCGATCAGCTATTGCTTCCATAGCTGCGTAATCGAAGTGTTCGGTTCAAGGTTATACAGCTCAGTTTATGCTAGCAAGTGATAAATAATCAGTTGTATACACACAAGCTTTAAGGAAAGAAACCTCTCTGTCAGCATCTGTATTGCGACTTTGTGGGTTCGTAGAATTAAAAGGCCGAGTTTTAGATATTCCAAATGTTCTTTATTTCCTTAGAAATACACTTATAGATTACAGCAGCATTACGTTACGTACACAATCAGTCTACCAAGGTCGATGACAATAACAAACAGCTTACTCAACTTCCACTGTTTCCAACATCAACACTCTCAGCTCTTCTCTGCTTACTCACTCTGTTTACAACTAACTCTTGGTGAGTCGGCACTTCCTTAAATACCTCATTCCTAAATTCAAGATATTTCCAGAGCAATAAAGAAAAACAACTTTTCTCTGTCAATCGAGATATCACCAGAAGCTTCCAAACACTGAAACCCTATCAGCTATCTTTGTTTGCCGGCTATTTGTTTACACTAACCGCGCTATCGTTAACTGCTTATGCAAGCTCTTTATTACCGTGAAACAATAGCCGCCGTCTGTTTTCTATTTGTGACAAAACTTTTATGCCTGTTGCCGCGACAATATGTAGTTATGTACCTCTTAGAATATACCACAACAGAAGTGTTATTTAGACTCTCTCGGGGTTCACAGTGATTTCTTTTAGCTATCAGGAGTTATAGTATCTCAAAGTTCAAAGAACATTACGTGTCTAGTGAAAGCTTGATGTGTTGGAAAGGCTGTTTAGGTTGGAAGCAATACATCAAAACAAAGAGGGCCAAATTTGGCTAAAAGAGTTTTGATTAATATTTATTGTACTCGATTAATGTTAATCGACTCGATTAATCGATTCAATTTTTTAATCTTTAATCTAAAATAACATATCAATCGATTAATCGTTTCGGTTAATCGATTAAATCACGTAGCACTAGTAATAATCACTGCAAACAAAACAATAATGTATTATACCACGATTCTTGATGGTTACCAAAGTTTACAACCCACAGTGTTGTACAGACAGAAGTGTTGAAAAAGAAAGAAATATGACTTTTAAGACCCAATAAAAATTGGATAATGTTCATCAGAAGACATGTATATACAGTTACTGCAAAAAGTATTCGTCTAATGCATGAGTTTATGTTTAAGTGTGTATGAATAGTGGAAAATCAGCAGAATAAGGTACAGCAGGGTCACTGTATTATTTATTATTGAAAAAGAGAATACAATAAAGAAACGTATAATATATATTAACATAAACACAGTTAAATATTAAAAAGTAAATATATGCAATATAGGATGCAAAATAAATATTCGTCTGCACACTGAAAAAAGTGTAGAATGTTACAGTTAGTACTTTGTAGGCCCTCCGTTCCTCTTTATAATCTCTTGCATTCTCCTTGGCATGGATTTCACCAAAGATTGTCTTGTTTCCACTATAATTTTACGTTATTCCTCTAATAGAGCGTTCTTTAGATCTTTTATATCAGATATCTAATGATTCCTAATATTTTTGTCCGGTATACTCCACAAATTCTCTATTGGATTCATGTCTGGGGATTGCGCTGGTGTCGACATCCATCGTGGAGTATTATACAACAACCATAGCCTTGCATCTACAGCTGTGTGTTTTGGATCATTATCTTGTATGGAAATTAACAGTGGCTGCTGGTGGGTTAAATTATTGGTGGTGCACAAATGAAAAATAAAATACAGAGTGGTAATGACTCACCTATTTATAGAGATTCTCTGCTCTACTCTCCTTAGACTTGGCGAATCTATCGATAGCTTTTGCGTTGAAGTCGCTGATGTGCATAACAAAATCTCTCTCAATTGAAAGCACTGCTAATGCTGTCAATCGGTCCTGTGACATTGTGTTCCTAAGGAAAGTTTTTATTCTTTTTAAAGTTGAGAAACAGCATTCAGCGGTAGACATTGGCATAGTTAACAGTACTCGGAGGAGTTTGACATATTCGCTGAATGTAGCACATAAATTGTTTTCCTTAATGAAGTTCATCAAGCACAAAGCGCCGGACATTCCACGAAATTCCTCTCGACTGTAAATTACAGTCAGTTCTCTACGAATTTTTGTTGCAATGATAAAAGGATAGAACCTTATTGTTTCTCTAAGGGAATCCTCTGGAAATGTCTTAGAAATTTTCTTGATGAAACAAAGTTGAGGCTTCCACATGCCCCATGAAGCTAAATCTGTCCTTTGCTTCTCTAAGAGTAATGTCACATACTTCAATAGCTTCTCTTCTTTTCACATCATGATCTTCTATTCTTCTCCTTTTAATTGCAGTTTCGTCGTGTTCCTCGATATCCACGCTATTTCTTATCTTTTGCACCTCCCTTTCAAATGCGTTTAGCTGGGCATTGCAGTCTCGTTTCTGCAGCTGATTGTACAAAATGTCCACATGGGGCATGATCTTGTAGAAGAAAGAGAGCCAGAATACAAAATTATAATCTTTCAAAGTGGCCATAAACCCAAAAGCCTGAACAAGTGTGGCGTTTTTGTTTAACAGAGCTCTCTTCTGAATAACCTCCATGCATTTAATTAAATTCTCCCTGTGTTCGAAAAGCAGAGCACACAGAAGCTAAGCCTGAAGGTCACGCTATAGCCGCTGCTAAGAGTAGGAGGAGCTAGGTTTATAAACCTCCATTTAAGCAATGTATAAGAGGCCACTACCATCTCTTCACCTTCCCGCAACCCCCTCAGAGAGCAACTGTTTATTTCGACTTCTGCGGTTATGGGCAGCTACAGACCATAAGCGTAATTGAAACACGTTTGTATATAAAACAATGCAAACAAGTACAGCTTTAATGTGCAAAATGCACCTGTTGTATATTCAGAATCAGTGGGTGTAGCGCAAACCTGCAACCTTATGGAGGAACCGCCCCTGAAAATTAATGTTCAGAAAGTCCAATATTATTCACACTTCTGGACAGATGTGTTTTTAGGATGTTTATGTAAACCTTATGGTTCATAATTCCATCAATAATACACAAATCCCCCCACACTACTTGCACTCGTGCAGCTCCAGACAAGTACTGAACCGCCTCCATGTTTAACTGAAGCTGTTATATTTTTCTCTTCAGGCTCACAATTCTTTTTTCTCCACAGGATTACTCGCCCTTTTGACTTAAAGAGCTCAAATTGACTCTCCTCAGTAAATACAACCTTCTATCAGAAACCAAACCCATCGTATTTATGTTCTTTTGCAAAAGCAGCTCGCTTCTTTCTGTTGATTTTACTGATGTATGGTTTTCTACGGACTGTTTGGCCGCCATATTCAGCTTCATAAAGCACTTTTCTTATAGTTTGTGCTGAAACAGACTTTCCTGTGTGTGTTTGAACTGCAATAGCAAGTTTTGGAGCTCTTATTTTGGGATTTTTTTCTGACTTCTCTAAGTAACTGTCGTTTCTCCATCTCGGATAGAACTGCAGGACGACCGTTTCTTGATTGATTTTCGTAAGTTTTGTTAATGATAAAACCTGTACTGCACTGGTAGGTCTTCCAATGGTTTCTCCAATTTCTTGAATAGATTTTCCTGTTTTAAATAACCTGATGCAAATTTCTCTCTCTTCTTTTGTTGTTTCACGACGTTTTCGACCCATATTACTTAAATAACAGTCAAGGGCTTTGAAAACAGATGTAACTGTCAGGATGAAACACAACTGCATGAGAAAAGGGAAGGGATGTGTGTCAGCGAGGCACCATTCCTGGGATCTCGTTTACTAGACGAATACTTGTTTGACATCAAATGATACATCATTTTAAATAACGTAGATCTGTTCATTATTTAAGCAATATATGAACCCAAATTGTGTATTATTTTTAAATCTAGATATGAACTGATGTAAGGAAATAGTTATTGTTCGTTTCATATGTATATTTTTCCTGATTTTGCTTGTTTATTCTATGTGCTATGATTAGACAAATACTTTTTTGAGTATCCGTATTGTCACCCGAGCGTCGGAACACCCTGTACACTGGGCAAGCAGCAGACGGGTCGGTGTTCGCCCCGCCCCCTCGTTTGTCTTATAGCGTTAAGAAGGGATGGCTGGGACAAAAAACATCACTGTGCCGACTCTTTCTGTTCCACCTGTGTTCTCGAACTTACAGGATATTTCCTCTAATCTAGAACCTTCCGATCGACCCGCTGGCCCTGTATAAGCAGCACGTCGGGCAAGAGGAGTCAGTCAGTTCTTGGTGTAAGAATGCAGTGCTAGTGTACGACGAGAAGACTGTGTGAGAGCATCGGAAGATTGTACGTAATTACGAGTGCAAGTGAAATTGTAACGGACGAACTGGTGAATCGTAATTGTGTGCATTACGTAATTCTGTGTAATTGGCAAGAGTTCAACTGTAAGTCGGTGGAAATAAAGAACATTTTTGAGTGGTGTAATTGGACTTTTCATTTCACGAACCCACAACGTCACAGTATGTATTTACTTACTTGAAAATCAGATTAAAGGCTAAATTAAAGATATGACGTCATTAGGAATCCGCCCCTTAATAATAACAGATAAATAAGTTGTATAATTTAAACAGATCTCCATTCTTGTGTAGTACGTTTATATAAGGTTAATTAAAATTCCTTCCATGAACAGGGCTTTAGAGGGAATTCCCAGAAAATTCATTATATGCGTTTTATTTGTTATTTAAATAGCTTAAACGTACGATATTTTAATCTCAACCGTCAGAACCATTTTCACAAGAAAAACGTTTTAAAAATATATTCCATGTAAATGGAGTTTAGGATGGGGGGGATTATTTTTAAATCTTCTTGTTCTCTGGAAGTTATTAACTTGAATATAAAAGTTGTTCACGCGCGTACATACACTGAGAAAGAGAGATAGAGAGAGGGCTTTTTCTAAGAATGCTTTTATTTTTCATGGATTATTAAAACGTGTTTTTATCGGTGAAATATTTTGGTTGCAAACGATATTTTCTCTACTTACTGTATCTGTGTTGTGTTGCAGTAGGCGAGCGAGCGTTTATCTGGTGCGCAGGTAATACCCCGGGGTATTGCAACACCAACTAAAAGAGTAGATTATAAAAGTGCCTCCCTATGGATGTGATTAAAGCCTTTGACGTCCTTGATGATCCATCTGGTTCAATTGCACAGTCCATTACCCATTACCCACTCTGATTCATCGACCGGCGAGCATGACAGCTTGGCAAGTCTTCCATACGACCCGTGCTGCCGAAGAATGGGCAGTGGAAAACGTATCGTATTCCATAACAAACACGCAATTATTGTGTTTTACGTAAAAAATAAAACTAGTTACTGTGAAGCAACAAATACTGCACAAATATAACTATTTACAACACAAACTTCACTTATTTGAAAGGAATGCAGCACCGAAATTGGCTAAAAATGTGGGAAAAAATAATTTTGTTTTGTTTTTGAGCTAATAAAATACTTTGAACCTTACCCTCACATGATAATTTAAATGCCCGTGCGCAAGTGCAACCCGGCCCTTGGATTCACACAATTCTATCATTTGAGTTCGATTAATGCCCGATTTCACCAACAAATGTTAAGACTTAACACGAGTTTAGCAATAGTTAAAACAAAAATTGCATTTCACCAACAAGTGTTAAATCTCATGTTAAACTAACACACCGAATTTCTAATGTTAAGTCCTTAGCAATTGTAAATACTCAAGATGGCGAGCATGAACTCAGCTGTTGATGTCGATTTGTTATATTTAAGACCGTCTAAATGGCATCCGTAATAGAGTACGGCCTATGAGGAGAAATGATTTTGAAGAGCTAACAGAAGACTGTCGAAACATGTTGCTATGAAGATTACTGCGGTAGTACAAGAGAGGTTAGAACATGCATCGAAAGCAATATGGCGATCTCGCCTTTGCAAAAAGTATCAATAATTCGGTAGAGCACCTGCCTACCGTGCTAGGGGTCCCGGGTTCGATTCCCGGCGGTGGAGGTGGGGATTTTTCTCCGACCAAGATAATTCCCCATCTTCCCCAGAGTCTGGAAGTATGAATGAGTGTGAATGTGTGCGTGATGTAATGATAAATAAACCCAAAGATAACGAGTTAACACCTTCAGTATGTCTCCAAAGGAGAACGGCCGCCGATATGACCATAGTAGTTAAAGGCGGGGTATAAATGGAACAAGCAAAAAAAAAAAAAAAAAAAAAAAAAAAAGTATCAATAACCTTGCGATTTTATAATTCACTGAATTATGTGGATAATAACATTGTCCACCGAAGAGCAGCGAGATATTGGCTTAAGAAAGGAAATCTAGACTCCTAGAAGGAGAATATAATGAAGATTCTGA
The DNA here is from genome assembly GCA_030765055.1 of Mantis religiosa. Taxonomy (NCBI): domain Eukaryota; kingdom Metazoa; phylum Arthropoda; class Insecta; order Mantodea; family Mantidae; genus Mantis; species Mantis religiosa. The sequence goes on along the minus strand of CM060950.1, from coordinate 460,364,143 downwards.
AATATCAGAAAGAATATTTAATATATGGCAAGACAGATGGAATAATTCAGATAAGGGTAGAAGAATATTCGAAATTTTTCCATCTATAGATGAAAGGCTTAGATTGAGATACTTAGAAATTAATAGAGGCATGATCCATTATATTTCAGGACATGGCCCTTATGGCGTTTACTTATACCGGATGGGACTTAGAGATTTTGAAACTTGTACATACGGAGAAAGAGAAACTCCAGAACATGCAATATTTGAATGTTTAGAGAGGAGTCCAAAAATATTAAGTGAACATAGGTTCTTACAAAACAGATTTATTTTTTATATAGTCCGAAATAGGAGAATTATACGTCATTTTATTAGTATAGTCAATATAGTCTCAGAAGAAAAAAGACTAGAATATATTCAGAGAAATAGAGAGAATGTATGAGTTATATAACTTAGGATTTATACTTTACTTATAAATAAACAAGTGTTCAAACTGTATTTTGTATATTGGAGAAATGTTTTTTGTTAATAAGTTAAGATATATTTATTTTATTTTTGAAGAGAATGTTTATTTTTGTTTCTTTGTAAAAATTAACTAATGAATATTATTTGAGATTTTGCCTGGAGTAAGGTTTTGAGTTTTAGTTTTATTTCAGTAGAAGATAAAATTTTCTGTTTTTTAATAATTGCGGGAGATCCGTTTTTTGTTTTTTGAGTTATGTTTAACTTAATTAGAGGGTGTTTTAGGTTCGAATTTAATTTGAGAGGAAAAAATTATTAAATTAGTGATTCAAATGTATAATATTAACTGAAATCTCACAATATTCTTAGTTAATTTATAAAATAAACAAAACTTTGTATTAAAAATTGTAACTTTGTAATTACCAACCTGGTTTAAAAATAATCAGATACCAGGTTTAAAAAATAAAGGTGAGCCGAGGACTCTGCCGTTGGGCAGGGCCTCGGCTTTTTTTTTTTTTTTTTTTTTTTTTTTTTTTTTTTTTTTTTTTTTTGTCCACCTCCCGTCTTGAAACGTTCAAGTCACTTGCCCTTCTTCGCACCTCGTTTTAAAATTTACGTAATAATGAGTTAGAATATACATCGAAAGGAATATGCCGATCTCGCCTTTTCTTCAAGTATTAATAACTTCGATTTTATAATTCACTGAATTATGTGGATAATACATTGTCCACCTCCCGTCTTGAAACGTTCAAGTCACTTGCCCTTCTTCGCACCTCGTTTTAAATTTACGTAATAATGAGTTAGAATATACATTGAAAGGAATATGCCGATTTCGCCTTTTCTTCAAGTATTAATAACTTTTCGATTTTATAATTCACTGAATTATATGGATAATATACATTGTTCACCTCCCGTCTTTAAACGTTCAAGTCACTTGCCCTTCTTCGCACCTCGTTTTAAATTTACGTAATAATGAGTTAGAATATACATCGAAAGGAATATGCCGATCTCGCCTTTGCTTCAAGTATTAATAACTTTGCGATTTTATAACTCACTGAATTATGTGGAAACGTTTAAGTCACTTGTTCTTCGCACCTCGTTTTAAATTTACGTAATACTGACAAGTTGTTTGGTGCTTGTAGTAGTGGCACATGTATTTGAATTAAATTCGTTTCCAATATTTTCCCCGCGACATCTTTCTCTTTTACATTCACTGCATCCGTCCTCTTATTTTCCACGATATCCTTACACTTCGTCACCAATTCAATTAACAATTCTTTTTCCATCGCTGAGAAATTTGTCTCACGGCTTTATTTATGATTTTGTTCATCGAGGAGCGAGAGGTCGGGTGGTTGGGGGCCGTTTAGGTTGTGGTTCTCATTGTGGTCACAGAGGGGGACCTGACTGCCGGGGGTCAGCCGACAGGCCAGATCCAGCCCTAGTGTGGCCGTGACAGAGTGTAGTGTTGAGGGGATGAGAGGCTGGTCTCACCACCCAAGGGCGTCCTTGGAGAGGCGGTAGCTCTTTCTCCTCCTGGGCACACGGTGGTCATGTTGCCCTAGTGTGTTCACTAGGTGGTTAGGATGGGATGTGATCCTGGCATACAATGTGCGCGAGCGTTCACGCACAACGTCCTCAACGTAAGGTATGCCAGAATGGGAGTGTAGGATGTGTGAAGGAAAAATACGTTCGGTATCGTAGATCATCCCTAGCGCTCTGTTCTGCACGGCTTGCAGTCTGCGGATGGTGCTACGAGCCACCGATCCCCAGACCTCGCATCCATACAGGATCAGGGGCGGGATGATCGCACGATACACCCGTAGTTCCAGGCGAGTGGGCATGGTCGAACGGAATATAGGGTACAACTGCCTAAGCGCTGCATGGCCGAGGCTGATTTTTTCGGACATCCAAGCTTTGGAGGAAAGACAAATCCTATAAGACCGCACGGGTAAATCCGCACAGCGGATAAGTACCGTGGCGCTCTACCCACCGTCCGGGAACACCCGGACGACGTGTTCTCGCTCTTGGCTCTTGGCTCACGCCGGCCAACTGTTCCTCAAATTTGGCAGCGAGAACTTCGTTCGCCACCTTCATTTCCGTGTCGTTCGCTGCTCTCATTTCTGTGGTTAATTCAGCATTCATCGCAATCAGATTGTGATTTGTCGTCTCCAACTTTGCGACCAGGTTGTTATTTGCCACCTCCGTGTTTGCTGTTAGTTGCGCGGCCAGGCTATTATTTGCCGCTTCCGTCTTCGCTGTTAATTCGGCCTTCATTTCTGCCATCTTCTCGGCGATGTTGTCTCCATGACGCATACCATCGCTTGTTTCGCCAACGGAACGCGTCTGGGTGATAGCCTACTACAGCAAGACGCTATCCAAAGCAGAGAAGAACATGAAGCTGGACCAGATGACGCCTGTACACGGACTCTGTGTAGCCAGGACATTAATGCCCATGCCGCGACAGTATACACACGGTGTTCATTTTTATCTGTAATTTTACCGCGCAAAATTTGACGTCATCAATAGCCTCGCTGATGGAGCGAGTTTATATACGATTCCCCTAGCGGCTTGCGATCGTATTAGATGTGCTGCCTGCAGCTTTGAGGCCACCCTCTACCAGCAGGTAAATATACTATTTGGGAGGTGGGTCTGCCCGCGTGATATAAAGGTGCGTAATTTCGCCTGTTTCGTAGATATGATAACTGTTTATATATAAAAAAACTGCATACTGCAATGCAATGCAAAGCTAATTATGCAGGCGTAGAAGTAGATAATGAAGAATATACGAAATGATAAGTCAATGAACACTTATTTCACAATGAACATCTGTTTTTCTGTTATAGTAAACATATATGCACATTGTAAACCTGTCACATAAAATAGAAATATTTCAATTTGATCTCAATTCTTTTCTATCACCCACAGTTTCCTCACAATGTAACTTCATTACAAACCAGAAAATTAACAGAACATGTTCTAGGACTGAAAAATAAATTAGGTTACAGTATGTACAAAGCTTTTATCGAAGTCTAAACAAGAAAATATCTCTAGTACATAGTCTTATGTGTCCATTTTCTTATATTTCCTTTCTCTCTTCCCCTTAAACACTGTCTGTATTGCGAGAAGGTATGCTTGAGGCCTTTCTGTCATAACATTATTTATTACTTCTAGATTGGGACCAGTCACTTTATAGAGTCCAGTGTCTCTGTTTTTGCGAGTAACTGATCCTGTATCCTGGAAATGTTTGAAGCACTTAATGGTTTTAAAAGACATAAGGATAACAATATTGATAGACATTTAATTAAGCGTGAGAATGACAAAACGTAAAACTAAAACGTTTATGTTACAAACAAAAAGGGACTTGTCTGAACGCTGGATAGCTTTGCATAAACTCCTCTGTGCAGCGGTTTAAACTAAATTTATATATCGCACCAATTTTAATGTCGGTACGAAAGAAGCATTCAACCATAAAGACGCGGTGCTCTGTGTTCATACCCAGGGAAAGCTGGTTGTATGAGTTACTAGCTCAACCACACCTAGAGCGCTGTAATTTGCTTACTGTTCCGCAAAAATTGCGCTTCTTCTCCGTAGAGGGCGCTAGGATTTCAAGATAGACTTACCAGTCAACCATGAAGTCATTCTAGCTCTATCGGAGGGCGGGAAATAACGAATAAAAATGAATATCGTGTATAACTATTTGCCACAAAAACTTCACTTATCTTAAGAATATGATGTAAATTTTTCTTATTAATTGATCAGATCGATTTCGTAAACTCGTGTCTACATCTCCAGCCATCAAAGAACTTCGTTGTCAACGTTACTATCGCTAGAGGTCATTTCGTTTTAGCCAGTATTGCCAAAATCTGCAAATGAAATAAACTTAAAAACTAAATCGACTGCTGGTATTTCAAAATCCATTACGCGATGTTTATTTTTTAAAATAAATTTAATGGTTGGAAACTCCTCGGCAGGCCACTACAGTCTGCATACCCACCTGGTCTTGAAATGGCCCACCAGCTCGACCCGGAAACCGTTCTACTGGAGGACGAAGTCGCTTACCAGGACCATATCTTCCTGCCATGCAGCGCCGAAACACCCGCTGATACTTCTACTCTTCAATAGACCACCAGATGAGAGATGATGTGAAATGATAATGGAGATAAAATGGAGGGGCAGGAAATTCGGGGGATGTAATTAACCTACCCAGGGAATCGAACCTGGACCTCTCAAATGGTTTCGTTTCTACAAACGAAACCGCCTGAGCCATCTCCCTTTGTTATTTAATATCAAATTTGTTTTCCAAGGATGTCACACGAAGTTTTTGATTTCCTCGAATATTCCACACCTTTTAAATATTTTATGTCAAATTAAATGGATATCCTAAATTTTGAAGTTAACCACTTTTGAGAGATTCATTGTTTTGGTTTGCACAATAAAATACTTAAATGCACCTCGTTATTCTTATCATTCCCTCTCCTGATCATACCTAAGAGAAAACGGAAGATCAAAAAACATCGCATAGCGACCAGCTCTTACATTCTACTGTATTCTCCAAACGAAATAACCGACCGGAATAGCTCAGGAGGTTTCGTCTGTGGTACGCCTTCGGGAGGTCGGGATTCGATTCCCGTGGCCGCCGTATGTGACATGGGTTTTTTCAGGGGTTTTCCCGGGTCACCAGGTGAATGCTGGGTGGGTTAATTACATCCCCGAGTTTCCTGTCCCTCCATTTCATCTCCATTATCATTTCATATCATTTCTTATCTGGTGGTCTCTTTAAGAGTACGTGTTATTGGTGGGTGTCACGGCGTTGCATGGCAGGATGATATGCACTTGTTAAACACTTCCTGCTTCGGCAGGACGGTCTCTACTCTCCGTGCCGGCCTGGTGGGCCGTTTCAGGACCACAGTGGGTGGGATGCCGTTGGTACTGGCCTTCCGGGGAGTTTCCAACTGGTCAGTAGTAAAGACCGTCTCCTCTGTACTGCCCTGGCTCCTCAGGTCGGTCGTTCTGTCTCCTCTCGCGTCATCCTTGCTACCGGGGATGCCCCACTTGGAACATACGACGGTGGTCTGAAAAGTTTCCGACCTCAGCACGAAGTTGGCAGCATTCGTAAATAAAAGCTAGTCAATTTCGCTGTCCATCTGTTGACAGTTACTCGCCAAAGTTTCAGCCATTTTGGATGTTCAGTTGTTCTGTAACAGTCGTTTGAGTGAGTTGATGTGAGTGTTTGTATAAAAGTGGACAAAATCGAATATCGAGCTGTCATTAAATATTTTTTTTTGAAAGGCAATACGCTTGCGCAAATCAAACATGAGTTGGATTCTGTATATGGTGACTCTGCACCATCATTTACCTCAGTGAAATTTTAGACAGCTGAATTGAAACGTGTGCTTAAGTGCTTGGAAGACGATGAACGTTCGGGACCTCCAAAAACTGCAATAACCGACGAAAACATCGCCAAAGTTCACCAAATGGTGCTAGACGACCGCCGAATTAAAGTGAGAGAGATAGCAGAGGCTATGAGCATGTCAAAAGAACGTGTTTGTCACATATTAAATCAATATTTGGACACGACAAAGCCGTCCGCCCGTTGGGTGCCGCATTTGCTCACGTTAGATGAACGTGTTCGAATCAACCAATTCAACGCCCTGCTGGTGCAGTTTAGGTGCAATAAATCTGAATTTTTGGCACCGATTTATTACTGTAGATGAAGCTTGGATACACCATTATACGCCCGAAACAAAAATACAGTCCTATCAGTGGACTGCAAAGCGGAAACCGGCTCCGAAGAAAAGCAAAAACTGTTTTTTTTCGGCTGGGAAAGTGATGGCGATTGCTTTTTCGGGATAGTCATGGAGTTATTGTAATCGATTATCTTCAAAAAGGAAAAACCACTATAGGAGCATACTGCGCATCATTACTTGACAAGCTGAAGGTAGAACTTGCAGAAAAAACGGCCACATTTGCAGAAAAGAAAATCCTGTTTCACCAAGACAACGCACCGTCTCACACCTCAGCGGTTGCAATTGCGAAAATCCACGAATTACGGATTGAACTGCTTGACCATCCGCTTTACTCACCAGATCTAGCCGCAAGCGACTTCTTTTTGTTCCCTCGTCTGAAAATTGCGCTCGGAGGACAGAGATTTTCGTCAAATGAGGAGGCAATCGCCTTCGTGAACAATTATTTTGCAGAGAAGAACGCCGAGTACTATTTGGACGGGTTACAGAGATGGGAGCATCGCTGGGAGAAGTGTGTAGAGTTACAAGGAGACTATGTTGAAAAACGCCGAGTACTATTTTGACGGGTTACAGAGATGGGAACATCGCTGTGAGACGTGTGTAGAGTTACAAAGAGACTATGTTGAAAAACGTCGAGTACTATTTGGACGGGTTACAGAGATGGGAGCATCGCTGGGAGAAGTGTGTAGAGTTACAAGGAGACTATGTTGAAAAACGCCGAGTACTATTTGGACGGGTTACAGAGATGGGAACATCGCTGTGAGACGTGTGTAGAGTTACAAAGAGACTATGTTGAAAAACGTCGAGTACTATTTGGACGGGTTACAGAGATGGGAGCATCGTTGGGAGAAGTGTGTAGAGTTACAAGGAGACTATGTTGAAAAACGTCGAGTACTATTTGGACGGGTTACAGAGATGGGAGCATCGCTGGGAGAAGTGTGTAGAGTTACAAGGAGACTATGTTGAAAAACGCGGAGTACTATTTGGACGGGTTACAGAGATGGGAACATCGCTGGAAGAAGTGTGTAGTGTTACAAGGAGACTATGTTGGAAAACGCCGAGTACTATTTGGACGGGTTACAGAGATGGGAGCATCGCTGGGAGAAGTGTGTAAAGTTGCAAGGAGACTATGTTGAAAAACGCCGAGTACTATTTGGATGGGTTACAGAGATGGGAACATCGCTGGGAGAAGTGTGTAGAGTTACAAGGAGACAGTGTTTAAAAACGTCGAGTACTATTTGGACGGGTTATAGAGATGGGAGCATCGCTGGGAGAAGTGTGTAGAGTTACAAGGAGACAGTGTTTAAAAACGCCGAGTACTATTTGAACGGGTTATAGAGATGGGAACATCGCTGGGAGAAGTGTGTAGAGTTACAAGGAGACTATGTTGAAAGACGTCGAGTACTATTTGGACGGGTTACAGAGATGAGAGCATCGCTGGCAGAAGTGTGTAGAGTTACAAGGAGACTATGTTGAAAGACGCCGAGTACTATTTGGACGGGTTACAGAGATGGGAGCATCGCTGGGAGAAGTGTGTAGAGTTACAAGGAGACTATGTTGAAAGACGCCGAGTACTATTTGGACGGGTTATAGAGATGGGAGCATCGCTGGGAGAAGTGCGTAGAGTTACAAGGAGACTATGTTTAAAAACGCCAAGTACTATTTGAGTGGGTTACAGAGATGGAAGCATCGCTGGCAGAAGTGTGTAGAGTTACAAGGAGACTATGTTGAAAGACCCGAGTACTATTTGGACGGGTTACAGAGATGGGAGCATCGCTGGCAGAAGTGTGTAGAGTTACGAGGAGACTATGTTGAAAGACGCCGAGTACTATTTGGACGGGTTATAGAGATGGGAGCATCGCTGGCAGAAGTGTGTAGAGTTACAAGGAGACTATGTTGAAAGACGCCGAGTACTATTTGGACGGGTTATAGAGATGGGAGCATCGCTGGCAGAAGTGTGTAGAGTTACAAGGAGACTATGTTTAAAAACGCCAAGTACTATTTGAGTGGGTTACAGAGATGGAAGCATCGCTGGCAGAAGTGTGTAGAGTTACAAGGAGACTATGTTGAAAGACGCCGAGTACTATTTGGACGGGTTATAGAGATGGGAGCATCGCTGGGAGAAGTGCGTAGAGTTACAAGGAGACTATGCTTAAAAACGCCAAGTACTATTTGAGTGGGTTACAGAGATGGAAGCATCGCTGGCAGAAGTGTGTAGAGTTACAAGGAGACTATGTTGAAAGACGCCGAGTACTATTTGGACGGGTTACAGAGATGGGAGCATCGCTGGCAGAAGTGTGTAGAGTTACAAGGAGACTATGTTGAAAGACGCCGAGTACTATTTGGACGGGTTATAGAGATGGGAGCATCGCTGGCAGAAGTGTGTAGAGTTACAAGGAGACTATGTTGAAAGACGCCGAGTACTATTTGGACGGGTTATAGAGATGGGAGCATCGCTGGCAGAAGTGTGTAGAGTTACAAGGAGACTATGTTTAAAAACGCCAAGTACTATTTGAGTGGGTTACAGAGATGGAAGCATCGCTGGCAGAAGTGTGTAGAGTTACAAGGAGACTATGTTGAAAGACGCCGAGTACTATTTGGACGGGTTACAGAGATGGCAGCATCGCTGGGACAAGTGTGTAGAGTTACAAGGAGACTATGTTGAAAGACGCCGAGTACTATTTGGACGGGTTATAGAGATGGGAGCATCGCTGGGAGAAGTGCGTAGAGTTACAAGGAGACTATGTTTAAAAACGCCAAGTACTATTTGAGTGGGTTACAGAGATGGAAGCATCGCTGGCAGAAGTGTGTAGAGTTACAAGGAGACTATGTTGAAAGACGCCGAGTACTATTTGGACGGGTTACAGAGATGGGAGCATCGCTGGCAGAAGTGTGTAGAGTTACAAGGAGACTATGTTGAAAGACGCCGAGTACTATTTGGACGGGTTATAGAGATGGGAGCATCGCTGGCAGAAGTGTGTAGAGTTACAAGGAGACTATGTTGAAAGACGCCGAGTACTATTTGGACGGGTTATAGAGATGGGAGCATCGCTGGCAGAAGTGTGTAGAGTTACAAGGAGACTACGTTGAAAAAAAAAATCTGAGCAAGTGTTTTGTATCTTTATTAGGTCGGAAACTTTTCAAACCACCCTCATATGTACAATACAATACATTCTGTCCTCTGCTCCTGTGTCCTCAGGATCGTATACCAGAGGATAGGTGTTGGTGCCACTTTGAAACGTTATGCAATTTATTTTTACTAAGTTTCCATGCCCATTGTTGGTCTGACCAGTTTCTGATCGGTTTGTGACATTTTGTTAGAAGTTTGGCTATACCTCCTTTTTGGAGGTACAACTACTCTACCCCGTTACGTTTTGAAACCCAGATCAATCACAATGACATTGCTCTCAGTATTTTCTGTAAAAATGCCAGATTAAGGAAATATTTCGTATTGCTATGCGGTTGTGTAAAATTGCCTGTAGCTGCTTTTTAATGTCGCCAGTAGGGTATTATAAACAAATTGATCAACATTTACAATTAAATTCATTAGAACCTATCCTATCCGATCCGATCCTAAGGAAATGTATAATGCAACCATTTGCAGAAACATTAAAATCGTCTGTAAGAGTAGTTTGTACAAGAGTTAGTAGATCGCGAAACTGGGTGGAATACCTGGCTTACCATAGGTGAGCAGTGGAGAATGAAAATGCGACAGATAAGTATGGAAGATGTTTTGACAGCTGCGTTGGATGCTGTAATTGAATCATCATCGTGACGTCAACACGAGACGCGCCTGCAATTTGCACTCTGCCTACAGTAATTATACGCGCCTTACGTCACGGAAATTACAACTCGTGTGTTTTCACACCAGTAAATTGGTGAAGATCTGTTTGGCTTATCTCTGCTTGTTTATACTGCTTTTAAACTTAACAGCACGTCCTAATGCTAAATCCTTTTGGAGGAATTCTATCAGCGAGTGCGACTGCGCAGTGGCCTCGGAAAGTGGCAGTTCAGCCGAAACGTCTATAGATCTCTACGAAAGTTAATTTTAATTGAAGAGAGATATTTGCAATACACTTTCGCCATACATATACAGTGATAGTCAACTGTTTTAACAACTGAACGTCTTGCGCCGACCTTAAAATTGCATACGTTTTCTATGCAACTACGAAAAACAGCTGAATGTCGACAGCATTAATATCTCTGAAACATCTTATGATACAAAAACTGCTTGAAAGAATAATAATATGGCTGGCCCCGTAGCTCAGTCGGTAGAGCACCTGCCTACCCGTGCTAGGGGTCCCGAGTTCGATTCCCGGCGGTGGGGGGTGGGGATTTTTCTCCGACAAAGATAATTCCCCATCTTCCCCAGAGTCTGGAAGTATGAATGAGAGTATGAATGAGAGTATGAATGTGAGCGTGATGTAATGATTTAAAATCAAAGATAACGAGTTAACACATTCAGTATGTTCCAAAGGAGAACGGCCGCCGATATAACCATAGTAGTTAAAGGCGGGGTATAAATGGAACAAGGAAAATAATAATAATAATAATAATAATAATAATAATAATAATAATAATAATAATAATAATAATAATAATAATAATAATAATAATAATAATACAACGCCCGCTTCTACAGTATAAGTAGTAGCGCATCTGCCTCTCGTTCTAGAGGTCTGGTGTTCGAATCTCGATCCAGCTGAATTATTTCTGTAAGGCTTTTCCCGGGCTTTTCCCTTATCCTGAAAAATGAATGTCAGGCAACTCAAGCTCTATGAACCCTGTACTCATTTGAACATCATTTCATTCATCGTCCGATATGACTTAACGTTGGAGGTTTTCTCTTATCCTGAAAGGTGAATGTCTGGTAACTCTAAGCTCTATGTACCCTGTGCTCATTTGAACATCATTTCACTCATCTTCGGATATGACTTAACCTTGGAGGTTTTCCCTTATCCTGAAAGATGAATGTCAGGTACCTCTAAGCTCTCTGTACCCTGGACTCATTTGAGTGCCTTTTCATTCATCATTCAAAATGACTTAGCATTTAAGGACGTAATAAATAAATAAAACGGTTAATCATCAGTATTATATCAGCACCACCAGTGTACCACAGAATTTGTTTTACATGCGAGTAAGTCTACTCACGTGAGGCTGTCGCTTTTAAGCACGCTTGAAAGCCATTGGTCGGGGTCGAGTTTGAACCCGTTATCTTGGAATCAAGGCAGCACCTAACCGCCTGAACTACCCCCTCCAGGAGGTAGCTCATCGGGCGTGCGGAGCTTTGGCTTCGTTATACCCCATGATGCGCTCAGGAATGCCGACACCCCTTAAGTTGCGCCTTTTTCAGGCTTTAATTCTTCCAATCATGCTTTATGCTTGTGAGATCTGGGGCATGGCCGCAGGATCCAATCTGCGACAAATTCAGCGTGTACAAAATAGATGTCTTAGGGCCATCTATTCTGTTTGCTGGAGGTTTCCCGTGAGATACCTTCATGAAGCCTCATCTCTCCACTATGTGGAAGATGTCATTAGGCGCCGGGCCACAAAATTCTACGCGAGTTTGCCTCAACATCAGAGCGCCCTGGTTAGGTCTCTAGGGAACTATAGAACCACCGAAAGACGCTACAAGCTCTACCGGCTTCCCCGCATGGCATGCGGGCACACCCAGTAACAATAGATTTCTTATTTCAACCTTAAAATTATTACTGTTTGAATTTAATAGACTTTCTAAATTAAACTCTTCCTAAAATTATCACACCAACGGTGCTAACATAGCGTTGCACCCGAGTTGGCTACCATGAGGAGCTACGGCTACCCCCCTTCTTTTCATCTACATTATCTTAAACCACCAACCTGCAAAACCCCACATTTCCTGTCATTAAGTGGTTAAGTCCGTGTAGGACAGGTACACGAATGACACAAATCGTGCTGACCCTCAGTCAGCCGCCAGCTGCTTGAATGAATGAATGAATGAATGAATGAATGAATGAATGAATGAATGAATGAATGAATGAACTACCCAGGCCGGCAACATTTGAAATAAAAGGTGTATTTTAAGATCTTCTTTTTTATGCATTACATTTCCCGATTAGTAAAGTAATTCAGAGTGAAGAGAACTTCTTAGGACATTCCCCGAAAATTCAAAATAATCATTTAATTTTTTTAAACGTCTTAAACGTATATTATTTTAATCAGAATCGTATGAATTGTTTTTGAAAAATTAATTATTTCAAGACATTTTCCATATAAGGAGTAGTTGTGGGGGGAGGGGTTTTCTTTAAAATCTTCCTGAGGCATTTTGCCAAAGTACTGGTCACAAATACCAGATTTGCTATTTATCTGACTTTTTTTTACTTTTGCTTACGCTGTTGACACACACCCTTCTTTTAAAAATACTTTACTTTTTAAATTGCACCATAGGAGTCTTAAATAGTATAGTAGAAGGCTGCAGAATCCAATCTTCCTGTGACATACTCTTTATGTCCTATTTCTACTGTAAAGAGAATAATACATCAACATATTCTTGAAGAATGGAACCAACAATGGCTAACAACTCCAAATGGAAGTTTAACAAAAACATTATTTTTCCCTAGTGTATATGACAGAGGAAAATGTGAAACTCTTGTACCAAATTTTGTTTTGACACAATTTTTAAGTGGACATGGTAAATTTGGTGAATACTTATCACGCTTTCACTTAACATCCAACCCCGAGTGCATGTGTGGTGAAGAATTTCAAACTGTGGTTCATCTCCTTTTCTGTTGTCCCATTTTCTGGAGAGAAAGACAAGAATTAATATTCAAGCTAGACTCTCTAGGAACTGAACTTTCTGCTCCGCTCACATCTTTGCTAATGAAGCCACAACAGTATAAGTACTTCATGATGTTTATAAACTCAGTGTTTAAACGTCTGAAATAGTTTAAATTAATATGCATCATTTCTTCCTTCTAGTATTTAAAATATTTTTGTTAAAATTGTGTATTTTTATGTATCAACTATAACCCTAATATACCACTGTGTAAAATAGGGTTCATAAATCTGGATAAATAAAAAAAATAGTATATTCAGGGTGAAATCTCGAAATCGAAATTAACATTGGAATGCTAATCTAGAAACTGTTGCGTTTGCGAAGAAAATTGGCGCGAACATTCCTTTCTGTTATTTTATACTCTTTGGAAGAAAGTTGCAAGATGTTCATCTTATGTGGCAAATCTAAAACCGTCTTTTGTTACCGCGACCAAACCCATATGGCGGCGCTGGTGATTCTTTGTCTGCCTTTTGGAAGCAATGACAGCAAAGAGGAAAAATAAGTGTTCTTTCCCTATTCTAGGAGAGAAAAGGAGAATAGAGCAAATATTTTTCTTGTTTTTCTGCTCTTCGGCTCTCGAATGGCCACTTTCTTCTATATTGTCTAATATTTATGTCTCTTTATGTCTTTCCAAAACCGTGCAGCGGTTATTTGAACCATAAATTGTCGCTTAAAATGCATGTTTAGCCTCTAGCCACTGTGCGAGCGGTCCTGGGTTCGATTCTGTAACTAGGTTTATGAAAGTATGAATGAGATAATATGTGTGCGTGCGTGTAAGCAGCATAATTTACAAATCAAGGGTTTAACTTATCCTCTTCCAGATTTTGCACAAAATTCCGCCACTCCAAATTGCACTTTACAGGAAAAATTTGTATATTTGTTAAGTTATCAAAAATAGCTCTAAAATATTGGTCAAGATTTTAAATATTGGTCAAGATTTTACTTGACAAATGCACGAGGGCTGTTCAATAACGAATGATAATTTTACGGACATAATTTTGCGCACTAAAATTAAATCTTATTATAGATGATGATGATGATGATGATATATAAGGGCGCTCAACTACGGCGGTCATCCGCGCCCTTTAAAAAACTAGTCATGGCAAAAGCCAGATATAAAACTTTCTAAAAACTATACAAGTGTAACAAAACCTATTGGTTTTTAACTAATGGATGGTTGCGTAGATGGTGGTGATAATGTTTGAGAAATGTTTGCGCAGTGTTTTGTAAGGTGTGGTTTTGAGTTTATGGTGGTCCCAGCACAGGTCTGGGTCTTTAGTAAGTTTCTCCGGGGTCGAGGTCGTACTCCCCGAGGCCGCTGGTGAGCTGGTTCAAACTTGAAGGAAGTTTAGCATAGAAGCTTCGAGAAATGTGTAGGATATGGTCAAATTTGAGATCAGAGTGGATATTGACGTTGGGAATGTACCAATGGGCAAGGGTTGCGGTTTTGTAGTACTTGTAATTTGTAGAGTTGTGTTTTTTCGGCAGCACCCCAGACTTGGCAGGCATATGTTAGTGCAGGTCTCAGAACCTGCTTGTCCGGAGGAGGAAGGGTTTGCTAGGTGCATATCATCCTGCCTGCACCGCCGAGACTCTCACCGACACTTCTACCCTGACAGAGACCACCAGATGAGAGATGGTGCTAAATGATAATGGAGATGAAATGGAGGGACAGGAAATTTTGGAGATGTAATTAACCTACCCAGCATTCTCCTGGTGAACCGGGAAACACAGAAGAAATCCATGGGTCAAGAGCTTGGACACGGGAATCGAACCAGGACCTCTCGATTGCGGTCCACAGACGAACCGCCGGGGCCATCCCGTTCGGCTAATGCAGTGGTAATTTACGTTTGTGTATAATAATTAGAGTCCGGATTTGTAAGCACACTCAAATGGTGAAATAAGCAAACGTATCATAAGCACCAAATATAAGCAAATAAAAATAAAAAAGTTAATTATAAACATATTGAAAGTGTAGAGCCAGACTGAAAAATTCAATGCCATAGCCGGGATTTCAACCACGGATCTTCTGGTTTCCGTCCAGCCGCTCTAACCATTTGAGCTACTATGGCCAACGTGCCAACATGACATTAAATTCTCCAACTGACTCGTGTTTCTCCCGGCAAACCACTAGGAGTTCTCATAAACACATGAGACAACCACCTTAATGGCAATTTACTATGCTGTAAGTACTTTAAGGCCTGGGCTTTATAGTTAACCACTATTAGGTCAATTAATTGTTCTTTCACACTAGCCGTGTGTAGGACGCACTATGAAAGGGTACAGCCAGAATGAAAAAAGCCCGGGCCTTAAAGTACTTACAGCATAGTAAATTGCCATTAAGGTGGTTGTCTCGTTTGTTTATGAGAACTCCTAGTGGTTTGCCGGGAGAAACACGAGTCAGTTGGAGAATTTAATGTCATGTTGGCACGTTGGCCATAGTAGCTCAAATGGTTAGAGCGGCTGGACGGAAACCAGAAGATCCGTGGTTCAAATCCCGGCTATGGCATTGAATTTTTCAGTCTGGCTCTACAAAAACACGCACTTTCATAGTGCGTCCTACACACGGCTAGTGTGAAAGAACAATTAATTCCTATAAACATATTGTTTCGCAGAATTCTTACCTTACGCAAGCTTGTTACAGTACACGAGGGAATACAGTAACTGTTACATTTTTCCAAGATGGTTGTCTCCCAAAAGTTGGCTCTATGGACGTTATCAAAACAATGCTCTGCCAGTTCAGACTTCTCAGGTTGCATTAAACGAATACTCAGTTCATGTTCGTTTATTCTGGTAGCGATGGTCCTTCCTTTTTGTTCTATGTTTATACTGGGAGCGGAGAGTTAAGGAGGCTTTGGCCATATCCTCCGAGAGGAGCACGCTTAGTCGTGATGCTGGATTTCAGTTCAGCTCCTCTTGGAAACCGGCCTTAAAATGGAAATCCGTCGGTTCAAGAGGCACAGATCTATAAAGCTTGATCAGCAAGTTAAATACTTACAGTTCTTTGACCCAATTAATTTTTTATACTTACGCCATCTTCTGACCTGGCATTTAATTTACTGAAAGTCTTTTGTTCAGTAATGCCTTTATTGATAGTATTTGGTTTTGTTTATATTTGTGTTATATCCAGTGATATATATATATATATATATATGATTGGTGGTTATATCTAGGGGCGGATTTTGCCCTATTTTCCTATTTTATTCATTTGTTCAGAAAAGTAGTTATAATCACGTTTGCTACAATTATTAGCCTAATTTCTTAGTTTTATAGTGCCTATAAATGCCTATTTTATACCTTTGTGCCCAAAACTGCCTTTTTAGCCAATTTCTTCTGCTTGTAATTTGTGACAACAGCTTTTGCATTTATTCCAATGCAGTAGCATGATATTTTTGTGCTGGTGTAAAGGCTAATTTCTTGAGCTAATAGAAATATTTGAGGGAGGAATTATTAATTAAATTATTGATGGTGTAAATTGTTAACAATCATATCAGATCACAATCACCACCGCTGGTAAGCAGGAATTTACCCCATAAGATTTGTTTAACATGAACGTAAATCTATTGACACGAAGCTGTTGTTTTACGCAATCTTAAAATCACCACTCCGGGACTCTATTCAGGTTACAACTTAAATCGTAAGGCCAGCGCTTAAAAAGCTAGGTTACACAGACTAGGATTATATATATGCAAAAATTGTGATTTTCTCGTGCTTACGATGCATCTCAAGGAATCATTAAATCGATTGCTTGGATACTTCCGGTGTTGTTTACAACATTGAAAATGAAACTGCAGGCCAATAAATCTTAATAGTTTGTGTAAAATTTTACAGAAATACCTTTATAAAAGTAGGTACCACAATTCTTTTCACGATGCCGTAATTGCTCTAATTCTGTTTGAATGAACAGAAAACACCCACTAAAAAGCTGTGCTTTATTATTTGTTTT
This sequence comes from Mantis religiosa, assembly GCA_030765055.1. Classification (NCBI taxonomy): domain Eukaryota; kingdom Metazoa; phylum Arthropoda; class Insecta; order Mantodea; family Mantidae; genus Mantis; species Mantis religiosa. The sequence continues at coordinate 460,347,198 of CM060950.1, read as the reverse complement.
TAATCGACAATTGGGCATTTAGGGTTTTTATTACAAAACTAGGCTTCTGTAGCTTTAGCTTTTAATTAATTTATATTCTGTGCTTTGTATCTTTCTGACACATCGTGACATCATTTTAATGATATTAAGATTGCTTTGATGAACTTTTGAATTTATCTTTCTCATAATTTGTGCAAATTGGCCCAAAAACTTATAAAAATCCCAAATTTAGCTTTTTTTTGTCTTAAAATTAGTATAGACATAATTCAATAATATAAGATTTTTTTCTTTTTCTAGCGGCACTACAGAAAACGTCACATGACTATTTAAATAACCCTACACCTGTATCGCAGCTGCTATTACGTAATTTTAACCTCAGATTTCTCAGATTCCATATTTTCTACATTTTCCTAACTTCAAAATGTTCCACAGGATGCAGTTTTCTATTAATCTGTATCAAACTCTAAAGATGTCTCTAAGGGCAACTGCATATTAAGTGTACACATTTACATTTGTTGTGTTTTTGTTATTTGTATTGAAAAGGATTATAATGCTTACTTCTTACTGAAAACGCTTAGGAAAATAAAAATTGTTAAATAGATATGATTATTTTTTCTCTTCGTTCATATGGCGAAGACAAATATTTCACATAGCTACAGGTCATTAATAGGTTCAAATGGGTGCAGAAACTTATACCCCAAGCATTAGTTTTTAAAATTACATGTGGGACATTTTGAAAATCGTCTGTAATTTAGACATAAACTATTAATTCCTCAGAAACTATTGTAACTAGAAAGCTGAAACTTGGTATTATTCCATTCTTGATCGATCACAAAAAAAGGTTTAAATTTGAATCAAATATAACAAGAGCTTGAGATATTTTAATTTGCACCCTTAAGCTCCCCCTCCCCACCAAATCATTGTTGTTGTTTTTTTTTTGACATAGTTAATTACTTCACACCTTTCTGCACATTATGGTTCTTACTCAGTGAAGTGCATTTATATGTATTTTAATTATACAATGTCTGTTATTTTAACTTGCTGTGGAGCCATTTATTAAATTTGGAATAAATATAGAACTATTTTGTCTAGGGAACAGCAAAATAGTATGTGTTTAGCGAATTTGTTGTAGCATATGTTGCGATGATTGTCATAATGTTATAGTGCATTTTAAGAGCCATTTTACCAAAACTTTGCATTTCTTAGTGTTTAGTTAGCAAATTTTTAGTGCCTATAAATCCGCTACATAATTATAACATTTCTTAAAATATCCTGACGATGGCAGAGATGTACCCTCCCGAAACGTGATTTCTAGGCTTGTTTTCCAAAAGAAAGGCCCTTATTTTCTTCCTGGCGGTCGTGCAAGTGACGTGGTACACAGCGATCTCGATGTACTTTTTAAACAAATGAAGGCTGCTTAGCCGGCAACGGATGTGTAAATGTGCTCCGTAAGTTTATCTTGAACAGCAAGATGCTTAGAATAATGAGTGGAGAAAGATATATGAATAGTATTATAGTTTGATTTTCACAAAATTCGTTATTCATGGGTTTTAGAGTTTCACAAAAATTATAAGCTGCTTTACAACTTCCAAAGCCTTCCACGCATTTAACCAACCTCTTGTACACAAATCAATACGTGTGCATTATTCAGACCAAACGTATTTTGCAGCGTTATTTCTGCTACACTCGCCCACATAAAGGAAATATTTACAAAAGTTTAATTTAACAGTTATTATTAATTAATGAACCTCAAAAGTGAAAATTATCTGCAATTCCGCTCATATTTGTTTGAAATTTATATCGGTAGAAAGTCCTTAAAAGGGTGTATACGATTTTTTCTTAAAAAGGCCTATACTTCTTTAATTTCCCTATTTATACTATTAGAGAGAAATCCAGGGATGGGTGATCAGCCCGGTCCCCAGAATGTGATCGAGGGAAGTATATGAACGGAATGAGGGTGAAGTGGATGAAAGGAAGGAGTAAATAACGGGGGAAACCGGAGATTCCAGAGAAAACCCGTCCTAGCGGCGTGTTGTGCACCACAAATAACATATGCGATCACCTGGAATCGAACTAGGGCTGCCTTCATGAGAGTCTAGCGGTATAACCGCTCAGCCATGCTCGGCCAAAGACATATAGAACAGACAAAAATTATATGTTGACTTACATGACTTTCTGAATCCGTTGTTCAACAAACTAACATAGATAAATATTTACACATTAAAATATTACACATTTTCGTGTAGATACAATGGAAATGTGAGAATAGAGGAAGCGTATTTTTTTTTCAAACGTGATACCTGTGCCCCACCCCTCTGTCAAGCGCTACGTTTTTTTTTTATTTACGTCCTGCAACGTTAAGTCATATCGGACGATGAATGGATGAAATGATGCTGAAATGAGTCCAGGGTCCATAGAGCTTAGAGTTACCCGACATTCGTCTTTCAGTATAAGGCTGATACCGAAATTAAGGTTTGCCAGAAGTAAAGAATCATGATGGATGTCAAAGAAATGTTGGTTCTTTGTTACGACAAGGGCAAGGCCAGTTGAGTTGTGGGGAAAGTTGTTATAACAAAAGCAATGTAAGAAACAGTGTCCTTAGCAGTTTTCTAAAGTGGCTCACTTGACTTGTATGAATAGGAAATTCTTTGGATCATTTACAATGGCGACAAAACAGCCAGAAAGGGACTTTAGTTGAAAAGGAGTTTTCAGAGTGAAAGTGATACACTCACGCGCGTCTGTGGTCATTGAGAGCAGTCTTCGGCGTGGAGCCGATGTGGGCAGTTTGTGGCTAGGAAGCCGTGAGAACAGTCTTCGGCGTGAGGCCGATCAGAAGAGTCTTCGGCGTGAGGTCGATGAGAGCAGTCTGAGGCGTGAGGGCGATTAGGGACAGTCCTCTGGTTCGGTCTTGAATATTTGTCGGTTCATACACACACACACACACACACACACACACACACACACACATATATATATATATATATATATATATATATATATATATATATATATATATGAGGAACGAATAAAGTTATCGAGTAATAAACATTCTGCCGTCAGTAACTCTAAACAGAGATTGGTAACCCTTGGTCGGCAACTTTCATTTCGATGTTTTCAAAGAAGAAGCAGTAAATAAATAAGTTGGAAACGGGCATTCCAGTGTTATTAAAACATCCTTCTCACACACACCCACGCATACCCTGAGAGAAACCTCATTGCTCGCCGACTTATTTGCTCGCCATTATTATTGTGTCAAGGGAAACCCCCGAAAAAAGCATATCCAGATAACTCAGCCTGACGGAGATTCGAACTCGGGACCTCTTGAACGTGAGACAGACACGCTACCGAGGCAGGCAGTGCGGCGTTAGTCCAAGGTTTATGTTTACAGAATATGTATCTGCAGGAAATAAAGCAGAAGACTGGTTACATTGCCTCTCGCCCTGTTTATGAGGGTCGCCCTTTGTTCGCTCAGGGTTACAACCCAGTAGCAAAGGAGAGCGGTTCCCTTTGAAAGTTGTCATGTTTTAGCAAAATGTGTAAGTGATAGGAGAGAGAGAGAGAGAGAGAGAGAGAGAGAGAGAGAGAGAGAGAGAGAGAGAGAGAGAGAGAGAGAGAGAGAGAGAGAGAGAGAGAGAGAGAGAGAGAGAGAGAGAGAGAGAGAGAGAAAGAGAGAGAAACAACGGTTTCCATTCGAGAAAAATATGAGCACTGAAAACTTCAAATCAATAACAACGAATACCTCGGAAAGGTTTAATTTCATATACATAAACATTCCATATAAGGGTTAGTTCACATCTCACCCCCCCTCTCTCTTATTTTTCTTTCTGAATTTCTTTGTATCATCTTTGGAGGACGGTAACTTAGCTATCAAGTTTGGAATTTAACTGAATTTTGTTTTTCAGCTATTCTGCTCAAAGATAGACATTTGTGGGCGCGCACATAGCGTTTTTTTTTCTAAAAATAATTTTTGTGGATTCAGGAAATCTCAAAGTATGTATTTCCGGTGAACTCAGATATTGAATTTTCGGGCAAAATACAATACTTCCTCTTCTTAGTATAATCATCTACGTAATGGTGATGGTAGTGGTAGTAGTAGTAGTAGTAGTAGTAGTAGTAGTAGTAGTAGTAGTAGTAGTAGTAGTAGTAGTAGTAGTAGTAAAGAGAGAGATTTCCACTTTAACGTCCTCCAACGTTAAGTCATATCGAACGATGAATGAAATGAAGTTCAAATGAGTCCAGGTTACATGGAGCTTAGAGCTATCATTCATCGTTCAGGATAAAGGAAATCCCCGGGAAAACGTACAAATAACTCACCCTGACCGAGATTCGAACTCGAGACCTCTTAAACGTGAGACAGAATGTCACTGAGAAAAGTTAAAGCACTGGAAAGAATAGCTCTGAACTGGAATCCCCAAGGGGGCAAAGGTAGAAGACTGGGATTGGAGATTTCATTACGAAGGGGATTGGGTATGTAGGCCACAATGCTGGGCCCATACCTCGGGAGGAAGGATGAGGCGAAGGACACAGAGGGAGGCCGACCCAAGGAGCCACGACAGTACGGAGGGCAGGGTCTCTACAGTTAACTTAGAGACCTCCCCAGACAGGCCAGGACAACGGACACTCTCCCCTGAAGCGGGAAGGCAACGAGTCCAGCAGCCGAGCCTTAATGGTCCCAGGCAGGCGTTCCAAGCCCCAAAGGTCCCTGGCTGGCAGTCCCGAAATGGTCCCGGTAGAGGAGAGGAGACTGGCAACCGACCTACCAGAGGAGGAAGTAGTTTTTCTCAGAGCATATCATTCACCGCCGAGGCTCCCGCCGACACTTCTACCCTGAAATAGACCACCAGGTGACAGACGATATGAAATGATAATGGAGATGAAATGGAAGGACAGAAAATTCGGGGGCTGTAATTAACCTACCCAGCATTCGCCTAGCGACCCGGGAAAACCCCCAAAAAACCGATGAGTCAGGTAGGTCAGTCACGGGAATCGAACCCGGCCTCCCGAATGCGGGCAACAGACGGTAGAGGAAGAAGACCAAGAAACACATGTTATGGAAGAAATGCTAAATAAGAGATAGCAAGGAACGAAGTAATAAAGTTAGAAAGAAATAAGGACATGATGCAAATACTTTATGAACACCTTATGCTCCTCATATGGAGATTCAGGAGAAGTCTGTAGAATGTACGCGATGAAAAATCCCACAACACACGTAAAAGAGCTTCCCGTCTATTGCTATGTTGATTTTTGGTAGAATGCCAGACAGCTGCCATATGTTTCGTCACCTTAACAGCGCCATCTTAAAAGGCGAGGTTAATTGCGTAGTTTGCTTCCTGTACCATCTGTTTTATTTCATTCTGTGCAACTGGACTTGATCGGGGAACATCCCGGACGCTGTCTCCCGAGCAACCGGTGAACAGTTCCTGCTGTCATCTCACAGCGACCATGTTTTCATTCTTATGGTATTTTTTTTTTAAATTTCCCTTCTATATACTACGTGTGTCAGGATATTCTTGCTCCTCTTAATGGAATCTTTGAATTAGTGGGAGAGAGAGAGAGAACCAAGGATGGATGAAAGGGTTAAGCCAGACTGAAAACTTCAATGCCATAGCCGGAATTTGAACCACGGATCTTCTGGTCTCCGTCCAGCCGCTCTAAACCACTGATCTACAATGGCCAACGTGCCGATATGACAGTAAATTCTGCAACTGACTCGTGTTTTTTGCGGTAAACCACTAGGAGTTCTCATAAATTCATGAGACAACTACCTTAATGGCGACTTACAACGTGTAAGTACTTTAAGGCCCGGGCTTTATAGTTAACCACTATTAGGTCAATTAATGGAAATTAATTGTTCTTTCACACTAGCCGTGTGTAGGATGCACTTAGAAAGGGTAGACCTAGACTGGAAATTTCAATGCCATAGCCGGAATTTGAACCACGGATCTTCTGGTCTCCGCCCAGCCGCTCTAAACCACTGATCTACTATGGCCAACGTGCCGATATGACATTAAATTCTGCAACTGACTCGTGTTTTTTGCGGTAAACCACTAGGAGTTCTCATAAATTCATGAGACAACTACCTTAATGGCGACTTACAACGTGTAAGTACTTTAAGGCCCGGGCTTTATAGTTAACCACTATTAGGTCAATTAATGGAAATTAATTGTTCTTTCACACTAGCCGTGTGTAGGATGCACTTAGAAAGGGTAGACCTAGACTGGAAATTTCAATGCCATAGCCGGAATTTGAACCACGGATCTTCTGGTCTCCGCCCAGCCGCTCTAAACCACTGATCTACTATGGCCAACGTGCCGATATGACATTAAATTCTGCAACTGACTCGTGTTTTTTGCGGTAAACCACTAGGAGTTCTCATAAATTCATGAGACAACTACCTTAATGGCGACTTACAACGTGGAAGTGCTTTAAGGCCCGGGCTTTATAGTTAACCACTATTAGGTCAATTAATGGAAATTAATTGTTCTTTCACACTAGCCGTGTGTAGGATGCACTTAGAAAGGGTAGACCTAGACTGGAAATTTCAATGCCATAGCCGGAATTTGAACCACGGATCTTCTGGTCTCCGCCCAGCCGCTCTAAACCACTGATCTACTATGGCCAACGTGCCGATATGACATTAAATTCTGCAACTGACTCGTGTTTTTTGCGGTAAACCACTAGGAGTTCTCATAAATTCATGAGACAACTACCTTAATGGCGACTTACAACGTGTAAGTACTTTAAGGCCCGGGCTTTATAGTTAACCACTATTAGGTCAATTAATGGAAATTAATTGTTCTTTCACACTAGCCGTGTGTAGGATGCACTTAGAAAGGGTAGGCCTAGACTGAAAATTTCAATGCCATAGCCGGAATTTGAACCACGGATCTTCTGGTCTCCGTCCAGCCGCTCTAAACCACTGATCTACAATGGCCAACGTGCCGATATGACAGTAAATTCTGCAACTGACTCGTGTTTTTTTTTTTTTTCGGTAAACCACTAGGAGTTCTCATAAATTCATGAGACAACTACCTTAATGGCGACTTACAACGTGGAAGTGCTTTAAGGCCCGGGCTTTATAGTTAACCACTATTAGGTCAATTAATGGAAATTAATTGTTCTTTCACACTAGCCGTGTGTAGGATGCACTTAGAAAGGGTAGGCCTAGACTGAAAATTTCAATGCCATAGCCGGAATTTGAACCACGGATCTTCTGGTCTCCGCCCAGCCGCTCTAAACCACTGATCTACTATGGCCAACGGGCCGATATGACAGTAAATTCTGCAACTGACTCGTGTTTTTTGCGGTAAACCACTAGGAGTTCTCATAAATACATGAGACAACTACCTTAATGGCGACTTACAACGTGGAAGTGCTTTAAGGCCCGGGCTTTATAGTTAACCACTATTAGGTCAATTAATGGAAATTAATTGTTCTTTCACACTAGCCGTGTGTAGGATGCACTTAGAAAGGGTAGGCCTAGACTGAAAATTTCAATGCCATAGCCGGAATTTGAACCACGGATCTTCTGGTCTCCGTCCAGCCGCTCTAAACCACTGATCTACAATGGCCAACGTGCCGATATGACATTAAATTCTGCAACTGACTCGTGTTTTTCCGGTAAACCACTAGGAGTTCTCATAAATTCATGAGACAACTACCTTAATGGCGACTTACAACGTGGAAGTGCTTTAAGGCCCGGGCTTTATAGTTAACCACTATTAGGTCAATTAATGGAAATTAATTGTTCTTTCACACTAGCCGTGTGTAGGATGCACTTAGAAAGGGTAGGCCTAGACTGAAAATTTCAATGCCATAGCCGGAATTTGAACCACGGATCTTCTGGTCTCCGTCCAGCCGCTCTAAACCACTGATCTACAATGGCCAACGTGCCGATATGACAGTAAATTCTGCAACTGACTCGTGTTTTTTTTTTTTTCGGTGAACCACTAGGAGTTCTCATAAATTCATGAGACAACTACCTTAATGGCGACTTACAACGTGTAAGTACTTTAAGGCCCGGGCTTTATAGTTAACCACTATTAGGTCAATTAATGGAAATTAATTGTTCTTTCACACTAGCCGTGTGTAGGATGCACTTAGAAAGGGTAGACCTAGACTGGAAATTTCAATGCCATAGCCGGAATTTGAACCACGGATCTTCTGGTCTCCGTCCAGCCGCTCTAAACCACTGATCTACTATGGCCAATGTTCTGATATGACATTAAATTCTGCAACTGACTTGTGTTTTTTCCGGTAAACCACTAGGAGTTCTCATATTCATGAGACAACTACCTTAATGGCGACTTACAACGTGGAAGTGCTTTAAGGCCCGGGCTTTATAGTTAACCACTATTAGGTCAATTAATGGAAATTAATTGTTCTTTCACACTAGCCGTGTGTAGGATGCACTTAGAAAGGGTAGGCCTAGACTGAAAATTTCAATGCCATAGCCGGAATTTGAACCACGGATCTTCTGGTCTCCGTCCAGCCGCTCTAAACCACTGATCTACAATGGCCAACGTGCCGATATGACAGTAAATTCTGCAACTGACTCGTGTTTTTTCCGGTAAACCACTAGGAGTTCTCATAAATTCATGAGACAACTACCTTAATGGCGACTTACAACGTGGAAGTACTTTAAGGCCCGGGCTTTATAGTTAACCACTATTAGGTCAATTAATGGAAATTAATTGTTCTTTCACACTAGCCGTGTGTAGGATGCACTTAGAAAGGGTAGGCCTAGACTGAAAATTTCAATGCCATAGCCGGAATTTGAACCACGGATCTTCTGGTCTCCGTCCAGCCGCTCTAAACCACTGATCTACAATGGCCAACGTGCCGATATGACAGTAAATTCTGCAACTGACTCGTGTTTTTTTTTTTTTTTTCGGTGAACCACTAGGAGTTCTCATAAATTCATGAGACAACTACCTTAATGGCGACTTACAACGTGGAAGTGCTTTAAGGCCCGGGCTTTATAGTTAACCACTATTAATGGAAATTAATTGTTCTTTCACACTAACCGTGTGTAGGATGCACTTAGAAAGGGTAGACCTAGACTGGAAACTTCAATGCCATAGCCGGAATTTGAACCACGGATCTTCTGGTCTCCGTCCAGCCGCTCTAAATCACTGATCTACTATGGCCAATGTGCCGATATGACATTAAATTCTGCAACTGACTCGTGTTTTTTTCCGGTAAACCACTAGGAGTTCTCATAAACACATGAGACAACTACCTTAATGGCGACTTACTATACTGTAAGTACTTTAAGGCCCGGGCTTTATACGAGTTCGGACCACTATTAGGTACAATTAATGGAAATTAATTGTTCTTTCACCTTAGCCGTGTGTAGGACGCACTATGAAAAGGGATCCGTGATTCAAATCCCGGCTCTGGCATTAAATTTTTCAGTCTGGCTGTACCCTTTCATAGTGCGTCCTACACACGGCTAGTGTGAAAGAACAATTAATTGCCAGGATGGATGATCAACTCGATGCCTGGTATGAGAGTGAGAGAAGTAGATGACAGAATGTGGACTAGATGAAATGATAGGAAACATGATGGAAAACCGGAGGACCCATGGCCGTATTGTCCACTACAAATCTCACTTTGCGATCGCTTGGGGAAGAACCCGGGCCGCCTTGGTGAGAGCCAAGCGTCTAACCATATCATTCTTCTCCAAGTAATCATTTTCTACGTTCTCCACATGTTAACAAAAGCCCTGCCAATGCTTTTCGCTCACAAGAGATAAGCTATCTCTTACCGTTCGGTAACCATTCTTGGATTCTATATGTTCTGGATGAGTGTTTCTCAAAGTGTGGTCCGCGGACCTCCGGGAGTACGCGAGTACGTGGACTTGTATTTCCTGAATCACTTATCTGCTCGTTGCCGAATTATATCTGTTTTACTTAACATCTATGTCGTAACGATGTCTCAGAACTGAGTGGTGCAATCAACCTAACGGTTGGGAGCGCGTAGTACTTCCCTACGGGAAGTATTCTGGGACAGAAAAGGCATCTTACTCATTTTTTTCTTACCGCGTGGTCAAACAATGGAAGCAGATGTTTGTTGCGAGATACTTAGGAAATTACGCCGCGCAATACAGAATAAGCGCCGAGGAATGCTGTCAAAAGGTGTTGTGTTCCTTCACGACAACGCACGACCACACACTGCAAATGCGACGAAAAACATCCCACAGGGATTTGGTTGGGACGTGTTTGACCACCACCCGTACAACCCAGAGCTCGCTGCTAGTGACTTTCATCTGTTTTTGCATCTCAAATCTTTCCTTGGCGGTCAACACTTCAACAATGACAAAGGGTTGAAAGAAAATGTTTCCAACTGGTTGAAGACACAAGCGGCAAACTTGTATGAAGAAGGTATACAAAAACTTGTGTTTCGCTATGACAAATGCCTGCAAAATTTCGGCAGTCATGTGGAAAAGTGCAATAAATAATTTTTTTGTATCTGTACACAATTTAATTTTATTACCGAACAGAACTTACTTTCTGTACGTACCTCGTATTAAACGTTTCTTTATTAACGTTAAATTCGAATAAGAAATTTCTAAAAAATGCAAAAAAGTGGCACAAGGTAACCGCAGATGATGGTAAGTAAATGGAAGGATAAACATGTGTAAGAATGGTTGAAGATCGGGTAGGGAAAATTCTGTGAGTGTAATACATCAAAATTGTTTGTGCTATATAAATAAAGAGACTATTAACAACTAATTTTTGTACAAGGGAAAGAAAGGAAGATCTTTGCGAGTTTTCTCTAGGTTCTCCGGTTTCCCCGCCAATCATTCACCAGTTATTTTGCTGAGTTGCTCTGGTATTCGCTTGTGACGAAGTTCGCATAGCAGCCACCTTGAACTTGCATGTACAGCTGTCAAGAGAGCGGGCGACTCCGCACTAATCGGGGTTAACCGCTGTCGTTCATCTTGATGAAGGCATCTCAGAAATGCGGGAGAGCGTTCACCCTATCTCCCATTCATGATGCCACGCACTCACATTACCTCCTGCACTCAATCTTCTCTTTGCGTTAGCACCAAAAACATTGTTACTTCACATAGCTTTCTCTACCCCTCTTCGCCATATATTCATACAAAAACTTATTCTTATGTCTACTTCTTTTGCAGAAATTATTTTGTTACATTCACTTTCTTCTCGGGCACCCAACCAGGTGAAAAGATGATTAGACATCAACGTTTCGGGAGCGTGCATCTCTCCCATCTTCAGGATGTTTATAAAATGTTATAACCACAGAATTTGTATAATGCAGCACAGAAAAGTTGATTAATGCAACCTGAGAAGTTTGGGCTGGAAGGGCATTGTTTTGATAACGACCATAGAGCCAATTTTCGGGAGACGACCATCTTGACAAAATGCAACAGTTACTGGGAGCGGAGAATTAAGAAAGCTTTGGCGATTTCCTCTGAAAGGAGCACGCTTAATCGTGATGCTGGATTTCAGTTCAGCTCCTCCTGGAAACCGGACTTAAAAATGGAAATCCGTCGATTTAAGAAGCAAAGATCAATACAGCTTGAGAATCAAGTTAATCAAGATGTATTTTTTTTTTATCTTGAAAAGTGCAGAGCGATGCGCAGTGGTATCTGGACGAGTCCACCTCAGAACGGTTGCAACTGGACGGGAGGGCAGGTAAGTTTCGTACCAGCTGTGAGCAAGTAAACACGTGCAGAGCTACTCGGTAGTACTACAGCTTGTTTCAAAATGTGCTTGTCTCCTGGTTCCAAGAGAGCATTTATAAATGACGCCTCCTAACAGCACATTAGGAAATAAAGTGCTACATTTAAAACACGAGAAGTAATAACCAATATCCATAGATTTATAAAAAAGGAACAATGGTCTGGATCAGCTATAAAAATCTGGGAAATTAGGTGAGTTATTAAGAAAAGAAAAGCCATTGGTGTTAATGCAACAACGTCCTTCTCTATGCCCAGTAAACAAAGATTAAGAACATGCACAAAATCTAATTTGGATGTTTTAATTCAGAAGTAGCTAGGCGAAATGTGAATAATTTTTAAAACACAGAAAAACAAAGACCAACTTTGAAGAAAGTGCTTATGAAGCGTAAAAATTCTACTGACTTCCAAGGCAGTGTCTGAATATTAAGAAGAGTTCTTTTGAAGCTAGGATTATTTGAAAAAAAAAAAAAAAAAAAAAACATACACACACACACACACTAAGCGTGACAGGCAAATTTTAATCGAACATACGTGCAAAAAGGCTTAGGTATTTACGAAATATTCGGAGATATCGAAGTGAAGTTTATATAGTTTATATGGATGAAACTTATATAAATACAGCACATACTGGACCATATGCCTGGAATGAAATACGTTACAGGGACTCTGCAGCGATATTGAAAGGCCGACAGTTGTTTATCATGCCTGCTGGAGGAGAACAGGGTTTTGTTCCAAATGCCTATGTACTATTTAAGATCCAACAAAAGCGTGGACATTACTACCATAGTAAGAATTACAACTTAGTTTATAAGAGCCGCAAAACTGGCTTTGAGAATGAAATTTGTTTTTAGACACCTTATGCACAGCCCTCCCCTCTCATAATCTTACGCGTGTGACGCATTGTGGCGATAGGTGCACTATCCCCACCACAGTTGCTACTCATCCCTACCGCGCAGGATTCCTGTCAAGATAAAATAATACATCTGTAGTTACGTTACTTTGATACAATTTTCTATACTCACGCCATCTCCTAACCTGTCATTTAATTTACTGAAAACAGTCTTTTGTTCAGTAATGCAAATGTTGATAGTGTTTTGTCTTTGTTTATAGTTGTGCTATATCCAGTATTTCATTTTGTAGTTATAACATTTTATAAATATGCTGATGGGAGAGATGCACACTCCCGAAATGTTGATATCTAATTATCTTTTCACCTGTCTAGCTGCCCGAGAAGAAAGTGAGCGTATGTCGCCAGGAAAGCTTCAGGCCTTATTCCATTTTGTTACATGTTTTCTTGTTAGCAGAACAAGTTTTAAATGATAATCAAAACTTTTAATGGCTCTTCCATATGTGATGGCTGTAAAATTACACTCTTTATCTATATGAACAGAAGGGGAAAAATAAAAACAACGATTTTTTATTTCACAAAAGTAAACCTATTGGAAGATTCAAGTAACAATAAGAAATATGTCGCAAATATCGTTTCAGAATGAAGAAGACTTTGAGAAAATTCCCAGAAAATTCAGATATATATTTAATTTGTCATTAGAATACCTTAAGCTTACAGTATTTTAATCAAAACCGTTAGAGCCATTTTTGAGATATTAAAGCTGTTCGACAAATGTTGCACATAAAGGATAGTATGTGTAGTACAGAAAGTAAACGTGTTTTGTGAAAAAACTGAAGCTACTGATAGTAAAGGGATCCAAATAGAGTGTGATCCATATAAATCTGAACCATTTCAATAGGCCATAAGTGTTGAACCAATAATAGCACACACGTGCAACTTTTGGGGGAGTATAATACACAATTGGGAGGTTACATTACACTATTTACATCTCAGAGAAAATGTTGGAAGTGTCCTCCACCATTTGTAAGGAATATAATATGAAAATTTCTTTTATAAAATCAAAGGTAATGACATTCATTGGGAAAGAGCCAATTAGAACAAAAATAGTTATAAATAATCGTTGCGTTGAACAGGTAAGCCATTTTAACTACTTGGGAACTGATGTTAGTTATGCCAAGGAATATGATGTCTACAATAAAATATGCAAATTTCAAAGAGTGTGTGGAACAATAAATAGAACATTTAGAAACAAAATACGTAAAGAAATAAAATTAAAGTTCTACAAAGTTCTGGCTGTACCTATACTGACATACGGAAGTGAGACTTGAACGTTAACTAAAAACCAACAGAGTAAAATACAAGCTTCAGAAATGAAATTCTTGAGAAGTGTGAAAGGATGCACGAAGAGGGACTTAATAAGAAATGAAAATATAAGAGAAGAGCTGGACACTTTTAGTATGAATGATAGGTTAAAATATCTCAAACAAAAATGGAAGGAACATGTTGAAAGAATGCCAGATAATAGACTTACAAAACAAATATTACAGTATCATCCTAAAGGTAAGAGATCGGTGGGCAGACCCAGGAAACGATGGCTGGAGGACTTCGAAGGCGGAACAGGCACTTGATTGCCTATGCCATGAAGTGAAGAAGAAGAATAAGAATAAGAAGTGTCCTCCACCAGCATCTATACATGTTTGCACTCGTCTCGCGATATTCTCTGAAGTTTTATGGAGAGTATCCTCGCCAATGTTACTTATTTCGGTTCGAATGGATTCCTTGAGTACATCAATTGTCCGTGGCCTATTCTTGTACACTCTATTTTTAGATAACCCCACAAGATAAACTCTGGTGAGGTTAGATCAGGGGATCTGGTGGGCCACAGTCCTTTTGAGATTATTGGATTATCAAAGCCACTGCTTATAAGTTCCATGGTGTCATTAGATGTATGACACGTTGCTCCATCTTGCTGGAAATAACCTTCTCTCAGTTCGATATCATCTTACGGAGATGAACTGTGAGAAGGTGGGTTATTTCCAGCAAGATGGGGCAGAACATAAGCAAACAAACGCCGTTTTTAAGCAAAAAAAGCATTTATAAGCAGTTTGCTCAGAAATCCGGGCTCTAGTTATGATTTATAAGACCTTAAATATAAGGTATTTTAGTCCAAATCAAAACTAACAAAGATGCCTGATATAAACCTTAGCCTTGGGTGGAAGATTTTCTTGGAAGGGTACCTGTTGCATCCGTGGAAGATGCTGAGGTTAAATATGTACCAAGTATAATATACAACCGTCAAGTGTTTCTTTTTCAGTTATGTTTTTCGCACGCACACACACAGAGATATTTGTATACAAAAGTGTCTTTGTATACATATCTCAAAAGTGTATTTTCAGTAAAATCTTGGTATCGAAATTTTGAGTAGAACATCATTCAATGGGGTGGAAGGAATTCTTACATCGCATTAGAATCTATTTTTATTAATAGACCTTAAAAAGTAACAGTGCATTTTGAGTCCTTCTTCTAAAGCAATTTAGTGTGCATCTTCAAAACATGTTATAAGGAAGATATGTTTAGAAGTCAAATTTGAAACTTGCACGGAAATTTGCTGAAAGTCAGTAAAAGAAGCAGCCGGCCCTCGTAGCCATGGTCGTTAGAGTGTATGTCTGTAGCGTTTAACAGGACACACGTGCAACTTTGGGAGAATATAATACACAAATGGGAGATTACATTACACTATTTACATCTGAGAGAAAATGTTGAAAGTGTCCTCCATCAGCATCTATACATGTTTGCACTCGTCTCAAGAAAATGTCGGAAGTGTCCTCCACCAGCATCTATACATGTTTGCTTAATTTGCGCAGGCGTATGGCCTTTCAAAATCAAATATTTAATGACAGCTCGATACTCGATTTTGTCCATTTTCATAAAAACACTCATATCAACTGACTCAAACGACGGTTACATAATAACTGAAAACTATGGTGAGTAACTGTCAACAGACGAACAACGAAATGCACTAGCTTTTATTTACGAGTGCTGCCATCTTCATGTTGAGATCGGAAACTTTTCCAGACCACCCTTGTATATGATAGAAAATCAAACACTCTCCTGTAAATGTGTACATACAAATACAATTTGGTAGTTTCACTTGGCTCTCAACATTTTATATTGTATAGCATTTATTGCAATTTCTTCAACACACACACACACACACACACACACACACACACACACACACACACACACACACACACACACACACACACACACACACACACACACACACACACACACATTAAAATAAATTTTGATCAGGCACCAAAGATAAGTTGTCATTAGAACAGCTGCAATATAACGCTGTTTAACGCCCGCTTTTACTACATACGGCACCGCAGACGGTGACACTGATGATACATGAGATGAAGATGGAGCACCGGTGGAATGAGATGGCGGGGGAAACCGGAGGTCCCGGAGAAAACCCGCCCCAACGCCGTGTTGTCCACCACAAATCTCACTTTGCGGTCGCTTGGGATCGAACCCAGGCCGCCTTGGTGAGAGCCAAGCGGTCTAACCACTGAGCCACGGCGTGGCCGTGGAAGCAAAAGAGTTTAGTGCTGGGATGATGAACGTTACACATTTGTCTAGTGTTTATTTCATTGTTTACCAACAGGGCATGATTGTATACCAATATTTTTAGGTATATACTCGAATATATACATTTATACATTCGAGGAAGGGTTAATATCCTCATGCCGATTTCCCCAACAGATGTTAAAATCAACGTTAACAAATGTAACGTAGCAGTTGTTACAGCGCTTACACTACCATTTCATTCATCGTCTGATATGACTAAATGTTGGAGGGCGTTAATTACAAAAACAAACAAACAGAAACAAAGCACACGTGTTAACGCCAAGAAGCTTGTAAATATTACAGCTATAGAAGGCTATGGATGAGTCATATTATTTCCTAAACGTACTGCGATGCGCGTTTGTTTTAATTTTCGTCTGCACACAGCTGAAAAAATGACGGGTAAACAAAAGCCGTGACACATATTTCTCATCGATGGAGAAAGAATTGTTAATTGAATTGGTGACGAAGTGTAAGGATGTCGTGTAAAATAAGAGGACGGATGCGGTGAATGTCAAAGTGAAGGATGTCACGTGAGAAAATACCGGAAATGAACTTAATTCAAATGTATGTGTCACTACTAGAAGCACCAAACAACTTGTCAGTATTACGTAAATTTATTTATTTATTTATTTATTTATTTATTTATTTATTTATTTATTTATTTATTTATTTATTTATTTATTTATTTATTTATTTATTTATTTATTTATTTATTTATTTATTTATTTATTTATTTATTTATTTATTTATTTATTTATTTATTTATTTATTTATTTATTTATTTATTTATTTATTTATTTATTTATTTATTTATTTATTTATTTATTTATTTATTTATTTATTTATTTATTTATTTTCAGTTCAGTATAGTGTTAAATACACAAAAGAACCACGTCATATGAATTTATACAGTTTAAGAACACAGCTATACAGGTTGTGTGATATAAATAGAATACTAACTTGCTTTAATAAATCCATACACACTAACAATAATAATAATAATAATAATAATAATAATAATAATAATAATAATAATAATAATAATAATAATAATAATAATAATAATAATAATAATAATAATAATAATAATAATAATAATAATAATAATAATAATAATAATAATAATAATAATAATAATAATAATAATAATAATAATAATAATAATAATAATAATAATAATAATAATAATAATAATAATAATAATAATAATAATAATAATAATAATAATAATAATAATAATAATAATAATAATAATAATAATAATAATAATAATAATAATAATAATAATAATAATAATAATAATAATAATAATAATAATAATAATAATAATAATAATAATAATAATAATAATAATAATACTTTATTATCACCTTATGTTTTGCTAGCATTGTTGAAAACAGGCAAGTCGTCAATTATATACAATTAAAGTTGCTGGTTATTTTGATATATATACAGATATTAGAAGAAACTAAAACTTAGGTGATGTTATTCTAAATGTATAATGTCTTGTACACCTAATACAATGTGTACGTTTTAGTCATAAGTATTGTAAAATAAGAAACTAGCACTCAAACAATAAATTCTGAAGTTGTAGTCTTAGTTTAGAGATTCGTCAAGTGAATAAAAAACATTATTAGTTAAATATGATTTCAAGAAAAATTTGAATTTTGTTAAGTTACTAGACACTTTAACTTCTGCTGGGAGTTAAAACGAGGAGCAAAGAAGAACAAGTAAATTGAACGTTTCAAGACGGGAGGTGGAGAGTGTATTATCCACATAATTCAGTGAATTATAAAATCGCAGAGTTATTAATACTTGAAGCAAGGGCGGGATCGCCATATTCTTTTCGATGTATCTTCTAACTCAGAATTACGTAAATTTAAAACGAGGAGCGTAGAAGGACAAGTGACGAGTGACTTGAATGTTTCAAGACGGTAGGTGGAGAGTGTATTCTCCACATAATTCAGTGAATTATAAAATCGCAGAGTTATTAATACTTGAAGTACAGGTGAGATCGGCATATTCCTTTCGATGTATGTTCTAACGCAGTATTACGTAAATTTAAAACGAGGAGCGTAGAAGGACAAGTGACGAGTGACTTGAATGTTTCAAGACGGGAGGTGGAGAGTGTATTATCCACATAATTCACTGAATTAATTATAAAGTCGCAGAGTTATTAATACTTGAAGCAAAGGGGAGATCGGCATATTCTTTTCGATGCATGTTCTAACTCAGAATTACGTAAATTTAAAACGAGGAGCGTAGAAGTACAAGTGACGAGTGACTTGAATGTTTCAAGACGGGAGGTGGACAGTGTATTATCCACATAATTCAGTGAATTATAAAATCACAGAGTTATTAATACGTGAAGCAAAGGCGAGATCGGCATATTCCTTTCGATGCATGTTCTAACTCAGAATTACGTAAATTTAAAACGAGGAGCGTAGAAGTACAAGTGACGAGTGACTTGAATGTTTCAAGACGGGAGGTGGACAGTGTATTATCCACATAATTCAGTGAATTATAAAATCCCAAAGTTATTAATACTTGAAGCAAAGGCGAGATCTGCATATTCCTTTCGATGCATGTTCTAACTCAGAATTACGTAAATTTAAAACGAGGAGCGTAGAAGTACAAGTGACGAGTGACTTGAATGTTTCAAGACGGGAGGTGGAGAGTGTATTATCCACATAATTCAGTGAATTATAAAATCACAGAGTTATTAATACGTGAAGCAAAGGCGAGATCGGCATATTCCTTTCGATGCATGTTCTAACTCAGAATTACGTAAATTTAAAACGAGGAGCGTAGAAGTACAAGTGACGAGTGACTTGAATGTTTCAAGACGGGAGGTGGACAGTGTATTATCCACATAATTCAGTGAATTATAAAATCCCAAAGTTATTAATACTTGAAGCAAAGGCGAGATCTGCATATTCCTTTCGATGCATGTTCTAACTCAGAATTACGTAAATTTAAAACGAGGAGCGTAGAAGTACAAGTGACGAGTGACTTGAACAAGACGGGAGGTGGACAATGTATTATCCACATAATTCACTGAATTATAAAATCGCAAGGTTATTAATACTTGAAGCAAAGGCGAGATCGCCATATTCCTTTCGATGCAAGTTCTAACTCAGAATTACGTAAATTTAAAACGAGGAGCGTAGAAGGACAACTGACGAGTGACTTGAACAAGACGGGAGGTGGACAATGTATTATCCACATAATTCACTGAATTATAAAGTCGCAGAGTTATTAATACTTGAAGCAAAGGCGAGATCGGCATATTCCTTTCGATGAATGTTCTAACCTCCCTTGCACAGTACCTTCATAGCAACATGTTTGGACAGTCTATACCTCTGTAGAAAATGTTCTTCTGATAGCTCCTCTAAATAATTTCTCCACATAGGCAGTACTTTATTACGAATGCCACTTACACGGTCTTAAATATAGCAAATCGACATCAAAAGCTGCCTTCACTCCCGCCATCTTGACTATTTCAATTGTTAAGGACTTAACATCAGAAATTTGACTTGTTAGTTTAACAAGAGATTTAAAACCAGTGTTAAGCTAACACTTGTTGGTGAAATTGGACATGAGTGTTCTAAAAAGATCTTCGCAATATCGTCTGTTATGGGTGTTAGAACTGATTGCTACAACCTTCTATTGCATATGAAATATTTGTTTACTATTGATTTGCCCCAAAGTAATATTCCATATTCCACGATAGCAATGCATAGTACACTAAATTAAGTGTATGTATATTAACTAGTACTCGAATAGCAGCATAGAAGAGAATGTAACAGTCACATAAGGGCTTCTGTGTAATTACACAAGCCGAACGAGACAAAAGTCACATGAATGGGCGAGCGAATCTATCCGCACCCTTCCACCTCCGTTTCCGGTGGCACTAATTGTCGTTAGAATGGCAGCCAACACCCACACTTCCCAAGGCGCGCCCACCTCCCCACAACAATCATGTACTGATTGATTTGTGGCGAGCTACTGCACCAACCGGAGACCCCCCTCAATAAAAAAAAAGGAGCATTGTTAGAAAAAGGGTGAACTGCATATCTCAAAGTCGAAAATTTAGCGCCTTCCAGGGATCGAACACCAAGATTTTGGGGGAAGAAATACCCCCAATGAAACTGTTTTCATATGAAAGGTTGTTCGAAGAATTTGATATTGTCATATGTTTAAGGTGAGAAGGTACTGCTATTTCCATGATTTTTGGGTGCACATTACTAAGAAATTATTACTGATATGTACATGAAAATTTTCAGGCATGTTCTTAAAATCTTTCTCTTTAATAATACCTATTATTATTTGAAAATGCTGTACGGATAATTTGTTACAATTTTTTAGTGTTTTTAAAGGCACTGAAATTTTAGAACATTTTATTTTTTTAAACAATTATTATGAATCTCAGAGAAAAATCCCTTCTTATTATTATTCTTATGAGTGTGCTTAATAAACACAAAAAATCGTATGTTTTGGTTGATTAGTTTATTTATTTTTTTAAGTGTACCGGAACCTGAAAAAATGTATATTGATTACTGACTTCTCACATTCCTGCTGCATAGTCTTGACCCTCTGTACTTTCACTTGTTCTTTTCAAGTTGCTCTTCATTTGTCTTGCCTTCTTGGCCAGTTCTTCAGCCATTTTATCTGCTTTCAGGACTCGCAGCTCATTAATTTCTGTAAATGACTACTATCATGATTAGCACACGTATTGTGTGAACTGGGCCTACTAACCTCAATATTACACGTGGTTTCATTGTCTATTGTATTTATATTTTCTACATTTACTTTTCTATGTTTAGTAAAACGATTGCCTATAAGCTTTCTCTTTCGAAATGTTTCTGTCCTACACATATCATATATTCACCAATAACTAGTACAAAATATTATTCAGAACAAATAACTGTTCACATAGACACCTAAAGACAAAAGAAGAACTAGCATCATTCGAGTTACAGTGGTACTAGCAGAAAGTTTGAAAGATCCCTTACAAAACAAGGCTTAGTTTAGAATTATCTGTTCAGTATTACAGAAGTTATGATCGATTTTATGAAAGCTTACGAACAAGGACGTGGCAAAACCTTAACACCCACTAATATAATAAGCAAATTAGGTATATAATATTGGTCCAATTAACTTTATAATCATATTTTGCTAATCTAGAGGGATAACATTATAATAACCTCCAACGTTAAGTCATATCGGACGATGAATGAAATGATGTTTAAATGAGTACAGTGTACATAGAGCCTACAGCGACCAGACATTCATTTTTCAGGACAAGGAAAAACTCCAGCGTTGTCATATAGGACGATGAATGGAATGGTATTTAAATGAGTCCAAGTACATAGAGCCTACAGTTACCAGACATTCATTTTTCAGGATAAGGGTAAACCTCCAACGTTAAGTCATATCGGACGGTGAATGAAATGATAGTTAAATGAGTATAGAGTACATAGAGCTTAGAGTGACCAGACATTCATCTTTCAGGATAAGGGAAAACCTCCAACGTTAAGTCATATCGGACGGTGAATGAAATGATAGTTAAACGAGTATAGGGTACATAGAGCTTAGAGTGACCAGACATTCATCTTTCAGGATAAGGGTAAACCTCCAACGTTAAGTCATATCGGACGATGAATGAAATGATAGTTAAACGAGTATAGGGTACATAGAGCTTAGAGTGACCAGACATTCATCTTTCAGGATAAGGGTAAACCTCCAACGTTAAGTCATATCGGACGGTGAATGAAATGATAGTTAAACGAGTATAGGGTACATAGAGCTTAGAGTGACCAGACATTCATCTTTCAGGATAAGGGTAAACCTCCAACGTTGTCATATCGGACGGTGAATGAAATGATAGTTAAACGAGTATAGGGTGCATAGAGCTTAGAGTGACCAGACATTCATCTTTCAGGATAAGGAAAAACCTCCAACGTTTAAGTCATATCAGACGATGAATGAAATGATGTTTAAATGAGTACAGGGTACATAGAGCTTAGCGTTATCAAACATTCATCTTTCAGGATAAGGGAAAAACTCCAACGTTTAAGTCATATCAGACGACGAATGAAATGATGTTTAAATGAGTACAGGGTACATAGAGCTTAGAGTTATCAAACATTCATCTTTCAGGATAAGGGTAAACCTCCAACGTTAAGTCATATCGGAGGATGAATGAAATGATGTTCAAATGAGTACAGGGTACATAGAGCTTAGACTTACCAGACATTCATCTTTCAGGATAAGGGTAAACCTCCAACGTTAAGTCATATCGGACGGTGAATGAAATGATGTTTAAATGAGTACAGGGTACATAGAGCTTAGAGTTATCAAACATTCATCTTTCAGGATAAGGGTAAACCTCCAACGTTAAGTCATATCGGACGGTGAATGAAATGATAGTTAATGAGTATAGGGTACATAGAGCTTAGACTTACCAGACATTCATCTTTCAGGATAAGGGAAAACCTCCAACGTTTAAGTCATATCAGACGATGAATGAAGTGATGTTTAAATGAGTACATGGTACATAGAGCTTAGAGTTATTAAATATTCATCTTTCAGGATAAGGGAAAACCTCCAAAGTTCAGTAATATCGGTGATGAATGAAATGACGTTCAAATGAGCACAGGGTACATAGAGCTTAGAGTTACCAGACATTCATTTTTCAGGATAAAGGTAAACCTCCAACGTTAAGTCATATCGGACGATGAATGAAATGATGTCCAAATGAGTACAGGATACATAGTATCTAGAGTTATCTGACATTCATCTTTCAGGATAAGGGTAAACCCCGGAGAAAACCTTATCCAGTTAACTTACCCTGGCGGATATTGGAATTCGGTACCTCTGGCACGTGAGACAGTCACGCTACCATCTACGTTACGGTCAGAGTAGACTCATATGAACCGTATGAACCAGTTCACAATGAATGAATCAAATGATGACTGAAAGAATCGAATCAGTTTGCGCACTTCATTTCACTAATTCGTTCGTTCACAGACAGAAACTTTTCCCTGCGTTCTCCTGTATGTTTCCTGTGTTTTGATTTCCTTGTATTTTCTCTGTTCTTCTCTTAAACGATCAGCTTTGATGTGAATGTTTCAACCCGATAACGAAAATATCTGGGGAATGATTAAGTGATCAGACAAATTAATTGATATAAACCGTGTGTTTTAATAAGATTACATTTTTGTGTAGTAGTATTTTGTTTAGCTTTCACGGTTTAGAGTAGCATACTTCCATAAAGTCTCAGACAATGGCGGCGATTCCAGTAGGCGAGCCGTCCAGCCGTCGCCACACTGAAAGATGCTGAACTTAGCTACCAACTTTTATTGCTGAGTTAAAAGCAGACACACGTATAAATATGCTAATCCATTCCGGCTGAAAGATCGACATAAAGTCTAACACTTTTTCTACCTTCTAAAAACATATTTGTACGTCTATTTTTGTTCATACATTTGGCATTTCCTTTGTCTGGGAAAGAAAAGGGAGCATTTCAAAGGCTACATACTGACCTTTAAATGGCCGCTAAAGACGCTGAATCAAGATCGAAGCAGTTCGCAGTGCTGAAAGCCAAAAATGAGACATTAACTTTCATGCAGACAAGTTTATGGCAGTTTCCCTTTTGTTACATTGCGGGAGACGTTTGTGGCTTTATTCATGCTCTTTGTAAAGTTAATGTAGTGGCAAACTAGCGTGACTTCCCGACAATCTTGTTTCTTCCGAAATGTTAATGACTCCGCATAACATTGCCTTAATGATCTGCTAAAACACGTTTTATTCTCTAATGGCGACTGTACCCTCAAGTGACGCATCCATTTTGTGCATCACATGACTTTCTCTACTCTTGCACAAAAACGCTTATTCCTCTGTATTAATCGAGATGAACCTTACTGTTAATTTTCTTCTAGGTGCAAGAGAATATCAAACACGAGGGTGGTCTGAAAAGTTTCCGGCCTCAACATGAAGATGACAGCACTCGTAAATAAAAGCTAGTAAATTTATTGTTCCTCTGTTGGTAGTTACTCACCAAAGTTTCAGCCACTTTTGGACCTCAGTTGTTATGCGACAATCGTTTGAGTGAGTTGATGTGTTTTTTTATGAAAATGGACGAAATCGAGTATCGAGCTGTCATTAAATATTTCTTTTTTTTGAAAGGCAGTACGCCTACGCAACTCAAATATGAGTTAGATTCTGTGTATGGGCAATCTGCACCATCATTTACCACAGTGAAATTTTGGGCAGCTGAATTTAAACGCGGCCGTAAGAGCTTGGGAGATGAACGTTCAGGGCCTCCAAAAACTGCAGCTACCGACGAAAACATCGCAAAGTTCACCAATTGGTGCCATGAACATGTCAAAAGAACGTGTTTGTCAAATATTGAATCAACATTTAGACATGAGAAAGCTGTCCGCGCATTGGGTGCCGCGTTGGCTCACGTTAGACTAAAAACTTGTTCGAAGGGACATATCCAACGCTCTGTTGGCGCAGTTTAGGCGCAATAAATCCGAGTTTTAGCGCCGATTAAGCACTGTAGATGAATCTTGGATACACAATTATACGGGTGAAACAAAAATACAGTCCAAACAGTGGACTGCAAAGGAGGAACCGGCTCCAAAAGAAGCTAAAACTGTTTTGTTTTTTTTTCGACTGGGAAAGTGATGGCAACTGTTTTTTTGGATAGTCATGGAGTTATTTTAATAGATTATCTTCAAAAAGGAAAAACCATTACAGTAGCATGCTGCGCATCATTACTTGACAAGCTGAAGGCAGAACTTGTGC
The DNA here is from genome assembly GCA_030765055.1 of Mantis religiosa. Taxonomy (NCBI): domain Eukaryota; kingdom Metazoa; phylum Arthropoda; class Insecta; order Mantodea; family Mantidae; genus Mantis; species Mantis religiosa. Next base: position 460,322,209 of record CM060950.1, on the reverse strand, counting down.
AAAAACGGCCACATTTGTAGAAAAAGAACATCCTGTTTCACCAAGAAAATGCACCGTATCATACCTCAGCGGTTGCAATGGCGAAAATCCACGAATTACGGTTTGAACTGCTTCACCATCCGCCTTATTCACCAGTTCTAGCCACAAGCGACTTCTTTTTGTTCCCTCATCTGAAAATTGCACTCGGAGGACTGAGATTTTCGTCAAATCAAGAGGCAATCGCCTTCGCGTAGAATTATTTTGCAGAGAAAAACGCCTAGTAGTATTTGGACGGGTTACAGAGATGGGAGCATCACTGGGAGAAGTGTGAAGAGTTACAAGGAGACTATGTTGAAAAACGCCGAGTACTATTTGGACGGGTTACAGAGATGGGAGCATCGCTGGGAGAAGTGTGTAGAGTTACAAGGAGACTATGTTGAAAAACGCCGAGTACTATTTGGACGGTTACAGAGATGGGAGCATCGCTGGGAGAAGTGTGTAGAGTTACAAGGAGACTATGTTGAAAAACGCCGAGTACTATTTGGACGGTTACAGAGATGGGAGCATCGCTGGGAGAAATGTGTAGAGTTACAAGGAGACTATGTTGAAAAACGCCGAGTACTATTTGGACGGGTTACGGAGATGGGAGCATCGCTGGGAGAAATGTGTAGAGTTACAAGGAGACTATGTTGAAAAACGCCGAGTACTATTTGGACGGGTTACGGAGATGCGAGCATCGCTGGGAGAAGTGTGTAGAGTTACAAGGAGACTATGTTGAAAAACGCCGAGTACTATTTGGATGGGTTACGGAGATGGGAGCATCGCTGGGAGAAATGTGTAGAGTTACAAGGAGACTATGTTGAAAAACGCCGAGTACTATTTGGATGGGTTACGGAGATGGGAGCATCGCTGGGAGAAGTGTGTAGAGTTACAAGGAGACTATGTTGAAAAACGCCGAGTACTATTAGGACAGGTTACAGAGATGGGAGCATCGCTGGGAGAAGTGTGTAGAGTTACAAGGAGACTATGTTGAAAAACGCCGAGTACTATTTGGATGGGTTACAGAGATGGGAGCATCGCTGGGAGAAGTGTGTAGAGTTACAAGGAGACTATGTTGAAAAACGCCAAGTACTATTTGGACGGGATACAGAGATGGGAACATCGCTGGGAGAAGTGTGTAGAGTTACAAGGAGACTATGTTGAAAAACGCCAAGTACTATTTGGACGGGTTACAGAGATGGGAGCATCGCTGAGAGAAGTGTGTAGAGCTACAAGGAGACTATGTTGAAAAACGCCGAGTACTATTAGGACGGGGTACAGAGATGGGAGCATCACTGGGAGAAGTGTGTAGAGTTACAAGGAGACTGTGTTGAAAAACGCCGAGTACTATTTGGACGGAATACAGAGATTGGTTTAAAGTCCATTACAGACAGTATACAAATATGGCATCATTAAAATAGAAACTATATTCACAAATCGTTGAAACGTCACTATTTTGTTTTAGCTTATTTCGTAGAACGCATCTAATTTGAATCATTTTGTTTTGTGTGCATATGAACTTAGCTATGTAAGTGAACTGTTCTCCAGTTCAAGGTTTTAAGGCTCAGATTGTGGGATAATCATTGTATATGTTCTCACACACATGCTGAATTATTAACTGTCAGCATCTGTATCACTGTACATCTCAGCATCTGTATGATACTTGTTAGGTTGAGACAAAGAGAGAGATATCTTCCATCTCTGTCGCCTGCTGGCCGTGGAGCTGGCAACACCAGGACAGTAGAATAACCGTATTGGCTCAACCCATGTTCATTCTTAATTTATAGCTACTCTAATAACTAAATTGTGCAAAATATTTAATTACTTAAAATGTATTTACGTTAAAATCCCTTCCCTAGTCATAAGATGGGGTTGCGAGCCACAGTTTAAGTAACAGAGTATGACGTAAAATCTTTCTTCTGTACCTTGTACATTAGCTGGGCTTCCTCTCTTAGCGGCATGAAAATACCAACACGCCCTATAGCCTGTTCCGACGCCTGTCGCCTGACCCAGTTCCCTAATGGCGTTCAAATAAACGCTAGAAAAGAATACTAACCCATTTAACCAAGAATCTCCTGCCGGAATTTCCTCTACTTCGTCATTTCATCGAAGCATTAGCACCAAGTGGGTTAACCGCTGCTGGAAAATTCAAAGCAGTAAACTGTCGGCCTAGCATTCATTATCTTTCCTGGAATTCGGGGGAAAAAAAAGACAATCGCTTGTTTGAAATGTGAATGGATATTCCTTTGTATTTAAAATTTAGTAATATTCATATTTATTGCAACTTAATACAGTGTTTGAACACAATTAAGCCATGTCATTTGTAATTCATACTCTCTCTCTTAAAAGTACCGCAAAGTGAGATTTGTGGTGGACAACACGGCGTTGGGGCGGGTTTTCTCCGGGACCTCCGGTTTCCCCCGCCATCTCATTCCACCGGTGCTCCATCTTCATCTCATGCATTATCAGTGTCACCGCCTGCGGTGCCGTATGTAGTAAAAGCGGGCGTTAAACACTACACATCTCTTAAAAGTAAACAATTAGAAATGTCGAAAAAATTGCCATTCATCTTCTCTCTCTTTCACACACAGACACACACACACACACACACACACACACACACTTACAAATCATAATTATTCATAATCATCGAAGTTGTCATCAAAATATTCATCTGTACTGTAATAGGTTCTGCTTAACAAGAATTTAGTCAGTTTAGATTTAAACTTAGGAGCTGACACAGTATTTTTTTAGGCTTTCCGGAAGCTTATTAAGTAGTTTTGGACCAAAGTATTGAGGCTTATGTTCAAAAATTTTTAGCCTGTGACCTTTAACTATATAGTTATTCTTTCCCCTTGTTTCATATGTGTGGACATCGGAATTTGTGGAGGTTATATTCCTGTTATGTACAAAAAGTATTGTTCGCAGAATAAATATGCAGGGAAGAGTAAGTATGTTTACTTTTTTTAAATACGTCCTGCACGAACTCGTACGTGTTATTTTTGCCAGGTATCTGATAGCTCTTTTCTGTAGGAGAAAAATTCTGTTAAAGTTTAATTTGGAAGTGTGTCCCCACAGCTTGATGCCATAAGAAATGTGTGAATATATTAATGCAAAATATACTATCTTACTAGTATCTACTGAGAGACAATTGGCTAAATATCACAACAACAAAATTCCTGAGCTTAATTTACTTTCTAGTTTTTCTATGTGATTGTTCCAAGCTAACTTGTCATCAAGGCTTAAACCTAAAATATTTACACATTTTACACACTGGACTAGACTATTGCCTATATTAAGCTGAGGTTCGAAAGGACGTCTCTTAAATCAAATAGAATTAATTCGCTTTTTTTGTGCCTTAGTACACAGCCTGATATTAAAATACTGTGCCACGATATTGGAGATCAAATTTGCATCGATTTCTAGATTTAGTAAGTTGCTGTTGCTGAAACCCAGTGTGGCATCGTCTGCATACAAACTTAAAGCTACATCACCATGTACCACAGTTTTTATGTCGTTGATATACAGAATAAACAATAAAGGTTCCAAAATAGACCCCTGGGCCACGCCAGACACTACCTCTACAGGTTTTGAGATAAAGTCACCTTGTTTACACTTCAGTTGTACATATTGTGTTCTGTTAGTCATGTAGGATTGTATCAGGCTATTACCTAGACCTCTGAGTCCAATACGTTCAAGTTTATTTAATAGAATTTTTGTATCGACACAATCGAAAGCTTTTGATAGATCTAATAAAACTAATAACTAAGGCTAGGAAGTTGTGGAAAAATCCTTTATTTCTCTATTGTCTGAAGATGAGGACGAATATAATATATAAAGGCCGGAGGTGTGTGCGTTTTTACATAGGTATACTGCACATGAACTGTACTGCTATCGCTCGCACATGTAAACAACTGCAGGTACTACATGACAAAGCGAAAAGGCGTATCGGGAAAAAATCGCAATACATAGATGTTTACCTCAGCTTATCGCACATACACAGCGACTCCAGTGTATGTACATTCTCTTCAGATACAACGTGCCATACATCGGCAAGCGCGAGAAATTATGTACAAAGTGATTGAATATTGTTACAAAGAGAAAGTTGGAATCAAAATCCCTTTGTGCATTCTCAGTAGATACTGCTGATCAACTGTCTGGCATTGTATCTATAACACTTTAACCCTGCAAGTACATTGAATCAAAGTCAGTAGAATTGTTGTTTCTCTTTTATTTCTAAGGCATGTTTTGTATTCCTATGTCGGGGGGGGGGGGGATGATTTAAACCAAACCTATGAATTTGACGTTGTTTTTATTTATATTTTTTCATTCAGATCCATCATTATTAAACTAACAAGACATTGTGTTTCATTATTTTTCATTATTAACTGCAGTAATAATAATAATAATAATAATAATAATAATAATAATAATAATAATAATAATAATAATAATAATAATAATAATAATAATAATAATAATAATAATAATAATAATAATAATAATAATAATAATAATAATAATAATAATAATAATAATAATAATAATAATAATAATAATAATAATAATAATAATAATAATAATAATAATAATAATAATAATAATAATAATAATAATAATAATAATAATAATAATAATAATAATAATAATAATAATAATAATAATAATAATAATAATAATAATAATAATAATAATAATAATAATAATAATAATAATAATAATAATAATAATAATAATAATAATAATAATAATAATAATAATAATAATAATAATAATAATAATAATAATAATAATAATAATAATAATAATAATAATAATAATAATAATAATAATAATAATAATAATAATAATAATAATAATAATAATAATAATAATAATAATAATAATATAATACTCATAATCTCCTATAGCTCAACATTGTGATGCATTTAAATCATGTATTTATATTACGTTTTTTTTGTTTTTTTTTTGTAATTTACGTCCTCCAACGTTAAGTCATATCGGACGGTGAATGGAATGAGTGAAATGATGCTCAAATGAGCCCGGGGTCCACAGAGCATAGAGTTTCGCGACATTCGTCTTTCAGGATAAGGGAAACGCCGAAAAAACCTTATCCAGGTAACTCACCCTGACCGAGATTTGTAAAATAATTGTTTTACCATATACTACCTATAATTACAGAAATTATGTAATACGAAAAGGTTTCCCCAAATGACGTAGGTTTCTTTTTTAACCAAAGGAGTAAAAGTATTGATAATTATTGGGAAAAGGAATAGATTACTGAAACAAGAAGTTAGAGCTGGATGATTTGTATACGATAATAGCGGCAATGACAGACATCTTTCAGTGACGTAACATCACTGATATATTTGACATTACGCCTTTGTCAGTTGAGTAAATCATCTTTTTTTAGAAATTATTCCGTACTACAGATTGATCACACTAGACAATTAGTTATATTACCGCGCGCTTGCTGTAGTTCCAATAGTCATTTAATAACAAAAGTGTAATAATTAATTTAGTTGGTTTTCTCTCTTTTCCTTAATGAAAATTGCGGAATGTTTACCCTCATTTTCAGTATTTGAAAAATATTACAATAAGTAATTACGTGGATACATATTTAATGCATTTATTATCATTAAGATTATTTTTTATTATTATACACCCGTGTTGTGTAAAATAATTGAAAGTTAAAAAACGAATACAAACAATACCTCAGTGAAAACCAGAAGCTAAATTGTTCCCATTGCCTGTACTGACACGCTGGTCTAACGTGTTTAATTCAGTAGTTTACACTGCCAGCTATTTTGATGCAATTGTCGATTTCTTTTCTAAAAAAAGAAAATCTTTCAGTTCCTGCGCAAAATTTGTTAAATGATCATCTTTGCTATGCCAAGTGCTGCAATATTGTAAAGGTACAGGCAACAATTTGTTTCTGAAAATTGCAGATTAATAACAGATCCGGTATTAGAATTTCAATCTAAACAAAGAACTGTGGCTCATCTTGTTTTATCCCGAATTAACTCGCTGAGAACCAAGAGAGTGGTCACTTTGGAAACAGACTAAGTGCACTTGTAGATCATATCATGGATCCCAGTGTTAGAGAAGCAGCAGAAGAGAATCTAAAAGTTTGCTGTCGTATGACTTTGTCTAAATTAAACTCCATTATGGCAAAAGAAACTGATCATGTAATGACCATAAAAGCTTTAGATTACACTGGGGAACAAAAGAAAATTATTTGTATATACCCGAAACAAAATAGGCAAATTCTTATGTAAACTGATCTGCTGACTCCAAAAATGCCCCTCAAAATGCTGTATCACGTAACGTTTTTTAGGTATTCATAATTTTTTATGAAAACTTACAGAAATGTGATGTGATAACTCATATTTGATTAATTGAAAATAATAGGTATTTTATTGCCAAATAATATTGAAAATAATAATAATTATTATTAATTATTATTAAAATAAATAAACACAAGATAATGATGAAAACCAATACCAGAATTATCTCAGAAGTGTTTCACTGCTGAGTTTTTTTGTATTGACTCTCCCGTTTGAGGAACCAACAATAGTCCCCGAACATGGCTGAATCCCAGCGATACCCTGGTAACGTCTTTCCATTTCAGAAATGTCCTGGTGAAAACGCTCACCTTGCTCATCACTTACAGCTCCTAGGTTTGTAGGGAAACTATCAAGCTGAGCGTGCAAAAAGTGGATTTTAAGTGACATACGGCAACCCATTTCTTTGTAGCTCCTTAATAGTTCTGAGACTAAAGTTTCATAATTTTCTTCTTTGTTATTGGCCAGGAAGCCTTCCACCACTGATTTAAATGATTTCCATGCTGCCAGTTCAACACGTTTAAGCTTTGATTAAAAAACACTGTCTTTAAGAAGTAGTCTTATTTGAGGACCGAGAAATATACCTTCCTTCAATTTAGATTCACTTATTTTGGGAAAGATACTTCTTAAATACTCAAATGCACTTCCACTTTTGTCCAAACCTTTAACAAAATTCTTCATTAACGCGAGCTTTATGTGAAGTGGGGGGAGAAGAACTTTGTTTGGGTCTACTGGAGGCACATACTTAACATTGCTTGCTCCAGGGGTATAGTGTTCCTTCCCCCCCCCCCCATTCTTTCACTATAAAATGCTTGTCAGTTGCCCTACTGTCCCATAAGCACAAAAAACAGCAATATTTTGTGAAACCTCCCTGCAGTCCCGTTAGCAATGCAACTACCTTGAGGGCACTACAAATTTCCCAGCCATGGTTTTGATAACTAAATAGCATCTAAAATGATGGACATGGAATCATATGTCTCCTTCATTCCTATGGCATGAAATAAAGGTATTGAAGGTAGTAAATTGCCATTATGAAGCAACACTGCCTTTAAGCTGTATTTAGAAGAGTCAATGGCTATTATTTTAAATTAAGTCAATGAGTTGGTATCATACCTCATTTCTGTTTTATATAAAAGAATAAGAATATCTCAAAAACGTTTCGTGATACAGCATTTTCAGAGGTATTTTTGGAATCAGCGAGTCATTTTGCATAAGAATTAGCCTATTTTGTTTCGGGTACAAAAAACGTGTTCCCTAGTGTTATTTGTTTGAACCTAAATCAAGTATACGTGATTTAAGTCATGTAATGGCAGCATTTAAACAACTAAATGCATTTAAAACCAGTGCTATTACTTGTGATTCTGATTTGCTTCTTTGTTACAAAGAGCTTTGTGACAATGTTGAACAGCAAAGCCTTGGTGGTAAAGATAACAGATTAGATGTAGTAACATCACTCTTGGCATTGAAGGCAAAATCTGATTCTTACAGCAATTTCTTTGAAAAGTCCCTTCATTGTCTTTGGTTGCCAAAGATGGTAGCATTTCTGCCTCACGTTCAAGAGGTCCCGAGTTCGAATCTCGGTAAGGGTGAGTTGCCTGGATAAGGTTTTTCCCGGGGGTTTCCCTTATCCTTCAAGATGAATCTCGGGTAACTGAGCTCCATGGACCCTGGACTCATCTGAGCATTATTTCACCCAATTCATTCACCGTCCGACATGACTTAACGTTGGAGGACGTAAATTAAAAAAAAAAAAAAAAAAAAAAAAAAAAAGTCAAACGCTGACAGTGAGAGATTTTTCTCTACATGTAACTTAGCTGTGACAGACAAAAGAACAAGTATGAAAAGCGAAAATATCACAACTTGTTGTATGCTGCATTTAGGCGATGTCTGATGTGTGATATTTGATTTTATTCATGTTACCTACTCTCTGCTGATTTTAAATAAAATATTTTAATTTGGAAAAAAGGTGTTTTAACAGTTGTGCTACTCTAGTTACCTGTTACTTTTCATTTCAGCCATGTCACTACTCATTAATTCTCCTCGAAAATTTGCGCGAAATTAATGAGAATTTTATATTGTCACCACAAACTCTTGCCTCTTCAAATAGGTAATGCAAAGAAACTGTAGTGTCAAAATCATCACATAACGCCGTTCTCTTAAGGGGAGATGTATGCAAATATTGAGGGTCTTACATAAATAGCCATAACATCCAAAGTTTTCAAGTTAGAGAAGTGAAACTTAGTATACTCATTTAAGATAATACAGTTAATATACACAATTTTTATCATAATTTTCCATTGTTTATAACTAATGCTACATATTTTTTCTATATGCAGAGATATTTACAAACTTAAGCCCATTTTTTTCAAAATTCACATATGCTATCTTTCTGAAATTTGGTATGTTATTTTAAAACGCATTAAAAATGAATTTGTTGGATTTAGATTTCTTATTGAAGCTGTATGGAATTTTAAAAAAATTGTTAATCATATGCATCCTTTAAAAATTAAAATAATTTCATATATTTTGTATCATCACATTCCATCTGGAGCTTAATCTTAAATTCTAGAACCAACAAAATGTTTATTGTGGCATAAGAAAGCTGTGTGCTAAATTACATCATTGTAGATGAAGTAGTTTGAGAGAAAAATGGGTTGAAGTTGTAAAAAATGCAAGTTATGGGGAAAGGCAATTAAACTTTTTAAACTCCTCTTCTGTCTTGCTTCTTTCTGCATTAATTTCATAGCTATTTCTGCACCAGCGATGCGAATGTTGTCAATAAATACTCTGCAAAATTGTTTCCATAAACAGACCAGGTTGATACCCTAACTGATGCATAACTTTCTTTCTGCTAACATTCCCATCATTAAACACTATTGCAGCATCAAATGTAGCAATTTTCACCACTATGGAAGACACAAATCATGTTTTGGGACACCTTTTCCATATCAGACTGTTGAGGCTTTCATTTGGGTTTTGTGTCTCTGCATACATTTTTTTAGCAAATCTGGGTGGGCTAAGAATTGGTAGGTGGGCATCATAGATTCCAAAACAGCGGATGGACGACTATGTGTTGCTACTATGCTACTATGCAACACTAGGGCATTTAATTTTTTAAAGGTACATACAGACCACGTACAGTCATAATATTTTGGTGTTTGATAGCTAACACTATATACTATTTTACAAAACAATAAAAAAAATTAGATTTTTTTAACATTTTCTCGTATGTCCCCCCTTAAATGATTCGACTACTGCAAGTCGTCTGTACCTATTCTATTCCCATTGTATCTACAAGAAAATGTGTAATAAACGTTTTTATGGATTACCATGAAGTGAGAGTGACTGGAGAAGGGCATGTGACTATAGTGGTGGAGAAAGTGGCGTGATTGTTATTATAGGGAGGTGGTGAACTAAACAACAGACCTTATTGTGCCACCTGCACGAAAGGTCAAAGACGCCGCGATGAAGGTCTTTAACAGGCCTTTGTGAAGTAATTGATTATGGGCGTGGGTGCGGCAAGGAGGTTACCACCACCCGCGAATCGTCCCCGTTGAGCATCCGGATGGAAACGAACCGGAAGACCGCAAGTTCTATAATGTGGTGTAATATAAACTTGCTTGATGCACTAACTTTATACACCTCAGCCTCTGGTAACTAGAACTCGGAGTAACACAAGTTCCTGTCGACCACTATATTGAAGCAGGGCACCACTGTTTTGTTGTCCAAAGTGGAGTGAGGGGCAAGACGTAGTAGGAATGTGCATTGAAGAATACTAAGGTCCCTCCGGGCTTAAAGTGCTGCGGTTTGTGTCACTCCGGCGGTAAACACATGTTGACGTTTCCTTCTGTCAGCTGTTTACAGCTGACTCGTAACTTTCATTGCAGCAGTGTAGGGTTAGAAAAGCAATGAGCTCATGTTTACTAAATTAACTAATTAAAGAAACTGCTGTGATAAAGCAAAGTTAAGCAATATAATCATGTGCGTAAACACTTACTATTATTCGTTTCAAATGGGATGATGTTTGTCCTTGAGCGTTACTAGATGAGCAACCAATCGGAGTCCTGCGGTGTTGTCGTATTGCATTCCCCCTAAGTGATGTGTGACGAGCGGCAAACTAATCAATCTCTAATGCAAGGGGCGTCCAGAAAGTAAGTTCTGTTTCAGTTTATCTCCGCTGTAGCGCTGCGATCGCAGTTCCACACATGCGCGGTAGACGCTCTGTATCAAGGAGAAGAAACGTGCGCCATTGTGAGATCGCTGTGAGCCACGTACGCTTTGTCGTGCTTGATTACAATGTCGGTGTTGATTGAAAATCCCGCCGCTTGTGAAATCAGATCTGTGATTCGTTTTCTGAAAGTGGAAAAGGAAAGTGAAACCAATTGAAATTTATCGGCAAATTTGCGATGTCAAAAGGTGTTGTGTTTCTTCACGACAACGCACGTCCACACACTGCAAATGCGACGAAAGACATCCTACAGGGATTTGGCTGGGACGTGTTTGACCATCCCCCGTACAGCCGTGAATTCGCTCCTAGCGACTTACATATGTTTTTGCATCTCAGATCTTTCCTTGGCGGCCAACACTTCAACAATGACGAAGAGCTGAAAGAAAATGTTTCCAACTGGTTGAAGACACAGGCGGCAAACTTTTAGGAAGAAGGTATACAGAAACTTGTGCCTCGCTATGGCAAATGCCTGTAAAATTTCGGCAGTTGTGTGGAAAAGTAGTTTAGGAGTTGTAGAATTTTGTGCAATAAATAATTTTTCTGTATCTGTACACAATTTAATTTTATTACCAAACAGAACTTACTTTCTGGACGTACCTTGTATATACTATCCGCCCTAAGACAAAAACTCAGATTTTTCCAAAACTGACCCATGTGGAAGGAGAGAGTGATATATCTAACACAACCAAAAAAAATCTTTTGAGCTCAAATAGTTTTCCTAATACAAATAAATAAGTCACTACTACAATATAACAATGCATAGCGACGTAAGCGTTGAAATGTGTATCATTATTGGTTGGCATGTATGCGTAAACGTATATTTGAAATTAATCAAAACTCAAACGTAAACATTTGACATGACGTGGTAAAAGAATTACTTTGAATAAGCCAAGGTGTTTGTTAAATTCGAGCGAGAACAAACAATACACTTCCCGCACGCTTGTTTAACAGTACTCGGCAGTTCCGCCATGATTCACAACTGGATGCGCCTCTCTGCTTCAATATGCGCGCCCAGCATGATTTACTTTAATTACAAACTAACTTAACCATCTGTTAGTATATGTTTTTATAGTTGAAATATGCTTAGTACGTACTTCTCCGCTTTAGCAAAACGAACTCAGGTGCCACACCTCTGTAGCAGTACTGTTTCAAGGGACTATTTACACGGTGGAGGCATTATGGAAATTGTGAAGAATTCACGCTACGATTAACGGTCACGTGGTTTTGTTTACATCTACTATACTCTCCCACTGCAAGCAGTTATAAGTACTTTTAAGTAAAGTAGGACCCTCCAGCTCATATTCTAGACCTATACTCCTCCACAGGAGAGAAAGTCTCCGAGGGGCGTGACGCACGGGGTGACCGAAGGTCCCCACACCCTCCCTGGACAGGTTTATGACGCCCCATGTCAGTACAGTTACAGACCATTCATAAACATTCTGACGGCTTCTACTTTTGTGAATGAACCTTCTCGGCTTTAATGTACAGGGTGAACAGGGCGCATGTTTTTTTAACGGTCTGCTCCTTATATAGCAAGCGTTCTCTGCCACGCACATTCGCTGTCCTTGTCCCACAGCACATTCCTTACAGGGATTTTCTTTGCGTTGCTGTACTATACCAAGTGTCGTGAATTTTATTTAGATTTATGTCGAACTTGTGTTTTGGCGGATATTCCTCCACTTAAAGTGAACAATCCAGAGTTCAAAGCCTTTCTCGTGAAGTACACGAGCTTTGATGCTCCAGATGAATCTACTTTAAGGAAACACTACCTTCCAAAATGCCACCAACAAACATTACGAAAAATCAGAGCTATGTGCAGAAATGAGAAAAGATGGGCGTGTATTGATGAAACTCAAGACTCAACAGGAAGAAACGTGGGAAATGTAGTGGTTAAAAATAATGACAGTTCCTAATCGTGCGTTTTTACTTCTTCAATGAAAGTATGCATCTATTAATGCCAAATGTCTTAAGTACGATAGTTAGCTGACCAACGTAGCACCTTTGGTGAAGAAAGCACCAGAAGCACTTAGGGTGAGCTATCCCAAAATGATACCCGGGACTTGCGTTGTGGTGTGTCAAACTGCTCGGTTGCTGTATCCCAATATGGGCAAATTGGTATCCACTGGAAAGGTGTTCGTTAAACCCTTAAGAGACTTGATTACTTTAGAAACAAACACTCCAATGTTCCATTACCACCAACACCAATTGTTACATAGCTTTCAGCTACGTACGAGGGTGGTCTGAAAAGTTTTCGACCTCAACATGAAGATGGCAGCACTCGTTAATAAAAGCTAGTAAATTTCGCTGTTCATCTGTTGACAGTTACTCACCAAAGTTTCAGCCATTTTAGACGCTCAGTTGTTATGTAATAGTCGTTTGAGTGAGTTGATGTGAGTGTTTTTATGAAAATGGACAAAATCGAGTATCGAGCTGTCATTAAATATTTGATTTTGAAAGGCAATACGCCTACGCAAACCAAAGATGAGTTGGATTCTGTGTATGGCGACTCTGCACCATCATTTGCCACAGTAAAATTTTGGGCAGCTGAATTTAAACGTGGCCGTAAGAGCTTGGGAGGCGATGAACGTTCGGGACGTCCAAAAACTGCAACTACCGACGAAATCGTCGCCAAAGTTCACCAAGTGGTGCTAGACGATCGCCGAATTAAAGTGACAGAGATAGCAGAGGCTATGAAAATGTCAAAAGAACGTGTTTGTCACTTATTTAATCAACATTTAGACATGAAAAAGCTGTCCGCGCGTTGGGTGCCGCGTTTGCTCACGTTACACCAAAAACGTGTTCTAATGAACATTTCCAGCGCTCTTTTGGAGCAGGTTAGGTGCAATAAATCCGAATTTTGGCGCCGATTAACTACTGTAGATGAAACTTGGATACACCATTATACGCCCGAAACAAAAATACAGTTCAAACACTGGAGTGCAAAGCGGAAACCGGCTCCAAAAAAGCAAAAACTGTTTTCTTTCGGCTGGGAAAGTGATGGCGACTGCTGTTTTGGGATAGTCATGGATTTATTTTAATCGATTATCTTCAAAAAGGAAAAACCTTTACAGGAGCATACTACGCATCATTATTTGACAAGCTGAAGGCAGAACTTGCGGAAAAACGGCCACATTTTTAGAAAAAGAACATCCTGTTTCATCAAGACAACGCACCGTCTCACACCTCAGCGGCTGCAATGGCGACCATCCGCCTTACTCACCAGATCTAGCCCCCAGCGACTTCTTTTCGTTCCCTCATCTGAAAATTGCACTCGGAGGTCAGAGATTTTCGTCAAATGAAAAGGCAATCACCTTCGTGAACAATTATTTAGCAGAGAAAAACGCCGAGTACTATTTGGACGGGTTACAGAGATGGGAGCATCGCTGGGAGAAGTGTGTAGAGTGACAAGAAGACTACGTTGAAAAATAATAAAAATAAAAAATAAAAAAGGATAAATAAAATATCTGAAAAAATGTCTTGTATCTTTATTAGGTGGAAAACGTTTCAGACCACCTATGTATTATGCGGAATACTTTGAAAGCTTTAAATCGGTTGGAGATGAACTGGACAAAGATGCTGCTTCATTATAGAAATTGTTCAAGCTCGGCTATGTAACAGTTATTTAAGGAATGACGTGGCTTATATTGCTGCTAAATTGTTTCTTGTGCGACTCCATTAAAAAAGAATTGAAGCAACAGCTAATCCCGTGATAGATAGTGTTAAGTTAAAGAAATCGTTAATGTAGACATGAAAATTTATTCACTCGAAGGCTTAAAATTCAAACTTTAACAAGCAAATTCAAATCAGTGTTTGTAAAAATACAGAGTTTCAAATTATGAGACAAGATGCCCAAGATTTAGAAGGCTACTAAGTAGACATTGATATTGTAAGTACTAGTGGCGTACCTCTAATGCAATATGCAAGAGTGGCATGTGACGTAGAACGGTCATTCTCCCAGACAGTGCTACGTGACAATTTAGAGAAGGCGTGTGTTGTGCATAATAGCTCCAAACAATTTCCAACAATTCACATGTGATATCAATAACACCGTTATGCGTGATTCTGAGGTTTCCTCCAAAATAGGTCTAGTTTACTAAATTTGATGAGCTGATTCCAAAACTGTTATCAGTTTTTTTTTCTGCCACGTACCATTTTTGCACAATTAGTAGTTATACCTAAAATGTTTGAATGTAGTTCTGTGCATAAATATATTGTACGAAACTGAAAAGAAACCAGTAAACGAAGAAATAATACTGATTTGATTGTTGAAATTAAAATGCTAACAATGTAACAGTGGAACAGACAACAATGCATGCCTTATTTTAAGACCAATACCTGCAGTTAGCTCCGTCTATAACTGCGGAGGATCTGTTTTTGTGATAGGCAGTTGTATGTCATACATATTTTGAGAATGTGAAGCAATATGTCTTCCAGAAAGTGTAAAAATAACCCTGATATATTTTGCCATATCTGTGGCAGTTTTGTTGTTCAAGCACTGGACAAGAAAAAATATGAAGCAGAGAGACAGTCTCGTGGCAGGAATGAAAAAGTAATTCACGAGTGTCTTGTGGACCCCAAAAATATGCTTTTACCACATAAAATTAGGCTTAATGAAGCAATATATGAAGGCTTTGAATAAGGATGACAACTGCTACAAATATATCTGAAAGAACTTCCCTGGAATATCTGATGCTAAAATTAAAGAGGGAGTATTTGTTGCTCCACAAATTAGGAAGTTGATTTCTGATACCTTATATGAAGAAACAATGACAGATACTGAAAAACAGACATGGATTGGTTTTAAGTGTCATCAAAAACTTTCTGGCAAATTACAGGAATCCAAATTATAAAAATATTGTAGAAAATGAGCCTGATGAGAACTTTCGAAAGCTGGGCTGCAATATGAGTGTGAAAGTACATTTCCTGCACTCTTATTTGAACTTTTTTCGAGAAAATCTCAGCTGTGTCAGTGAAGAACAGGATAAAGATTTCACCAGGACATAAAGGAAATGGAAAGAAGCTACCAGGGAAAGTGTTATGTTCACAGTTATGAATTTATTAACTTATACTTAATAATATAACATAAACTCGATAGAGACTAGTATAAAAATGCATATTTTACTATTTCCGATAATGTCAAAAAATGGTGTGTGATGCAGAAAAACTTAAGTTCATATTCTGATTCAGCAAACTCAAATTAGGGATAATGGCATATTAAAAGGAAAAAAAAAAAAAAGCCAAAGAAAAAGTTAAATTGTGCATACCACTGTAACCCATCACTGGTTACTGATCAAAACAGTTCTTCTTTACTATATACTAGTTCTTCTGTTTTGTAATAGGAAAGAACATGTTTTTGCGGATCAGTAAATATTTTAAAATTTTTAAAAAATATATTCCTGATCCTCAATGCATAAAAAATAAATGAATGTAACTCTTTTAGCACCTAAAACTCAGTACCCCAATTGTTAAAAACTGCTACTCCAAAGTAGAAGCTTCTTCAAATGCACAAGAAAAAATATGTATTTATTAGAAATACGGTCCGGAAAGTTTATTTAAATGTTAGCTGAGAACAATTGCTTCATTTAAAGGAAATTAATTATTCTTTCACACTAGCCGTGTTCAGGGCAAGGATTGGAATGTTAGAGTTATACTGAAAAACTCATTGCCGTAGCCGAGATTTGAACTACGCATCTCCGTCCGGCTGCTCCAGCACTAAATCATATCGGACGATGAATGACATGATGTTCAAATGAGTACAGGGTACATTGAGTTTAGAGTTACCAAACATTCATCTTTCAAGATAAGGGAAAACCTCCAACGTTAAATCATATCTGACCATGAATGAAATTATGTTCAAATGAGTACAGGGTACATAGAGTTTAGAGTTACCAAACATTCATCTTTCAGGATAAGCGAAAACTTCCAACGTTAAATCATATCTGACCATGAATGAAATTATGTTCAAATGAGTACAGGGTACATTGAGTTTAGAGTTACCAAACATTCATCTTTCAAGATAAGGGAAAACCTCCAACGTTAAATCATATCTGACCATGAATGAAATGATGTTCAAATGAGTACAGGGTACATAGAGTTTAGAGTTACCAAACATTCATCTTTCAGGATAAGGAAAAACCTCCAACGTTAAGTCATATCGGACGATGAATGAAATTATGTTCAAATGAGTACAGGGTCCATAGAGCTTAGAGTTACCAGACATTCATCTTTAAGGATAAGGGAAAACCTCCACGTTAAGTAATATCGGACGATGAATGAAATGATGCTCAAGTGAGTAGAGGGTCCATAGAGCTTAGAGTTACCAGACATTCATCTTTCAGGATAAGGGAAAACCTCCAACGTTAAGTCATATCGGACGATGAATGAAATTGTGTTCAAATGAATGCAGGGTCCATTGAGCTTAGAGTTACTCGACATTCACCTTTTAGAAAATGGAAGCCCTTGAAAAATGGTTAACATAACTCTCTAATAATGACAAGCGTATATTGCTTAAATGTCAACAAAAGGTGCAATAAAATATTTTTTGTAAATAACTGTGTGGATTACCAAGAAGAAGAAGTAGAATTTTTTTTGTTAAGGGGGGGGGGGTGTAAGAGAAATTTGTAGACTAGAAATGAGGTAAGCTGTCGCTAAGTTTATTGCCGTTCTGTTGCCGTTCTGTCCAGTCAGCTTTAATCCGTTGGCATGCGTGCCTAAACTCAATGGTGTCACCGTCATGTTTATTCTTAGAGAGAATTGTTGAACTTTTGAGAGTGATTGTTCTTACTGTAATTACTTTGTAATGTCAATTCTGTATTATAACAACTTGAGTGGTTTATTGAAAGCAGGTAAAGCGTAATAAACCGTGGAATCATATCGTTCTGTTGCTGTTCTGTCCAGTCAGCTTTAATCCGTTCGCATGCGCACCTAACCTCAATGGTGTCACCCTTATACAATACAATACAATACAATACAATGTTTATTAGCCACAGGAATTCATACAGAATTATAGGCATTGTCAATATGGTTACAGTATTTAACAACATTTACAGTTCATCAATGAGGTATTTACAATCTTAAGTTTCAAATAATTTACACAACTACACTTAATTTTAATGCTTTGGCCGGCTAAAATTCTTCATTGGTGAGTCTTCCAATCTCGGACACTTGAAACAAGAATAGAAATAGAATACATTAGTATAATTATGCACAACAAACTGATTAATTTATGCTTTACCTGATTTGTATTCTAGGTATTCATTTACTGAGTAAAACTGATTTTTTTTAAAGAAATTGTGAAGCTCTGTCTTAAACTTTTTTATAGAGGTTATGTTTTTTAATTGATTTGGCAAGTGGCTGTATAGCTTTAAACCCATGTATCTGGCGGAAGTCTCAAATAGTTTTGTTTTATGAATATAGGTGTGTAATTTGTTTTTATTACGTGTGTTATGGGTGTGTATTTTAGCATTTGTGACATAGTTCGCAGTATTAGTCTTCATGTAGATCAGTAACTGTTTCATATATAAACTTGGTAGGGTCAAGATATTCAAATCTCTGAAGTGATTTCTGCAGCTTTCCATTTTTGAAATACCAATCATAATTCGTAATGCTTTCTTTTGTAGCTTAAATATCAACTTACTATTTGTAGTATTCCCCCACAATGGTAGTCCATATGATATTAGTGAATGAAAGTAAGCAAAGTAACAGGTTCTGAGTGTAGTAAATTCTACTCGAGGCTTCAGCTGATGTAAAACAAAACAAACACGGCTCAGCTTCTCTGCTAACTTTTCTATATGTTTGTCCCAACTTAAATTTTTGTCTACCCATAGTCCTAAGAATTTAGTTTGCTGTTCAAAATGTATCAATCTGGAGCCAATTCTGATGCAAGGGTTTTCCATTTTCCTACAAGCCTTATGCTGAAAATTTAGTGCTATTGTTTTTCCTTCATTTACAAGCAACTTATTGACTTTAAACCAATTTAAAAATTTAATGTTTAATGTTTATTCTTAGTGAGAATTGTTGAACTTTTGAGAGTGATTGTTCTTACTGTAATTACTTTGTAATGTAAATTCTGTATTATAATAACTGGAGTGGTTTATTGAACGCAGGTAAAGCGTAATAAACCGTGGAATCATATCGTTCTGTTGCTGTTCTGTCCAGTCAGCTTTAATCCGTTGGCATGCGCACCTAACCTCAATGGTGTCACCGTCATGTTTATTCTTAGTGAGAATTGTTGAACTTTTGAGAGTCAGTGGTCTTACTGTAATTACTTTGTAATGTCAATTCTGTATTATAACAACTGGAGTGGTTTATTGAAAGCAGGTAAAGCGTAATAAACCGCGGAATCATATTCTGGAAGAACATGGGGAGTAAAAAAACCCATCAGCGAGTGCTATTCATTCCCGCCATATTCGTTTTTGACATTTATGTATCTTCTTCTTACAGTGGACATAGTAGTAATCTGGAGACATCTTATGTACATACATAAACGGAAAATAGTTTTCCAAATAAGTGAGTATTCTTTATTAGCAATGCTCTGTGGCAAAGCTAATCTGATTTGGGTTTTGCTAAATCTATAGGATTTGAGGTAACGGTGCTCTGGAAATTTAGAAAATGGCAAATGCACCGTGCAGGCCTGATTTTGGAGATGATCTCCCCGCCAGTTACAAAGAAGAAATAGCGACTACTGCTGAGCAAACAGTTTTTCACGTTTTCCCTCCTAAAATAATTGAGATGCGAGAACTTATTCAGGACTTCAAAACTAGCGGTTTAAGAGCTTATATAGAAAGTATTGAAAATGATGATGACGACGAGGGCGGAAGTAATGATGAACTTATTCGTTCCACCGAAGCGTTGAGTGGACTGAGCGTGCCCACGAAGCAATATATATTACAACAGATCAAAGTCATAGATTTATTAAAGGTATGGATGTCCTTTGTAATCCAGGATAATGCAGGTAACGATGTGGAAGTGCAAAAATTTATCAGAGCAAAAATGACGGAGTTTGAAACCGAAGCCTCGACACATTTGAGTTGCATTAGTGAATATGTGTTTGAAAGAGAAAAGCTAGTAGAGATAATGTTCAAGCATCAAGAAAACGATGACTTCCGCAAAGCAATAGAGCAGATGGACGGTCTGCATTATGTTGATCTGCTGATGAGACTGTCGCAAGTGACAAATCGTTACTGCAACTTATATGACATGGTGATAAATAACTGGGACACCCTGAGAAGGCCACAAAACCCTGATGAGAATTTATAGACAATTTATGTAACAGGACACTTTAGACATGTATTAAGTGTTAAATTCATAGTGAGCTAAGTAATATAACAAAGTATTAAATTTAATCCATTCCTGTAATTTTTTTTTTGTCTTCGTTGCTAAACTGTTTTTTGAAGTATATTTTAACTGGATATTTTGAACTTTACAAGATACGACGTGGGAATGTTGATGCCAATAATGTAACCATTTAATTCACAGTTATAAAATGCCATTGAAGTAATCATTAATAACAACAACCTGATGACAACACATATTGAAGTGATGAACATAATGTCTGATACACAGGTATGTATCCATATACTAAAGCCGACAGAAGTGTTCGAATAATGTAACTTGTAACATTGCACATACTATAAATACTGTAATATTTGATTGATAGAGTCGACATGAAAAATTCAATGCCATGGCTGGGATTTGAACCATGGAACTACTGGTTTCCATCCAGTCGCTAGTAGATCCATGATTCAAATCCCGGCCGTGGCATTGAATTTTTCATGTCAACTCTATCAATCCAGTACCTTAGCCTATATACGGCTAGTGTGAAGAAATGATTAATTTCTATCAATTAACTTAAACTGTAATATTTATTTGGCAGTGTTGAATTGTTAAACATGTAAACATTAACCTTTTGTGTCTTGGAAACAATATTTAAAATATCACTTTGCATGTATTTATTACACAATCTGTACTGTATTTATTCTATTGTTCCTCTTATTGGAGGACATAAGTATTCGAACGTACCCAATGGAACAAAGAGAAAGGTGGTTGGACATACCCTACACGCCCCTACCACATAGCAGTTGTGTTTATGCTACGCCTCGAGACAGTGTGCTCAAAGTTATTCAGCCAATTGTGAACTCACAGGTAATATGGGACGTAAAGGTAAGGAGACAAAGGTGGCAGAGAGGAATATCATGATAAATATGTACAAACAAAACAAATCTATGGAAATTAATTATTCTTTCACACTGGCCGTGTGTAGGCTAAATTGTGAAACGTTGAGTCAGACTGAAAAATTCAATGCCATAGCCGGGATCCATGGTTCAAATCCCGGCTATGGCATTGAATTTTTCAGTCTGACTCAACGTTTCCAAAACAAATCTAATTAATATAATTTTGATTCGAACTAATACTCAATGCTCCCCTTATTGCTAGTGTTTACCTAGAACGCATTTCGTCAGGATCTTCCTAACATCATCAGCTGTTGTCGACTAATAGACATTGGTTTGGTGAACTCATTGGAGGCAATAGGTGCATCTTTGTCAGTATCTTGATGAACCTGAAGTTTGGGTTTTCTTCAAAGCTAGTGTCGAAATTACAATTTTCTTTCATATTTCTTTATGAAGATTTTTTCCCACATGGTTAATGCAGCCGGACCTTGGACACTTTTTAATAAGTGGATTTCTCATTCTATATCATGATTCTCCTTCCAAAAATGGTACGCTACCACCATTTTTTATCTATTTCTTTGCTCCTGATGTTCCTAAAATGCTCTTTAAGCCTAATGTTGAAGTTCCTTTTAGTTTCTCCAATGTAAAAGTTGTCACAGCCATTGCAGTTTATCCGGTACACACCTGATTTTTTGACTGTGGATATCTCTTTTGTATTATGTGATTTCAAAAGGTATTGTACACTAAATTTGTTCTGTGGGACCAAAGTAATATTGTGCTCTTTGAAGACTTTTTGGAAAAGGTGTGTAGCTCTGGGATGATATGTAAATTTTCTGTAGGAAATTTCATTGCTAATTGGGTGAAGAGTAGTTATTTGTTTGCATCTTTCTTGTCTTTTGAATTTGTCAATTTTCTTTTTGACCAATTCAGCACGGAATCCATTGTATTCTGCAATGTGAATGATATTATTGTACTCTTTGATATATTCCATCTTGTTTAAAGGTACATTAACCAGCCTGTAAGTTAAACTGTTGATAACAGCATGCTTGTGTTGTCATGGGTTATATCCATCTGATTTTATGAAATTTTCTGTGTGTGTTTCCTTCCTATGTATGCCAAATTCAAGTTTTGTATGTTTTTTGGTAAATTTCAAATCTAAGAAAGGGAAACTTACCAGAAAACATACAAAACTTGAATTTGGCATTCATAGGAAGGAAACAAACACAGAAAATTTCATAAAATCAGATGGATATAACCCATGACAACACAAGCATGCTGTTATCAACAGTTTAACTTTCAGGCTGGTTAATGTACCTTTAAACAAGATAGAATATATAAAAGAGTACAATAATATCATTCACATTGCAGAATACAATGGATTCAGTGCTGAATTGGTCAAAAAGAAAATTGACAAATTTGAAAGACAACAAAGATGCAAACAAGTAACTTCTCGTTCCACAATCAGTGAAACTTCATTCAGAAAATTTACATATCATCCCAGAGCTACACACCTTTTCCAAAAAGTCTTCAAAGAGCACAACATTACTTTGGTCCCACAGAACAAATTTAGTGTACAACACCTTTTGAAATCACATAATACAAAGGAGATACCCACAGACAAAAAATCAGGTGTGTACCAGATAAACTGCAATAGCTGTGACAACTTTTACATTGAAAAAACTAAAAGGAACTTGAACACTAGGCTTAAAGAGCATTTTAGGAACATCAGGAACAAAGAAATAGATATGGCGGCGGTAGCGTACCATTTTTGGAAGGAGAATCATGATATAGAAAGAGAAATCCACATATTAAAAAGTGTGCAAGGTCCAGCTACATTAACCACTTGGGAAAAAATCTTCATAAAGAAATATGAAAGAAAATTGTTTAATTTCGACACTATCTTTGAAGTAAACCCAAACTTCAAGTTTCTCAAGATACAGATAGAGACGCACCTATCACCTCCAATGGGTTCACCAAACAAGTATCCATTAGTCAACAACAGCTGATGATGTTAGGAAGATCCTGACGAAACGCATTCTAGGTAAACACTAATAAGGGGAGCATTGAGTATTAGTTCGACTCAAAATTATATTAATACTGTAATATTTATTTGGCAGTGTTGAATTGTTAAACATGTAAACATTAACCTTTTGTGCCTCAGAAACAATATTTAAAATATCACTTTGCATGTATTTATTACACAATCTGTACGGTATTTATTCTATTGTCCCTCTTATTGGAGGACATAAGTATTTAAATGCACCCAATCGAATAAAGAGAAAGGTGGTTGGACGTACCCTACACGCTCCTACCACATAGCAGTTGTGTTTATGATATGCCTCGAGACAGTGTGCTCAAAGTTATTCAGCCGATTGTGAACTCACAGGTAATATGGGATGTAAAGGTAAGGAGACAACGGTGGCACAGAGGAATATAATGATAAATGTGTATAAAGAAAACAAATTTCTCTCTTAAGTTGCCAAAACCATTAACAGAAGCAAAACTACAGTGTTCTGCATAATTCAACGCTTTACACAGACAAATACTATTGTAAATAAACGTAGAAATGGAGCTCGTTCTAAACTCACCACCAGAGACAGGAGGCAAATAATAAAAATGGTGAAGCAGAATCTGCAAGTCACTGCATCTGAGATTAGAGGATGGCTTGAGCAATATTCTGGCACTGTGGTTCACACCAGAACGGTTGAATGGGTTTTAAATGGTGCTGGGTACAATGCCCGTGTTCCTAGGAAGAAACCATATGTATAAAGACTAAAACTGAGTCATACCTTTTAAAACTTGTAACTTCACTCGCGTCCTTTTAAAAAATCAGGAACATTTTCGAAACTGTTGCGGTTTCATCATCAGCTGATTAGCAACTCATCACAGTTGGTTGTTGTCTGGATCTCTTGTAATTGGCTCGCTCTCTTGGAAGATTCTTTACATAAGTTCAGTAGACCACTCACTGATGGCACATCAAAATTTAGAATATGTAGAATGTTTTTAATAATAAAGATTTATTCCCATGTTGTAAGTTCAAGTTTTGTTGACAATGGTTTTAGTAGTTTGATCTCCTCTCCGATGTGGTGGTTATCATTCCAGAAATGAAAAGCAACTGCCGATTTTTCTGTTTGTTTATATTTTAAAAGAAATTAAAACAGATCACTAATCTTCAAAACATAAATAAAAACTGGAAATACAAAAAATTCACTTGCCACCCTTGGGCATTTCCGAAGTTTGAACGAATATTTAAAGATTATGGTATCAAACTAGCACCACAAAACAGATTCTCACTCATGAAATTAAATAATCCCTTAAAAAACACGAACAAAAATCAGGCATATATAGGATAGATTGTGAAGACTGTGATAAATTTTATATTGGTTTGACAAAGAGAAATTTAAAAACTAGATTGACAGAACACCGTAGGAACATAAAATATAAACAAACAGAAAAATCGGCTGTTGCTCTTCATTTCTGGAATAATAACCACCACATCAGAGAGGAGATCAAACTACTAAAACCATTGTCAACAAAACTTGAACTTACAACATGGGAAAAATTTTTTATTATTAAAAACATTCCACATATTCTAAATTTTGATGTGCCATCAGTGAGTGGTCTACTGAACTCGTAAAGAATCTTCCAAGAGAGGGAGCCAATTACAAGAGATCCAGACAACAACCGACTGCGATGAGTTGCTAATCAGCTGATGATGAAACTGCAACAGTTTCGAAAACGTTCCTGAGTTTGTAAATGGACGTGAGCGAAGTTACAAGTTTTAAAAGATATGACTCAATTTTAGTCTTTATACATGAAATTAGCTTCACTGTTAACAATGCTTTTATTTATAACTATTCAAATTAAGAAACCATTTGTTAATAAGGTGAATAAGAAAAAGCATATAGAATTTGCTGAACAGTATATGGTGAAACCAACAGAATTCTGGGATAAGGTTCTCTGGTTGGACGAGAGCAAATTCTGCTTATACAAGAGTGATGGACGTCTTAAAGTGTGGAGACTGTCAAATACAGAATGGGAACCTAAGAACATGGTAGCTACAGTGAAACATGATGGCAGCAGTGTGATGGTATGGGGCTGCATAGCTTCATCTGGCTTTGGAGAACTGGTGTTCATAGACGGGATCATGGACAAATTTAAATACAAGAGGATTCTTGAAAACAGTCTTAAAAAGAGTGCAGAGAAGCTGAGATTAGGGCATGATTATTACTTCCAGCAGGACAATGATCCGTAGTATACTGCTGAAATTGTAAGGCTTTGGATCGTGTACAACACTCCTCACACTCTAATGACACCGCCCCAATCTCCAGATTTAAATCCTATACAGAACATCTGGAAGGAACACGAGGAGCGTGTGAGGAAGCATCACAACAGAAGCAAGGACCAAGTGAAAGAACTTCTTCAGCGTGGAGAAATATGGACTCTGCAGTTACTAAACAACACATACAGAGAGTGCTCAAACGATTATCAGCAGTAACAGGGGATGATAACTAAATACTAGCTGTTCTCTGTTCGAATACTTATGTCCAGATGTAAAGTAACCGTTATGTTTCTCCTTGTAGTGCAAATTAGTTTCTGTTGCTATTTATAAGTTTATATGTTTAAATGGAAGACTCAAGTTTATTTTGTACGAGTTGTATTTACGTATGCTTACTCTGCGTAGCTTCAAAATAATATAAGTAATAAATATGTTCACATTCGAATACTTAGGTTGGCCTCTGTATTTCAAGAAAATGTTGGGTGGACTGCTATACTTTCTCTAAGTACAAATTACTGGGTTTATAAATTAGAGATATGGGTACCCTTTAGATGTTGTTTGATGTCTTCTGTATGTATAACAGAAGGAGACTTTCTGGAGAATATTTATCATTAAAATATTATTTATTATTTTGAAGGAAGATTGTGCACAGTAGGCATGAAAATAATACTAAGTAGAAAGCATCATATATATCTCATGAGTTTTTTAAGTTATTTCAAATTAAATCCGTATTATGAAATGAAAACCCTTAAATTTATAATGGGTTGGCTCAGAAGCCTGGTGTGTTTCTTTCCCTTTTTGGCTCTTCTTTCTAATATGCGAGGCAGCAATTTTTTTCTAAGTCCTTCACACTTTCTGATGTTTTTATACACAACCATGATTTTTAATATAATTTCTTTACTTTTTAGTGCAATTTCGTGCTGGAGGGTATTCTTTTAATGTTATTAATTGTTTGTTTATTTCCATACAGCGTATGTAGCCATATTGAAGAACTCAGTGCAGCCAAACCATCCTTGTTTCTCCACTGAATGCAATGCTGCCAACAGTTTTACTTATCCCTAAATTACACTCTCTAGCAAACTAACACAAAGCAGTATCTAAATAAATTTAACATTGGTGTTAGCGCTGTGACAATTGTTACGTTACATTTTTTAACATCGATTTTAACATCTGTTGGTAAAATAGTGCACAATTCGCGGCAGTAGCCGAACCAGTCCACGAGCTACTACATTTTACTGATTTGTTGAGCCATTTTCCGATTTTCAACAATGTACTGAACGAATTGTAAATATTTGAAGAATGCACAGAACAAATAGCCTTCACTTGTAACAGTACAATAGGCACTTTGGCTGGACAGTAAGCCTACTTTTGTAAAGCAATAAAACCTGAAAGGAAACATGTTCAGTATTTTCCAAAACTGATCTGCGCTAATCGCATCCACATGTCCTTTTGCACCGGTGTAGGACAGATGTCTGAGACATTTTTGCAGAGGTTGGCTACAAGCGTTACATATCTTTCTCATGTTGGCTGCAACACGAGAACTGCAGGTTGTCTGCTTGCGCATGCATATATGTTCACCGTTGGACTTAGAAAATATTCTTGCATCACACAAAAGAAAGTTTCTCCCTTTTTTTTTAAGTGAAAGTATTGGGTGCAAATAAAATGTTTAATAATGCATTTATATTCTTCAGTAGAGAATGACAGGTGTGTAATGTACAAAATAATTTGATTTTTGTGTGGCTATATGCGTTTCTTGCTTTCAGGTCAATAAAATGGAGTTTCTAATCAACGACAAAGCATTTTTGACACCTAATTCAGGTGGACACATGTAGCTGGAGGCATGAGCATAGCACATGCCTATTTGGACAAAAATGAAAACAGTTGTAAATTGATGTGTATCCTTGAGATATTACACATGTTTCCATTGTGTATGTTTGCAGGTTTATGCAGGCCAAACCAGGAGGAAGAAGAATATGGAGAGGAGTATCCAAATGATGATGATGGCAACTATGATGACGATGAAAAGGATGATGGAAGTGTAGCCATTGGAGTTCCAGTCCTGAAAAGCAAGCCTCAGAAACTGGAGGTCAAACCTGGAGAAACTTTTACTTTACCTTGCGACACCGAAAACCTAAGTGAGTTTTTCAGATCTTGCTGTCTTTATTTCATGAGTAACAAAAATTAGGCCGCACCAGGGCTGAGTGGTTAGACTGCTTGGCTCTCCCCTAGGCGGCCCGGGTTCGATCCCAGGCAACCGCAAAGTGGGATTTGTGTTGGACAACATGGTGCTGGGGTGGGTTTCCTCCGAGTCCTTCAGTTTCCCCTACCATCATTCCACCAATTACTCCATCATTCATTCATCTCAGGCGCTGGGCCAGCTCTCAGGTCAGATGCTTCGGCTCCCCCACTCTGAGGAAACCCAAGCACCTCCTAATGTCAGCATTGACGAGAAAGGGAGAAAAAAAAAATAACAGAAATTTCAACATTATTCTTTACTTAAAGGGAATTCATCAATAGAATTTAGTAAACATATCAGGAAAATGACCTAAGTACTGTATGCCCACAACAAGAAGGCTAGAGGGGTATGAAGGGCAGAGGAGCTTGAACTGTTTATCTGCTCCGGTAGCGGATCTGTTTACTAGGAAATGAGTTTATGAGAGTACTGTATGCCCACGACAGGAAGGCTAGAGGGGAATGAAGGGCAGAGGAGCTTGAACTGTTTATCTGCTCTGGTAGCGGATCTGTTTACTAGGAAATGAGAGTATGAGAGTACTGTATGCCCACGACAAGAAGGCTAGAGGGGAATGAAGGGCAGAGGAGCTTGAACTGTTTATCTGCTCTGGTAGCGGATCTGTTTACTAGGAAACGAGTTTATGAGAGTACTGTATGCCCACGACAAGAAGGCTAGACTGGAATGAAGGACAGAGGAGCTTGAACTGTTTATCTGCTCCGGTAGCGGATCTGTTTACTAGGAAATAAGTGAATGAGAGTGCATATGATTCACCCATGCTGCCAGATCTAACGTTTGTTGCAGCGATAGGTATTATGTATAGGTGAGCTATGTGACAACACTTGTATATTTTAAACGAGCCTTGCATCCTTGTCATTCTCGGAAAGCAAGCATACACCCCGAGGAGACAGCAAAAGTGATTATGTTGCACATTCCTCTAGCTTGCCTTCTTGTCCTGGGCAATCAGTATTGTGTACTCAAAAATATTCAAAACTGAACATTTTAATGCTGAACTTTTGTACTTGGTTCTCAAATAAAAATGCAGATAAAAGTGAAAAACAAAGAAGTAATTGGAGTTGATGTCGCTTACGGAGCCTGGAACCCACTGCCCACTTTTTTGGAACATTTTCTTTTATAAAATAATTGCATAAGGATGACAAACTCAGCCATCTTTCTACAACAGAGTGTGTGTGGAAGGGACTGCCAATAGCCCGCCTCGGTAGTGTAGATGGTAGCATGTCTGCCTCACGTTCAAGAGGTCCCGAGTTCGAATCTCGCTCAGGGTGAGTTACCTGGATAAGGTTTTTCTCAAGGTTTTGCCTTATCCTAAATAAGACGAATGTCAGGTAACTCTAAGCTCCATGGACCCTGGGCTCACTTGAACATAATTTCACCCATTCCATTGTCCGATATATCTTAACGTTGGAGGACGTAAATTACAAAAAAAAAAAAAAAAAAAAAGAAAGAAAGAAAGAAAAGGGGACTGCCAAGCTAAATGAGAGAGCAAATCCAATAAATTAGCAAATTTTGGATTTGTTTTAATCTTTGAGGTTTAGATCTATAGATCCTACAGTTACGGTTTGTTGTTGCTTCGCATTTGCGATCTACTTCATACTTCATGTAAAAAGGCATCTGTTGGCTAGACTTAGGACCTTAATGGAGGTGTTTGCTGCTCATAACTTGGCATAAGTTTATAATAGTGTTTGAAACCCTTTATTCAATTTTGCTACATCTATAAATAGATACTTGGTAATAAAATTGTTCAAAAATGAAACATGAAATCCTAACAATCAATAAATCTGGAATATACCAAATAAACTATATGGATTGTGAAAATAACTTCATAGGGCAAACTGAAAGAAACTTAAAAATCAGAGTCAAAGAACATTTTAGAAACATCAAATTGAAAGAGGCAGACAGTAGAATTTCACTTTTACAACTAAAAGTATAACTTAAATGATGAAGCCTGAGACTCAAGTACTTATAAATAGTAAGTCGCCACAAATGGTGTATCTCGGATGCGAGAGCCCCTAGTGGTTTACCAGGGAAATATATGAGTCAATCGGAGAATTTAATGTTGTTGTTGTTATTGTTTACTAATGGCATGGGGATTAGTTGATTTGCATCATTTTCCCCCTAGCTTCCCAATATAAAGCCTGTAGGTTCTCACTTTTGAGACCATTACATTTGTCCAAATGATGTTTGTTCATGAAGACATCCTCTTTATAGATAGTGCACTTGGGTGTAGGTATGCAGTGTATTTTGTAAAGGTGTTCTGCAAGACAATCATGGCCAGATTCCATTCCAAATAGGGCCACTGCAGTTTTTCTTGGTAGTTTTTGTATGTCAGTTTTGTCTCCAATGTTCTTATAATCCTTGTCTTTTAGTTTATCTTCTTCATCAAGTCTCTGCTGTCTTTTAAAATGTAGCTTAATGTTGTTTAATTGTTTATTAATTTCAGTTTGCTTACAGGTTTTATATTTTGAATTGCACCTTTTTTTGCTAGTTGGTCAGCATGTTCATTACCTAAAAGTCCAACGTGGGCTGGAATCCATTGCAGGGTGACATGGTTTCTTGATTCGACAGCTTTAATAAACATCTTATTTCTTTGATGTTTCTTGTTGTCTTGTTTTTATAGTTTACAATCCCATCTATGGCTGATTTTGAATCTGTTAAGATAACTATGTTTTGCTTTATGTACGGTCTGTACAGGACATTCTGCAGTGCTGCTTTTATGGCTGTTCTCCATCATAATGGTTTGAAGTTTCGTCTAGTGTTAGATACTGTGCAAAATGTTTGCAGTATACTCCTGCACCAGCATCTTGTTTGTTTATAAAGGATCCATCTGTATATATTCGGAGCCATTCTTTTTCTGGATATCTTTCATTTTCTGTGGCTATTGCTATTGCTCTCATTTCATCTGGTAAATTGTTTTGCTTATGTATTGTATATAACAGGTCATTCTTATAATGTATGTCAATATATTCTGTTGGGCTTGTTTCCTCTATTGTTGTTATATTTGTTGTTATTAGGTTCTTGTGTTTTGAGTTACTGATGTATGTTCTGAAGCTTGTTTGGGTTTTTAGATTGCTTATATTATCTGCTGTGTGATACCACTTGTGTCTATTTTTGTTAACTAACAGTTTTTGTGCTAGGGTAATTGCCTTTAGTTCATGTTCCAGTTCTATGGCCATATTTTTTGTGAAGCTCTGTAGTATGGCAATTGGTGTTGTTTTCACAGCTCCTGTTATTATTCGTAGTGAATTGTTTTGTGAGGTTTCTATTTTCCTTTTGAGTATCTTGCTTACTGTTGCCAGCAGTTCTCCTCCAAATAGTAAGTTGGGTTTTATGTATGTTTTATATGTGTTATTAAGGAGGTCCATATTTCCACCCCATTTTTTTCCTGCTAGGCGTTTTAAGATGTGTTCTTTTTGTTGATCTTATTTGTTACATTGTTTACATGTTCTTTCATTGATAGTTTCCGGTCTAGTTCTATTCCTAGATATGTTGTTGTGGATGCTTCTTGTAAATTTTTGTTATTGATTTGCAGACATATATTTTATGTTTTGTGTTGCATTGTGAACAGTTGATATTGGGTTTTTTCTGTGTTTATCTCCATATTGTTATGGTTAGGCCATTGTTCTAGTATTATAATTGCATTCTCCATTGTTTTTTGTAACTTTTTATAATGTTTCCCAGAACTTATATTCTTTTCCGAGGTCCAAATTACTAGGTCGTCGGCATACATTCCCACTTGTCTAGTTTCTTCAGTGCATCTGCTAGGTCGTTTATAAATATATTAAAGAGAATAGCACTTGTAACAGATCCTTGGGGTAATCCAACTCAGGTTTGTTTCCATTTGGATGTGGCTGTTTTGTACTGCACTGCAAACCATCTTTGAGATAAGAAGGCTTGAAACCAGTTTAGCATGTGATCTGATATGCCATATGATTTCATCTTGTGTAGTAGCATGTCTCGCCATACTGTGTCAAATGCACCTTTGAAATCAACAAATAGTGCTAGAGAAGTCTTATTTTTATTAAAATTTTGTTTAATGTCTTGTGTAAGTCATACGACCTGTTATATTGCTGAGTTATCTTTCCTAAACCCGGCATGTTCTGGGACTATTATGTTTTGTGTTTCCAGGTAAAATGTCAGTCTTGTAGCTATCATTCTTTCTAGAAGTTTTGCTATGTTTGAAGTTAATGATATCGGTCTGTAGCTATCTGTCGATTGTGCCAGTTTTCCTTTCTTTTGCTTTTTTCCACAATGTTGGTATATTGTTTCTGGTGGTCCAAATGTTATTGAAAATGTTTAGTAGGGTGTGAAGTGCTTCATGTCCTAAATTTTTTAGTAGCTCCGGATGTATATTATCAGGACCTGGGCTCTTTTTATTTTTTAGTGTCCTTACTGCTTGTTTTATTTCTGGAAATGTAAAAGGCTCAATGAAGATATTTTGGAGGTTGGATGTATTGTCAAGGTTATTGTTCCTTAGGTATTTATTCTGCTTTTTGTTTTTATTTTTTGATGTAGTATTAGTTTTGTAGTATGTTGCTAGTTTTTCTGCTATAAGGGTGTCTTCATATATTTCTTTATTATCAACAATTAGTGGCTGACTTTGTTGGTCTTCTATTTTTATTTGTTTGATGTAGTTGTGTACTGTAGTACTATTTGTTCTATAATCTAATTTGTTTATAAATTCTTCAAAGCTCTTTTTTTTTTTTTTTTTTTTTTTGATAGTTTTATAGCTTGTTTTAACCGTGCAGTTGCTTTTTGCCATTCTATAACATCTGCTTTATCTTGTGACCTTTCTGCTCTTTCTCTGGCTTTGTCTCGTTTTGATTTGAGCTGTGTTAGCTGTTCATTCCAGAAAGGTTTATATTTATGGATTTTTCTTCTGGGAATACATCTTTTTGCAGCTTTTAGAATTGCAGCATTTAGATCTTTTATTACTTTATTTATGTTTTGTTCTAGTTTAATTTCCTTTAGGAATATATTTGTTTTCATTTTATACTCTTCCCAATGTGCCTTTTTGAAGTTCCATTTAGGTTTTATTTTTCCTTTTGTGTTGGGTGGTTGTTGATGTAGGTTTGTTTTTGTTATTATGGCTCTGTGTCCACTACCACTGTCTTCAATTACTTTTTTTGTAGTTTTATCTTTTAGATCAGTTGATATGATCACGATATCTGGATTGGTTGACTGTCCTGTAGTGTATGTAGGTTTTTCGGTCATCATCCCTGTGCAGTATTTTCATTAAGTTGGTATCCACAAACTCTTCAATGATTACGCCAGCTTTATTGTTATCATTGTAGCCCCATCTTGGAGAATGTCCATTGAGACCGCCAATTATGATTGTCTTATTGTCACTATCTAGTATGTCTAGGTTGAGTTGGTTGTTATTGGGTGGGCTGTAAATTCCATAGATTTTGAATTTATGTTTTTGCTTGCAGGCTGTTATTCTATTTATTTCAGAGGTGTCATCTTGATTCATTTTCTTTACAATTTCAAACTTTGCATTTATAGAATTTAATGTCATTTAATGTCATGATGGCAAATTGGCCATGGTAGCTCAGTGGGTAAGAGTGACTGGGCGGAAACCAGTAGATCCGTGGTTCAAATCTTGGCCTACTATTTTGGAATCCCACTAGTTGGTAATTTGATAAAGAAGTTGATAGTTCCACCACCAAAGATAAGATTTGCAGGCAACAAAAGATTACAGTCAGGCCTTCGAGGTTAAAAATGGAAGCAACAGCTTCTGAAACTAGTCCCTTCAAAATATCAAAATATAAGTGACGTAATGTGAGAAATTGACTACAAATAATTTTATGAATAAATTTGGATGTCATTATTTCTAAATTCCTATAAACATGTGTAACTTTTTGAATGTTCTTTCTGTGAACCTTTTTGTTATATGGAATCAGTAGAATTATTATTACTGTTACTAGCTGTTTTTGAAAAGAGACAGCAGTGTCGTTTTCAGAACTTTCAGAATGTAAAATCTGTTTCTTCCTATTCAGTTAATACTAAAATTATTAGTTTTCTTTTGTTTCCTGTATCTTCATACACAGTCTGAGCACATATAGTTTATTAATCTGTTAGATTTTCTTTGGCAGTTTTCTTTACATAGGCAGTATATGCTCTTGGAGACCTGTAATGTTTGCCTGGTTTCAATTTTTAAAAAGTTCAGTTTTTGATAGATAGAGTCAACATGAAAAATTCAATGCTGTGGCTGGGATTTGAACCACAGATCTCCTGGTTTCTGTCCAGTCGCTCTAACCCATTGAACTACCATGGCCAATGTGCCGTCCTGACTTTAAATTCTCCAATTGACTCATATATTTCCCCGGTACACCACTAGGGGCTCTCGCATTCGAGATACACTGTTTGTGGCGACTTACTACCGTAAGTACTTGAGTCCCAGGCTTCATCATTTAACTCTTATTATTTTAGTTAATTGATGGAAATTAATCATTTCTTCACACTAACCATATATAGGCTAAGGTCTTTGATAGATAGAGTCAACATGAAAAATTCAATGCCATGGCCGGGATTTGAACCACTGATCTGCTAGTTTCCCTCCAGTCACTCTAACCCATTGAGCTACCATGACCAACTTGCTGTCACGACATTAAATTCTCCATTTGACTCATATATTTCCCCAGTAGACCATATGGCAAATAGATAATTTCTGCAAACGCTTATCTCGATTAATTTGAAGTAGGTAGAGGAATAAGCATTTGTAAGAATAGCTTGTACAGGGAAACGGAAATAGATATTTATTACATCCGTACTCTTGTTACACACAGGTGTAATGAGTGCAGTAAAAGTTTGATAATACAGTTCATGGAGAATGTAATGCAAAACGTTTGTGTACGATTTTGCGACAGAGAGACAGTTATATTAAGTCCCATGCTTTACTGCACTCTAACGGATGAAGTGTAAGTTTTGTGTCAGAGAAACCTCGGCACCACCTTCTGCCATAAGAAGCCATGTATAAGTAGACATCCTAGCCCTTAACACAGGCACTTATGAGCGTAGATGGTGCTGTTCTAGAATCGGCACCTAGCTACAGAAAACAACCAGGACAGAGCACTTGCATTTAGTGTGCCTATTCACACGAGGGAGCAGATACCCAAAAACAATCTTTTTTGCGCAATTCCTATACACTTCTCTTTCTTTCATTTTCATACAGATGGTGCCATGGCACAGCGACATTACCTCAGAAGCCGCCCCTGTTCTGTAGATATAGGAAGCAGCATTTGGAGTAATAATTTGTACAAGAGTGAGAAGAGATAGTTATGTGAGCACATACAGAATTTTTTTCAGGGTTTTGACCCTAACTTTTGTCCCCAGTATTCCTTCAAGGTCTAATTTACTTAAAATAATTTGCTTAGAAAACTGAAGACTGAAAATATAACCAAGACCCTTGTCTGATTTTCAAAACGGGAACCTCAATCACAAGGGGATCACTTATTGGAATTATTGTTTGTTGACAGCAACGGTGATGGATGTGTACTCAGTGGTGTGGCGTAAGGATGGGCATGTGCTCTTTGTGGATGCTTTGCCGCAAGTGAAGGAACCTCGCTACCGACGTTTTCATACCAACAATAGCCTTGTTATCAGCAGTGCTCGTAGTGATGACATGGGTCATTACAGCTGTGAGTTCAGTTCTGATCCAGCAGTGAAGTTGGAACACGAGGTCATTATACCAGGTACGTAAGTCCTTAAACACTACACAATGTTGGCAGAGTGGGATCTTCACCCTTATCAGCTCTTACGATGGTCAATTATAACATATTGAAATAACATCTTCATATTGAATAAAGAATTTTAATGCCCAAGGTGTGCACAGGGTGTTAAATTTCACTAAATTCAAAATATATTGGACCTGTATGACATACGATATTTTATCCATTACTGTTAGAGTAGTTATTTACTTTCTCTGCTGCTTGCTTATGTGCAGTAAGTAGAGGAACTACTGTGTTTCAGCCAAAAATTTGATACTGAGATTTCACTGACATACATGTTTAAAACTCCCAAAATTCAAAGTAAGCATTTTTAGAAAATGACCTGTGTGTAGAGGTGGTGTACGTGCACACACATGCATGCGTGTTCACATGCATTTTTCTCTGTAGACAGCATAATTAGGGTGACCATATCTCATTGGCAGAAAAAGAGGACACTTCCATATCTCATGGGCAGAAAAAGAGGACCTTTTCAGTAATGCCCCATTCCAGTTGTAGCACGGAACTGTTTGATGTCCGTAATAGGGATTTGTAAGGTTTACATACAGTCGTATACCTCAATGATCATTCTTTATGGAACAGCCCTCGTACTATACCATAAGTCTTGCGTCTATACATAAGGAGCAATAACAGCTAACTGAAGCCTTATAAGTGGAAGAGCCTGGCTTTGATTTCATTCACATGTGTCGCACAAGAATGCAGTGCAATTCCCAGCCAAAGCGCTGAGGGACCGCTCTATATATCGCCCTGTTCTTGTTTTACATTTAAGTATCTAATAAAAGTAGGCTTCAGCCAAGTGCTCAAGAAATTAAAAATACCAGTAATACATATAAACACTTAGCGAACTTAAACAAGAGATTTGTAATATCACATGTCTTATTTGTGGAGTAATATTAATGAGCTCAGTGTGTGATTTAAAGCTTCACTCTTTGATTTACTTACATTAAATAAGTAATATTTAGTCCAGAATTTATTTGTGAATATGTCGGGTCTGAAATAACAGAGAGCCAATTATATAATTTGCAAAAGCTACTCAGAATATTGTCACAGGGCATGAGTCACCTTTCTCACAGATGCCATAATTACTTATAGCAGATATACTGCTGGAAACAATTATACCAAAGTAGCAAAGCTTTCATTGATAATCTCCATGCGATAACTCTTCGTAATCAAATAATATTGCCCAGCAAGACATTTTAGCATATATTTCTAGGTTGTATCATTACACTGAAAGGCCTAAGAAAGATACATTGGGCTAAAACTGTAGTCAGGTATTTCAAATGTCATGGCTTAGAAATTCCATGCTCTTTGCATGACCACAGGAAACAATGGGTAGCAAATTCCCACTTAAAAAGAGTATTTTAAAATTCAAACCAACAACAATGGATATCTCAGAAATTGTTAGCTCTACAAAAATGCTTATTGACATCAGTTAATGAGAAGTTTGTCTATCTCTTGTGATTCACCAGCTGTGCAAAAGTCATCCAGAATGAAGAGAATTTCAGAGGTTATTCCCAGCCCGCCTCGGTAGTGTAGATGGTAGCATGTCTGCCTCACGCGCAAGAGGTCCCGAGTTCGAATCTCAGTCAGGGTGAGTTACCTAGATAAGGTTTTTACAGGGTTTTCCCTTATCCTTCAAGACGAATGTCGTGTAACTCTAAGCTTCATGGACCCTGGACTCATTTGAGCATCATTTCACCCAATTCATTCACCGTCCGATATAACTCAATGTTGGGGCGGACATAAATTAAAAAAAAAAAAAAAGGGAGAGGTTATTCCCAGAAAATTAAGGATATACGTAGAGTTCCAGTTAGTTATGCACAGAGGATCTACCCAAAAGTCTGAAGATTGGGGCGGACGTAAATTAAAAAAAAAAAAAAGAGGTTATTCCCAGAAAATTAAGGATATACATAGTGTTACAGTTAGTTATGCGCAGAGGATCTACCCAAAAGTCTGAAGACCATGGCCTCCTTCTACTCAGGAGTGATGGAAAACTCCGGGGCTCTTTCCATAGGGCAATATCTGATTTCTTAAAAAGCCCCCCTATCAACAACGTCAAGATGGGATGAAAGTGGATACACCACACTTACGCGCGTCAACTCCTCAGGGAAGACTACCGAAAAACCTCGGTGGGGCTGCCTGGTGATATAGCATACCTCTAAAAAATTCAATGCCATAGCCAGTATTTGAACCACAGATCTCTCAGTCTTTGTCCAGTTGCTCCTAACCATTGAGCTACCATGGCCAACATGCCAGCATGACATTAAATTCTCCAACTGACTCATACGTTTCTCGGTGAACCACTTGGGCTTCTCATATACTATGAAATATGTACCTTTATGTGGCAACTTACTGTGCTGTAATTACTTAAGTTCCAGGCAGACCAGCAGACCAGCAGAAGAATTGAGTTGTCCAGGTTTACCTGGACGGAGTGTTTGCTGCCCAGCACCTAGCCACTTATTGTTGCTTTATCTGGGCAGTATAACAGAGTCGTCTTTGTCTCAGGCGGTTGTCTTCGGCAGTGGTATGTCTAGCCTTATGCGCGCTATTGCCCCGTGGAGGGTTGTGCGCCCAGTGCTGGCTGCGCTCTTCCGCCTGCCTGGGAGACATCTGAGCACAGTCCGCTTAACAGGCTAGAGGGAAAGGAACAAATGTTTAGGTAATGGACGTACCAAGCCCATTTCTGGGTTTGGGGGTTTGAAGTCAGGGGAATGTGGCCCTGTTCAATTCTGGTTACCCAAAGCATCTTTGGGCAACCGGTAGCTCGGTCGGCGGTGAGGAGCCCTGTGGTCGTAACGGCCAAGGGTGTTCACCAGGATGTTGGGATGGGAGTCTAGCTTATCGTAGATCTCTCCCGCACCACGTCCACAATGTATGGAACTCCGGAGTAGGTGTGAAGGATGTGGGACGGGAATCTACGCCCGGTATCGTAGTCCCAGGCTTCATAGTTACCATCATTAGGTTAATCAATGGAAATCCATAGTCAAGATTTCAACCGTGGATCTCCTGGTCTCTGTCTGGCTGCTCTCTCCCAGATGGAGTCCGAGAGATCTATTGTTCACATCCTGCCTATGGCATTGAATTTTTCAGTCTGATTTTATATATCCAAATCTTAGCCTACACACGGCTAAGGTGAAAGAACAATTAAATTTTCCATCGGGATATACATTTTGTTTGTCATGCAGAGGTTTAAGCATATGACATTTTAATGAAAACTATTACAGCTCAGGCGCAGCTCTGGACGAATTGATTAGGTGACTCGGAAAATTTGCTAACCTAAATTTGCAAAATCAGCATCGCAAAAACAGATTTTATACTGGAATCGTGGTTTTGAATTTCGATGGGGCTTCCCTCTGTGTATGAATCCAAAAGTTCCTTAAAATTACCTATATTTAAAGAGCCCTCGCTTTCATTATGTTCATGAAATGTCATTTCTTGTCTACTTTCCTAAAGGGATATTGCATGAAAAGTCTGTTAAGCTTAACAATTTCAGTTTGCTTATGTGTGGGCACTAGCGAACCTTCGGACTTGAAAACATTTCTTGCTTCACATGTTGAGAAGTTGTCCTTCATATAGTTGCACAAGAAATAAAGTCTATATCCAGATATCGAAATTTTACTGCATTGAAACACCACAGTGAAGGGAAACATATATTAAAATATAGATGAGTCATATTTTTTACACATCAGCTTCACTTACGTACCTATATTGAGGACATGTTTCGCGAACTATTATTAATCTATATCCAGAGTTTTTTTGGAAATTCAGCCTATGCAATCCATTTCATTTGAACATAATTTTGTATATACGTAAAATATGAAGCTATTAACAGTGAAGCAAACAAATTTATACAAATATAATAATTTGTAACTTAAAACTTCACTTGTCTTATAAGAAATGATGATAATTCTTATAAATTCTCCAGGATCGCGATTTCATGTATATTTATACACATCTTCAGCTGGAAAAACAAAGCTGTCATCATTACTAAACATTAGATGTTGATATATTCTTGTTAGAACATTTTCGTAACATTAAGTATAAACAAACTGATAAATCGGCCGTAGCAGATCATTTTTGGTCATTTAACCATGAAATAAATCCAGAAGTTAAATTATTAAAACAATTAAATGGTCCGACAGATTTAATGGTTTGGTAAAAAATATTTATTTTAAAAAACAAACATCGTGTTATGAATTTTGAAATACTGTCAGTCGATTGTGTTTTTAAATTTGTTTTATTTTCAGATTGTGGTAGTAGTAACAAAAACATATCAACATTTATTGTTTAGTAACGATGGCGATAGCTTTGTTTTCCAGCTGAAGATGTGTATAAGTATACATGAAATCGCGATCCTGGAGAATTTATGAGAATTATCATTTCTTATAAGATGAGTGAAGTTTTAAGTTACAAATTATTATATTTATATGTAACTTTGTATAATTCTGACACCTGGTAAACCATCAGGGATAGACAAAAATTTATTGCAAAAAAGTATAAAAGTCTTTAAGTGTGAAAATTTATTTCAAATAACATTATTGTGGCATCAGTCTTTTCTAAAATATTATCCAATTTTTTGGTAGTTTGTAACTGAAGTTCTTGCTATTTAGTTATTTGTTACAGTGTTGTGGAAAGAGTATGACATTTCCTAGGTCAGCATTTAGAGACCCCCATTTAGACATCTTGCTATCAATCAGTTTTCTGAATCCGTTGTGTACCTTCTGTGAAGTGAGTTAATGAAACCATTTCTGTAAGGCTTTATCTCAATTAACAGAGAATAAAGTAAGCATTTTACATAGAATAATATGCATTCCTAAGAATAGTGCTACATAAATAAAAGACATTTTGACTGCAGACTCCAACTGCATGGTTCAAGTGACGGACCATGCAGAAAACGACAGTAACTCCAACCACATGCGTTCAGTGACGATCCTCACAGAAAACGCCAAAGCGGATGGTAGCTGTGTCCATCGCCAGCCAAGCCAATCTAACATTGTCACTCGGTCATTGGCCAGGGCAGCATGTGCTCCGCCCACCGATTAATATATGTATAGGGTCACATTTCGCAGCAATTACTCAGTTCCTGATGAAGGCCATGGAGTGTAAAATGGCCGAAAGCTTGATCTTCTTACATTTGATGCGACTGATCACTCGTGAAGCCTTAATCAGTAATGCTCACCGCGAAAACTTCAAGTGTTACATATATAAAAGAAATTACATTGGATGGAAAAAAATGAATGAATGTAACATGCAAGGTTTTTTTTTTAATCCAAGGAAGTGCAAAGTGTTTTATTTCTAATGAGATATTTACATAGAATTTTTGGCTAGAATACAGTCATCCTCAGTGCACTACAAATAAGTGCAAGAGAAAGTGAAGGCAGCAGATAGCTCCAAACTCTAAGGATTCTAGGCTCATTTGAGCACCATTTAACTCATCCATCATTTGGTGTGGCCTAGCAGGTTAAACAATGTTAAACTTAAGAGAAAAAAATTAAACCGTTAAATTAATTGTATCCTGTGTCATTTTTAAGCAAGTCGCTTTGCGCCTTTGGTTTTGTCCACACAAGCAATGCTGTTAGTTGCAAACAATACCATGTTGGAACATCCCACTCTGCCCTCTAGGTTGATAAGATGAAACTAGCATGATATTTGTCCAGAATTGTGGGACACAAGATAATGAAACCAATCAAAGTTAAAGGCTAGTTGCATGTGGAATGTGTGTTTGTTGTAATGTTGTGTGGGGGAAAGTCTGTCTGGGTTGATTTTTGAGAACACAGATTGGTGGCAAAGTGAGTGTTCCTGACTGCATGTTGTAGAGGAACACATTTTGAGATAGGAACACAATGCTGTACTAAAAAGCTTCCAGTTGCACATGTTGAAGCATGAGATGCACTGCAGCATGGTTCAATATCTGGTATTTCAGTGTCATATGCTTTGAAAGTTTTTCATGTAAAGGAAAAAATGCAAATGTTATCGCTTTTTATGGTAATAATTCTAGATATGATTCAGTGAAATAAAATTTTTGGAATTCTGTAGAACAAGTTATACTGTTTACGTAAATTAACAAATATATGAAATTAATACTGATAATATGCCTTATGGAACAAAAGAAGGTATTTAATTTCTAGAAAATTACACCCAACAAATGGAAACACTGCTAACCTGTACCTGCTAGCCTGTGATGTATTATATCAAACAACTTTTGAAGTTATGTGTGTTTGGAGGAATTTAGGTCAAAATTAATGGTAAAACAATTTGTAGTCGGTTTATTGACACTTGCCACTTACTTTTCTTATATTATTGAGGGACTAGTTTCAAAGGCTATTGCCTCCATCTTCAACCCCTCTCCAACTAGCAGCTGTTGTCGTCTGCTCTCCTCTCTCTAGTGGTGGAACTATGAACTTCTTTGTTAAATTATCTACTGGGGGGATTTCACCAAATTTGACAAAGAAGTTCATAGTTCCACCACCAGAGAGAGGAGAGCAGACAACAACAGATGCTAGTTGGAGAGGGGTTGAAGATGGAGGCAATAGCCTTTGAAACTAGTCCCTCAATAATATAAGAAAAGTAAGTGACAAGTGTCAATAAACCGACTACAAATTGTTTTATGATTAACTTTTGAAAGATTACAGCTGGAATAGAATTAATTTCTCTGTGAATATTGTCTTTAAGATTCACAAGGATTTGTTAATGATTCTACTTCAAATACTCTCTTAGACAGTAGTCACAGACAGACAAATATGAGAATTTTGGAGGCCATACAATGTCTTTCAGAGATAGCTGATTTGTGAGGACTTGACATACAGGTGCTACGGAAATTGTGGCTGTGTGTGCTGTGGACTCTCTTGCTGGAACCATGTTTTTCTCTCTCCTTGTGGAACTTAAGATGGAAGTGTTACAGAAGCTTTTTAGAATATGCAGATTGTCTCACAGTAATAAAAGCAATTTGTGAGACTTAATTTTCAAAAAATGAAATGCTGTACTGTATGCCCACGACAAGAAGACTAGGAGGGTATGAAGGGCAGAGGGGCTTGAACTGTTTATCTGCTCCAGTAGCGGATCTGTTTACTTGGAAATGAGTGTATGAGAGTGTGTATGAGTCACCCATGCTGTCACATCTAATGTTTGTTGCAGCGATAGCTATTATGTATAGGTAAGCTATGTGACAACATTTGTGTATTTTAAACGTGTCTTTCATCCTTGTCATACTTGGAAGTCGAGCATACACCCCAAGGAGACAGCAAAAGTGATTACATTGCACATTCCTCTAGCTTGCCTTCTTGTCCTGGGCAAATAGTATAATATGTCACATTATTAGCATTAATCTCATGTATTTGTTACTATACACAAACAATATA
The DNA here is from genome assembly GCA_030765055.1 of Mantis religiosa. NCBI lineage: Eukaryota > Metazoa > Arthropoda > Insecta > Mantodea > Mantidae > Mantis > Mantis religiosa. The sequence goes on along the minus strand of CM060950.1, from coordinate 460,279,838 downwards.
ATTATTAGTTCACAGTTGTAAACATTGGATTTCATTAGATCTCTATGTATTAATTAATATTTTGTGCGCATTTCTGTATGTGATAGATAAGCATTTTTTGGTGGTCATGCTGAAATTTACATGCATTAACATCATAATGTTACACATTTGAGCAAAAACTCATTTAAATATTGCATGACATTTGTCTCTTATTTTTCTTTAGAAATGTTTATGCAATTTTTTACGTATATAAACTGTTGGAAGATTGTTTCAGCCTCTTTAAAACATGAAAAATTATGAATTTCACTGGTGATTGCGTTTAAAGTAAGTAAAAAGATATTTTAAACTCTTATTTATTTTTTTCAAAAGAGTGTGATATATTTGTTGCTTGCTCATGTTGACGTTTCCAGAAGAAGTGAAATTTATGATACAATTTTTGTATTTATGTAATTGTGTATGATTTTTACTGAATTATAAATGAATTATTCTCAGGCATGGTTTTTCCCTGAGTTAAAAAGATTATACATATGGGTGGAAAAAATGATTACATTTTATTAAAGGTACCAAATATCCATTCCGAAATAACAGTCAAATATGTTCACGAGTACTTACACAGAACTACTTTTGGTCCACCGTCAATTGCCTGGCTTGAATTCTTGGTCATCAAGTTGTGATTATACATTTCTTATCTGAAGATGAAACTCCCTTCCTTTCTTTTTTTCCATTATGCATGTCCAAATTTGTGATTTACTCAAACACAATACACCTGTACAGGATGCAGAAAATGTAGAACAGAAAGGCATTTTGAGGTTAGGAGTATAGGATCACTAATGCAATGTAATAACAGAACTGCTGCGTGGACATAATTGAAATCTGATTTATGTAATGTAACTCATATATCAAGTGTACAGGGTGTTCATTTTTATTCATTATTTCCCGCCCTCCTATTGAGCAAGAATGACGTCATAGTTGACTAGTGAGTCTGTCTTGAAATCATAGTGTCTTCTACGAGAAGAAGAGGTAATTTTTGTGAAACAGTAAGCAAAGTACAGCGCTCTTAGTGTGGTTGCGCTGATAACTAACACAACCAGCTTCCCCTGGATATGAACACAGACCACCACGTCTTCATGGTCGAATGCTACTTTCGTACCAAGTAGAGAAGAGGATAGTAGCTATAAAAATGTTAATGGGCAGGGAGGAAAAGAAGGTAAGAAGTATTGGTGAGTTCTTGCAGAAAGTAAAAGAAAAATGGGCCAGAAATGTAACGAATATAAGAAAGGAAGATGAGGGGGAAGAATGGGACTAATTAAGTAACAAAGAGGTATGGAGGTTAAGAGCTGCCTGGCAGAGCAGAAGACCAGGGTGTCATGTAAGCCAAGGTAGCAACAAATGTTGTAAATTGTAAAATTTTGGAATATGCACAATAAATCTAATCAAATATAATCTAATCATTTAGAATAATGGTGCAGAAAGTAGTGACAACAATGGTTATGCCTATCCCCCCCCATTATTTTTTTTTTTTTTTAATTTTCTTTGTCCAGTGTTGTCATCGGACAATGAATGAAATGGGTGAAATAAAATTCAAATGAGCCTAAGGTCCATAGAGCTGAGATTTACCAGACATTGGTCTTACAGAATAAGTGAGAACCCCAGAGAAACCTTATCTGTCAATGTGCCTTATGTGTATGTGACAAAGAATACCTTAATCCAGAATTAAAGCACCTTCGAAATGTACTAAAGGCCAACGGTTATCTGAACCGAGATATCAATATAAATAAGAAATATCCAAATATCAAACATCCGGAAAAGACTGACGCGAAGAAAGCTTACATTCCTTACGTTCGAGGAGTAACAGAAAGAATTGCAAAAACATTGCAATGCCACGATATTCAAACAAGATACATGGCTGTTAAAAAGCTACATTCTTTCATAAGGCCACTCAGAGATAAGAACCCTCTACAAAATAATTCGGCTATTTATAAAATAACATCTGATTGTGGTAAATCATATGTAAGTCAAACTGGCAGATCCAGCAACACTAGAAAGAATGAACATATAAAATGAAACTTTCGCAACCAGAAAAATCTGCCATCGCACAACACGCAGAGACCACCGGCCACCACATTGATTTTGATAATTTGGAGATTTTAGCTATTTGTGACAATTTCTCTCAAAGGATAGTGAGAGAAAGCATTGAAATATTTAAAGCAAGGAGCATTCTGAACCGTGACACCGGCAAACCACTCAGCATGATATGGAAGACCCTATTAACACATCCTCCCATTGGAGGAGAAGGAACCAATAGGATTGCAGGTGGACGGGGACAGAGAGAGTATAAAAGCAGCAACCATCTTAAATACAGGGTGTCCATAAATGAATATCGGGGTTTTAACGCTTTATAACATTATAACATTATAACATTATAACATTAATTTTATTAAACTTACAGTAATGAAATATATGTCACATGAAAGAGCAACTCAAACAGTTTTATATACGAGCTTACTGTAAGTTTAATAAAATTAATGTTATAAAGCGTTAAAACCCCGATATTCATTTATGGACACCCTGTATTTGCAGTTGTGCAATGAAGAAGCCTGACATAGTTTACGGCGAAACGTCATCAAGATTTTTAAGAAATTATAAGCAACAGAACGCGGACCACACTGGAAGCCAGGTAAAAAAGTAATGGATAAAGGCCGTGGAAGTCTACGTAACCACTTAGCTCACCATGACCAAGATTCAAACTCGGAACCTCTTGAACGTGAGACAGACACACTACCTTCTATGCTACCGAGGTGGGCATGGTGGTACCTATGATGTATGGGAAACAATAGAAGAGGAAGAGATTTCAGATGTGGAAGATTTAAGGCAGTTGATTGACATCATACTGTAGTTACCAATGTCCGTACAATGAGACACTGACATATTTAAATACATATACACTCTTTAATCTTAACAGTAAGTATGTCTAATTGTGCGACACATAAAGTATATGGATATTTGACATTGACTGTCCCATATCCTACTCCAGCATGCATTTGTTCGGTTGCAACCAGAACTAGTAAGAAACTCGCTTCTGAGATAACACAAATTTTCCCATGCCTAGATCTGTTGTGTTTACTACACGGTGTTCATTTTTATTTGTTACTTCCCTCCCTCCGATTGAGGAAGAATGACATCATAGTTGACTGGTGAGTCTATCTTGATTTCATAGTGCCCTCTACCGAGAAGATACGATAATTTTTGCGGAACAGTAAGCAAATTACAGCTCTCTCAGTGTGGTTGCTCTGATAACTAATACAACCAGCCTCTCCTTTCACCCTTCTGACGGTAATCGTGATTAACATTCTAGTACATAAATATGTATAAGCAGCACGTTTATACTGTAAAGATTACCATCATGGATATGGACAAAGGCACCGCGTCTTCATGGTCGAATGCTACTTTCATACCGGCATTAAAATTGGTGAGAGATATAAATAATTTAAACCACCGTATAGAGGAGTTTATGTAACACTATCCAGCATTCAGACAAGTCCCTCAGAGCATAATGTTGTCAAAAGTGTCCAGGTACCGTTTGGAACATGAATGCCTTACGTTTTATCCATATATGATATAAATTTTTTGTCATTCTCACATTTAATTAAAATGTCTATTAATGTTGATATCCTTATGTCTTTTAAAACCAATAAGTGCATCAAACATTTCCAAGATACAGGATCAGTTACTCGCAAAAAGACAGACACTGGACGCTATAAAGTGATTGGTGCCAAACTAGAAGTAATAACTATAATAAATAAATATTATATTTATATAATATTAAATAATCTGTTTCTTGCCTGCCTCCGTGATGTGAGGTAGCGCGCGTGCCTCACACTCAAGATGTTGCGTGTTCGAATCTCGCTAAAGATGAGTTACCTGGATAAGGCTTTTTCCAGGGATTTCCCTTATCATACCAAGATGGTTATCGGGTAACTCCGAGCTCTAGGGACCCTGGACTCATTTGAGCATCATATCACCCATTTCATTCATAATTTCATTCATTAATTCATTCATTCATCATTTGATATGACGTGCACTGTTGAAAGGACAAAAAAATCTGTTTCTTTATTAAAATGTTTTAAAACTAATACTGTTATTAATTTGGAATTCCTTTATTAAATTATATTAAGTTATATATGTTCACAGAGAAGCACCAAATTGCAAGATATTGTTTGTATTTATTCGTCATTTATAGTGTTCACAATCATTAAAACAAACCACAAGAGCTATCGTATCTACGCACCAAGCAAAATTACGCATCTTTATATCATGCAGGCAGGACCCACCTCTCAAATTGTATATTTACCTGCCGGTAAAGGGAGGCCTCAAAGCTGCTGTTAGTACATCAAATACAATCGCAAGCTGCTAGGGTTATCGTACATAAACTTGTTCCATCAGCAATGTTACTGATGTCAAATTTTGCGCAGTATAACCACAGATAAAAATGAACACCGCATATAGTTGTATGCATTGAGACATTACATGTGCATACTGTACTGAAGAAGATGGTATTACTGTACTATTCAGTAGGCTTTACATAAGATGTATTGTTATGTTCTGGCCTTATGAACTCTGAAAGGAATGCGTTCACTACAGACATACACACGTATAGACAAGGTGACGTAATGATATATGAGTCGCGCACAGATAGAAATGCTGGGAAGATAACATGTAGCCTACTTATTACACAAGCGGCAGCCTGTTGTGTAGCTTGTGACACTGGATATGAATATTGTTTTTTCAAAGCTTCTTCATAACATTTATCTATAACGCTACTTATAATTTCATGCCCTTCCAAATGTACAACCTTAAATTTCTTAGGATCTTCAGACATGGTAAGAAGATAAGTAAATCTTACTTCACTGAACTAGCTCTGCATTTTGCTACACAAGTAGGCTACGTGACTTTCTGCAGGTGATTACTGAATGTTTACTGTATTACTCACTCGCTGTGTAACCAGACAACGGTTCCCCTCTCCCCCACACCTCATCCCACGGAGGTCACGAGTCCAGAACAATCTATACCGATTGACGGTGACTAGTACCATCCAGGAGTGCAATTTAATTAAGTCTTGATATCCACGAGACTTCAACTTAACAGATTTAACGTTGACACATGTAGTGCAAGCTTCTGATTCCTTACCTCAGAATGCCTTTTTGATACTGCTTTTCTACTCTACACCATTCTGTACATTGTTTCTCCTTAATCAGTACACATATTATAATTATTGCTAACTTTTTTTTCATGTTAAAGTATTTGACATCCATCATTATTATAATAACTGTCTTGTATTGGTTTGTATGATGCTTATGATTGTGTGTTCCAAAATGGCATCTCAGGTGATTGCCCTTCAGTTGTGTATCACAAAAGCTTATAAAGATAATTAAGTTAGAATATTTTTAGCGGACGCTGCTGTTCGCTGCAACTTGGAAGCAAGGCAGTCCAATATTTCACTCCATATGCATACTTGTAAATGTTGTACTTTAACATAAAATATAATCATAATGTTATGTATGGAACTAGTTATAAACATACGCAACTCATGTTAGTGCAAAGTTGGAGGACTGTTATTTTGGAAGTGTTTCACTGGACCCATTAGTATTTTTTGCAATTGTTTCCTTTTCGGAGCTATTTCAGTATAACTATTGCATTTTCCTTTCCTAATTCTACTGAAGTAAAATGAGTACTTCAGAAATATATTCTCATGTATGTAATTCTACATTAAATAAAAATACTTTTTATTGCATTTAACATTCATTCACACTTTACAGACTTTAAAAAAAATGGTAGGATATAATCCCATCTAAAGAGAAATACCCCACCAGCCAGATTTTAGAACTAAACATTTTGTTTCAAATACAAATCACGTCACAATAGTGAGTATTATGAAAAACTTAAGGAAAACGTTTGTTCTGTTATTCTCTTTGAGATAAAGGAATGCTGCGGCCAAGTAGTTACACCAAAGTGACCTGGGTTCAATCTCAGTGCTGCAATGCTTACAGAAGTTTTTCTGTGGATACCCAGTAGAGTATTGGTCTTATTATTTTCAAACAACAGCAATTAATTTTAATTAAAACACTTAAAGCAGCCGATTGGTCAATTCTTTAAAAGGAAAATATCACTTTGTAACATAGGTATTTAAAGTTTTAACTTCAATTACATATTGTGACTTTGTGGGTTCATAGAGTTAAAAGTTCAATTTGTAGAAATTCAAAATGTTCTTTATTTGCTTAGAAATACACTTTGGTCAACCCTTACGGTAGCAGAATTACGTAAAATACACAAATACAATCTGCAAGGTCGTTGATCATAACCAAAAGAGTTCACTTTCAAAACACAGCTGTACGCACATGATTATTAACTTCCATTTTGACTCTACCTCCTGGCGAGTCCGGCTTCCTTATATCCTCTTTTCATATTTCTAGACGTTTCTGGAATGCTCTGTAACAAACAAATCGAAACTTCCAGTCAGCTATCTGTATCTTTATCTGTTTCGACAAGCTTTTATCTCCATACTGCACTATCTGTCTCTTTGTCTGCTTCGGCAGCGCCTCCTCGCAACAATGCAGTCGGCGACAATATTGATGGAAACTAATCATTCTTCCACACTAGCCAACTGTAGGCTAAGGTTTGGATAGGTAGAGTCAGATTGAAAAATTCAGTGTCATAGCTAGGATTCGAACCATTAATCTCCTGGTCTCCATCCGGCTGCTCTTAACCATTGAGCTATTATGGCCAACATGTCGGCATGACACTAAATACTCTTCTCGTATTTTTCCTGGTAAACTACAAGGGTTTCTCATATATGAGATATGCATCATTTGTGGCGACTTACTATTGTAAGTACTTAAGTCCCAGGCTTCATGGTTAAACCACTATTATTAGGTTAATTGATGGAAGTTAATCGTTCTTCCACACTAGCCGTCTGAAGGCCAAGGTTTGGATAGATAGAATCAGACTAAAAATTCAATACCATTGCCAGGATTTGAACCATGCATCTCCCAGTCTCACTCCAGTTGCTCTTAACTTGAGCTATCATGTTCTGTATGTTCTTCTTCTCTATCATGAGTCTCATTCCAAAAATGGCATGCTACCGCCAATTTGTCTATTTCTTTGTTCTTGATGTTCCTAAAAGTTCTTTAAGCCTAATATTCAAATTCCTTTTTGTTTTGCCAGTGTAAAAGTTGTTGCAGCCTTTGCAGTTTATCCGGTACACACCTGAGTTTTTGTCTGTGGTTTCCTCTTTTGTATTATGTGATTTCTAAAGGTGTTGTACACTGAATTTGTTCTGTGGGGCCAGAGAAATCCATTTATTAAAAAGTGTTCAGGGTCCAACTGCATTAACCATGTGGGAAAAGATTTTCATAAAGAAATATGAAGAAAAACTCTTCAGTTTTGACACCACCTTTGAAGAGAATCTGAACTTAAAGTTCATCAAGATACCAACAGAGACTACCCTATCGCCTCCAAGGAGTTCACAAAATCAAAATTCAACAGTTGACATTAGCTGAGAATGTTAGGAAGGTCGTAATGAAATGCGTCCTAGGTAAATACTAGCAATATTTGGAGTATGGACTAGCTTGACTCAAAATTATATTACAGTTCGTTTTACTGCTCATCTTTTCTCATCGTCATGCTAGGAGCATGGAATATCAAAGACATCACATAGTGTCATGCTTTTTTGTTGTTGTTGTAATTTACGTCCTCCAACAGTAAGTCATGTCGGACAATGAATGAAATGAATGAAATGATGCTCAAATGAGTCAGGGGTCCATGGAGCTTACAGTTACCTGACATTCGTCTATCAGGATAAGGGAAAACTCCGGAAAAGCCTTATCCAGGTAACTCACCCTAACCGAGATTCGAACTTGGGACCTCACACTACCATCTACGCTATCGAGGCAGGCGTCATGCTTTTAAAACTGTATCCTCCTTATACCTGGAACAGATGTGTAACACAGGTTTATCTGGATTAATAAAAAGAGATAAGATAATAAACTTTTGTATGGGTGGTTTGTAGAAGAATGAATAGAGTAAATCATGTGAATACAATACATCAATTTTGGACATGCATAACTAGATATATCAAAGTGTTGTGAAAGAATATTGTACTAAAAGTTAATTTTTTTTAACCAAACGGCTGCAAATTTCTACACAGTATAGGTAACTATTGGTTACAAAATTGAAGAGAAAACATTCAGATTTGAAGATATTTTTTAACACAGCAATTTCATTTACATAATTACATAACACATTTAACTGCTGAAACAGACTGATGATTTAAGTTAACACAAAACATGCACACATTCCACATATTTGATATTTTGTTTATTATCAGAATATTAATTTTGGCGTTTATCCATTGATTTTAGTCATAGAGGCAACCTCAGTGTTGACCAGTGTATGTTTATAACGAAGCCAGTTGTTTGTTTATAGTCCCAGCAAAGATCGTAAAAATTGTACCTCCCAGCCAGCTTGTGGTGGAGAAGGGTTCGCCACTTACCCTTATGTGTGAAGCCAAAGGTTATCCTGAGCCAACAGTGTCATGGAGAAAGAAGGTAAGGTATATACTTACTGCTTGTATATTTAACTTGTTATTTATTCTTGTATATGACTGATTTTATTTTTGAAGAAAGCTTTTAACATAAAATTGGCTTTATTTTAGTACTCGTATCTGAAATTAAAATACTGGTAAAAGTGACAGAATATGTAATTGCCTTTGTTTGGCATTCGGTCTGGAATCCACCCACCTGCCTTTTTTAGGATGCTTTCTTTTATAGGAAAATAATGTCATAAAGACAATAAGCATGGCCATCTTCTTGTTGCTCTGTATGTTGAGTGGGAACTGTCAACCTAAATCAGAAGCGAAATCTACTAGATTGGCAAGGAATTGCTGACTTCCGAGTATAGTAGCCGCATTCATTCCATCCCATGTAGCATCAAAGCTTTCACTTCTGACCACACATCCTCGCATGTAAGCAATTATAAGGGTCTTCCACCCTTAAACATATGGGTTGGTCCTTCTCAATATGTTCACCAAGTTAAAGCGCTGTTGCAATATTTTCTTGTGTCCTCAGAACTGCGGTACCTTCTATTAGCTTAGACTGTGCAAACGTGCTTCTTATGTGTGTTAATTAAGCGTATATTTATAGAAGTTACATAGTGTTTTACTTAGTGTAGTTAGTGTAGTTTTATAAATTTATTAGTGTTTAATAGTTATTGGCATTTAGCACTTGGCATAATTTAATTAAGATGTGGAGACCGTGGGAATCGAACCTAACATGGATATGCTAACATGGATTTCCATTCATACTTGTAAAATATACCTAACAGTATTTCTAACCTTTTTCGAGTTCTAAAGTGTTTATGACATTTAATTATTATGCGGAATTTACATGATTATTTACTTAAATTGTGTTTAACAGAAGGACCCTCCCCCCCACCCAAAAAATTACACTGCTTAAATTTATTCAAACTTGTAAAATTAGCAGATATTCTTGTAAAAAGCTTCCAGCATTTAAAAAGGGTAGTAGAGAGAGTTTCCTTACTAGTTTTTCTTTAATTCCTTAGTTCGTTTTTTACTTTTGAGGTATTTACTGCTTTGTTAAATCAACAGAAATTCACCACCTGTAGCTGCCATAGAATATAGGAAAATGTTTTAGGATAAATCGGCTCACGATTGCAATAAACAAAGCTCTAACGTGCAATCTTTGCTTATAAATTATTATTAACTACCAGAATATCCAAAGTGCTTCTTTAATGTGCAAGTAAATATCCCTCGCAAATTTATGCATACTGATACAATTTAGCCCTTTTAAAATTGTAATGATGTTTTGCTAAGCTTTCCTTGGATATTATGCTAATACTACGCATTTAGTTCTTGTAGGTAATATACCACAACAGCATAGGTAATATATCTCTTTTCGGTTATGTTATAAAGGGTTGTAACATTATGTATTATTATAGGATACATTAATCATTTAAAATTTATTTGAATAGATCAATGACTATTTCTTACATTGAATTCAGCTTGATTTTTTTCCCCTTCTAAATGTAATTTTAAACAACGGCAATCCTGGGTATTCTCAGCTGTAAACACCTGCATAACATTCTTCACCCCTCCAACCCGGTAAGTGTATCCTAAGCTGTTTATGACATTATGGTTAGGGGGAAGAACAGTTTTTCCGTACAAAGCGAGCCACCTTGGAATGCTTTAAGCGCGGTCACTATACAAATGTGGTAGCCTGTATCTAAAAGTTTCTCCCAAGCCTGGCATTAGTAGAAATGTCAGGAACTTTCTGACACTTGGCAACAGGAAATGAGGGAGGAGTTAAGGATAACATTAATGGATAGTTTGGCATGTCCTCTTTGAGGGTGGGACATTGAGTGTAAAGAAAGTAGTTAGTGCCTGGCAAAGTGTTGGTGTCCATCATGTAATCCTCTTCTCTTATTAAAGGTACTGTCCTGTTATTAAAAACGTGTTAAAATTAAAATAATTTCTTCATTTTGGGTGTATTCCTTGTTTATCCCAATACACCTTCAGTCATCCATGCCTGCTGTAGGCTATGCTCCCCAAGTTGCAATGGCCATAAGTGTAAAAGATCAAGAGAATCTCTTTAATATATGGATATGACACCCACATTTCCAACCTTTATCATGGGCTTTAGTTACCCGATACTACGGCTATGTACCGGGATGCAATTGCTTCACTTCTTTTTAATTAATATGAGGGCTGTTCAATAAAGAATGATCACAATTTTTTTGACAACGTACCTTTACTCATCCTCATAATTTTGATGGTCCTTCTCAAAATAGTCTCCCCTGAATGCGATGCACTTGTTCCAGTGTTTCTGCCAGTCTTCAAAGACATGCTGGAAACCATTTTTTGACAGATCCTTCAAAATCACCTCCGCAGCCTTCACCACTGCTTCTGATGATGAATTATGTCTCCCAAGAAGGCATTTCTTCAAGTTATGGAATAGAAAAAGTCACATGGGGCTAAATCCGGACTATAGGGAGGGTGAGGGATTCACTTCACATTGATGTTTGCAAGATATTCAGCAACAACATTGGCAGTATGTGGCCGTGTATTATCGTGGTGCAGCATCCAGCCTGCTTCACGGAAATGTGGTCTTTTGCGCCTGATATGGACTTGCAATGTTTTCAGGACATCCCTGTAGTATTGTCCAGTTAGTGATGTGTGTGCAGGTACAACATGCTGATAAACCATTTCAAGAATATCAAAGAATGAGATACCATAACTTTCCCAGCAGAAGCAACCACTTTTGTTTTTTGGGGGTTGGTGATGAAGATTTCCATATAGAGCTTTGCTGTTTGCTCTCAAGATCAAAATGCTGTAGCCAAGTTTCATGAGCATTGATTACGTTTGAAAGAAACTCCAGATCTTCCTCTAACAGCAACTTTAAATGCATGCAGACGTGCATGCGAATGTCCTTTTGTTCGGGAATCAACAGTCTTGGAACCCATCACGCACAAACACGTCTCATGTGTAATGTTTCTGTCACCAACATGTGAGTGGCACCCAATGAATTGTTCAGTATTTCAGAAAGTGATCTTAAGGTAATTCGTCAATCCTCTCTCACAATGGCAGCTGCAGTGTTGATGTTTTCTTCTGTAAGAGCAGTAACTGGAGCACCGGGTCTACCTTCCTTTGAAATGATTGTCCCCCCTCTTTAAACATTTTAAACCACCTTCAAGTTGTGCTGTATGAAAGAACAGACTCTCCATAGGCCTCCTGTAACATTGTATAGGCCTGAACTGAAGCTTTGTTGAGATGAAAGCAGAATTTCAAAGCCGCATATTGTTCCTTGCGTGTTACTTCCATTGCAGCGGTAGGCAATACTAAACATGTCTGAACTTGGCTGGTTCTCACAGGCGGGAACCAGAAGTACCAATAATGAAACTACTACGGCATGTTTGTTTCACATTAAGCTAACAGAGTATAATAAGATTGAATTTTAGTGCAAAAAATTATGACTGTTAAAAAAATTATGATCATTCTTTATTGAACAGCCCTCGTATAAATTCTTTATCTGAATGAACAAAATTCCAATCAACTTAAGTGCATCATATAGATTGCCAACTTCAAAAATTTTAAAGCATGAAGAGGTTTTTGTGTTGTCACTCCCTATGTAATGGTGACCGATAATTCAGGCACATTAAACCTGTGGTACAGTTACACCTAATCTGTTTCATTAGTGTACAGGTTTTGCTGCCTATTCATGAGGTTTCGCTTACCATAAATATTCTGTGGGAGTGTGCTTTTGTAGGTTACTATCATTAGCTGCTGCTCTGTTGTATTTTTCTTCTGCTTGGCCTGGAGCTCTTTCAAAGGCTATACAATCACATCAACTGTTAGATACTGCAAGGAGAGTTATCAGTAAAAGAAGAACAAATAGAGTATAAAATTATTACCTTAAACTACTCAGATACTATTAAACAATGAACAGGTTTGTCTGAACCACTAAACTATGTTGTGCAATATATAAATTAAACAAGAAAGCAAGCTGGACAATTAAAGAGCAGCATTTGCACACATTTATTTAAAATATGCAGATGATGAAAAAACAATGTGCAGAAAGTTGTAGAGTAGTAAGGCAGTACCAAAATAACTATTTTAAGGTTAGGAACCAGAAACTTTCTTTACTGCAGTACATTTGTCAGCATTAATTCTGCTAAGTTGGTGTTTCTGTTTGTGATGTGTCAGATGTGAACAGAACCTTGCTAGGTGTGTTGGATGTAAAGCCAACCATCTTGTTCAGCATTGTACACATATGTATTGTCTCAGTACTCCATTGACAAAGTACTTACGTACTTGTCAGGAGTTACATTTCATTCTGAAGATGTTTCATAAAGTCATATTTCAATTATGCTCATGCAGCCTCCTGTTAATATACTGCATTTGCGACCACAAGCTCCTAACCTCAAAATTTTAAGTTTGGTACTAGCTTTCTATTCTAAATTTTCTGTACATTGTTTTTCCACAGGATGCTTCAAAAGGTTATTGAAAAAGTTAAGGGACAGGAAGAGTAGATAGAATAGAGTAATAATAATTTCTTCCACACTTGCTGTGTGTAGGCTAAGGTTTGAATAAGTAGAGCCAGACTGAAATCCCGGCTATGGCATTAAATTTTTCATTCTGGCTCCACTTATTCAAACCTTAGCCTACACACAGATAGTGTGGAAGAAATGATTATTTCCATCAATTTACCTGAATAACATAGTGGTTTAACTATAAAGCCTGGGACTTAAGTACTTACAGTGTTAGTAAGTCACCACAAAGGTGCATGTCTCATGGCATATGAGAACCACTAGTGGTCTACTGGGATACATATGAGTCAGTTGGAGAATTTAATGTCACGTCGGCATGTGGGCCATAGTAGCTCAGTTTGTTAGAGCAACTACATGGAGAGCAGGAGATCCGTGGTTCAAATCCCGGCTATGGCATTGAATTTTTTAGTCTGGCTCTACTTATTTAAAAAGAATAGAGTAACTTTCAACTAGGAACCCATGCTCCCAAACATGATCTCGAGTCAGTACCAATGATATTCTGCTAAGCCATAATACACTTTATTATGCACAGGGTTCAGTGTAATACGTTACAGAAGATGTTCAAACACACCACTACCACATTGGCGTTAAGTTCGGGAAATGGGATGGCCATTCAAGTGGTCTTCCTGTTCCGATCTAAAGTTCAGCATATTTGTGATCTTGAAAGCATTGCACATTGATATTAAAATGTGGTGGCATTCCATCCAGTTGCATCCATGCTTGCTGGCTTAATGTCACTTGATTATTTATTTTGGGGACATATCGCAAAGCTGTGGTAGGCCTGTCTCGTTAGCGTAGATGGTAGCGTGTCTGCCTCACATTCAAGAGGTTCCAAGTTCAAATCTCGGTCAGGGTGAGTTACCTGGATAAGGTATTTTCTGGGGTTTTCCCTTATCCTGAAAGACGAATGTCGGGTAACTCTATGCTCCATGGACCCCGGATGCATTTGACCATCATTTCACCAATTTCATTCATCGTCCGATATGTCTTAACGTTGGAGGACGTAAATTAAAAAAAAAAAGAAAAGCTGTGGTATATCTGACCCCAGTGGATGATCCAGAAACAGTAGTAGTAGCCAGAATAGTTGTGGCATCTGGTAAATTTCTGTACATACCTGGGTACTCAGCAAGTGCGCCAAAGCTTTATTCGATGGCGCAATTACCTCTATTCAATGTGGTGGTCTGTTTGAACATCTTTTGTAACTATTTACACTGAACCTTGTGCATAATAAAGTTAATAGAATAGCTTAATAGAATATCATTGGCACTGACTCAGGATCATGTTTGGGAACATGGGTTCCTAGCTCAAAAGTTACTCTATTATGTCTACTCTTTCTGTTCCTTAAGTTTTTCAGTAACCTTTTCGAGCATCCTATATATTACACAAGTGAGTGTTAATTAGAAATAGTTTATGTAATATAACACTACACTTAAATTTAATGAAAATGTTTTTGAAGATGAAATGGTTGATTTCAGGGCAAGCAATCTGTTGGTACAATTCCACAAGGTAATGTGGTGGTCTTCGAGGCTGTTGATCGCAGACATTCTGGTATCTATGAATGTACTGCTACTAATGGAGAAGGTGGCCCAGCAACTGCTACCGTCGAAATAAGAGTATATTGTAAGTATACAGGCTAGGTTAGTTTTGAGAATATCAGTTCATGCCATGCCACTGTAACATGTGAGGCTTGAATTTAGGTGGTCCTGGATTTGATTCCTGGAGCCAACCACTTTGCCCATGGGTTTTTTTCATGGTCTTCCCAGATTAGCAGTGTGAATGCTGGAGTGTTTTCTCTTTAACCACAAATTTCCCATCATGTCCCTTCCCCTTTCATGTCTCTTTCAGGCTTAGGGATTGTCCAGCATCAGATGGTGTCACTTGGTTGTTAGGAAGCTCTTCTTGGCCATATGCTATGAGACACACACCTTTTGTGGCGACTTACTATGCTGTAAGTACTTAAATCCCAAGCTTCATAGTTAAACCACTATGTTATTCAGGTAAATTGATGGAAATAATCATTTCTTCCACACTAGCCACAAGTAGGCTAATAGTTAAGTACTTATAGCATAGTAAGTTGCCACAAAAGGTGTGTCTCATAGCATATGAGAAACCCTAGTGGTCTACCGGGAAACATACGAGTCAGTTGGAGAATTTAATGTCATGTTGGCACGTTGGCCATAGTAGCTCAGATGGCTAGAGCAACCGCACGGAGAGCGGGAGATCCATAGTTCAAATCCCAGCTATGGCATTGAATTTTTCAGTCTGGCTCTACTCATTCAAACCTTAGCCTATCCACGGCTAGTGTGGAAGAAATGATTATTTCCATCAATTTACCTGAATAACATTTGGGACCTATGTTCATATAACATTTTTTTATCCTCTGTGCAAGAAATGTTTTCCCAAAGTTTTGACATACCTTTTTGTTACACCTGTATTTGTACAGAGAACACTTTCCACTGATTGATCTGGATGCTGAATGGGTGGAGCGAGGCTGGCTTCATGACCTGGCTTCAATCGTAGTGTTGTTCTCTTCTGTTTTCTCCTGTTAAGTGACATTCCTTGCCTTTGATGGCAGCCAATCAGAAGGAATCAGCACCATAGATAAAGCCAGGCCTCTTCCACCACCATCCAGCATTCAGATAAATAAGCAGAGAGTGTTCTCAGTATAAATATAGCAGCATGGACAATTAATGCCTTCTGGTACCATCCAAACTTCTCTGAGGAGACTTCAACTGTATCACTAAAGATGTCCACCACAGTTGCCAATGAAAACATCTGGAACTCTGTCTCTAGCAGATCATGGCGTAACAGCTCAGAAATAATTTCCTGTTATATTGACTCTGGTTGTGAAAGCCTATGTTCTCTTATTTTATCCAGTCTTATCAGGGGAAGTTCTGCTGCACAAAATGGTTCTTCCATAAATAATGGCAGCATCTGTGTGCTTAAGCCATATGGCTTCTTTCTTTCCAGATATATGTAAGTTTACTTCTTTTATTTTTCCTTTGAACAAATTTTTCTGTTAGATAGAGTCAACATGAAAAATTCAATGCCACGGTTGGGATTTGAACCACGGATCTCCTGGTTTCCGTCCAATCACTCTAACCCATTGAGCTACTATGGCCAATTTGCCGTCATGACATTAAATTCTCCATTTGACTCATATATTTCCTCAGTGGACCACTAGGGGCTCTCGCATCCGAGATACACCATTTGTGGCGACTTACTATCGTAAGTACTTGAGTCCCAAGCTTCATCATTTAACTCTACCGGGGAGAGGCAATGTACATTCGCATGTGATACAGGTTAGCTGGACGCAAAGTATAAATGACGTCAGATGTAGAGCACGACCATCAAACGTGCAAATGCCCAAAACGACCTAATGTAGTACTCTGTGAACTAGTGAAGCATTGCCTTGCAAGTGTATGCAGATGCAAGGTCAAGGTGTAGTATAATGCTACTGTTTTGCTTCTTCTTACAGTGAGGCAGTTGTCATGGTCAGGCTGTACCTACCTGCAGTTGTTTACATACACGAGCAATAACATGTTCAGTGTACCGATGGAAAAATGCACATGCCTCCAGCTTTTAATGGTTACATTTCCCAAATACGTGTTACAATTATGAATTTTTTTTTTCTCCGCTTCCAATGAGCATTTAAAGTGGTTTTATATAATTTAGCAGTTATTTCTTAATTTGAAATTTCTAGGCAAAAACATATTTTAGATACTATAATACAGATTTAAGAATAACTTTTTAATGACTACCATAATGAATAAGAATTGTAATGAGTAGGGAAAGTCATGCAATTGTGACATATTGAAACACTGTGTCCTTGGTATGCATAGCAATCTCCAATGTGTTTATTCAGCTGTGTGAAGTAGCACAAGCACTGAACCTGTTATCTCTACTGCTTACAGATGAACCAGAGGTGGAAGCTGAGAAAACGCAGGTAAACACCGGTTCTCGATACGAATCAGAGCTGACATGTATTGTACATGCAGAACCTCGTGCTAAAGTTACGTGGCTGTTTAAAGGATTTCCTATCAATGCAAACAGCCACCAAAATCGTGTCCAGAGAGTACATGAGGGCAACAGGCATACTCTTAAGATTATCGACACAAGGCCTGCAGACTTTGGAGATTACGAGTGTGTGGCAAACAACAGCATGGGCATCACAAGGAAGATGATCGAGCTTACAGGTACTAGCATTAACAGAGTGGGACATCATATCTTTTAATAAGCCACAAATCTGCATTCATAACTACGTGTTACTTAATGTAGTGGCGCAGGTGGGAGGTTGCAGGTTAAAATGCTATGTACAGTTGAATAATATGAAACTAAAAGAACCAATCCCTGCCCCCCCCCCACAAAATAATTCTTTAAAGCGTTATTTAAAATAGACTTAAATTACTAGCACAACAAGAACAAACTTACAGAGCGTGTACGTTCCGATATTTACCTAATATGCAGTATTTGTAGTGTTAACTGACAGTACAGCAATACAGTACAGATGCAATATTTTTTTTAGTATATAATCTTGCATTCATACAAAATTCTTGTAACTTATTGAGCATTTAGAAAATTGTTTCACACCCGTTTTGCTTTCCCTTGGCATAGCACCTTGATTATTGGGTCTGTAGTATAGTATTTCCTTGAATTTAACAAACAAGTTTGACTGACCTGCATTTCATTCACTCAGTCTTTTTGAGAGTTAAATCAGTTTATCCAAAGTATAATCTAATTACATAAGATTATTTAATCTTGATTATATACAAGGACGTCAAGGGACCATGCTAAAAGTTTGAATTATTAATGATTTCAAATGAAAAACTTCAAAATCAAATTTGACTGTACTAGCAAGTTTGACTGAGATTTCCGAGTGCTCTGTCTGATAATTTGAAGACAGTTGCTAATATTTCAAATTGGTTACAATCAATTAGGAATTTACATTAGTTGACTTGGAAAATCTCGAAGTTTTATACAATGGAACCCCATTTAACCAAACTAAAGATAATCAATGCTAATAATTTTAAGCACCAAATGGAAGAAAATAATTGTACTCCAAATTCATGTAATACTGCATTTGAATACAAAAAATGACTATTGATTACAGTACTATTATGTGTTTCAAATGGGAAGGTGTTTGTCCTTGAGCGCTACTAGGTAAGCAACCAGTCCGAGTCCTGCGGTGTTGTCATATTGCATTCCCCCTAAGTGGTGTGTGACAAGTGCCGAACTAATCAATCTAATAAATACTGTTTGTGCTAAGACAAAAATTCAGATTTTGCCAAAACTGATCCATGTGGAAGGAGAGAGTAATGTATTTAACATAACTGTAAAAACCCCATATTTTTAGCTCAAATAGTTTTCCTAATACAAATAAATAAAGTAGATACCATTATAACAGTGCATTGCGACGTAAGCACTGTAATGAATATCATTATTGGTTGGCAATGTATGCGTGAACGTATGTTTGAAATTACTCAGAACTGAAACAAACATTTGACATGACGTGGTAAAAGAAATATGTACTTTGAATAAGCCAAGGTGTTTGTTAAATTCGATGAGAGGAAACAATACACTTCTTGCTAGTCTGGCAGAACGTGTCTGGTCACATTATATCTTTGTTTATGAATGGTTCATAATCTCTATTTACTCTAACAGTTCAAAGCAGCATTATGCAGTTACTCTTCCATGAAAAACTGTATCAGCTGGATCAATGAGACGTGATTCACCTTTGCCCCCTTACTACTGCTAGAACAATCCAACAGAGTTAATGTGGGCTCAAATTATGTTGTAAACAGAAATATTTTTATACTGACTGACGTTGAACGACTTATTCATGAAGAAATTGACAAGGAATACAACAAGACTGGGAAAATTGCGTGAGACATCAGATAAACTACAAGAAGACGACTTTTGGAAAGAAATAGCATGTAACAAGATTTTGGAGCTTATCATAAATTTGCAGTACTCAGATGTTGAAGACAATGACAGTGACGAATTATCTCTTAACGTAAGTAACATTCACAGCTATATGGATGCGCCACTGGTATTTTCATTGGATTAGAAAAATAAGTAATTCATAAACTATAATTAACTTTAAATATTTAAAACATTTGCATAATGTATGAATATTCATGCTGCAATTGTGATTTCAACAACTGCATTATTATAAAACTTTTGAAAATTCAGTTTGCGTTCCCTTACGTCTAGCGCCACAAACACTGGCAGATGTGCAAGAGAGAGGGAAATATAAAAAGAGTGGGGACAACGAGATAGCAATGCTGAAGGCTCTAACGCATCTGATTCACTACAGTTGCTACAGGCGAGATCTATTTCTGTTTGAAACACATAATAAATTAATATTGTGGTAGTTAGAAGGACTTCATCTTTCCTCTTTCTTCGATTATGCTCCTTGTATGGAAGACTTACACCTTCCAAGACTTTCAAGGTACCACCTTGGGTCAGATGTCTGTTGAGATGGGTGATCAGCCCAAAGTTCGGTATGATGGTGAAGAAAGGGTTGATATGAAATGGTGAAATCAGTGAAAGGAAAGGCGATTGTGGAACATTTGCTGAAATGAATGACGGGGGAACTGGAAAAGTTGATAAAACCTGCTCATACACTATCCACTACAAATTCCATTTGGGATTGAATCTGACCCATCTTGGTAAGAGGCAAGTGGTCTAACCACAAGGTCATGGCTCCACCTGTTTAGAAAGATGAATGTGGAATAGAATAGAGTAATTAATTTTTTCTGATTTTTCTTCTCGCAACTCTTGTGAACACCTATATCTGTTGGGTTAATTCACTGCTTTATTCCAAAAAATATAAGGCATCTATAAAAAAAATTAGGCAATTTGGAAAGTAAATTCCAGTCTTATCATTTATGTGCAGAAGATTGTGGTAAGTGGTAGCAGAACTATTGATTCGTTATATAGCTTGGTTCCATGGACTTCTGTTAATGTCCGTGTGAGGTGCATTCATCTTTCACCATTACTTCTTCTTTAACTACTCTCTTATACCACTATGTGGTGTCAGGGTATTCTTGTTTCTCTAAACTCTTATGCGGTTGAGGTACGGAATGTCTGGATCAGTGAGAGAGAGAGAGAACCCAGGATGAGCGATCAGCCCGATGCCTGGTATGAGAGTGAAGTAAGTGGATGACAGAATATAGGCAAGATGAAATGATAGGAAAGATGCTAATGGAGCAATTGGTGGAATGCTGGCGGGGGAAACTGGAGGACCCGGTGCCGTGTTATCCATCACAAATCTCACTTTGTGGTTGCCTGGGATCAAATCCAGGCCGCCTTGGTGAGAGCCAAGTGGTCTAACCACTCGACCACGGTGCAGCCTTTCACCACTACAGGCTTGTAAAATATGTCCAGCAGTAGATGCTCATCTCAAGTGTAAGGTATGAGCAATGATACAGTTTCTGTGGGAAAAGAAGAACAAAAATAAATAGAGACTCCAATTATTGTTAAGTTATTGTAGTATACAGGAACATGAGAGAGATTACAATTCCTTTCTTGGAAGGGTTGAAAACAGTGTTATTATAATAAATTAAATTTAAAGGGAGTCAATTAAATTTAGTGTCATTAATCGACTCCCTTTAAATTTAATGAGAGAGATTGCTTGATGTTCCAAGATGGATGCATTTGTTCTTCATCCATGGTGAAGAAGTGGACAACCATTTTGAATCACAGACTTATTGCAAATATGGGTCAGGCAAAATCAGCATTTCACAGTTT
The DNA here is from genome assembly GCA_030765055.1 of Mantis religiosa. Classification (NCBI taxonomy): domain Eukaryota; kingdom Metazoa; phylum Arthropoda; class Insecta; order Mantodea; family Mantidae; genus Mantis; species Mantis religiosa. The sequence continues at coordinate 460,258,991 of CM060950.1, read as the reverse complement.
CAGAACTCCATGAACATTTTCTGCAAACCAGTAGGTCTGTTTTCCATAAAGTGGTAACACAAAGTTTAGCCTATCACAACTTTTGTGCTCAATGGACAAAAATTCTGTTTGAAGCTTACAACACCATGAGGATGGAAGCAGCACAGATTTCCATGAGGGATGAAATGTTGGTTAAATATATGAATGTCAAAATAAAACAAGTCAATGGCACAGGTTCACATGAAATTCCCTATGAAACCTTGTCCCCAATCATTTTTGACAATGAAGCTTTTGGCTACTGTTTTTTAGGACAACAAGATGTATTGTTGGTGGAATTCATGAAAAGAGGCACAACAATAAATTTATGTCTGAATGAATAGAGCCAGACTGAAAAATTCAATGCCATAGCCAGAATTTGAACCACAGATCTCCCGCTCTCCGTGTTGTTGCTCTAACCAACTGAGCTACTATGGCCAACATGCCGACATGACATTAAATTCTACAACTGACTCGTATGTTTCCCGGTGAACCACTAGGGGTTCTCATATGCTATGAGACACGCACCTTTTTTGGCGACTTACTATGCTGTAAGTACTTAAGTCCCAGGTTACATAGTTAAACCACTATGTTATCCAGGGAAATTGATGGAAATAATCATTTCTTCCACACTAGCCATGTGTAGGCTAAGGTTTGAATGAATAGAGCCAGACTGAAAAATTCAATGCCATAGCCGGGATTTGAACCATGGATCTCCCGCTCTCCGTGCAGTTGCTTTAACCAACTAATATTTCAATAAAGAATGATCACAATTTTTTTGACAACGTACCTTTACTCATCCTCATAATTTTGGTGGTCCTTCTCAAAATGGTCTCCCCTGAATGCAATGCACTTGTCCCAGCATTTCTGCCAGTCTTCAAAGATATGCTGGAAACCATTTTTTGAAAGATCCTTCAAAATCACCTCTGCAGCCTTCACCACTGCTTCTGATGATGGATAATGCCTTCCACGAAGGCATTTCTTCAAGTTAGGAAATCGAAAAAAGTCACATGGGGTTAAATCCGGACTATAGGGAGGGTGAGGAATGCACTTCATGTTGATTTTTGCAGCACATTCAGCAACAACATTCACAATATGCGGTCGTGCATTATCGTGGAGCAGCATCCAGCCTGCTTCACGGAAATGTGGTTTGCCTGATATGGACTTGCAATGTTTTCAGGACATCCCTGTAGTACTGTCCAGTTACTGATGTGTGTGCAGGTACAACATGCTGATAAACCATTCCATGAATATCAAAGAATGAGATGACCATAACTTTCCCAGCAGAAGCAACCACTTTTGCTTCTTTGGGGGTTGGTGATGAAGGAGATTTCCACACCGAGCTTTGCTGTTTGCTCTCAGGATCAAAATGATGTAGCCAAGTTTCATCAGCAGTGATTATGTTTGAAAGAAACTTCAGGCTTTCCTCTAACATCAACTTTAATTGCATGCAGACCTGCAGGCAAATGTCCTTTTGTTCGGGATTCAACCGTCTTGGAACCCATCGTGCACAAACACGTCTCATGTGTAATGTTTCTGTCACCAACGTGTGGGTGGCACCCAATGAAATGTTCAGTATTTCAGAAAGTGATCTTAAGGTAATTCGTCGATCCTCTCTCACAATGGCAGCAGCAGTGTTGATGTTTTCTTCTGCAAGAGCAGTAACTGGAGCACTGGGTCCACCTTCCTTTGAAATTGATTGTCTCCCCTCTTTAAACATTTTAAACCACCTTCGAGCTGTGCTGTAGGGAAGAACAGACTCTCCATAGGCCTCCTGTAACATTGTATAGGCTTCAACTGAAGATTTGTTGAGATGAAAGCAGAATTTCAATGCTGCATATTGTTCCTCACGTGTTACCTCCATTGCAGCGGTAGGCGATACTGAACATGTCTGAACTTGCCTGGTTCTCACATGTGGGAACCAGGAGTACCAATAATGAAACTACTACGGTGTGTTTGTTTCACATTAAGCTGACAGAATATAATAAGATTGAATTAGTGCAAAAAATTACGGTCATTCTCTACTGAACAGCCCTCGTAGCTGATTTCATATGACACCACCAACAGTGGACATTGATGATATATTAAATGACATTCAGGAGGAAAATGTCCCTGGCAGGAAAACCTGGAAAACAACCTCAGTTTGGGAGGATGTTCCTGACAGTAATTGAACCACACCCTCAAATTCATGAGTACATTGCCTTAATGGCCTGGCTTCTTGTGTTGGTACTTTACATACAGGATCTCAAAGCTTGTGAAGTGGGGTAAGAAACACGTGAATAGAAATGAAAATTATGTTGAAAAATATTTAACAGTGTATAATAAAAGTATAATAAAAGTTCTAAAAGTAAAACTAAGTTACTTAAAAATAAACATTATGGAACTTGCTATCTGAATTGCCTTCACAGGATTCTATGTTTCAGTTCCGTGACTTAAAGAAGTTACAAATATGTATTGAAACAGAATATAGAAATAAGATAAATGCCTCAGGAAGGAATCTTTAAAATTAAGGCTATCTGTTGAGTAATTTTGACTAGTGTTCCAAAATTACAGAGAAAAGAGATTTTTATGAGTTTTATGAAAACAAAAGCTAAACTTAATTTTTGGAGTGTGTGATGTCTCCCACATATCTGTCAATTGTCTAAATCAATGGTATTGCTTTTATGTTATAAATAATGCTAAGAATCACAGTTAAATAACCTTTTCTGTCACTCTGATCTTTTAACTCTTATCTTTTTCAGTGGACTCGACAACAACTCAAGCAAAATAGAAGGGGCAAAATCTTATATAGTTTTACTTGACACAAAATTTGTATAAAGCGTACAGATGTAAAGTATTGCATGAGAAGTTTTGAATGATGTGTGAATAGCTTGTGTATCGTTAAGACTGTATATCAGTATTGTTGAGCATGAACTCAATTTTTGACAATTATACGTTAGGAAAGTAATTTTTTAGGCATGGAAATTGTTTTGGTCACCCCATCCTTAGGTAGTTGCATGATCTATGGTTATGTAGTTAGCTTGCAAAACAAAGCTGATAATATCGCACCCTTTGATGGTTAACAGAAACACATTATGGTGAAGGTGTTATCAATATATTTGCAATTATTTTCACAGCTGAAGTTAGGTTGACATCACTGCAAAAATATGTTGCATGAAACATACATATTTTTCTGCTGTTGAAGTTTGTCCAGTGTACTGGCTGCTGCCGCCGTAATGTGAATATCAAGAGCTGAGAGATTTCTTTCAAATCAAGGGAAAATACTTCTGAAACAAAAATTAAAAAATGAGTTGTTGGATGCTAGTGGAGTAGAAATTGTTTGGCTTGATTCCAAAATTCCTTACCAAGTTTAAGATGAACAAATACCAGTGTATATCAGTTATAAATATTAGTAAAATAAATATTTAAGCTTTAATATCCATAGTAATTAAAGCAGTTTTATAAAACTGTTAACATTCATACAACTTTCTCTACTTGTTCTTCCACAAACTAGTGTTTTAAGAACTATCTAATTCTCAATGAAGGCATAGCACTAGCATAATGCAGCATTAACGCAGACATTTAGGAAAGAACATTCACAGTATAGCCATAAACGTAATGCAAGAATTTAATGTCATGACGGAAAGTTGGCCATGGTAGCTCAGTGGGTTAGAGCGACTAGATGGAAACCAGAAGATCCGTGGTTTAAATCCCGGCCATGGCATTAAATTTTTCATGTTGACTCTATCTGTCATGTTTGTATTTATATGCAAAAATTTGTAATTTCTGTTATTTTAGCTTCACATTCTACGCCACGACTTACTGGAACATATTTTGAAGACTGTTGTTTCCATTATCAGTCTTGATTAACTACCATGTTCCTCCTGTGAGTTGTAGATGGCGTCATGGTTCAGTGTACTGCACAATGAGATCCCTTTTTAATAAATCGTGTTTATTTTTCTGTGTGAATAATTTTTCCTAAACACAAAGCTCTTCAGGTTTTCTAATTAAAATTTTGATCCTTCTTTCTCAACCAAAAGTGCTCTGCAACTACAGATGTTTTCATTTAAGTATATTTCATGTTTCTCATGTATTCATGAAGCCTTGGAATATGCAAACTCTTGCATTATTTAACTCCTTGTGAAACTATGTGAATGCTTCTCTGAAATAAAACATGGATACAAAGTATTGCGTTTATGCTGCATCTGTGCTTACTTTTCTTAATGAATGGGGCCTTTCAGTAAGTCTATGTGTACCGAAATTTTTTCACTATACATTTTGTTGTAGGAACATGTGCCACAGAGGAGCTTAAGTGATAAGATTGGTTCACAATAACCGAGAATGGAAATCAGAACGAGAATGACTTACTTAAAATATTGTTATGTGAGTATTCACAGTTAGCAGGAAGCAGTCCCGGGAAAGAACATGTGGTCAAAATTTAACTTTCTCATTCATGTGTGTTTGGAGGAATTTAGTAACAGTGACGTCAAAATTAATATAAAAATTATTTTTTCCAGATGAATATGTTCTCCCATGTTGTCAGTCTATTTTGGTTTATCACTCCTTTTAATAATTTTGGATTTGGATCAATGTCATGGTTTTCATTCCAAAAATGAAATGCTACTGCTGACTTGTCTTCTTGTTTCAATCTGATGTTTCTAAAGTGTTCTTTGACTCTGGTTTTTAAATTTCCCGCCAGCAGATAATTTGACAAAAAAGTTCATAGTTCCACCACCAGAGAGAGCAGATAACAACAAATGCCAGTTGGGAAGAGATTGAAAATGGAGGCCAGGGCCTTTGAAACTAGTCTCTCATAAATATATGAAAAAGTAAGTGACGAGTGTCAATAAACCAACCACAAATAATTTTTATATTTCTCATTCATGTTTCTGGAGATGGTATATCAATTCATACTCGGTGTTCATTTTTATCTGTAATTTTACCGTGCAAAATTTGACGTCAATAATAGCATCGCTGATGGAGCGAGTTTATATATGATTCCCCTAGCGGCTTGCGATCGTACTTGATGTGTTGACAGTCGCTTTGAGGCCTTCCTCTACAGGCAGGTAAATATACTATTTGAGAGGTGGGTCCTGCCCGCGTAATATAAAGATGTGTAATTTCGCCTGGTGCGTAGTTACGATAACTTATTAAAAAACTGTGTACTGCAATGCACTGCAAAGCTAATTATGCAGTCATAAAAGTAGACCATGAAGAATATACGAAATGATAAGCAAATCAACATTTATTTCACAATGAACATCTGTTTTTCTGTTATAGTAGACATATATGCATATTGTAAACCTATCACATAAAATAGAAATATTTCAATTTGATCTCAATTCTTTTCTATCACCCACAGTTTCCTCACAATGTAACTTCATAACAAACCAGAAAATTATCAGAACATGTTCTAGGACTGAAAAATGAATTATTGTTACAATATGTAACAAAGCTTTTATCCAAGTCTATACAAGAAAATATCTCTAGTGCATAGTCTTATGTGTCCATTTTCTTATATTTCCTATCTCTGTTCCCTTTAACACTGTCCGTATTGTGAGAATTGAGTCCTTTCTGTCATAACATTATTTATTGCTTCTAGATTGGGACCAGTCACTTTAGCGTCCAGTGTCTCTCTTTTTGCAAGTAACTGATCCTGTATCTTGGAAATGTTTGATGCACCGATTGATTTTTAAAGACATAAGGATACCCACATTAACAGACATTTTAATTAAGCATGAGAATGACAAAAAGTTAATATCATATACTGATAATAAGTAAGACGTTTATGTTGCAAACAAAAGTATGTCAATTGGATGGTACCTGAACACTTTTGACAACATTACATTCCGAGGGACTTGTCTGAATGCTGGATAGCATTTCATAAACTCCTCTATGCAGCGGTTTAAATTATATCTGTATGTTGCACCAATTTTAATGCCGGTACAAAGTAGCATTCAATCATGAAGACGCGGTGGTCTGTGTTCATATCCAGGATGAGCTGGTTGTATTAGTTAACAGCTCAAACACACTCAGTGTTGCAATTTGCTTACTGTTCTGCAAAAATTACCGTTTTTTCTCCGTAGAGGGCACTAAGATTTCAAGATAGACTCACCAGTCAGCTATGATGTCATTCTTGCTCAATCGGAGGGCGGGAAATAACGAATAAAAATGAACACCATGTATTGTGCATATCAGGCTCTTGAATATAGAAATGGTTCAAAGTGGTTGTGATATGCAACAGCCACTAGAGCTCTCTGTAATTACAAGCTAGAAAAATGAAGTATGAAAACACTCTAGCGAATGTACAATTTGATCTCCTTAAGATCAAGTAAACATTGGTTTTAACATCTTTAGTTTGTGTATATGCAACTTGAAACTAGCTGTTGCTTGAAAAACGACTACAAAGAACATCAAATAACTTATATACATTCTGTCAATAAAGGAATGACAAGAGGAATTGGAAGTAATAATGAAACTGCATTTAGAAAATGTTTATTTCACTAATTTTGATGTCTGATGTATGTTACTTTGGTTTAATTGGAAACAGGTGAAAAACTGTTATGGATCAGCTACAAACAAATGACATCCATGACTATAAATAAGGTGACTGATATGCCTTCCTGTTCTCATTGCTAGGGTACTGTAAACCAAAATATTTAATGCTGTTTTCAGTTCCATTCTTGTTTTTGTTCTAGTTTCTTTCTCAGATTATTGTGAATCTGTATTAATTATTAACTTCATTTGAATCCCCCTTTTTAAGTAGTTGTTTCTAGAATACTAAGTTTTAATATATCTAGGAAAATCCTGTTTATTTTAGAACTGTTTATTAAATGATTAATGCTTTACAACTGAATTGCACTAAACTTCTTGGGCTAATTTCATCCCAGCCACTTTTGGATTTATTTGGCAGTAATTTAAGAATATCATCTTCTGTAATTGGTCTGATAAAAAATTAGAGTTTAATAGCTGAAGTTAATTATGGTTTAAGTTTATCAAAAGGACTGAATCAGAGTTGTAACACTTGCAACACATACATTTATTTTTCTTCATCAGTTTCAAGACTGACTTACATTCATCATCAAAAGTGACTGCCTGATCCATGATGGTGGTGTTGGCTGATGTGTTCATGTTGACATCTAGAAAAAAGTGCACTTCCTTAATGGATTTGGTGGCAGCAAGTCAAAATTCATTAAATGATGTTTTTGTTTTATAATGAGAATTGTTTTTTTAAGTATTATACATATATAACTATTTGTAACAAAAAACTTCACTTATCTTAAGAAAATGATGTTAATTCTTCTTTCTAATTGAGATCGATTTCACAAACAAATTGCTTGCATCGTCAGTGCATCAACACACTTCGTTGTCAAGGATTCCGGTTACTGTGTTATTATGTTTTTCAGTATTACCAAAATCTGAAAAAAAAAAAAAAACTAAAAACAAAATCGACTGCCGGTATTTCAAAATTCATTACGTGATGTTTATTTCTCAAAATAAACATTTTTTCCCAAACCATTAAATCTATTGGACCATTTAATTGTTTTAATAATTTAACTTCAGGATTTATTTCATGGTTAAATGACCAAAAATGATCTACTACGGCCAGTTTATCAGTTTGTTTATACTTAATGTTACGAAAATGTTCTTTCGTTCTGGTTTCCAAATTACTTTTCGTCTTTCCATTATAAACCTGATCACACTCCAAACAATTAAATTGATAAATACCAGATTTTTTATTATTAGGAATTTTATCTTCTTTTTTTTTTAGAGAAATTTAGTAAATTTTTAATGCTCTATTTATTTTGAGGAACTAAAGTTACACCAACTTAAAGTATAAACTTGGAAGAAGCGTAGGGACAGTAAAGCACAAATTAGTACAAAAGTGAATCGAGAAAATATTGACACATTGCTTCACTCACACTGTTTATTCACAGGACATGTTTCAAGAGCTCTTGCTCCTATCATCAGCTGATACTCGACTAGTGCAGGTTGTAGTGGTTTCCTCTTTCTCCGTTTTGTCACTAGATGGCGTGATGTACTTGTCAAAGATGTCCGGTGGTGGAGTCTTGGAAACATCTCTAATAAAATATGTTAATCACCCCATAGACCTTTCCGTATGGGAAAAAATCTTCATCAACAAAAATCGTCATAGGGTATGAATTTTGAAACTCCACCACCGGACAACTTTGACAAGTACATCACGCCATCTAGTGACAAAACGGAGAAAGAGGAAACCACTACAACCTGCACTAGTCGAGTATCAGCTGATAGGAGCAAGAGCTCTTGAAACATGTCCTGTGAATAAACAGTGTGAGTGAAGCAATGTGTCAATATCTTCTCGATTCACTTTTGTACTTACACCAACTTCTTTAAAAAAAATTTGAAAATGTTTATTAACCCAAGGATGGTAACTAAATTTTTTAAAATTATAATCGTGTTCTATTTTTCTAAGGGTAGAAATACCATTAACAGTTTTTTGATATTTAAATGTTTCAATCTTCTTTTGTATAAAGTTTTTATTAAAACCATTAATTAAAGCAGTATTAATAATATGTTTATATTCTTTATTAAATTCTTCTTTATTCAGGGGTATATTTATTAATCTATAAATCAAACTATTAAAACAGCAAATTTATGTGAAAAAGGGTTAAATCGTTTATTTTTTATGTAATTATTGATATGAGTAGACTTCCTATATAGTCGTCTACAGTCGTCTCCTCCTGACTTGGCATTTAATTTACTGAAAATAGTCATTTGTTCAGTAATGCGAATTTTGATAGTGTTTTGTCTTTGTTTATATTTGTGTTATATCCAGTGTTTCATTTGTGGTTATAACATTTAATAAATATCCTGATGATGAGAGAGATGCACACTCCCGAAACGTCGATTTCTAATCGTCTTTTCACCTGGCTTGCTTCCCAAGCGTACTTCTGAAGTAATTCACTCCAACATTGTGCATACTGCCCTAGAGGTCACCACCAATAACAGATACACACCAGACACCATCGTCAGCTAGTAGGTCATTTCTGAAAAGAGAGCAAATAGCTCTTGAAACAGATCAAGACAAATAAATGTAAACAATGTAAGTCTTTTAGCTCTGACTCATTGTTTATCATAAATTTAATTTGACACCCCTTACTAGCTTATACAAATATTATGTAGCAAAGTAGGAGTTCTCGGAATAGTGTCAAGTTGACATCCGGCAACTCATGCAAATATGTCAGGTAACATACTATTAAGTGAGCAAAGTATGGTTTACCATTGGTGATGCTAAAAATGGCTGTCCAAACATGCAGAAAAGATATTGAACACTTAACACTAAAGCTATGCTAATTTGCTTTCAAAAATTAACAGTACTTTATTTCTGCAGCTTGGATGAACGACCTAGGCATGGCATTTTGCTTATATGGACCAGGTGAATGTTCCGGAACTTGAGTGTCATATTGTATATAAATTGAGGATGTTATGTTTACATTTCCATGCCTGCAGGAAAGCCAAGTCCGCCCGAATTTGTGAACGGTCACCATGACGCAGACGATCAGAGCAACTATGTAGTACAATGGACGCTAGTCAGCTACTCCCCTGTTACTGAATACAAAGTCTTGTACAGGACACGTAAGGTAAGTGAAACATTTTGTTTTTTCTAAAAGTATCTAATGGTTACATTTGAAAGTAATGAGTCAGTAATTCAAACATAAACAGCAATCAAAATATCCTTACTTGGACATGTTTCGGAGAACAGTTTGTCCCCATCATCAGCAGTTATCTGACTGGTTGGATCCGTGGTTTCCTGGAGTGAGCTGGCTGTCTGTGGTGGCATCTGTTGACTGTGAAATGAACTTCCAAAGAGATTTTGCAGATGGCAGTTCGAAATTTAAAGTATGCTGTTGGTTTTTTATAATTAGTAACTTCTCCCAAACGGCGAGTTTGGCTGCATAACTGACTGGCTTTAATAGTTTTATATTTGGTACGATTTCATGATTGGTAGACCAGAAATGATGGGCTATTGCTGATTTTTCTATTTTTTTGTATTTAACACATCTCATATGTTCCTGTAGCCTAATTTGTAAACTTCTGTTGGTTTTTCCTATGTACAACTTATTGCAGTTTGAACAATTGCTTTGTATATACACCTGATTTCCTGTTTTCAGGTATTGGGTCCTTCAGGTTGTTGCATAATAAGTTTTTAAACTGAATTTATTTATTGGAGCTAGGGTGATGTTGAACTTCTTGAATATCTTGTTGAATTTATGATGTACTTACTAATTATAAAAAACAAACAGCGTACTTTAAATTTTGCATTGCCGCCTGAAAACTCTCTTTGGAAGCTCATTTCACTGTCAACAGATGCCACCACAGACAATCAGCTCACTCCAGGAAACCACAGATCCAACCAGTCGGATAAGTGCTGATGGGGACAAACCGTTCTCCGAAACATGTCCAAGTAAGGATATTTTGAGTGATGTTCGTGTTTGAATTACCGACTCATTAGTTTCAAATGTTAAATACATCACTGTTTCTAACCTTTTGCTTCATAATAATCATAATAATGGTTACATATTTATGAGGGTGAATCAAACCTAATAAAATTATATGTTACAATTTTATTAAATTCACCAACAAAAACAAATCAACCACCTCATTTTTCTACATAATCTCCCAAATTTGACACTGATTGTCATTGAACTGGAAAGTTTTTTATGCTGTCTGGTAAGGAAAGAAGATGAATGTGTGTGCAGCCAGCTATGCACATACTCCTGCACCATTGCAAAATCATCAAATCATCAAACAAACGGTAGTCGCATGGTAACATATCTCAACTGTACATGAAGAGGATGCTCCAAGGGTTTCCTGTGCATTTCCTTCAGTTTTTTCCATGTTAAGACAGCAGTGTGTGGCCTTGCATTGATGTTCTTCATTAATGCAGAAATTACTAGTAAACTACTCACTGTTCCAAAAAGCATCTGGTACCCGAGGTCATGGGTTCAAACCTTGTGCAGAGTGATGGATTTTTGGGCTGTAAAAATTCTTAGGGTAGCTCTCTCTACAAGGAAAGTGAAGCCAGTGGTTCTGTGTTATAGATTTATGCTGTGAAACAACTACAAGCCTGATAAAGAGGTCTCTGTATAAAATTATGGTCTTTCATGCCCAATATAGAATGGGAGAACAATAGCAGTGAAAGAGTGTTTATAAATAAAAACTCAATTTTAATTGAAAAAATTTGCGAACACCTTTCCCCTTTCCCTTGATGGGGCTCATTTTCCACTTGATACGTAAAAAACAGAAGCTAACAACAGTGAAGCAACACATACTACAGGTAGACCGCAAATAAACTGCGGTCGAAGTGCTCATGCACGAGGAGAGCCTTCTCCCCTTCTCGCTATTCAAGCATCACCTGACTGCCGCCCCTCCCTTCCTGCATGCGACAGACCGCAAACCACACGAAACGAGTGTATTTTAATACTGTTTTGATAACAGAAAATAATTACCTTAGACATGACCTCACAATCGATCAACAAATAGAATCATAGTTTCTTTAAACCCTGAGGAACAACGCAGTGCTTCGACAGAAAATGCAAAGAGTGAATGTAACAGTGGATGAAACATGACCTGCGCGATGGAGGAGAGGCAATCTAAAATGACGGTAGAGGGGGAGAGCTAGAGGACTCCAGTGTTGGTAAGCCACGCCTCCAACAGCATTTTGTTCATGGTCTAGTTATACATAAAATATAATTACCTATTAACTCGAAAATAAGACCCCCCTTATTTTAACCAAATTATAACCGAAAAATCAAGAGGGTTTTACAATCCCACACTTTGGAAAATAAAAATAAAGGTTGTAGTTAACCTTAACCACTGGCGCGACAGCCCTAAGAGGGCCATGGCCTGCCAACCCGACTGCCGGCCTCACGCCCACTTACGCATGGCAGAGGTGGGCGATCATCCAACCGATACAGGGAGGAGATGTGGTCAGCATCTCGGCATCCCCTAGCCGGAACGTTGGTTTTCGTGACCAGAGTCGCTTACCTAGCATAAGCTCCTCACTTTCCTCATGATGCTGAGTGGGCACCGATCCTATACCCGAGGCCGAAAATCTGCACCCCATGGGTGGAATCTAACCCGGGCCGCTTTCCATGGGCAGTGACCAAGGCATGCTACCTTAACCCGCTACGCCACGGTGCAGGACATAAAAGTTGTAGTACTGAAGTATAATTTACTTTTTATTTAACACTTGACTTTTCTAAGTTATACAGACAGAATGATCCTATTATTTAAGGATTATTTATTTATCCTATTATTAAGGTATTTGACATCAGTGTTGTAGCTTGTTTCAAGTTCAGATGTATAGTCACCCTGCTGGAACAGTTACCATGGTTTTAGCTTTATTAACGGAAACCTCTCAGATAAAGCACTGATTATTCTTGTAAGAAAGAAGTACTGATGCACCTCCCAGTCGTGTGCTAAGCACCAATGAACGCATCACTTCAAGCAATGGAATTCGCAGGAATCACAAATGAGAGATATATGTTCACTCCATGTGGAGTAATCAGTGCATTATCTGAAAGGTATCTATTACCAAAGATAAATCCATGGTAACCATTTGAACAGGGTGACTATACCAGTATATTTGAAAATAGATATGAATGGTTTACAAATTTATAATTCGAAGCAATTGCCATTATTTCAACAACAATTAAAAAAGCATTCTGTTGGTTTTTACATATCTGGAACAGTAGGTTTTTAATGTTTGTTTTTTGGTGCCAATGTTATATTGTACTTAACAGTAATAATACTGATAAGATAAAACCAGAAGAAAAGTCAGGCATTTTCAAGATTAAGTGTAAAGACTATGATAAAATTTACATAGTGAGGACAAAAAGAAATATAGGCACTAGAAAGAAAGAACATTTTAGGCACCTAAGATACAAAAATATTGATAATTCCGCAATAGCAGCTCATTTCTGGTCTGAAAATCATGAAATTGAAGATAGCACCAAATTACTAAAATACATACAAAAACATAGTGAACTCGTCATATGGGAGAGAATATACATAGAAAAACAAAAAACTAATTAATGAACTTCAAAATCCCGCCAGAAGACAACCCCACATTTAAATTCATCACAAAATCAACAGATGGCAGCAGCAACTCCAGAACTACCCACACCACTGGATCAAGCTTTAGTCGCTAGAGCCGATGATACGAACGATAGTTCACGAAACATGTCCTCAATATAGGTACATAAGTGAAGCTTATGTGTAATAAATATGACTTATCTATAATTTAATAATTATTTCGCTTCACTGTGGTGTTCCAATGCAGTTAAATTTCGATATACTGACAGGAATAGTTGTAATTGTCTATAGATAGATTGACAGATAATTTATTCGTCTTGTAAATCATACATTGTACACGAGTACTATGATATAAGACACGTCAAATTGTGAATTTACAGTGCAATTAACTATACTTGTAAATTAACAAGTCACATCCAATTAGGACAAGTCAGTGTTTGTACAAAATAATGTTTTATAAAGATATCTTAAGAATTTTATAATATACACAATTAATTCATAAATGTAACAATATTATAAACGTTCCATAAATTCATTAACAGAATAAAAACAGTGGTCTAGCAACTATGCCAAAATTGACTTTTTAAATGCTGAAAAATTGCAAGTGGTTTTATTGGCTATAGGCAGTTTATTAAAAAAAAGTGATTCCTAAGTTTATTACACTGTTTTGATGAGCTCTTGTGTTACTTCTATTCACATGAATGTCCATTTTCTGTCTAGTATTATGATTATGAACTGTGTCATTAAAGGTACAGTGGCCATGTCCTTTCATTAAATTTTTCTTTGTAAATTTTAAAATTTCAAAAATGAAAATACATGGGAGAGGTAATATTTTAAATTTTTTAAATAATGGTCTGCACATAGATGTTCCCATGATTTCAATAATGCTTATTATCAAAAACAAAAAAATTGTAGTGCTTGTTATTTTGAGTGTCTCTAGTAAAATACACAGCATTTAAAGTATAAGATGTTTAAACCATGTCTTGTTTTACATTTTTAAAATCACTTGTGTGTTAGTGATGTGAACCATTTAAAATATTTGTTTATTTTGTGTGTCGCAAACTAATGTAATATTGTTTATTTCAGTCAAATGACAAATGGACAACGGAAGCGGCACAAGTAGAGAATCCAGAAGGGAATGTGTATACTCTCACGTATATGCTTAAGGGACTGAAACCAGGAGACTATGAAGTGGCGCTGCGTGCTAAAAATGAACATGGCTGGACACCACAGTCCAAACTTCATGATTTCTCCATAAGCAGTATGTGGCATTCAGATATAAAATTAGGAAAGCAAAAACACATAAAGCATAACCTTATTTTAAATGATTATTTTGTATATTTGCTAGTCATCGTTGGCTTATAAATTTGCTAAAGAAATGGTGTTTTAAAAAGTAATGAGTTACTAGTTGTATAGGCATATGATTAGATCTCGTTTGAAGAGACATAACTGGCTAAAGTTTTTAATCAAGTGAATAGAGACCATGCGAGAAGGGGAAGGTACAGTAGCAAGATGACGTTTAGTCAGGTAGCTAGGCTAGCCCAGCCCACATGGCTGTTATCAGCACCAGGATGGCAAGTGTGTTGTATTTAACACTTTTTGTTTAATACGTCCTTTATTTGGTAGATCAGATTGGATGATAACTGAAATTGAGAAATCATACTCAAAAGAGTCCTGGATCTTTTTTTGTAATTTACGTCCTCCAATGTTAAGTCATATTGGACGATGAATGAAATGAGTGAAATGATGCTCAAATGAGTCCGGGATCCATGGAGCTTAGAGTCACCCATCATTTGTCTTTCAGGATAAGGGAAAACCCTAGAAAAAACCTTATCCAGGTAACTCACCCTGACCGAGATTCGAACTCGGGACCTCTTGAACGTGAGGCAGAGATGCTACCATCTACACTACCGAGGCAATCCTGGATCCTTAGAGCTAAAAGATGCCTGACATTGGTCTTCACAGAATAAGGAAAAACTGGTGGGGGAACCTCATCTCAGTAACTCATTCAAACCAAGATTTGAACTCGGGATCTCTTGAATGTGTGGCAGACACACCCATAGAAGTGGGTCACACTAGGCTTATTGTGCAATATTGGGTCATTTCATTGGTTAACTTGTAAAGATAAATTGATTAACTTGATAACTATTACAAGTACGTATATACCATAAAGATGTTGTCTCCAGTTTCTTTGTAGAGTAAAATCCCAGAGAGTTAGCCACAAATTCACAGAAACAAGTATATATTTGGAATATATATATTTCGACCGATTAATTTTAAGGGATTACAGATTTAAAGCTATTTATTCAGACTACTATAAGGTTTATTTATATAGAGTTAAGATTATTTATTTATGTATATATGTATATATATTAACTTAACCTTTAATATGTAAACAGTACTATGAACACACAGGTACAAAACATTGTAGAGTAGAAAGGCAGTACCCTGAGATTAGGATACATGATTATAGATACAGTATAATGAAGGACTGCATAGATATCATTCAAATCTGATTTGTAACTTGCACGACAAGTGTGTACGTACATCTCAACTGCACAAGAACCTTGTATATCTGGCCCTTGTTGATCTAGATTTCCAGTTTATTCAAATTTATTTTTACTTATTTTTTATTTTCTTCTTCTCAAATGTAGTAGCATAAATAAATTGGAAACAAAAGAGCATAAGAGAGTACATTATTGAATTTAAGTGGCGAATTATGGTTTTTCTTATTCTTGTTAGTATTGAACTATTTGTATAGTTCAGCAGTTTATATTAATTTAATAGTTCATTTTTACATTATTTCTACATGGTGTTCATTTTTATCTGCAATTTTACCACGCAAAATTTTGTCATCAATACGAGCGAGTTTATATACGATTGCCCTAGTGGCTTGCAATCGTATTAGATGTATTAACAGCAGCTTTGAGGCCTCCCTCTACTGGCAGGTAAATATACTATTTGAGAGGTGGGTCTGCCCGCGTAATATAAAGGTGCGTAATTTCGCCTGGTGCATAGATACAATAACTGTTTATAAAAAGCTATATAATGCAATGCAATGCACTGCAAAGCTAATTATGCAGCCATAGAATTAGACCATGAAGAATATACGAAATGTTAAATCAATGAACACTTATTTCATACTGAACATCTGTTTTTCTGTTATAGTAGACATATATGCATATTGTAAACCTGTCACATAAAATATAAATATTACAATTTGATCTCAATTCTTTTCTATCACCCACAGTTTCCTCACAATGTAACTTCCTTACAAACCAGAAAATTAGCAGAACACGTTCTAGGAATGAAAAATAAATTAGTGTTACAATATGTACAAAGCTTTTATCCAAGTCTAAACAAGAAAATATCTCTAGTACATAGTGATTAGAATCAGTCACTTTATAGTGTCTAGTGTCTCTTTTTCTGTGAGTAACTGATCCTGTATCTTGGACATGTTTGATGCATCTATTAGTTTTAAAAGACATAGGGATACCAACATTAACAGACATTTTAATTAAGTGTGAGAATGACAAAAAAATTTATATCGTATACTGATAAAACATAAGACGTTTGTAACGATGCCGACAGCTTTGTTGTTTCCGGCTGAAGATATGTAAAAGTTTTACATGAAATCACAATCCCGGACAATTTATAGGAAAAATATCACATTTTCTTATAAGATAAGTGAAGTTTTAAGTTACAAATTGTTATATTTGTAGATATTTGTTTCCTTCACTATTAATAGCTTCATATTTTACATACTCGGATACATGTTATATAGATTATCAGTACTATTTGTTTGTTTATTCAAATTCTTGAATAATTTGACTTATGTTCTTAGGTCCTACATATTTAAATTTTGCAAGTTCTACAGTACTAGTAATGATGCACTAAAGGAACACATTTAAAGTTGTTAGATTGCAAGCACTTCTAAGTATAACTGAACCTGGAAATAAAGGGCCATTTGCTGGTATTCTTCTTTAAGAGGGGCATTTTTTGCTTTTTGTTTGTTTGCTACACGAATAACTTGATATATTTAACTGATATACTGCTGAACTCTACAAATAATACACAAATTCTCAAAAATGGGTAAGAAGCAAAGCTTGATGCTACATACTGTATTTCATTGCATAATGATCATATCTCTATTATTAAGATTACATTGCATGTGATGTGACAAAGTATCACTTTGTATTAAATAATTCTATTTAGCATTAACCTAATGTGACTTAATATAACTAAGAAGTATCAGTATCTATCTGTTCCATCTCATTGCTTAGAGAAATGTATAGAGAATACATCAGGTAAAGTGATAGGTATATTTTTAAAAACCAGTTTGCTATACAAAGGTGTTGAAGTTCTTGGCTGCCTTTTTTTTTTTTTTTTTTTTTTTAATTTACATCCTCTAACATTTAGCCATATCGGACGATGAGTACAATGAGTGAAATGATGCTCAAATGAGCCCAGGGTCCTTAATGATGAAGGTTTAACGGTGGTTTAACAATAAAGCCTGCGAATCAAGTACTTACAATAGTAAGTCACCGCAAACGGTGTGTGTCTCAAATATGAGAACCCCTAGCGGTTTAGCAGGAAAACATACGAGTCAGTTGGACATTTTAATGTCATGACAGCACTTTGGCCATGGTAGCTCGAAGGTTAAGAGCAAGTGGATGGAAACCAGGAGATCTGTGGTTCAAGTCCCGGCCATGGCATTGAATTTTTCAGGTTGACTATCTATCCAAAGCCTTAGCCTATACACGGCTAGTATGGAGGAACGATTAATTTCCATCAATTAATTTACACATTTTGTTACTGCAGCATACATAGGTTAAGGTGGTTGTCAGATTGTTTTAAAAATGGGGATTACTATCTTATGGCTTTAAAATCTCATGCTTTTGTGGACCATGAGAAGAAAAAAAATAATTTTGGTCTATCACTCAAAAAAGTATAGAATATATAAGTTAATTGATGGAAATGAATCATTTCTTCACACTAGCTGTATACAAGCTAAGATTTTGGATTGATAGAGTCGACATGAAAAATTCAGTGCCACGGCCGGGATTTGAAACACTGATCTCCTGGTTTCCGTACAGTCGCTCTAACCCACTGAGCTACCATGGCCAATTTGCCGTTGTGACATTAAATTCTCCAATCGACTCATATATTTCCCCGTAAACCACTAGGGACTCTCGCATTCGAGATACATTCGAGATTCAAGAAGATTAGTGTCATAACGGCAAGTTGGCCATGGTAGCTCAATAGGTTAGAGCGACTGGACGGAAACCAGGAGATCAGTGGTTCAAATCCCAGCCATGGCATTGAATTTTTCAGGTTGACTCTATCTATGCAAAGCCTTAGCCTATACATGGCTAGTATGAAGAAATGATTAATTTCCATCAGTTAACTAAAATAATAAGAGTTAAATTACGAAGTCTGGGACTCAAGTACTTATGATAGTAAGTCGCCACAAACGGTGTATCTTGAATGCGAGAGCGCCTAGTGGTCTACCGGGAAAATATACGAGTCAAATGGAGAAAATGCCATGACGGCAAGTTGGCCATGGTAGCACAAAGGGTTAGAGCGACTGGACGGAAACCAGGAGATCCATGGTTCAAATCCCAACCCTGGCATTAAATTTTTCATGTTGACTCTATCTATCAAGAACTTATAGCTTTCTCAGTACACCTTTTCTAACTGATGTAATGCCCATAGCCCGCATTCAAGAGATGCTGAATTCGAATCTGGGTCAGAATGAGTTATCTGGATAAGTTTCTTCCAGAGTTTTCCCCTCACTGATGACTATGCATAGCGTGTATAAGCAATTCCTATGTCGGAAGCAAATAAAGTTTTGGTTTTGTGTCTTAAGTACCACCTATAGTATGATCTATTGTGATGTATTTCCTTTTTCTTTTCTCTGCGGCTGATTAAAAGCAACTGAGAACTGGAAGACTAAACCACTGATCAACAGTAAACACCAGATACCAAAAATAATCTTTTCTTTTCATTTGTTGCTACAACACCGTTGCACTGAAAGACATACTTGAGCTAACGTGTTTGCCTTTTGTTTCCGTGGCCAAAAGTCGCCCCTCAGCTTGTATCTTTGTCAGTGGCGATAAGGAAAATGTGTTTCGAGTTTCTTTTATGATAGCATATGCCATATGCTCATTTAATTAATATAACTTAGTTATATTTAATTGAAATTTATTATGTATAACTGAATTACATATAAATGCATTACCTACGAGGGCTGATCAACGAAGACTGAGATTGATTTTTTTCCATAGATGTTTACAACTGCAATTCAATGTTTACATTATCTTTTTCGAAGTAGTCCCCCACTTCAAAAAATGTGATCACCATCACTTTCCCTGTAGATGGAACAACTTTTGCCTTTTTTTGGTGTTGGAGAACCTGGCGATTTCCACACTGTGCTGGCTTGTTTTCCTTCAGGATCATAATGATGAAGCCATAACTCATCACCAGTGATAATCAATTTAAAACATGCATCCCCTCCATCAGCAAAGAGACGCAGCACCTCATGGCTTGTCTCCATTCGCACAGCCTTTTGTTTGGGAGTCAACAGATGTGGCACCCAACGAGCACAAACTCGGGTCATATGGAGATGGTCGTGCATAATTGTAAACACACTGCCATATGAAATGCTCAACACTTCACTGAGCTTATGCAATGTTATACACCGATCCTCTCGGACAATCATAGCAGCTGTGTTGATGTTGACTTCAGTCACAGCAGAAGCCAAAACACCAGGCCCACCTTGCTTAACACTGATAAGTCTGCCTTCTCTTAAGTCCTTGAACCACCTAAGCACTGTTGCATGAGATAGTACATCTTCACTGTACGCTTGCTTCAGCTTTTCATAAGTTTCGGTGGCTGTATGGTTTAAACGAAAACAGAATTTGATTGCGCTGTACTGCTCCTCTTGCATCACCTCCACTGTCTGGTATGTGAAATGCACGTAGGGTCTACAAAATAGAGCATTAATACCAACCTATCAATATGAGTGTGCTGCTGCCTACCGACATTATATATAAAAACTCTCTCTTTTCAAATATTTATGTTACAGATACAAAACTATCACAGAAGCTACAGGAAAAAAATCATTCTCAGTCTTTGTTGATCAGCCCCCATATAAATAAGGCTCTATTAACTTATTTCTAAATTGAATTTTTTCTGGGACCTGCAAATATTGATGTATAAATGCAAATTACGTAAAAATGGGTTACATATAAAGCAGATTTGACTATATTTTATTTGTTGTGTAAATATGGTATTTTAATCAATATCTTTAAAGAGTCATTTTTGAGAAAATTAAAAACAGTGACAAATGTTCCATGTAAGGGATAGTTTATGTAGTGTAGATTTTCCAAAAGTCTTTATGTTGCACTCTTGGAAGAGGCTGAACTTAAATATTAGTTTTGGCTATGTAAAAAATGAAGCTAGCCACAGTGAAGTAAAAAATATCACACAAATAAAAATATTTGCTACTAAGGCTTCACTTATCTTAAGAAATTGGTGTTGATACTTCTTTTCAAATGGAAATTGATTTCGCAAACAAATCGCTTGCGTCCTCAGTCCACAGATAAACTCAGTTGTCAAGGATACCGGTCAATATTGTTTTTTTTAGTATTATCAACATCTGAAAACAAAACAAACCTAAAAATAGAATCAACTGTTGGTATTTCAAAATTCATTATGCAATGTTTATTTTTAAAATAAATATCTTTTCCCACACTATTAAATCTATTGGACCATTTAATTGTTTTAATAATTTCACTTCAGGATTTATTTCATGGTTAAATGACCAAAAATGATCTGCTACGGTTAATTTAAAATTCCTAGTAATAAAAAATCTGGTATTTATCAATTTAATTGTTTAGATTGTGATCATATTTATATCGGAAAGACGAAACGTAATTTGGAAACCAGAACGAAAGAACATTTTTGTAACATTAAGTATAAACAAATTGATAAATCGGCCATAGCAGATCATTTTTGGTCATTTAACCATGAAATAAACCCTGAAGTGAAATTATTAAAACAATTAAATGGTTCAATAGATTTAATAGTGTGGGAAAAGATATTTATTTAAAAAAATAAGCATCACATAATGAATTTTGAAATACCAGCAGTTGATTATATTTTTAGGTTTGTTTCGTTTTCAGGTGTTGGTAATACTAAAAAAACATAAAAAAGGCATATTAACCGGTATCCTTGACAACGGAGTTTATCTGTGGACTGAGGATGCAAGCAATTTGTTTGCGAAATCGATTTCCATTTGAAAAAAATATCAACACCAATTTCTTAAGATAAGTGAAGCCTTAGTAGCAAATATTTTTATTTGTGTGATATTAGTTTTGGCATTTTTATGACACGTCATTTTTTATTGCGCTGTTTAAAGTACGTGCAGACCCATGGACCTTTACAAAAGTGACTCGTTATGCAATGAAATATAATATTTAATTGAATCTTTTAGAGTTTATTACTAAGCAATTGTGTAGTAACCAGTAATGTGCAGTAAAACAGGTCTTTTTTTTATTTATTTATTTCCCTCTTCAGATCAGTAATTTTGTTACATTGCAAGTTTAATTGAAAAGCTACATTATACTGTAAAATTGAGCAGCTTATTATCAGTTGTTATTTTAAAAATTTTCTAAAGCTGTTATGGCTGTGCAGCATCTATTATTATAAGAATGGAAATATAATTTTTCTGTTTTGTTTGGCTTTGCACTGCTTTATTCATTTATTTTTTGTTGTGAATTGCTTTAGATATGTCAAATGGTGAGGCCGCTGCAGAAACCAGTACAATGGAGGAAGGTGGGTAAAATGGTTATATGGTGAGAAATTATGTGTAACTGTGTAACTTAATATGTCGGCTGGAAAACCGGAGCATATAGTTTAAAAAGCTTTATCTCTTTAAATGTTCTTGAAGCTGTTAAGTGTTATTGGTGTTCAGATGATAATTATTTTTGTTATTGCAGTCTAATACTATAATACAGAGTAAAATTAGATGTTTTATTTGATTCAGCTTCCATAATTTCAATAATAGGTTCTTCCTAACCTTTTAAGTACTCAACAAAGATGATTGAAAATGTAATGAAACATAATATGAAGTAATTAACTATAAGTCGACTGAGACACTCTGTACTTCACGTACCACAAATTTTCTTTCAACACGTTTCACCTCCACGTGTAAGCAGAAACTTGGATTGTTGCCAGATGTCTCTTCTCCAGAAAACTATGATCAGTTGGAACACCAAAGTTTCTAGCCAGTCAACAATTTCTTGACAGTGCCTTCAAGTGGAGGTGAAAGGCACTGAAAGAAAATTTGAGGTATGTGAAGTACATAGTATAATATTAATTATTACATTACTTCAGTGTTAATTCCAATTTACCTTTTCAAAATAATTTGAAGTATTTGCTTCTCCAGGTGTTTGTTTTATGCACACATAGGTTTGAATGTAATTAATATAAGGGGCAATCAAATATAAACAGGCCTTTCGTTCCAGAAAATTTATTCATTAAGAATAATTGAAATTAACATTTTTCTTCCTTTTCTACATATTCGCCCGTCCTTTATATATATTTGTTCCAATGGACAGGCAGTTTTTAATGCCAGTTTCAAAGAAAGTACGAGGACGGGTGCGGAGCCAGTTGCGCACAAAATTTTTCACCGGCGGTTGCTCTGCACTCCTCCATTCCAGACTGGCCCTCTTTGATATGGGTGTGTAATGATGCACCCTTGTCTCATCACAAGTGATGATTCTGTCCAGAAAAGCATCATCTTCCTCTTCATAGTGCATGAGAAGCATGCGACACATTTGAACTCACACTGCTTTCAGTTCTGCAGTGAGATACCGCGGAACCCAACGAGCTGACACTTTTCTCAATTTCAGCTCCCTTCAAATGATTGATTGGGCACTCCCCCATAGCTTATAAGAAGTTGTCAACAAATCTCAAGCACTGTGATGTGGCGATCCCCTTCAATGATGTCTTGAACAGCTTGGCTGTTTTCTGGATTGAGGCTGGTGCATGGGTGGCAAGTGTGGGCCAAGTTTTCAACACGTTCACGTGCTTCATTAAACTCATGGCACCAGTGTTTAACTCTGGACCATGAAAAGGTTCTTTCCCCAAACTGTGGGAGTAACTGATGGCAAATTTCAGCTGCACCGACATTTTCATTGACAAGAAACTTCATTATTACTCGTTGCACAACAGCTGGATGCAGCTCTCTCTCAGACATCTCGGCAGCAACTGAGGGACCGATCCAAACGAGTTCCCAAGGCCACTGTCCCCTTCCAGGGACCTCACTGTATGTGCTGTAAAAGCCTCGAAAACATACGGCACTCTATGTGTGCGCAGTAAACAAAGGCCTGTTAATATTTGATTGCCCCTCGTATAAAGGGAACACAAATTTATGTGGGTTACCAAAAGGCAAAGATGACTGATGCCATATATATGATGGCAAATATTTTTTAAAATTTAATTATTTATTGACAATTACCCATGCAGCCAATGACAGTAATATAGAGAATTATGAAGAACACTTACACATAGTCTTCCAAACATTTCATTGCATTAATGTTGAACATTAGACATTTAACTCTTTTAAGCATTTTATCATCACATTTTATACATATTTTGAATCACTAGTAAGTAACACTGATTTAATCTTGCTATATGATCCTGGAGGTGTATTACTGTCCGTCTTTGCTTCTATCTGCCCATCACGGTAATCACAGAAAGGAGAATATTAATATTGCTTCTATAAAGATGTTTAGCAAAGCATCCATGATTGAATTTTAAGTGGGATATAGTTATCATTTTCCTTGAGTCTTGCATATATTCTCACTTCATTGTTTTTTGAGTAAATCAGGTTATAAGAAAATTAAATTGGCATTCTAAACCTGACAATTGTTGTCCTCAATTACCTGTATTTTCTTTGTAATTTCAACAAAGTAATTGTTGAAAGCGTTGGCTATTTCCTTGGGATTGCTAATTACCTGGTGATGTATTCTTAATTAGATGTTTGTGGGTTATGGTTGTATCTGGTGAGTTTCTTATTTTATTACCTCCCATATCGCCTTACTAGTTGTACTGGCCTGCCAGGGAGTTTGCAAGTGGTAAATATTAGGAACTCTGCTCTCTGCACTGACGTGACTCCTTGTGTCAGCCACCCTCTGTCTCCTCTTGCTTCATCCTTCCTCCTGGAGATGCCCCACTTGGGGGCATAGGTATAATAGATCAAGACTGGTCGCAGTATCAAATTGACTCCATATGGTTCTATTCTATCTTATCCTTCCTCTCCTAACAGTTATATCTCATTAATAAGGCTTATTCTCTGAGGGATCTGAGGTCGTATCTTACAGGGATGTTCTTAGGAATCCTAACAGATTTATTGAATACCCAACCAGCTAAGTAATACAGACCACAGTTTTATCAAGGTTATCTTCACTTGGAAATTCATGATAAAATTCTGTACATTTTTCAAATGGCTTTTGACTTGAATAAAATGCAAGATGGTACTCATCATCATGATGTACACCATTACTACAGGATTTTGGTGTATGCTTGTTTTGTGCCATATGTATCATTCAAACCACATGTATAAATGATATGTGAGTGTGGTGGTCGTTACTATTATGTGTTTCAAATGGGAAGGTGTTTGTCCTTGAGCGGTACTAGGTGAGCAACCAATCGGAGTCCTGCGGTGTTGTCGTATTGCATTCTCCCTATGTGGTGTGTGACTAGCGGCAAACTAATCAATAACTAATAAATACTATTCTCGCCAAGACAAAAATTCAGATTTTGCAAAAACTGATCCATGAGGAAGGAGAGAGTAATGTATTTAACATAACCGTAAAACCCCATATTTTTAGCTCAAATAGTTTTCCTAATACAAATAAATAAAGTAGATACCATTATATTATAACATTGCGACGTAAGCACTGTAATGAATATCATTATTGGTTGGCATGTATGCGTGAACGTATGTTAGAAATTACTCAGAACTTAAATGTAAGCATTTGACATAACGTGGTATAAGAAATATTTACTTTAAATAAGCCAAGGTGTTTGTTAAATTCAATGAGAGGGAACGATACACTTCTTGCTAGTCTGGCAGAACGTGTCTGGTTCGTAATCTTTATTTACTCTAGAGTTCAAAGCAGCATTATTCAGTTACTCTTCCATGAAAAATTGTATCAGCTGGATCAATGAGACGCAATCCACCTTCCCCCTTACTACTGTTAGAACAATCCAATAGAGTTAATGTGGGCTCAAATTATGTTGCAAACAGAAATAATATGTTTAAACTGACGTTGAACGACTTATTCATGTAGAAATTGACAAGGAAGACAACAAGACTGGGAAAACTATATGAGACATCAGATAAACTACAAGAAGATGACTTTTTGAAAGAAATAGCATGTAACAAGATTTTGGAATCTATCATCATAAATTTACAGTACTCAGATGTTGAAGACAATGACAATGGCAAATTATCTCTTAACGTAAGTAAATTCACAGCTATATGGATGCACCACTGGTATTTTTATTGGATTAGAAAAAGAAGTAATTCATAAACTATAATTAACTTTAAACTAAATATTTAAAACATTTGCGTAATATATGAATATTCATGTTACAATTGTGATTTCAACAACTGCATTATTATAAAACTTTGGAAAATTCAGTTTGCATTCCCTTACGTCTAGCACCATGAACACTCGCAAGTGTGCGAGAGAGAGGGAAATATAAAAGGAGTGGGGATAGCGAGGTGGCAGTGCTGAAGGTTCTAACGCATCTGATTCGCTACAGGCGAGAATTCTTCCCATCTGAAACACATAATAGTGTTGCATACTTGTGAAAAAAGAAAAATGCTCAACACAGGCGGTTGACAATCTGCTATTATTGGGCATCTCAAATGATTCTTGGCACTGAGGGGAATGTGCTTACATGCTTGCTCTTGTCAGTTAGCTTGGCACTGGTCAACATTTGACTTCATTTCACCAGCCAACAACGCCGTATTAACTTCACTTTACATAAGCACCTTTCTTGCTGTGTAATCAACCGGTAGGAGGAAGGAAGGTTGGTCTCTACCTGCTTGGAAGGTCAATACTCTTTCTCCATACATTCGCTACCAACTTAACCACACTTATTCATCTGAGTACACTGCGGAAACTCATTTGAGATACCCATTAGTATGTACTGAATTAAACATGAAGTAAGTTTCTCGTGCAGTGTCATTCGAAAATTTTGTGGTAGACAGCTGCACTAGCTGTGCTCTTGAAACCTAAAGAGGAACTAAGTTTACAGGTTATGGATTTATCTGTGAACTGGTACTTATACTGTTTACATGTGCTCTTCTCTGCTTATCTCTTGGAATATGAAATATTCTAATCCTGTCAGATGTATACTTGCAATTGGCCAAACTAATATTTCATTGTGTGGCTTGATTATGTCCACTTACCAAAGATGTTAAGATTCAGTAGCTATGTGGTATTGTGTTCTGACCTGTTTGTATGGACTTTGATGCCTTCTTGCATACTTCTAACATCCAACAATAATTGTGAAAAGCAGGCACAAATGCTTCAATGGTAACAAAATTTACCTCGCCTTTGAACGCTAGCAGCTATACTGTATTCTGACACAAAGGCTTAATGTTAATGAAACATACTAACTTCTTGTGGCATCATGTCATTAATAAATTTATGTACTAACTGTAGAAACTTCTTCAAACTGCCCCTACTGTTCTTGTTTACATTCAAACCTGTGCCTGCAATTTATATATACACAGTACTGCCATAAGTTCTGTCAGTACTTTCAATACATCTAAATACTAAATAAAACAGTGCATACTCATTGATATACATATATTCTGAAAGAACTCAGAAAATGCTACAAAGTAATTCAACTCTTATTCAAAATGGTCACCACATGCAGCAACACAGCGACAAAGACCTTCAGACCGTTTATCAATAGCTGCACAAATTGTGTCCAGTGGAATTTTTTTCAGTCGACCTGATTGATTCTTTTTAACATCTCAATATTGCCGTGCCGTTTTTGACATGCCTTAAGCTTCTGTCTTAGAGAATAATCCAATGGATTGAGAATGCACCTCTGAAGCTCCCCGCCAGGAAACCACCCACCATACCATGACAGAAGCTGGGTGATGTCCTCGCTGCACACATGGAACTGTGTCTATTGCTTCCTTGGAGAACCGTGCATACATGCAATCATTTTGCTTGCTAAACAACTCTTCCACGGTGAACATTGTTTCATCTGTGGATGTCATGAAACTGACTCTCCCCATACATCGTCAACAAAGCCTGGGATCACACCCGGCATTCCTCCATTAATTTTTCGGTTAGTAAATGCTGTGTGTACCTTTTATATGCAGGAAAATGTAAATCGTCCTTCAAAATGCATGACATAGTTTGTAGATAAATATTCATATCACGAGACAAAATTGTTTGTTTATGCAAAGGCTTGCATCGAAACCTTGCATGAACAGCATTCACAACTTCTTTTGTCCGTACACTCTTAGGACAGCTTGATCTGAAACGATCAACAGTTTGACCCATTTGTTTAAACCATGCTGTTGTCCCAAAACAAATTGTTCGTTGATACAGAGCAGTTTCAGCATCAAAAACATTTCCTTAGTTTGCTTTCCACAACGAAATAATGCCAATACAGCGATACAATTCTCGTACACTCCCCAATTCATCTTTCTCTCGTGCCTCCTTCTGGCACACTGCCAGCTGGTTACTCATGCTGTAGTGAAGGTCACATTGTAGATGACGACATACAGCGTTGCCACGCTTCTTCACTAGCAATTATGGTTCCTAGAGCGAGTCTGGATTTTACTGACAGAACTTTTGGCAGTACTGTATATATATATTAAAAGTGTAATGTCCTTAAACCTGGTGCCCGCCTCGGTAGCCTAGATGGTAGCCTGTCTGTCTCACGTACAAGAGGTCCCGAGTTCGAATCTCGGTCAGGGTGAGTTACCTGGATAACTTTTTTCCGGGGTTTTCCCTTATCCTTAAAGACGAATGTCAAGTAACTCTAAACTCCATGGACCTTGGATGCATTGAGCATAATTTCACCCTTTTCATTCATTGTCCGATATGACTAAATGTTGGAGGACGTAAAAAAAAAAAAAATAAAAATAAAACCTGGTAGGTCATATCGGATGATGAATAAATGAAGTGTCTGAAATGTTACTCAAATGAGCTTGGATGCTGTAGAGCTTGAACTTAGTCAACATTTGTCTTGTCAGGATAAGGGGAAACCCAAGATAAAGCCTTATCTAAATAACTTGCCCTAACTGAGATTGAACTCAGGACCTCTTGATTGTGAGGCAGTCATGCTACCCTCGCACCACACAGGCAGAGGCATCCTATGCCTGCATAAATGAACATGTGAAAATATAAGATTTCCAAAACCAACTGAGGACACTAGTACATTGTTTTCAGATATTTATGAGTGATAATTCTACAAAATAACAAAGAATTTAAGAGAAAATAACTTTGTAAAATAGTAAAATTTCCAAATGTACAGCATTGATGTGTTTTAATTTGAATTCATTTTATTGTATCAATGTTTATTTTATACATATGTATATGAATATGTGTAGTTATTTATATATAGACAAATCTCTAACTCATTGACACCTTTAATGTAATACATTTTCTGAAAGCATGCAAAATGTAATATAACTGGCAAATTTGTTATTAGTGAATTTCATGGAATGAAGTGGTTATCTCTGGGTTGGCACCTGCATGCATAAACATTCTTGGTTCATAAATTACTTTTGTCTCTTACCTTGACTTTCATTCTTTATTTAATTATTTTTCTTTGTATAAATAAAATTCTCTGTTCTGCTTCATATTTTTGGGGATGCAGTTTGATGAGTTTATGTTGTTATGAACTTCTAATATCATTCTTTCTTTTTGACAGAAAAATCAGAAGCTTCCGAGGGCGGCAACAGTGGAGAGTCCACAAAACCCAGGATATTGGCCCTACTTACTGTCATCACCTTGAGCACTTTTTTCTTGTAGTTGGTTTCGAGGTAAGCATCTGAAATGTTTTGGGGTTCTCAAAACATTATTAATTTTGCATGGATAATATTTGTATGAGAGAGAAGAAGACATAACTGAACTTGTAACAGCTACTTTGATCTTTCATAATATATTTCACATTTTTGGTCAATAAAAATTCAGCTTCGACATGCTAAGCATTTCATTTTAGGCATCCAAAAATATTTTTCTTTCAGAAATCACAACATTATGGTTAACAATGCATTAGCAAACATCAGAGATTAAATAGTAACAAAAACAATAAACTAACTAAATTATTATGGCTAGAAAGGTTTTAATTGTTGCCTTAAATTAAAAGTTTATGATTGAAAATTTGAATTTATGAAGTTTGAAAAAACTATTTGTATTTGGTTTTCAACACTTCATCACTTACATTTTTATATTATTGAGACACTAAGGTAGCTACAAAATAGAAATGAACATAAGGCGGGCCTAGGCGTGACTTGTCTATTGCTGCTAGCCAGTGCAGTACGTGCGACGTTGTACAGTTAAGTACGCATACTGGCTCGCTTTGCTGAACCATATGGCTAATTTCTTTGCATGCTCTAAAGATACTAATTACAGAATTATTTTGATTTTCCCATGTTACAGAGCTATTTTTTCTGAGTATGACCGTCCGAACCCCCTGTTTGTAGCATATCTGGTTTCAGAGATATAGAAAGATAAGATGCCTGACCAGAAAGAAAAGAATCATTAACTGTCAGTGAAGAAAAGCACACTCGTGCTATGCTGCAGTTGCACTTTGTATCTTGCCTTCAGTAAAGTGGTGATCTTTTAAGAGTGCACACGTGCTTCTCAAAGTTAGTAAATATACCGCATAGCAGGCCTAGTACTGGTGCGCCTAGTAGTAACTGCGAAACAACTCGTAAGATTTTACATAAGCAGGTTAGAAATATTCTTGTTAATGTGTATTCCTTTT
The DNA here is from genome assembly GCA_030765055.1 of Mantis religiosa. Taxonomy (NCBI): domain Eukaryota; kingdom Metazoa; phylum Arthropoda; class Insecta; order Mantodea; family Mantidae; genus Mantis; species Mantis religiosa. The sequence continues at coordinate 460,228,874 of CM060950.1, read as the reverse complement.
TCAAACATTTGTCAATTAAAGAGATTTTCGAAAGTACAAATTTCGCTCATAGTCAAGAATTAATGGCACATGCTTGTCGCGTGAGTGCTCATACTGTGAGAAACATTATTAAAAAAGGCAAAAGTTCACTAAATTAGGAGAAGTTTCCATATTTAGATCTCCAGGGGAACATCGAGCAGCTAAAAAACATGCAACCAACTTACACAATTTTCAAAAGTGTTAAATTTTTTTAAATTAAATTTTCGATTAATGACACTAAACAACATTTAATTTTGAATTTTCCAGAGACTTTGCCTCATCGTCGATATCCGGTTGATGTTGGAGGCAAAGTCTCTGAAACATGTTCCGGGAAAATTGAAAAGTAAATGTTGTTTAGTGTCATTAATCGACTTCCTTTAAATTTAATTTATTAGAACAACAGTGTTTTCAACACTTCCAAGAAAGGAATTGTAATTTCAAAAGTGTGTTTTACGTAAAAGAACTATGATTTATATAGCAAGGGTGAATATCCAACTGCCAAAAGGCTGACCAATTTAATGAGGGGGGAAAATAGAATATATGGATTCTGTATCTTTTATGCACAATATTCTGAAATCCTTTGGGTTCAAATATAGGAGAACCAATGATGGTTGCAAATTTATACTTGAAAGAAGTGATATTGTTGCTGCAAGACTAAAATTTCTGCGCACAATGCACAACATTAGAAGTACAGGTTATTCATGGTGTAAAAATGATTCATAACTAGATATTCATATTTTCCGTATTTATTAAGTATTTTAATTAAACAAAAATTTGTTTAAATTCCATTACAGGTAGTATACAAATATGGCATTAAAGTAGAATTTCAATTCAATTCAATTTATTTTCATCCTTATAATTACAGTTTAAGGGACACGTCATAATATAAACTATTTACATTACATACAAAATCTTAGTTACATATTACTATTTTCACAAATTGTTGAAATGTCACTATTTTGTTTCACTCTAGCAAACGCCTTCTTTCGTCGAACACATCTAATTTGAATTATTTTGTTTTGTGTGCATATGAACGATAGCTACGGAGGAGAACTGTTCTCCGGTTCAAGGTTTTAAGGTTCAGATTATGCTACCACGCAATAATTGTTGTATATGTTGTCACACACATACTGATATATTAAGCGAACTTTTCTGTCAGCATCTTATACGTATTATTCAGATCACTTGCTAAGTGGATTCGGTAAGACAAAGTCAGATATATCTTCCATCTCTGTCGCCCACTAGCTCTAGAACTGGCAACACCAAGATGGTAGGATAACCGTATTGGTTCAACCCATATTTGTTCTTATTTTGTAGCTACTCTAGTTTTGGAAGCCGCTGCAACCATTTTCAACCTTGGAGCTTTCAAAACTTCAATAATATAAAAATGTAAGTGACGAAGTGTTAAAAACTGGCTATTAATAGTTTTTTCAATTAATTTTGACGTCTAGGTTACTAAATTCCTCCAATCACGCATAATTATAAAGTTGAGTTTTGACCCCACATTTATAATAGTATCAGGTGAAATGAAGAAATCTCCAAAGCATCAAAACATTAATTCATTCATTTGTAATTGAAATTGTTATGGTTAAAAGCATTGTTAAAAGTTGAGCTAATTTCACATTAAAAGACTTATTGAGTCAAATTTTATTAAAACTTAAAATTTCTAATGTCAACTATTAAAAACACCAAAGGAACATAAAAATACAAAATTGAAAATCAGCATTTGTATTTTGTTTCTGGAACAAATATCTCAACATCGGAGAGGAGATTAAATTACGGAAACCATTAACAACAAAACTTGATTGTAAAACTATTTATAGTCGGTTTATTGACACTCGTCACACACTTGACACACTCACACTTTTCTTATATTATTGAGAGACTAGTTTCAAAGGCTATTGCCTCCATTTTCAACCTCTCTCCAACTAGCATCTGTTGTTGTCTGCTCTCCTCTCTCTGGTGGTGGAACTATGAACTTCTTTGTCAAATTATTTACTGGTGGGTAGATGACAAAGAAGTTCATAGATCCACCACCAGAGAGAGGAGACAGACAACAACAGATGCTAGTTGGAGAGAGGTTGAAAATGGAGGCAATAGCCTTTGAAACTAGTCCCTCAATAATATAAGAAAAGTAAGTGACGAGTATCAATAAACCGACTATAAATAGTTTTATGATTAATTTTGACATCACTGTTACTAAATTTCTCCAAACACTCATAACAAAACTTGAATGTTCAAAATGCGAAAAGATTTTTTTTTTCGTTAAGATTTCATACAGTTTAAATTCTGACATGCCTCAGCGAGTGGTCTAATGCATTTAAATAGGAAATATTCTGAGAGAGGGAGCCAATTACAAGAGGTCCACATGACAGCCAACTGCAAAGACAGTGGTCAGTCGCCAATCAGTTGATGATGGGGCTCAGATGGTACCAAAAACATTCCTGTTTTTAATAGCTGACTTGAGTAAAGTTTTAAGTTGTTATAAAATATGATCAATAAATCTTTTAATGTATCGTTCATTTGTTTTTGATCCTTTGAAAACAATATACATTGTTACTGCATATGTCAAATAAAATATTTACAATATATGATAAAGGCTTACAGAAATCAGATTATAATTACAATATAAACACACTAGATACAAAATATTCTTCACATAAAATTAGAGTTGCTATATTGCAAGAACCAAAAACCAGGACCAAATAAAGCCAATTAACATAAAGAGGTATTAAATTATAGATGAGTCATATGTTTTACACATCATCTTCACTTACGTATCTATATTGATATGGAAAAAGGCCTACATCTAAATCTAATTCTAAATCTAAATGGATATGGAAAAAGCCTTGTAGATAAAAAAATAAAATCATTCAAACTTCAAAAAAGATTAAAACAGATCACAGCTCTTTCGCCAATTAAACAAGAAATTAGATTTGCTAAATTTACTTACCACCCCTGGGCCACAAAAAAGTTCCAAAAAATATTCAAGAAATATAATACTGGCACCAAAAAACAATTACAATATTAAAAACCTACTTAACAGTAATAATACTGATAGATAAAATGAGAAGAAATATCAGGCATTTACAAGATTAAGTGTAAAAACTGTGAAAAAATTTACATAGGGAGGACAAAAAGAAACATAGGCACTAGAAAGAAAGAACATTTTAGGCACCTAAGATACAAAAATATTGATAAGTCTGCAATAGCAGTTCATTTCTGGTCTGAAAATCATGAAATTGAAAATAGCCCCAAATTACTAAAATACGTACAAAAACATAGTGAACTTGTCATATGGGAGAGAATATACATAGAAAAACATAAAAATCAACTAATGAACTTTGAAATCCCGTCAGAAGACAACCTCACATTTAAATTCATCACAAAATCAACAGATGGCAGCAGCAACTCCAGAACTACCCACACCACTGGATCAAGCTTTAGTCGCATTAGAGCCGATGATGCGAATGATGGTTTGCGAAACATGTCCTCAATATAGGTATTTAAGTGAAGCTGATGTGTAAAACCTACGACTCATCTATAATTTAATAATTGATTCGCTTCACTGTGGTGTTCCAATACAGTTTAATTTCTATATAAAGTGGTGTTGTTTAAAGAAATGAATTTGTATGTAGATTAATTCAATTTTTTTTGTAAAAGCACTGAATGGAGATTATTACAATATTGAAATTACAATCAATAAGCTATATCAGACAACCTCAACTTAGTGCACTGTGACGTCATACTCTTCAGCTCAATGACCGAGCATGTGGAAGTGGGTGGAAATAAAGGTCAATAGAGATAGAAAGACAGCTGCAGTGGAATAACTGTAAGATTTGCAATATCAGAACCTTAGAATGTTGCCATTTCTATACTTCATAAGACGCCACTGCTCATTATTTACACGCGTCCACTGCTGCTGCACTCAGCCAACTGTAACACAATGCCTGCTTGCTAACACAGATATGCTGACGTTGTCCGCTGTCCATATTTCTGTCTAAGCTATATAATATGCTGTGTTCACTTTTATTCGTTATTTCCCGCCCTCCCATTGAGCAAGAATGACGTCATAGTTGACTGGTGAGCCTATCGTGAAATCATAGCGCCCTCTATAGAGAAGAAGCGGTTAATGTTTGTGGAACAGTAACTAACTACAGCGCTCTGAGTGTGATTGCGTTGATAACAATACAACCGGCCTCACCCTTCACCCCTCTTTACGGTAATCATGATTATCATTCTAGTACATATGTAAAGTAGCACGTTTCTACTCTAAAGGTAGCTATGTAGACAGAGCACCGTGTCTTCTCGGTTGAATGCTACTTTTGTACTGGCATTAAAATTGGTGCAACATTAATTTAAACCGCTGCAATGAGGAGTTTATGCAACGCTATCCAGCAATCAGACAAGTCCCTCGTAGCATAATGTTGTCAAAAATGTCCAGGTACCGTCAAATTGACATACTTTTAAATTAACTTTAAAGAGAGTCGATTAATGACACTAAACAACACTTACTTTTAAACATGTTTCTGAGGCTTTGCCTCTATCATCAGCCAGCTCTCGACTGGTTCTCATTGGTGTAGTTGACGATATTTTGTCACAGGTCTCCTGTGGTGGTGGTTCAAGGAACTTGCTGAACAAATCTTGCTGGAGGATGTCGAAATTGAATACTTTGTTCCTATTTTTTGAAATGAAGATTTGTTCCCATGTGGATAGTTCTTGTTTTCCTGATGTATGTTTTAGTAGCTTTGGTTCTGAATTTATGTTGTGGTTTTTTTCCCAAAAATGTGTGGCAACTGCTGATTTTTCTAATTGTTTATATTTTATGTTTCTAAAGTGTTCCTTTGCTCTTGTTTCTAAATTTCTTTTGGTTTTTCCAATATAAATTTGACTACAGTCATTGCATTCAATTTGATATATACTAGATTTTTGTTAGATGGACTGGCATCTTTGATGTTTGAGCAAATTAAGTTTTTTAAGGAGAAATGGTTGACTGGTGCTAGTTGAATGTTTTGTTTTTTGAAGACTTTTTTGAATTTATCATAGGCCCATGGAAAGGAATTGTGACATACTTTTGTTTGCAACACAAACGTCTTACATTTAATCAGCATATAATATACATTTTTTGTCATTCTTACGCTTAATTAAATGCCTTTTTTAATGTTGGTATCCTTATGTCTTTTAAAACCAATAGGTGAATCAAACATTTACAAGATACAAGATGAGATACTCGCAAAATGAGAAATACTCGACGCTATAAAGTGACTGTCCCAATTTAGAAATAATAAACATAAGTAAATCTTATAAATATATAATGTAAATAATCTGTTTCTTTCCCACCTGCAGGGTGTGAGGTAGCGTGTGTACCTCACATTCAAGAGGTCACAAGTTCGAATCTTGCTAAGGATAAGTTACCATAAGGTTTTTTCCAGGGTTTTCCATTATCCTCCGAAGACAAATGTCGGGTAACTCTGAGCTCTAGGGACCCTGGACTCATTTGAGTATCATATCATCCGTTTCATTCATTCATGTATTCATTCATTGTTTGATATGACATGCACTGTTGAAAGGACAAAAACAAGCAAAAAATCTGTTTCTTTCCTAAAATGTTTTGGAACTAATACTGTTATTAATTTGATATATCTGTATTAAATTATATTAAGTTATATATCTTCACAGAGAAACACCAAATTGCAAGATATTGTTTGCATTTATCCGTCATTTAGTGTTCACATTCATTAAAACAAACTACAACAGTTATCATATCTACGCATCAGGCCAAATTACGCACCTTTATATTACGTGGGCAGGACCCAAACCTCAAATAGTATATTTACTTGCCAGTAGGGGGAACCCTAAAAGCTGCTGTCAGCAGATGAAGTATGATTGCAAGCCGCTAGGGGAATCATATATAAACTCGCTCCGTCAGCGATGCTAATGATGACGTCAAATTTTGCACAGTAAAACCACAGATAAACTTCACTTACCTTATACCAATTTTGGTATTTTAACTGACTTTTCATTTTTGAGTTATGTTGTTCACAGATAGATGGATATACACACACACACACACACACACGCACACGCACACGCACACGCACACGCACACACACTTTTTTTTTTTTTTTTTTTGTAATTTTACATAGCTCATTATCTAAAAGTTTTTATTTAGGGAACCTCGAAATATATATTTCTAGTAGAAGCTTGATATAAGTTTTGGGGGAAATTCCATTATCTCTCTATCTACTAAGTACATATTAGAAAAGTTGTTGGATTCAGGGGCTTCAAAACATGTATTTCTGGTTAAATCTCAGTATCAAATTGTTCAGTGGAATGCAATATTTCCCCTTCTTAATATATGTGGTAGAGAAGGTAAAATGAGTGCTTCTTTTGTGAAGTATGTGCCAACAATAAAAAGATTATTGACCAAGTTGAAGGATACTTTTAAGATAGTGCCTCAAGTCTCAGAACAATTAAAAAGTATTTTGGGTTCAAGTGGAGGTGGGGGGGAAGAAAAAAGAAAACCTAAATAAAATAGGGCAGTTCTAATAGAATAACATGACCTTAGCAGGAAATGTACGTCACTCTTCTCTGGAGGTACAAATCCGAAGTCAGACTATAGTGTACGAAGACAAGTCATATATACACAACAGTCATACAACACCCAAAATGTGAGGTGATGAAGAGGTTAGGATAGCAGGCACCTGTTCCCAAAGGGCAACAACCTTCATTCATGCCCTTCTCATTTACAAGTTGCAACAAATAACAGGTGATTTTCAATAGGAAATGAATTCAGAAAACTACATGACGTGCGTCAGAACCATGGTGATATGTAATATGTCTGTTCATTCCTTTCTGGTTATCGACAATGCTTCTTATCACAATATCCAGGTGGACATACCACTTACCCCAAATTCTTGAAAGAAGAGATGAGAGCTTGGTTACTTAAAACAAAATATAGCTTTTGATGTAACGAGTAAAACAAAATTGTATGGCATAATTAAATCCAACAAGCCACTTCATAAGTCAATACATGATTGACTAGCTGTTAACACAGAATGGTTAGAGTGTACTAGAGGACCAAGGCCTACCAACCCGACTGCCGGCCTCACGCCCACTTATGCACGGCAGAGGTGGACGATCATCCAACCGATACGGGGAGGAAATGTGGTCAGCATCTTGGCATCCCCTAGCCGGAATGTTGGTTTCCGTGACCTGGGCCGCTTACCTAGCGTAAGCTCCTCACTTTCCTCACGATACTGAGTGGGCACCGGTCCTATACCCGGGACCTAAAATCCCCACCACATGGGTGGGATCAAACCCAGACTGCTTTCCATGACCAGGGACCAAGGCATGCTGCCTTAGCCCGCTACGCCACGGCGCAGGACTAGAGTGTACTTAGGCTGCCACCATTTCGCGCAGATCTAACCCAGTAAAATTAAAGTAACTAGGGATACCTTGAGTTGGAATGCTTGGAACCCCATGAAGACATGCTTAGAATAACAATCAAGTATAAACAAAACAATAGTCTGTGTTATTTCCATGGAAAACATTGCATTCTGCCTCAAGGAACATTTTAATAGAGAGAAACAAAGTAACAAGATGATGTAATTTAATGTAAACAGTGTTCATTTGTATCTGTAATTTTACCGCGCAAAATTTGATGTCATCAATAGCATTGCTGATGGAGCGAGTTTGTATACAATTCCTCTAGCGGCTTGTGATCGTATTAGATATGTTGACAGCAGCTTTGAGGCCCCCCTCTACTGGCAGCTAAATATACTATTTGAGAGATGGGTCTGCCCACATAATATAAAGGTGTGTAATTTCGACTGGTGGGTAGATACGATAACTGTTTATAAAAAACTATATACTGCAATGCAGTGCACTGCAAAGCTAATTATGCAGCCATAAAAGTAGACCATGAAGAATATACGAAATGATAAGTCAATGAACACTTATTTCACAATGAACATCTGTTTTTCTGTTGTAGTAGACATGTATGCATATTGTAAACCTGTCACATAAAATATAAATATTACAATTTGATCTCAATTCTTTTCTATCACCCACAGTTTCCTCACATTGTAACTTCATTACAAACCAGAAAATTAGCAGAACATGTTCTAGGAATGAAAAATAAGTTAGTGTTACAATATGTACAAAGCTTTTATGCAAGTCTAAACAAGAAAATATCTCTGATACATAGTCTTATGTGTTCATCTTCTTATATTTCATTTTTCTCTTCCCCTTAAACACTGTCTGTATTTTGAGAAGGTATATTGTATTGTATTGTATTCATTTCATCCTTTGGAACATAATACATATGTTATAGGATACGTCAGTTCAAGATACAAAGATAAATATAAAAAGTTACATAAGACTAACAACTGTAACAGATACATGATCCAACAAAAGTCTAAAGTAGAAAAAGCAAATAAATATAAACTGTATAAAGACCATAGAGAAATGCTATATAAAAGTATACTTGAGGCCTTTCTGTCATAACATTATTTATTGCTTCCAGAGTGGGACCAGTCGCTTTATAGCGTCCAGTGTCACTCTTTTTGCGAGTAACTGATCCTGTATCTTGGAATGTTTGATGCACCTATTGGTTTTAAAAGACATAAGCATACCAACATTAATAGACATTTTAATTAAGCGTGAGAATGACAAAAAATTTATATTGCATACTGATAAAGCGTAAGACGTTTATATTGCAAACAAAAGTATGTCAATTTGACGATACCAGGACACTTTTGACAACATTATGCTCCGAGGGACTTGTCTGAATGCCGGATAGTGTTACATAAACTCCTCTATGCAGCGATTGGATGGAGACCAGAAGATCCATGGTTCAAATCTTGGCTATGGCATTGAATTTTTCAGTCTGTCTCTACCCTTTCATAGTGTGTCCTGCACATGGCTAGTGTGAAAGAATGATTAATTTCCATTAGTTGGTATTCTGCTCTGAGAAAAATAGAGGAGGGAGATGATTTTTTGGGAGGTGGATGCACATAGTCTTTGGAGGCCGATGGGCAGTCCTGGTTGTAACTGAGCATGTCTATTTTATGAGTGTTTGGGAGAATTTAGTAACAGTGACGTCAAAATTAATTTTAAAAGCTATTTGTCGTTGGTTTATTGACACTCATCACTTACTATTTTTATATTATTGAGGGACTAGTTTCAAAGGCCATTGTCTCCATTTTCAACCTCTAGTTGAGTTGGAAAGAGGTTGAAAATGGAGGCAATGGCCTTTGAAACTAGTCCCTCATAGAAAAAGTAAGTGATGAGTGTCAATAAATCAACTACAAATAGTTTTTATGATGTCGATTTTAATTTGAAATCATTCCTAACCATAATAAGTAAATCATGAGTAATATAACATGGATAGAAAAGTTTTGTGAACACTGAATGCATATGTGTATCTAATGAAAAATGATTGTGCGCATATTTTGGAGGATATTATTAACTTTGGAGCCTATGCTTACAGAACATATCTTGTTTTGATGCATTTATCTCAACAAATATTGAAAACTTAAGTTCTTTTCTGAACAGTCTCATAAGAAAGTTTATATATACATATGTATATTCTTATTGTATTTTCCTACACATATTATCTACCTTACTTAGAATAAGTGGAACTAAAACTATATCTTTAACATTTCTATTGCCCTATGCCTAACATTTCTTTTCTTGCTTGCAGTGGGTATCTTTTATGTATATGAACAGTATCTTTACAAACTTTTCTCCAAACTATTTTAATGTAACTTTCTCTTACCTCTGTCTTTTAAGCATGTCTGTAGCAGGGAACCTATATCTTGGTAAGTAAAGTACATATTGAGATGATCTGACTTGCATTTTGTGGCATGCATTTCATTTTAAACACTCTATAGAAAGATAGAACTTTGTTTAAATTTTTCTTATTAAAATGCATTTCGATATTTTAAATGTTGCAGATATGTTAATTATGTTTTGTTTCTGAAAGGCATTAAATTTGATATTTTGATAGTTATTGAACAGTTTATACTTTTTAGTTTTACTTATTTTGCATCCTTGCACTAAAGCATTTTTTTTATTATTTAAATTTTGCTATACACTTAGTGGCACTTGCATTAAGCTTGCTTTGTGTCATATTTGTTTGTTTATGCTTTGTTTTGGATTTTAAAATGCTAATTTTCTTTTTGGCTGTATTTCTTGATGATTTTGTTTACATTTTAAATAATGATTAAGGGAATTCATAAATTTAAAGCAAGAATGAGTGATATTCTTTGTCCTATTGTGATTGTAATTGTTGAATAGGACTGCAAATAAACAGTGTAGTTGTTGTGGTGTGGTTATAATAGAACAATCAAACAACTCTTTTTCCTGGAGTAATTTCTCTCAACCATGAGATTAAAATTGATACATTAGCATGAATTGAGAGATTTCCAGATTCGAGACTTCTCTCTTTGAGCAAGAGAGTGCCTACTCTTATTTTGATTCAAATTTATTGTCCATAGAGATTACAGTAATCCATCAGACATTGTCAATATATTATATACATTAAAAATACAAATATATACATTTACAAAATACAATTATATTTACAAAAAACTCATCCATTATTGATAAATTCATTAATAGAATAGAATGCCTTATTTATTAAATATTTACATAGTTCCTTTTTAAATGTATTTGCATTGGTTACTGACTTCAATTCTATAGGAATCTATTTTGTACTAAACTATCAAATATCTTAGCCTATATGCGGCTAGTGTGGAGAAATGATTAATTTCCATCAATTAACTAAAATAATAAGAGTTAAATGATGAAGCCTGGGACTTAAGTACTTACAATAGTAAGTCACCACAAACGGTGTATCTCGGATGCAAGAGCTCCTAGTGGTCTACCGGGGAAATATACGAGTCAACTGGAGAATTTGATGTCAGGACGGACGTTGGCCATGGTAGCTCAAAGGTTAAGAGCGACTGGACGGAAACCAGGAGATCCGTGGTTCAAATCCCGGCCATGGCATTGACTCTATCCATCAAATATCTTAGCCTATATGCGGCTAGTGTGGAGAAATGATTAATTTCCATCAATTAACTAAAATAATAAGAGTTAAATGATGAAGCCTGGGACTTAAGTACTTACAATAGTAAGTCACCACAAACGGTGTATCTTGGATGCAAGAGCTCCTAGTGGTCTACCAGGGAAATATACGAGTCAACTGGAGAATTTGATGTCAGGACGGACATTGGCCATGGTAGCTCAAAGGTTAAGAGCGACTGGACAGAAACCAGGAGATCCGTGGTTCAAATCCCGGCCATGGCATTGAATTTTTCATGTTGACTCTATCCATCAAATATCTTAGCCTATATGCGGCTAGTGTGGAGAAATGATTAATTTCCATCAATTAACTAAAATACAGTTATTCCTGTTTCTAGTGTTATAGTCATGATTTTCTGAGTTTATTTTGTAGCAATTTTTTTTCTATGTGTAATACTGTTCTGAGTATTATTAAACTGGGAATGGTAAGCAATTTCATTTTTATAAACTCAGGCTTTACACTCTCTCTTATATTTAACTTCAACATAGTGTGAATTGCTTTCTTCTGAAGAATAAACACTCTATTTACATTTTCCATCGAAGCAGCTCCACATACTGTTATACAGTAATGTACATAACTCACAAAAGACCATGATAAATATTCAACGATATTTCCGTGCTACAATATGAGTAATGAGAGTACCCCTTTTGGCAGAAGAGGGTTCTCATTGTTGCAATGTTCTCATTAGGTTACTCAGTATTCCATATGGCTGTATGATGTACAACACATATATGTATATGTACATAATAACTTTGTGTTTACTTTTGTTTTACCTGTGAAAAGCACTGTGCTTCCAGACAGAGAGAGGTTATAGATAGCCTTTAAGTTTAACTCCTAAATTTATAAGGCCTGTGCACTTGAATACAGACATTTTGGAGTCATAAAAGAACTTGCTTGTTTTCATTTAGAATTCTGTGAAATTGAAAATAGTCATTACTACACAGGAAATGCTTGAAATGCTTGTAAACACATGAACAGCTCTTTCCCCAATCAGGAATGAAACTTCATACAGAAAATTTACTTATGATCCCAGAAATGTGTAGTGTTTAACGCCCGCTTTTACTACATACGGCACCGCAGGCGAATTATGATCCCAGAGCTACACACCTTTTCTAAAAAGTCTTCAAAGAGCACAATATTACTTTGGCCCCACAGAACAAATTTAGTGTACAACACCTATTGAAATCACATAATACAAAGGAGATATCCACAGACAAAACATCAGGTGTGTGCTGGATAAACTACAAAGGCTGTGACAAGTATTAACCGGGCTTGTGGGCCATGGTCTGTGGCGTAGACGAAACTTCTGGGAAGATGAAGAAGGAGCCCACAAGCCTGGTTAATACTTTATATTAAACTTTTACATTGGAAAAACTAAAAGGAACTTGAACATTAGGCTTAAAGAGCATTTTAGGAACATCAGGAACAAAGAAATAGATAAATCGGTGGTAGTGTACCATTTTTGGAAGGAGCATCATGATATAGAAAAAGAAATCCACTTATTAAAAAGTGCCCAAGGTCCAGCTGCATTAACCACATGGGAAAAAATCTTCATAAAGAAATATGAAAGAAAATTTTTAATTTCAACACTACCTTTGAAGAAAACCCAAACATCAAGTTCATCAAGATACTGACCTATCACCTCCAAGGAGTTCACCAAACCAACGTCCATTAGTAGACAACAGCTGATGATGTTAGGAAGATCCTAACGAAATGCGTTCTAGGTAAATACTAGCAATAAGTGGAACACTGAGTACTAGTTTGACTCAAAATTATATTAGTGGTTTGTTTGTTTGTTTTGCTTGCTTGGTCCTATCATTGAGCAGCGCTCTAGGACATTGAATACGTCATACAGAAAACAACCCTTACCAAAGCAACATAAAACATTTTAACTGCCACCATCTTACATCAAAACATGCCTTTTTGTTCTAATTTTTTTTATTTTTTATTTTATTTTATTTTATCACCACCACCAAACGTATAACATATGTAACATTTTAAGAACTATTACTGCTGCACATAATTTATACAATTACTCATCCAAGAAAAATAGGTCAACCATTTGTTTATGGAGATAACAATATATTAAACCAAATACAATGATACATCACATTCCCTTTATAGCACAGGACACTTTAACAATCATCCATAAATTCCTCTACTGAGTAATAGGCCAAGTAATGTTTTGTTATTCTAAGCATATTTTTGTGCAGTTTCGAGCATTCTAGGTCAAAGGTGTCCCTTGTGAGTGGACGTTTTGCATTGTTACATCACTGGTGGAAATATGAACACACAATATTGTACACCGAGATAAAGCAGCAGTCCAAATAATGGGTGGAAGTGCTCCAGAGAAACCCAAATGTGTTCCTTCAGCAGGAAAGGTGATGGCCACTTGTTTTCTGAGATGCTCAGGGTATGATGGTGGTAGACTATCTGGAAAAGGGCAAAATCATTAACGGGAAGTACCATGTAGCTTTGCTGAAGCAGTTGAAGATTGCTAAGGAAGAATATTCTGTATCACCAAGACAATGCATCAGCACACTTTTCTTTAACGTTACATGATTGCACTTTGAACTCAGCCACATGCCCCATATTCACCAGATTTGACTTCCAGTGACTTTTTCCTCTTCCCAAATCTGAAGAAATCTGGGGCGGTTCTTCCTTGATGCGTTTGAATCGCCGAGTCACCTTACTTCCAGACTTGTGATTCGTTTTAGTTAATTGATGGAAATTTATAATTTTCTCATACTAGCCATATATAGGCTAAGGTTTTTGATAGATTGAGTCAACATGAAAAGTTCAATGCCATGGTCGGGATTTGAACCACGGATCTCCTGGATTCTGTCCAGTCGCTCTAACCCATTGAGCTACAATGGCCAACATGCTGTCCTGACATTAAATTCTCCATGTTTACCATGTTCTCTCTTTCCAAAAGATTGTGCATTATTAAACCATTTCTTTAATATGTCTTCCATCTCCTCATATGGGGAGTATCTAACCTTCTTATGTTTTTTTGAAATTAAACCAGATTTTGCTTCTTCACTCAAACTTGCAACATTATTTTTCAAAATCCTGCTTAGAGTTGAAGTGGCCATACAAAATCTTCTAACCATTTCAGGTGTTAGTTTTGATACTTTTCAACTTCCCAAATGATACTAACTTTTGGAAAGAGAGAACAATGTAAACATGGAGAATTTAATGTCAGGACGGCACGTTGGCCATTATAGCTCAATAGGTTAGATCGACTGAATGGAAACCAGGAGATCCGTGGTTCAAATCCCAGCCATGGAATTGAACTTTTCATGTTGACTCAATCTATTGTGATTTGTTATTAAAAGGCCAAGGTGACTGTAACACATGCGGGGAGTGAGGAGAGGTTGGAGGGGCAGAATGCATTGCTAGTTACCACGGCTACGGATTCGATTCATAGAAGCCGTATATTTTGCAACAACTCATGTTGCCAACACAATACAGGAGCTTCCTCCTACTTTTTCGTTTATTTCAAAAGAAATTTGTTGGTAGAAGTGGTAACCCGCTTGAAGCAAGCCCCACATGTCATGTGCTACTGTTTATTATCAGTTTACATCCTCTGATCAGTGATTATTATCTGATATGTAAAGTGTTTAATTTTTCATATTTAAGGGATTTACAATGAATCCAATACACGACTTGGTGTGTCTCCTAACACCCTTTTCTTTATGGAAAAATGATGACAAACGCATCACGGTAAATGCCGGTAGGTCTACACCAGTGCTATTTTTAGAAAAACTTTGTGGTGGAGCATCTTCAAAATACACCAGGACATTTAAGACTCATTGGTATGCGGAACATAATTGTGTCAGATTGAAGGAGCTGGGAAAAAACACTTAACAAAAACGCTATTCGGGAAATCTCATGTCTATATATTGTCAAATACAATGAGAACGTTAAGCTTAACAGGCTTTTCATGCAATTACCCATTAGGGAAGTAGACAAGAAATGACATTTCGTGGACATAATGAAAGCGAGGACTATTTAAATAAAGGTAATTTTAAGGAACTTTTGGATTCATATACAGAGGGAAGCCCCATCGAAATTCAAAACCACTATTCCAGCATAAAATCTGTTTTTGCGATGCTGATTTTGCGAATTTAGATTAGCCAATTTTTTGAGTCACCTCATCAATTTGCCCAGAGCCATGCCTGGAAGAAATGTCTTGCTGGACAGATTTACGTCAGATATAGAGATCACCAGTCACACAAACTCTATTTTGGAACAGATCATGTAATACAAAATTATGAAGAAGTTAAAGAATTGTCCTGGTTCAACTGTGAAAGAAGTTGGGTTAAAATTCTCTCTCTCCCGCTATCTCTCAGGCAGAGAACTTTAGGAACAACTCTCATGATCATAAACATCATGAGCTTATCAAAAGTATTCTCAAACTTTTAGAATTTTGCTTCTTTTAGCCTATGCTTTGTATTCAATAGTAATAGGTTTTGTGTTAGGCATAAATGGTTTTGGTTTATATGCATGGAAAGTAATAATAGCCTGAGAAGAATATGATTATGATCTTAGAATACAATGACAAGAATCAAGAAAATCCTTCTCCGATGATGAACAAATGACTGATGTTCTTGAGAATACGGGATACAGAATGCAGAACTTGACCCAGATATCAGGCAATATGTCAGATACATATGGAAGGATTTCCCTACCTTTATACAGTACGCACAAGATAATCCCTTTAGATCTGTTGGTAGTACATTAAAATATTTAGAACCTGCATTTATTATATTTTTATTACCAAAGGTACCCCTGTATGAACTCAGAAAAAAATTCATTTTGTCTGCGAGTAAAATAAGTATGTACATCTTTGTTTAGTTGAGGGGATTCACTTGATGTTTTAACATACAAAATAGTGAAGAATACATATATACAAAATAAAGGACGTATTTTAAGTTGCTTAAAGTATGGCCTGCAAGACTGCAATCTGCTAACTTTGGCCATAGCTCTTACAGCTCTTTTTTGGAGCATGATGATCTGCATGAAAAAAAGTTTTAGGCAAAGTTCCCCATATCATCACTCCGTATTCTAAATGGGAATGAAACAATGCAAAGTATACTGAAAGAACAATTTCAAATGGTAATATGTTGGTAAGCTGGTGCAGCAGGAATATAGTTTTGTTGAGTTTGGAGTAAGTCATCAGGACATGATTCTGAAATGAAAGATTATCATCAATATGGATGCCTAGAAACTTTGTGTTTTGAACTCCTGATATTACTTGATTCCTGTACACCAATTTTAACTTTTCGTTACTGTGATTGCTTCTGTTTAAAAAGTAAATAGTTCGTCTTACTGATATTTGGACAGAGATTGTGGACAAGAAAATATGGAGAATTTAATGTCATGTCAGCACATTGGCCATAGTAGCTCAAGGGTTAGAGCGACTGGATGGCAACCAGAAGATCTGTGGTTCAAATCGCGGCTATGGCATTGAATTTTTCAGTCTGACTCTATCTTACCATACTTTAGCCTACACACGGCCAGTGTGAAAGAACAGTTAATTTCCACAATTAATTTCCGACAAGAAAATAGTTTTCCAGGCTTAGCAATACCTCATTAAAGTAAAGGTTGAGTACAAGTAAGCAATGCAATAATGGCTTCTCAGCTGCTCAGATAATGTTGCAAATGCATGAGTGTTTCTCATTTTCCTCCATTGTTTTGCATGTTTTGATTTAGATATGAGGCAATGGAATGTTGCATTGACTCATCTATGAGATCAGCTGATGATTCTAAAATAAATATGTAACATATTCTAAAATATGTCTTAAATAGCAAGTGAAATGCATCAAGAAGTTTGTGTTTTTGATAAACTGCTATTTGTTTTCAGTTAAAATCCTCAAGAAAGCTAGAAAACAGTGGAAAGAATATTTAACCATGGGTTTCTAAGATTTAGGCATGTTTACAAGAATAAGACACAATATCTGTCTTTAACTACCTACAGATTATTAATATAGTGTGTGTTTCTTTTGTTTCTGTGTAGATAATGAGGAAACTACTGTTACTCCCTCAGACTGAAGCATTTGACTGACCCAATGACATCGTCAGTGGATGCATGTAAAGTCAGGGGTGTGTACCTGGGGAGGAATCTCTGCGTGATAAATGAGTGAACGAAAGTGATGTATGCTTGTTTTGTGTAAATGACTGTGCAGAGGGACGCACCAACAGAGAATGGCAACACTGTGTGATAGATATTCTGAACATAACTTGTGCTGAGATGGTGAACATTTGTTGGCGTCAGTTTGTAAATTTCAGTACCTCAGCGCTTTTTGAAAATATAAATTCCAAAAAAAGAAATGTTATTATTATAATTATTATTTATCCTCTAAGGACTTGTATAAAAATATTTTTTTCCTCCAGTTAACAGCACAGAGTAACATATCTTAATGCAAATTACAAGCACAATAGAAAAGATTTTCGTATATGACAACTCTTGTTACATATTATATTTTTATATTTTATCATAACACCACCTAAGTAAACAATTAAAATTCCATTAAATTTCATTCCCATGAAATATTTTTTCTGAAATAACCACATAAATGTATTCTGCTAGCCCTTACAGTGTAACCTAAATTGAATGAATAAATGTTATTATTTAGTCGGTAAAGAAGTTATTTTTCTGTGGTGTATCTTAAGATGTTAATTTTGTGATACAATGGGTTTTGCATTATATTTTCAGTTGTAAAGTGTGGGCGGAAAGTCTTAACTTTCTTGTACAGAACAAAAAATCAGTGCAAGTAACAAACCTTTATCAGTAATTGCATCAACCATTTAGTTTGTCATTGGTAGTTACAAATGACAGACATAAACATCTTTAATACTTTTAGGGTTTGTTTCAGTAAGGCATTATCAACCTATAATTGTTAAAGAGAGAAATATATAGTTTATGGCCTACATATTATGAAATGGGAGACATTACACTTGACTGGAAACTGGTGCTGTTATAACTAATGCAGTCAACAAGAAAACATGCTGCGATTTGAAACTGAAAGGTTTTCATTTAATTGCTGAATGAATTCATAGGCAGTTTTGGAAGTTGTCCTATAATGCTCTGGAAAATCTATAAGTGCGACATCCATTTCTGCAAACTTACTGATAGCCTAGAAACATAACAAATAGGAGTCTTTTCGCCCATGCTTTACATCATGTGGTTGAAACAAAATGCTACTTATTTGCGATGTAACTGCTTCTATCACATACAATTTGAATAATCATTCAAGAATTGATGCCATTCAGGGATATTGTGTGCTTTAAATGTTTTCCTAACTTTGGTGGCATAAAGAATTACAATTCTGTGCTTTACAGTCTTCTTTACCACGTTTCCAAAGCCATCATGGCACAAATTATAACAGAATTTTAGCCATTTGTTGTGTTCATATACAAATAGCCTCTTTATTTTTTAAGAATAGAAGATAAATCTTGCATTTCACCTTGCAGGCAAGGATAACCAAAGTCATCCAAAATATATAGTTTTGCCCAGGTGCAAGTGCAGGTTCGTAAAGATAATGCCCTGGAAATAATTGCCGAAATGAGATAAGAAGGCTGTACGAAGTAATGTGCCTTCTCAGAGATGATGTATGGTTTAGTTACCATACATTAAGTGAGAACCTGCATGGGGTGATGTTTTCCATCTTAAGAAATCTATAACTTGTTCATCATTTTGCAAAATAAAATAAAACCAAAGTATTTCGAATTTCTTAGGAAATTCACTTACCTTCGTTGTGGCCATTTGTTGGAACTACGTTGGAAGAAAATATTTATCTGTTAATAGCAACAAAATTGATGAGTATGAATGGAAAAAATAAAAATAAAAAAAAATAATAAAAAATTAGTAGATTGTTATTATAGGTGAATAAGTCTACTTAGATATATAGTTAAGTCAAATTACATTCTATCTGTATTACTGTAAGAATAATGCTGCTTTGTAAAGAAGAAAGTGCTATTTAATACCTTCTGAGTGTAAAACTGCCACAAATTTAGATGCTTTATCCTTGCTTATTGCATGGAGAGTATAATCTAAAATAGTCCAACTTTGTCACACGAATGCCATTTTCAAATTTCTCAATTAATACTAGTTTTGCAAAGTTTAGCAGTATTAGGCAGCTAATAAGTCTTTATTTATTTCTAATATTTATTTTTAAAAATATATACATATCTTGCAATGTACCTGGCCTCTTATGAATTGGAATTTGTTTATCTCGTAACAAAATTATATTGTTCTGGGCTGTTGTGCTATGGTCAGAGTCTAAATTTTTAACATGTTTAGCTGACTCCTCTGGTCAACTGGGAAATACACGGAGGGTCTCACTTTTTTTTCCATTGCATCGTTTGGGACCTGTATCTATTCTCGAACTGTGACCCAGGAATTTTTTGCAATAGATTATTTCTGTGCTCTTCTTGAGACAAAATGAAAGTGTGAGGCATTATTGAATAGAACTGAAAATGAAATATAATCTCCTTTTTTATTATAATACTTATATTATTGAGTATAATAAAATTTGAATTTATTGAATATTTTTTATGAGAATTGACCAACCTGATATAAACACATCAAAGTGTTAAGGTTTAAATTTTAAATTGAATTTGAGTACAGAATACTTAAATATAAATGTTAATAATTGAATTGAAATATAGGTAAACTGCAAACAAAATGCAGCTGGAGACATGATTTACCAAAACTGAAGTTCTCCAGCTTTCCCCCTCTACCATCATTTTCCTCTCCTCCTCCAGAGCACAAGCTGCACTGCATTGGTCAACATATGGAGGGGAGGGAGTCATGGATGCTTGGATGTTGAGGAGAGGGGACGACTGTGCTCGCGCATGCGCACACCGACCATACTTTGTTCACGGTCTATCTGTAATATTCATTTAGTATCTGAAATCATGAAATTAAATCAGTTCAGCTAACTTAAAATATGATTAGATATGTATCAACAGTTGTTGCATTAAGCTGTAAACCTTTCTGTAGCTTATGTAATTTGTAAATTCTCTAAACAAATTCTTTTTTGTTCAATAATTATTTCACATAAGTCTTTATTCAACGTCTTTAATATAACATTCTTAAACAATTTACACCATTTGCCATTCGCCACCTAGTGCAGCATATCTTTTATAGCTTTGGAATGACTCAGTTTTTGTGCACTTAATGTATCACTGTTGACCTGCAACTGTCAAGAGTCTACAGAACAGCTAACTCTTAAAAACATTTACTTTATCCTTACCATAAATTTAAAATCCAAGTGTACTATATGCGCATGATTTCTTGAGCGCTGGATTTACGGTGTGGTGTGGACAGAGGGGAAGAAGAGAGAGCTAACAAGCTCTTGTTTCTGCAGTGTGGTCAACCTAGAAAAACACAATTCAGCCAAATTGTGGTAAGATAAGCGAAGATATGCGCCGAAGCTATGAGATGTGTCAACAAACAATTGAACTCCATCCGATATACTGTATGCTTATATATTTACTGTTATGAAACACATAAAAGTAGAAAACAAATATTATGACACCTATAAACACTCACTCGCTTTGTGATTCTTCGATTTCCAAGTCTACTGCGTCACTTTCATTGCTATTATTCTCTAATGTGTTAATAATTTCATCAATTGCATTTTCTATTACACCATCATTTCTCCAATATTGCATTTCCAGCTCCTGGACCTTCTTGCAGTATCCTTCCCAATCCGTCACTTCTATAGCAAGTTTCTGCACATTTGTGGCTCTTGTTAACATTGCATACTTTGAAAACATTCTTTATTTTTGCCCACACCAGCTCAATTGCATTCAGATTACAATTATACGGAGGTAGACAAATAATAGAGTGTCCCCTTTTGACAGCCATAACATCAACAACATATGTGTTGTTTTTAGATTTGTTGTAAACTGGTTAGCTAATAATTAACCTTAAAATTGCTCAAAATGAAATGATGTGTGTGTGAAAGCTTAGCATATTAGCCACTAGATGCCGCAGTGTGTAGCGCATTTCCTGTTTCAAAGTTGTCATCTGTGTTTACGGAAATAGGCGAAACCTACCGAATGAGGACTTGGGACCTGAACGCTCAAGAAATCTTGCGCATATAGTATGTACTACATATCAGAGCATTGAGGCCTATTGACCTTTAGTGACACAGCACTGCATTCGTTTGTTATCTTATAGAAGAGTGAAACCTGGTGTACAGTTAGTGAAGAAACACAGATAGAACTGTGTGTCTGATATGAAAGGTTAGCCATTTATTATATATGCAAATGCAAATTACTATTGCAGTCACTGTTTTGTCGTTTGATGCTAAGGCGCATTGCTCTCCAGAAGACACGAACAGAGCATCTGAACAGAGTACACTCACATGCCATGTATGTGCGATAGGCTTGCATAAACATCCCTGTTGGTTCACAATCCTTTCGATATGCTTCCAAGCTTGCACTGTAGTAAGGATTGATCATGCACTGCATGTGAAATAAAATCTTTACTCCCATATTCAACAAAGTATAAGTAATGTTCTTATATATTTGAATATAACAAATATTTGAATAAGAGTCCATGTAGAACAAGAGAAGACCCAATCACGGATGAAGAGACTAGATAAAAAAATGACTTGAAAAATTAGGTGTCCAAAATTGGAATCCACACAGCCAGATAGAAACGGCAAAAGGTTGCTGAGAAGGCCGGAACATTGCTCTGGAATTGTAGAGCCTTTCAGAGAAGCAATAGGTTTACTACTGTATATGTAAAAAAGAACTAAACGTTTCTAAGTCCTTCCTCTTGGCACTGAAGATACAGCTGCAGGAGTCACGAATCATAAGGTTAAGAAAATAATCTCCGACTGTGTCATAACAGCCCAATAAAATAGATTTGTCAAGATCTTTTGCACAATATTAACAAATCACAGAAATTCACATCTACATGAGCATTTTAAAGACATTTTAGATTGTATTCCTACAGTGCAACCTAGCATAAATGGCAGTAATTCATAGCCTGCCTAATCTGGAAAAAGCAGAAGAGATATAATTCATTCCTATATATTCAGTACCACTTTATGGGCTAATGTGCAGAACAATGTATTGTGGCATTAGAAATAATTATTTTACTGGAAGAAAGATTTATACAAGGAATGTAAATGTGAAACAAGATAACAAAAGTCAAGGCTAACAAAAATGTTTCTTCTTTTCTTTTTAGCAGTTTTCAAAATCTGCAGTTCTGCATTGTTGCCTTAATGTGAATATTCTTATCTTCTTAAGGGTTCAAGTTGCTGGTTTAACATTTTTATTCCACTATATTTAAATGATTTTGATAAAAAAGTAACAGTATAAAAGCTTGCGATTTTTCCTTATGCTTGCAATAGAATTGGAACTGTATTGCCTTACAATTCATTATGTTGAAATTGTGTCAGTAGCAAAAAATTTCACAAGCTTGCTTAAAATATTTAATTAAATGGTGTGTTCCAAAAAAATGAATAATAATTGAGATATTAAAAGACCTATTGAATTATATTTTCATTAAAACTGAAAACTTCACTCATGACAACTATTAAAAACAGGATTGTTTTCGGGACCATCTCAGCCCCAGCCTTAGTTGATTAGCAACTGACCACTATCTTCACAATTGGCTCTCACATGATCTATTTCAATCAATAAGTGAGATATTTAGACTTTTTAGTTTTGTATCCTATTGAACCTCTACCTCATTTGGGGAAAGTAATTAAAATGCCTTATAGCATGTTTTCTAATTGGGGTATCACGTTTTGCAGTAATCAGGTGTCCATTCTTGCATATGAAGGTGTCATACATATTAACTTTAAAGAGAGTCGATTAAAGACACTAGACAACACTTACTTTTACATTTTTCCGGAACATGTTTCTGAGGCTTTGCCTCTATCATCGACCGGGTCGAGAGCCGGCCGATGATAGAGGCAAAGCCTCAGAAACATGTTCCGGAAAAATTTAAAAGTGTTGTCTAGTGTCTTTAATCGACTCTCTTTAAAGTTAATTTATCATAACAACACTGTTTTCAACACTTCCAAGAAAGGAATTGTCATACATATTCTTACCGAGAGGGAGGGCTCAGGCGGTTTCGTCTATGGCCCGCATTCGGGAGGTTTGGGTTTGATTCCCGTGGTCGACCTACCTGACCCATGGGTTTTTCGGGGGTTTTCCCGGGTCGCTAGGCGAATGCTGGGTAGGTTAATTACATCCCCTGAATTTCCTCTCCCTCCATTTCATCTCCATTATCATTTGATATCATCTGTCAGCTGGTGGTCTTTTTCAGGGTAGAAGTGTCGGTGGGTGTCTCGGCAGTGCATGGCAGGATGATATGCTCTGAGGAAAACTGCTTCCTCCTCCGGTAGGTCGGTTGCCTGTCTCCACTCCTCTGCTGGGACCATTTCATGACCGCCAGCCAGGTACCTTTGGGGCTCGGATCACCTGCCTGGGACCATTAGGGCTTGGCTGCTGGGCTCATTGCCGTCCTGCAGTAGGGGAGTGTGTCTGTTGTGCTGGCCTGTCGGGGGAAGTCTCTAAGTAAACTGTAGTGACCTTGCCCTCTGTACTGTCGTGGCTCCTTAGGTCGGCCGCGCTCTGTCTCCTTCACCTCATCCTTCCTCCTGGGGGTGTCTCCGCTTGGGGGCATAGGAACAATGGGCCCACCTATGTACTGAATCCCTTCCGTAATGAAATCCCAATCCCATACATATACTTACCAAACTTTTTAAAAATGTTCTTGGCTTTGTGCAGCTGTTAAAATGAAACATTATCAGAAAAATTCTGGCTAGGTTTCATTTTATGTATTTAGGAATGATGCTAGTAGCAGTGGACAGAAAAATATCTAAATCTAGGCAACATTGCAGCACTTTTATTATTTTTTCTAAAATATTTCTACATAAGTATATTTTAGATGGTTAGAAAAGAAATGCAATCCTTTACATGTGTTGTGATACAAGGTACTGGAGGTATGAGGCTATTCTCCGTCTTTTTCTCACTTCTTCATAAAGAAGAACTGGCTAAACCAGGTTTGTTAATATGGAATCCCAAATGTACAGTAGCATATGCAGTACAACTGTCATGTATACTGGCAATGAATTTCAGTAAAAGAAGTAGTAAAGTTTGAGTTATAGCCTTCTCCTAAAGATTCTCTTATCTTACAAAAATTACTAGAAAATTGTAAAAGCAGATAAGCTCTGCTTAGGGGAGGTTACAGTGCAATCCTTTTAGTATAATATAATACATAATTTGTTTCAGTTTTTAAATGTTTCAGTTTAGTAAATTACGTTTATAATATTACATTCCTTGTAATGTGTATTTCATAAGTAAAATAAATATTAAAATGTAAAATACATTCATCTGCATATGTTAACCTTTGTTCATCATATCTATACAACTAGTTGAAGAAACAATAGAAGAATTGCAATCAGTATGCACCAGTGGTTTTCACAGTGTCTTTAATTTTTCTGCAAAGAACCTTACAAGCTTTTTCTGTTCCATAAGGCTATTTACTGTCTTCCAGAAAACAAAACAAAATTCAGTTAGCACAAATGTTTAATTTTGCAGATATTTTAGCCTATATTAAAAATTAAACAAGGTTTCTTTGCTCATAAATAGTGTTAAAGGCATTGATGCAATTGCATTTTGAAAACTACTGGCATTGCTAATGTAGTGTCTTTTTATTGTGATATAAAACATGTAAATGATGTTTATGTTTCTAGAATGGTAACCGTATAGAGAACTAAGCAGCCAAATGGTACAGACTAGGAAAATTTGTGTGTAGATCGCTCTGAAATCCTTGAATAGCTAGCTATAATGAAACACTGTGAGTAAAACTGGAGGAAAAGCAAAAAATGTCTGCAATTCGTTTGATTATTACATTTAAACCTTTGATTATTACATTTAAACCCTAGAGACTGTTCCCAAAATGAAAAAAAAAAAAAAAAAAAAAAAATCTATGTATCACATTATTTTATATGAGAACTGGGATTGCTGAGTAGTTTCATTTGTGGCTTTAGTTTAGAGCGACCCATGATCTGATTCCCAAGTATGGCATATTCAATTTTGTCTTCTTTGCAGGGCTTTGCCTCTGATTACAGCTTTTGTCACAAATAAAAGTGTATAAATTGCATTTATCCAACACTTACTTGTAAAGTTGTCCTTTAATAATAGATATTAATGTACTAAAGTAACATTTTAACATTAAGGATTGATAAAATTTCCTTTAACCACTATATAAATAAAATACAAGCTGCTAAACAACAAGCAAGATCCATAACCTATTCCTGATTGGCTGTCTTGGAGTTTTTTTGTGTCATACAGTTGCCTTCGTCAAGATGGAACACATGTAAAGTGTTCCAAAGGCCCACCATGAATTATAACTGACGCTAGAAGCCACAGATCCACTTCTATTGTTTCCAACCCCTGAAGCAACGCATGCCACCTGTAGGATGTTTCAAAGTCTATGATTAAGACAAAGGAAAAGCTACGAATGCGGAATATTTTTTAATTAAACTAACAAAAGCAAACACTGGTGGTATTGTCTTCTTGCTGCAGTTGTATCCTTGTGCACTAAAAATTGTAACAGCTTAATGAATATCATAAAATTCAAGCTTTATATTTAATTGTATTTTTAAATCAGTTAAGTGGCTCCCCTTTTTCTTTTCCACATAATTTTTGTGTAAAATAAATGTATGGAGACATGTGTTTTAAAATAAACTAGTAATTTTCAGTGGAAAACCACATATATGATATTGCCAAAAAAAAAAAGCATTTTATTTTCTGCATTATTCAAGCTTTCATAAATTTGCAGGTTATAAATGCTCTAAGTGTGTACTGATTAGACATTATGCAATCCTTAGTGCAGTCTACATTCAGTTAGAACTTAAGTACATAATTACATTAAAGAAAGTGCATTATTAACTCAGTAATGTTCATTTAAAATATTCATTACATAAATAAATTGTTAAAAATTCAAGATGTGGATATCCTTTTCAAATTTCCATATTGTTGTCAGGTCCACAAAGAAACGAGGATCAGTTCCCAAAGCAGAGAATTTTTCTTTTAGAGAGAGACCTGCTATGGGATGCACTCTGCTGCATAGTCTTTTTCATTTCATTTCATTTCTGTGAGGTAAGCAGCAACTGCAGGTTTTGCATACAAAGCTTAGCAGCTAGGAGAGGTGGTATGCTCATTAGATGACAGTTCTTTTTATCACACTCTGCCCGTGATGTCCTGTTTGGATAGAAGCTGAGAATGTGGCAGTGATAAGATTTATTAAACTTATCTACATAAGGTACTCCAAAATTTAGCACAAAAGTGAATCAAGAAGATATTGACACACTGCTTCACTCACACTGTGACATGTTTCAAGAGCTTCTGCTCTTATCATCAGCTGGAACTCGACTAGTGCAAATTTTAGTGGTTTCCTCTTTCTCCGTATCGTCGATAGATAGCATGATGTACTTGTCAAAGATGTCCGGTGGTGGAGTTTCAAAATTCATGACTCTATGACGATTTTTGTTAATGAAGATTTTTTCCCATATGGAAAGGTCTATGGGGTGATTAACATATTTTATTAAAGATGTTTCCCAGTTGATATCATGTCTAGTATTAAAACATTGAAAAGCCACTGCTGATTTTTCTGTTTCACCATTTTTAATGTTTATTATATGTTCTTTAGTTCTGATGTCAATATTTATTTTTGTTTTTCCTATATAAATTTTAGGGCAAGTTTCACATTTGATCTCATAGATTCCTTATTTTTCTTTGGTAGTAATTGAATTTTGGGGGGGCCCCATAGACCTTTCCATATGGGAAAAAATCTTCATTAACAAAAATAGTCATAGAGTCATGAATTTTGAAACTCCACCACCGGACATCTTTGGCAAATACATCATGCCATCTATTGACGATACAGAGAAAGAGGAAACCACTACAATTTGCACTAGTCGAGTTCCAGCTGATGATGAGGGCAAAAGCTCTTGAAACATGCCCTGTGAAAAAACAGTGGTGAAGCAGTGTGTCAATATCTTCTCAATTCACTTTTGTGCTAAGTTGTGCTTCACTGTCTCTACGCTTCTTTCAATTTTATACTTTATGTACTCCAAATTTGTTTATTATGCATCTACAAAAGCAAGACTTCGAAGTTCTAATTATAAAATACAATTTTCTAGGAAATAAATTGACCAATATTTGTTATGCATTGAACCAGTTATTTGGAGCATTCGTAACACGTTGCGAAAGAACTTACAAATTACTTTTTCTTTTCTATCTCTGAGCAATTTCTAAATACTTCATTTAAAGGAAGGTGACAGTTTTATATCAACAATAAAGAGACCACTGTAATTGTAATGCTTTTATAGTAAAGCACAGAAATTATCAACACATAAGCAAATATCAGAAATATGAAAAAGAATTTTAATATAATAATGTAAAGATATATTACTGTGTAAATACTGTATTTATCAATTTGAATTGATAAACATTATATTGGAATAATCATTAGAATTTGTGTGTATGAGTATTTGTGAAAACATGTATTTTCAATTAACAGTAACTTTATTTATATTGCAGCAATTTTGTTGGAAGATAATAGATGGAGAGAATGTACTGTGTACTTGTTGACAAAAAATTGAAATGCTGAATTTATTTCCCTTTTGAATAAAGCAAGCTAATACACATTTATTTTGTAATATATCAATTCATTTCAAAGTGATAGTTGGCAAAAATATTACACAGAAAATTTGAATGTCTTTAAACATTTATGTTTTCCTTCTTTTCTTTTTTTTAATATATGAAAGTTGTATTTAATTAAAATAAGAAAATATGACCTGCTTACAAGCACAAAGTTTTAACTTTAAATCGATGTCAAAATACTTTTAGATCTTTCAAATTTAAGTGCTACAATTTCTTACTGTAATTATTTAAACCTCTTTTAAAAATTTCTGAATCAAAATGTATTTTATTGTGAAGTTACCTAGCTCTAAACAAGCTCTGTAAAATTTTATCATTGTATAGACATGCTTTGAAATAAAATAAATAAATAAAAAAAGGATTAAAATGAAATTATTGTGAAACAGTGTGCAACCCATCGTGCAAATCTCTTTGTGTCATTGTCATCCCCACCTTCAAATTTCCTTCTACGGTTCAGATCCCAACTATGGCATTGAATTTTTCAGTCAAACTGTACCTTTTCATTTCCTTCAGTGTTCATGAATGCAAAAAACGGAACTCGGACTTCGAAAAGAAATGTGTGTAGAGTTTAACGCCAGCTTTTACTATATATGGCACAGCAGGCAAGTGACTCTGATGATGCATTAGATGAAGATGGAGCACCGGTAGAATGAGATGGCGGGGGAAAGATCCTGGAGAAATCCTGCCCCAGTGCCATGTTGTCCACCACAAATCTCACTTTGCAGTCGCCTGGGATCGAACCCGCACTGCCTTGGTGAGAGCCAAGCAGTCTAACCACTCAGCCACGGCGCAGCCCTTGGACTTTGAAGGTTTGTGTTACAATGTAAAAATTGAACAGATTCAGGGAATTATTTTAGTTAATTGATGGAAATTAATCATTTCTTCACACTAGCCGTATATAGGCTATGGTTTTTTTTGAATAGATAGAGTCAACATGAAAAATTCAATGCCATGGCCGGGATTTGAACCACGGATCTCCTGGTTTCCATCCAGTCGCTCTAACCCATTGAGATAGCATGGCCAACATGCCGTCCTGACATTAAATTCTCCATTTGACTCGCATATTTCCCCTGTAGACCACTAGGGGCGCTCGCATTCGAGATACACTGTTTGTGGTGACTTACTATGGTATGTACGTGAGTCCCAGGCTTCATCATTTAACTCTTATTATTTTAGTTAATTGACGGAAATTAATCATTTCTTCATTTATTCCATTCATTTCATTAATTTCCATCAATTAACTAAAATAATAAGAATTAAATGATGAGCCTGGGACTAAAGTACTTACAATAGTAAGTCGCCACAAACAGTGTATCTCGGATGCAAGAGGCCCTAGTGGTCTACTGGGGAAATATACAAGTCAAATGGAGAATTTAATGTCATGATGGCAAGTTGGCCATGGTAGCTCAATGGGTTAGAGTGACTGGATGGAAACCAGGTGATCTGTGGTTTAAATCCCGGCCATGAATGTATTTGAATTTTTCATGTTGACTCTATCTATCAGATTCAGGGAGCTTCCAGGAAACATGATGAGCAGTCAGAAGTTCCTAGGAGATTAATAAACTGAAAAAAAAGCTATTTGTGGTCACTTTTTTACACTATGTCACTTACACTTTTATTTTTTGAAGGATTAGTTTTTATATTTATGTAAATATTAATAAAGATAGACTCAGACTGAAAAACACAATGCCATAGCCGGGATTTGAACCACGGAACTCCTGGTCTCCGTCCAGTTTTTCTTAACCATTGAGCTACCATGGCAACATGCCAGCATGAAAACCTTGTCCTACACATGGCTAGCGTGGAAGAACAATTAATTTCCATCAATTAAAATATTTTTAAGACTAAATGAAAATGAAATGTCTTTGAATAATAAAGATTGGTTCACAATAACCCAAGAATAAGCCAAGCAGGATAGAAGATTTACTTTCATAATACCTTGGAAAAGTGAACTTTGGTCCGCAATACCCTGGAAATGAGAACTTCACATAGCCCTGCTAATTTTTTTTATTTATTTTTATGTAATTTACATCCTCTAACATTAAGTCATACTAGACGATGAATGGAATGGATGAAATGAAGCTCAAATAAACCCAGGGTCCATAGAGCTTAGAGTTACCCCACATTCGTCTTTCAGGATAAGGGAAATCCCTGGAAAAAAATACCTTATCCGGGCAACTCACCCTGATCGAGATTCGAACTCGGGTCCTCTTGAACGTGAGCAGATGCACTACCATCTATGCTACCGAGGCAATGGAAACGCTGGTTCACCATACCTTAGGTACAAGAATTTTGGTTCAAATTAACTTGGAAACGAAGAGAAGTGAATGTCGATAGCAAAGTAGAAAGTTGGGATATAATTTTGACCTTTTTCTTTTTTCTCCACCTATTTCCAATTTTGCCAGCAAGGAAAGTTAGCCAACAATGTAAGCATTTATTAAATTCATATGCATTTGTTTTAATTCCCCTAGCTGTAACAACTGTCGTTTCTTTATTTATGCTTACTGTTTATCTATATCAGGTGTTTGCTGTCATTTGTAGTTTATACCAGGGTATTCCCAGCTTTGAGTTGCATATAAATTGCAGATGATACTTTCATAAGTAAAAGCAACACTCAATGAATCACAATGCATAAGTGCTGGAATTTCTTCTGCATTTTTCTCAGCTTGCGACTAGATAGAGCTCCAGCAGCTCTATCATATCATGAATAATTTGTATATTCAAAGTGTCCATTGTGCACAATATGGATCTACTATACCATCCTTGGAAATGAGAAGGTTAACATCTGACCAAGTCTTATTTCTCATTAATTGCAAATGTTCACATTATAATATAGAAGGTTTAACTTTGTTATTATCCTTAATGTTCTCGCTCAGTTCTAAAATATAAGCTTTCATGGTCATTAATTGCATTAAAATTAATCTGTAGTATATACTGTGAGGCCAAAGTTATTATTTTTTTTTTTACTTCCTCTAATGTTATGTCTTATTGGATGATGAATAAAGTGGGTGAAATGATGTTCAAATGAGCACAGTCCTTAGAGCTTAAAGCTACCAAACATTCATCTTTTCAGGATAAGGGAATAAACTTTATCCAGGTAACTTCATCCTGACCAAGATTTGAACTCGGGACCTCTTGAACATGAAGCAGACATGCTACCATGTGCACTACAATTATTAACAATAGGGATCTACGTAGGGCAGCTGTCGCTGACCTCCCTCTCAAACCAGGGAGTTACTGAGCTGTCCCCAAACGGCGCCCGGTGCCTCCGTGGTGCTTTCCATAGGGCAGGACCTAGAGACTAACAAGACCTCCATCTGGTCCGAAAACACAAGACGGGGTAGAAGTGGATACGCCACTTCCCCCTAAGGGGAAGGCTACCGATCAACCTCGGTAGGGCTGCCTGGTGATCTAGCACACCTTGTACTAGCTATGCAGGCTAGTACGCAGGAATATATGGCTTCCCTCAACCCCGTCCGGAGATGTACCCAATCTCCCACGGGTATCGGGAACCACTGCCCTCTCGAGTTCAACCCAATCCGAACAACTCCCCTACAGGAGGGGCTCAGCAGTTTGGCCTGAGGTTCCTGCAGTAACGTCAGAGATACCATGAGTGCTAAGGATCCGCAGCCTATGCACCACAGCAGCTGAAGGGGACGGATCCCCCCCCCCCCCCTATGGGCACTAAACTTTCAATGAGTTTGTGGCCATTGAGGAGCTGAAACTACCTCCTTTCCTTCCCCAATCTAACTCTCACCTGCCATGCTGTAAATCCCACATCTCGTTCATTTCATGGTTAAGTTCTATCTGCGGCAGGTCCATGCATGACACACCTCGAGCTGTACCTCAGTCTGCCAACAGGTGCTGCTGCTGTGAGCATAGTTTTACCATAAATCCACAGAACATCAAACTTTGTAAATCTGTTGAGGAATATTATTATGTTTCAAGTGAATATAGATTTAGATTTATTTATTTATTTGTACAGTTTCAATTACAGTATCACTGCAATAACTTTAACATCATATTATATATCCTGTACAAATACATGACATTGCTGACCCTAAGATTTACTCACTGACTCAGGTCCCCTGGCCATAAGCCTTTGGTTTTCCTCAGCAGCTTTTTGTCATTTCTTCTTGGCCTTCGCTTCTTTTACCCTAATCCACTTTTCTCTTAACTTAAATAAGAATTCTCCTATCCATCTATTTTTCTTTTCACCCGTCTCCTTTAACATGCATAATGCCACTACGTCTTTGCTCACACTGTCCCATTTCTTGTTCCATATTTTTCTCCTGCAGTTTGTTAACTCCTTTCATGTGAACAATGCTCTCTTCATTTCCATAAAATTCACATATCCCTACCGCATTACGTCTCAACCCTTTTAGATATATTATTCCTACTCTCATCCATGCTATGCCTTCTCTTCCAGTTTTGTCGCATTGATCTATATATTTTTCCCTACCCCAATTTGTCTTTAATTGCTTATAAAATTTCAAAGTTTTCTTTCCTTCTATACTTTCCCATATCTCCTGCCTATCTTATATATATATATTTTTTTTCCCATTTATAACCCGTCTTTAACTGAAATGGTCATATCGGCGGCCGTTCTCCTTTGGAACATATCGAAGGTGTTAACTCTTTTTTGGTTGATTTTAATCATTACATCACGCACACATTTGCACTCTCATTCATACTTCGACTCTGGGGAAGATGAGGAATTATCTTGGACAGAAAAAATCCCCACCCCCACCACTGGGGATCGAACCCGGGACCCCTAGCACAGCAGGCAGGTGCTCTACCAACTGAGCTACAGGTATCTATGTCTTGTACTCTTTTTCTCACTTCCTTCCAAAAACCGCTATGATTTGACTCCTCTGCTCTCCATACCTATCTTCAAAAACGTTCTTCCCAATTCCGACCACCAACTGTTTGTATTTTTAATGCTTTTCTGTTGCTTCATACACAGATTCATTAATTCCCCTTTCTGCCCTTTAATACACTTATACCAGAATTTCAATATTCTCTCTGTTATTATTCCCCTCCTTTTTGTATTACCCAACTCTAGTAATGCCACTTCTCTTGGTGTCATCAAGTGAATATTGAATTAAACCTTTTCAAAAAAGAAAAGGGTGAGATAAAATATCAGTTTTCTGAATTAGTGGATGATGGAGAAATTTCCATCACATCTTTGGACTCATATCTATACTGATGGATCGAAAGTTCCCTAAGACGGTGTGGGAGCAGCAGTTTATATCCATAATAATGAAAATAGCATTAAAATTGAGCTAAATCAAGATCTTTCTATATACGAGTTCAACTGGACTTAACGCTATTCGAACAGCTATCTTGTATATTATAAACATCAAAATAATTAAAAGTATTATATTTTCAGATTCTTATAGTGTTTTGAGTAGATTAAAAGGAACCAGCTATGAAGCAAATTTTAGTATAATAGAAATGGAAATAAAATATATACTACCTGATGGAAGTTCTACAGGAGGACAGCTAACTCTCCAGAAACATCAAACAGAGGAATGAGAGAATTAATTTTGGCATAAGTTCACTACATCACTTCATTTATGACTCCAGAAACCCTGGCTATATTGTGGGATTACCATTCATCAATGGTCTGGTCAAACATACATTTCATGTTGGCCTAGGTCAAGTGTATGCTATCCTACTAGTAAAGTGGTAGTAAAAAAGCAAAAGAACCTCCACAAAATCATGCTTTACAGAATCAAATCTTTGTGCAAGATAGCTGCAGTGAATTTTATATGGAAGTTCTGAAGGACGTTTTGGTGGAGGAAAATGCATTAGAGGACTAATATAAACTTATTACACATGTTCTTCTGCTTAATTTCCTTTACAAGCATAACAAATAAGAGTGAGTTTATGTAAAAGCATTAAAAAGCCAATGAAATACGTATTTTTAAATTTATATGTATGTTATTTTTCAAAATTTGTTAAAAGGGCAAATGTTCAGAGTTTTTGAAATTTAATAAAATTATCATTTTTCTCAATAAACCATTAGGAGTGGTAGTGGTAGATTCTTGAATGCGAAATTTAGAGAAAACTCACGAAATGTAGTAATAAATAAGTTTTTTTTACCTACCCAAAACTTCATTCTGATGGATATCTGCTACCTTATAACAAATGAGTATTCAAGTATTTCAATTTATTTGCTTATAGACTCATACAAGTTTCAAGCATCGTCAAGAATCATAAAATATTTACATTTCATCAATACTATATAGGCACTTCTGTATTAGGTACATTTTTAGTCTTTTTTGAAATTTATTGCCTCTTAGAGCTTTAATATCACTTGGTAACCTGTTATAAAGTATTCTGCCCATAGTAAGGGGATCCTTTTCTGTGGCTCGTTTACTAATATTATCTCTATAGTAATTATTTAGCAATCTAGTATTATACATATGACTGTCTTTAATATATACAGAGTGTGATTTACTTACTACAAACATGATTACTTTATATACAAATAACGATATAACAGTTAATATATTGGCTTCTATAAAGGTTTGTCTACAGGATTCTCTGTTGTTTAGATTATAAATACATCTTATACACTTTTTTTGTATTATTAATAACCTGTTAATGTTTACCTTACATGTGCTACCCCAGATTTCAATCCCATATTGTAAATGTGTGTAAATTAATCCATAATAAACTGACTTTAAATGCTCTATATCTAGGAACTCTTTTAGGCGTCTTAAAAGATATAAATAAGAACTAATTTTATTACTTACATGATCAATGTGATGTTTGAAAGACATGTTTTCATCTATAATTACTCCTAAAAATTTTATTTTCTCTATTTGTTCAATGGTTTCATCATGTATTTTTACATTTAGTTTTTGACTAGACCTGTTGTTTTGATGCTGGAACCTGATCATATTAGTCTTTTGTATATTTACCTTTAAGTTATTAGTTTGTAAGTAATCATATATATCCTGTGTTTTTTTAGTTATTAAATTCTCCAAACCGTTTATATTTTTATTTGTAAAAATAACTGATGTGTCATCTGCGTATGATATTATTTTGTATTCTGAGGATTTAGGAAGATCATTTACATATAATAAAAACAGGAGTGGCCCGAGTACAGATCCTTGAGGCACACCAATCCTTACTAATTCGTATCAAATTAATTTGTTTCCCTGGACACAGTAATATCATTATAAACTGTAAACTGCATTTATTGGCAAATAAGGCAAGAAATTAGTATCAGTTGGTGGGTATTCAACTCTCTTGTCAAGATATTTTGTGCCAAACTAAGAAAGATGTAAAAATGAATGGATTAGAGAACACCCTGAAGATCTTTGAGTAAATGAAATAAATACAGCTCCATGGTGTAAAAGAAAGTTTTTGCTAAGAAAGATCTGTGACACATTTTTAAGATTAGATTATAAACAGCTTTAAAGAAAGGGATGATCTGTATTGTATTTTGGGAGAGATACATGTGTTAATTGGTTGTAGAAAGGTCCTGCACCTTGGTGTAGCGGGCTAAGGCATCATGCTTTGGTTCCCTGCCATGGAATGCGGCCCAGGTTCAATCCCACCCCTGGGTGTGGTTATAAGACCGATGCCCACTCAGCATGGTGAGGAAATTGAGGAGCTTACGATAGGTAAGTGGCCGTGGTCAAGAAAGCTAACTTTGTGGCTGGGGATACCGAGATGCTGACCACATTCCCTCCCTGTATCAGTTGGATGATCGCCCGTCTCTACCTTGCATATGTAGGCATGAGGCCGGCAGTTTGGTTGGCAGGCCTTGGCGCTATATGAGCTGTCGTGCCATGGGTAAAAAAAATGAATATTATACAAGAACGCTTACAAGGACCTATTAAAATTACTGATATTATGAATTGCAACTCTAAACTAATTTTTAGAAAAATTATACAGTATATTAAAAAATGCAACATGAAAATATAATACATGATCAAAAATCCTAAATAAAAGCTACTTAATGAAAACCTGTAGTTTTCATTAAGAACAAATTTATAGGAAGCAAATGCTAAATGAAGGCAGTTTGAACCTTTAAGTGCTTCTATAAATAAAGAAGAAGGCAATTCCTTCGGGTTTAATGCCAATGGCGACTTTCCACATGTCCTTTACTTTTACTTCAATTTTCAATAATATATTACAATCATTTAAATTAGTGGTGGATAGAATAGAATCCTTGAAAGAATCGAATACT
Organism: Mantis religiosa; assembly: GCA_030765055.1. Classification (NCBI taxonomy): domain Eukaryota; kingdom Metazoa; phylum Arthropoda; class Insecta; order Mantodea; family Mantidae; genus Mantis; species Mantis religiosa. The sequence continues at coordinate 460,192,848 of CM060950.1, read as the reverse complement.
GTACAGAATCGAACCTTTCACTCCAAATCAAGTTCTCGGATACTTCAATCGAGAACACTATCCGGACCTCTTGAACGTGAGGCAGATACGCTACCAGGTAAGCTACCGATGCGGGTTCCGAGAACTTTAGACGAGAGGTGTTTGAAAATAGACTCCAGAAGTACCCAAACGAGAACTTTAAATATTCTAAAACACTATTCAGGTCTCGAGAACATCCAAGAACCGAATACATCGATATTTTCTATTCGAATACTTCCATCTAGAATGTGCAGGCAGGAGGTTGACCACCCTGACAATCCACATAATCAATGGAAGGCGGCAATCAAAATGTGGTTCATGTGTTTAGGTGTAATTCAGTAGATTAGTTCTTCTTTAAATTAATTGAAAATGCTTAGTAATGGAAGAAAATGCGCGCAGCATATACTTACATCAGCGCAAAAAGGTTGGAATTTAGTTCCAAGTTTATTTCAAAGACCTGTGCTATTAAGGCCTTTGATAACCTCTGCATGTCATCATCGAAAAAAGGATGAATCAAATTTATCATCCTTATTTGTTCCCGTACCTGTGAAAGCAAATCCGGATGATATAAATGTGGGAGCAGAGTTAACTGGTGCTTTAAATAAATCAGATCTATTGAAAGTGCTGAATAAGTTTTATCAGAAGAAAGAAATTAAGCTCTTGGCAATGGAAAATGGTCTTGACAGTAAGTATATAACATAACACTGCATTTCAATAAAACAGACACAGCAATCGAGATTTTAATTTATAGCTTTAAATTGATTAATTATCTTTCAGACTATCTTTTGCATCAAGCGTATATAAGTTTTCGGCGATATTGCTTAGAAGCTGAAGCACTTCCTGTAGATCTTCATGTAGTAATAAGTGACATTCTGCAAGGAGCTGGTCATGTGGATGACATATTTGCTTATTTTTTGCGTCACGCAAAGCAGATGTTCCCGCATTTGGAATGCATGGATGACCTGAAGAAAATAAGTGACCTAAGGAGTCCAGCCAACTGGTAAATTACTTGTAACTTTTACTGGGAATAAAGTGTCCTCTTGTATCACGAAGAAATTTAAAAATCATTAGAAAATATTTCATACTAGTTATAGCAAATATGTTGCTTACATATATTTAAAGGCTTTATGGTTAAACTGCAGAATAGCGGCGTCGAAGGAACAACATAACAGAAGTAAGCTGTTGCCAACTGTGGAGTTCTGAAATACGCCAAGATGACGAAATGTTGCCAACACATTCTTGTTATTGTTCCTATGTTATTCTTATATATGTTACCGACCACATTGCATAGGTTTATCCATCTTTCAAGTTAGAGGATGCTTTTATTAAGCAAGGCTTTTCAATATGATATGCAATGGTTCATTCAGAATTATCTAAAGGAAAGGTATCCTTTGAAACATGCACCCATACATTCAGACAGCTACCGCAATGTGTTATATATCAGTGAATGTGGCCCATTATCTTTATATCCAATTGTTAATCATTTTAATTAGTTTGGGTGGATCTGCTGTGCAACTTTGGTTACATGGTGTTGGTACTTTCAGTGATACATTTTTTCACTGTTGGCAATGCTCCAGCCACTGACGTCATACGTACCATTCTGTACGCTGTTGTTCTGCAATTTAACTGGGCTTTATAGTAAGTTTAATTTAGTTATGTATCAAGGGTTCATGTTTTTTAGTATATCATTTCTCAGTGAAGTAGTTTGGAAAGAAGAGTTATTTAGATTTAGAAGTATCTTTATAGCATGTTGTTGAGCTTGTAGTCAAACATAACCTGCATCTGTACTTTGTTTCCAGTTTGTTAATTTGAAAGTGATGATAGTAACTACAGCAAACCAAAGTTTTTCGGGGCAGATCGTGATTAATAGTTCTAATTTGGCTTTTCTCATTTCGCGATTTCTAAGTTTCCTTATAGATGCCCTTGCTACCTAATCATATTTTGTAGATGTGGAACTGCCATCATATAACTAAGACTACCACTGCAAAATGCACAATGACCCTTTTAGCATAGCTGATGGATTCAGAGTCCTAAACCAAAAATCTTAGCTGAGGGATTGATGGTCGTAATCTGAAGCAACTGCAAAGTGGTGACAAATCATAGCCATAGGAACTTTGTAGCTAAACCTCGATGATACACTTGGAAATGTGGGTGTTATATTACACAAATTGCTGTGCGAATGAGGCAAATGAGAATGCACTTCTTTATTACCACTGCTAATAATAATTAGGAAAAAAAAAACATTGCTAATCCAGTGGATTTTGCTTCTCATTTATATTGGCAGTACCCACTGTGTATGTTCAGAAGTGGAAAGTTGTTGTTTGTACATAATTATTGTCCTGTAGAAGAAAACATTCAAGAAAGATATGTGATGGGAGTTGGGTTCTACAGTTGTCTACTCCAAAGAATACTTCTAAGCAATTACTTCATTCTCTTTCAGGTTTATCAGCTTTTTATTTAGGTATCACTTATGAAACTTAAGTCATTTTTCATAATTTCTGGCCCTCCCCAAAAAAGCACATCAAAATGTAATCGTTGCTTACTTTATTATTTGATGATAAAACTATGGTCAAATGTTTTAGCTATGCTTTCATTCCAACTGACAAATTGGTACCATCTACACTCAAACGTAGCTAATACAGTTGAAGTCAATTTTGCAGATTGTGGTATGTATCACCATTTAAGGATAAGCAAAATTAAATTGAGTTCACTAATAAACTTAACACAAATGCCAAGGGCATTATTATGAATATAATTAATTACGTATAAAGATGGTGCCATCATTCTGTGAGTAATGATGATCACTAGAGAAGTATTGTGATGAAAGTGCTCACAACTGCAGAGCAAAAGACTGTACTACAACAGGTTATACTGTGAATCAGTGGTTGTCATCTGCTAGGAGAATGACAGTTGATGGTGGCTGGAGCATTGCCAACAGTGAAAAGTTGCATTCACTGAAGCTACCAACACTGTGTAACCAATAGATAGTCAACATGAAAAATTCAATGCCATGGCTGGGATTTGAACCACAGATCTCCTGGTTTCCGTCCAGTTGCTCTAACCCATTGAGCTACCATGGCCAACGTGCTGTCCTGACATTAAATTCTTCGTTTGACTTGTATATTTCCCCGGTAGACCACTAGGGGATCTTGCATTCGAAAAACACCATTTGTGGTGACTTACTATCGTAAGTACTTGAGTCCCAGGCTTCATCATTTAACTCTTATTATTTTATTAAATTTTAGATGAGTCGTATTTTTTACACATCTGCTTCACTTTCGTACCTATTTTGAGGACATGTTTCGCAAATCATCGTTTGCATCTACAGCTCTTATGCGACTGAAGCTAGATCCAGCGGTGTGGGTAATTCTGGGGTTGTTGCTGCCATCTGTTGATTTAGTGATGAACTTAAATGTGGGATTCTCTTCTAGCGGGATTTCAAAGTTCATTAGTTGGTTTTTATGTTTTTCTATGTATATCCTCTCCCATGTGGTGTTCCAATACAGTTAAATCTCTTATTATTTTATTTAATTGATGGAAATTAATCATTTCTTCACACTAGCCGTATATAGACTAAGGTCTTTGATAGATAGTCAACATGATTTGAACCACGGATCTCCTGGTTTCCGTCCAGTCGCTCTAACCCATTGAGCTACCATGACCAATGTGCCATGATTAATTTCCATCAATTAACTAAAATAATAAGAGTTAAATGATGAAGCCTGGGACATAAGCACTTACGATAGGAAGTTGCCACAAATGGTGTATCTCGAATGCGAGAGCCCCTAGTGGTCTACCGGGGAGATATACGAGTCAAATGGAGAATTTAATGTGGCACATAGGCCATGGTAGCTCAATGGGTTAGAGCAACTGGACGGAAACCAGGAGATCCGTGGTTCAAATTTCGGCCATGTCATTGAATTTTTCATGTTGACTCTATCTATCGAAGACCTTAGCCTATATGCGGCTAGTGTGGAGAAATGATTAATTTCCATGAATTAACTAAAACTGTAACCAAACTAGCAATAGTGTAATTTGTAAGGAAAGTGGCCAGACTCGAATGGATAAATAATGATACACTGAGTAACAAAGCTTCCGTAATAATGATGGTAATAATAATAAATTTGAAATATTCTGATAGTCCTTAATGCACTGAGTGTTAATGAAAGAATGTTTTTCTGAAATTAAAATTTGAATTTATAGGCGACTGCAATTTCTGAAGAATCAGCACTTAGTAGTCGGCCACAATATGAGTGCATTTGGAGGGCACCACAGTTTTGTTTACGATATGAAGCTTAGGGAACTGCGCAAGCAAGGGATAGCGATGGGAAAGGCGATACTGGGAGTGTACAGTCGCACAATTAAAACAGTGCTGCAGATGTCTTCATGTTAGTTCTCGGAAGTAGTACGTTTGGGAATGTTTGTTTCAGGTGCTTGGTCTGCTGTATCTGTGTCACTGTTCCCTTCATCTCACTGCATGCTTTTGCTTCAATATTCATATTCATGAAATAACATTCATAATGATTGCAATCTTCGTCATCATCACTGCTCTCTAGACCCACATTTATAATTATATCTTCAATTGCTTCCTCCATTAACCCATCTCGACGCTTAACATCTGCCTCAATTCTTTTCACGTGTCTGCATGCTTCTATCTAATCAGTTTGTGTAATTTGACCTATTCAGCTTGTTGTCATAGCTTTCAGATTACTCAAAGTTATCGATGATACTTCTTTGCTGCCATCATTTGTTTAATTAATTAAATTCCAGATAACTCTATAGGATTAAGGTCACAGTGCTACGGAGGAAGGTATAAAGCTGTAAAACCCCTTTGTTCCATTATTCTATCAAGCCAATAAACAGGCTTTTTAGTACAAAAGTGAATCGAGAATATATTGACACATTGCTTCACTCACACTGTTTATTCACAGGACATGTTTCAAGAGCTCTTGCTCCTATCGTCAGCTGATACTCGATTAGTGTAAGTTGTAGTGGTTTCTTCTTTCTCCGTACTGTCAATAGATGGCGTGATGTACTTGTCAAAGATGTGCGGTGGTGGAGTTTCAAAATTCATGACTATGACGATTTTTGTTAATGAAGATTTTTTCCCATACAGAAAGGTCTATGGGGTGATTAACGTATTTTATTAGAGATGTTTCCAAATTGATGTCATGTCTAGTATTCAAAACATGAAAAGCCACTGCTGATTTTTCTGTTTCACCATTTTTAATGTTTCTTATATGTTCTTTAGTTCTGATGTTAATATTTCTTTTTGTTTTTCCTATATAAATTTTATAGTTTATACTTTGAACAGGCTTTTTATTTAATAATTTTCACTTTTTACTAATTTGTTCTAGAAGCTCATTTTTTGTCAGTTGCAGATCATGTTTAATTTTCTTTTGTGTTCACCAATGAATAACTTGTGCCTTTCGAGATGAAATGTTAGGGGCTTTATTTTCCTCTACAGTATGGCACAACAATGCTTTCAGGTGGAATATTTTATATTAATTTCTCTTCTACCCACTTTTTATAATTTTGATTGTTCATTTCATCATGGTAATCCGCTGATTTGGATTTTGAATCGTAAACCAATTCAGCTCCCTCAATAAATCCCATGGATCCCCCTGCATGTACAATTGCTCTTTGTCTAGCACCAGTATTAGTCAAAACAGCTGGTACTTCCTCATATATCCAGCACTTCTTGACGGTTTAGTGAGTATGGACCCAAGTCTCGTCTGTATAAACTACAGGTTTACGTAGCCCTTTTGCATTTTCAATGATAGCTCTTAAGTACTCTGCAAGTTTTGCACAGATCGTTTGTGTTTGCATTTCTTACATTGAAATCCCATTTCTCTTAATAGTTTTCTAAATGTTTCTTTGCCACCCTGGAAGTTTATTTATTCTTTAGCGAAGTTCAGGAGTTTCCTCAAAGTAGGAATTTCCTTTTTCTGTTCATAGTACTCCAAAAAAATTTCTACGCACAGTGCACTTATCAAACTCATCAAGTGATATGATTGTGCTTGATTTTCATATTTTCCTCAAAGTTGTAGCCTTAACGCCAGTTGTTGAAGCACTTTCTGTTCATGATGGTTCTCCAAGACTTTCCACTATTTTTTCTGCCCTAACTGTTGCTTTTTCAAGGGATACAAGTAACCTTTTCTCCTGTAAAACCTTTTTAAACCACTTCTCGAACTGTAAAACACTTAAGGATGAAAGAACACATGAGATGCATAAAATACAAACAGACAGATAAATCAGCCATAGACCATCATTTCTGGTCAAAAGATCATAATATTTCCAAAGACATATAACTTTTTGGTACCGGCAAAAAAGTATTGGGAATTAACAGTTTGGGAAAATATACACATTTTGAAGAATAAAAAGAGAGCCATGAACTTTGAAATACTGATAGTAGATGACGTCATTCAACTCATTGAACAGCGCCAGGAGAGGGAGGCGGTCACCTGAAGAACTAGTTGAACATCAGCTGACGATGAGGACGCGGGGTCCTTGAAACATGTCCTAATTTTAAATATAAGTGGAGCTTAAGTGTTTATACAGTTTGAGAAGTGGTTTAAAAAGGTTTTATTGATGTAGCTCCACTGTTTATAAATACTTCTATTTATAGCTTTTCTCCTGTTTTTCTTCACTACAGAACAGTATAACCTAATATGATATGCTGTTCATCAGAATGGGATACTTTTCTTGCTTTTAACTTTGTAGGTGCCTCTGTAATAATACGCTTCATAAGCATATGCCAGTTTTATAACAACCAACACTGCAACTGCAACTATACTATTAGAATTTTAATTGCAGAAGAAAAGGTGTGAAGAAGCACTGTGTTGAACTGCACTACATCTGCATGTCACATTGGAAGCATCTCAGTATTATTAAATTTTTAGATGAGTCGTATTTTTTACACATCTGCTTCACTTTCGAAAGTGAATTTAATAATTTTTCGCTTCACTGTGGTGTTCCAATACAGTTAAATCTCAATACATCATCTCAGTATTGTTGATGTTTGTGTTATCGGAACTGTACCTGCGGTACTCCTCTGTTTAGTAACCCTTCTCACTGAGTGCATTCATATTGTGGTCGACTAGTAACTTTAATGTTCCATTTAAAAGTATAGTCAGAATTCCATACGTTTCCTTCATCCTGCATAATAATGATAATAAATGGAACAAGAATAACAAGAAAAATAAAATGTTTGGCAACATTTTGCTGTCTCAGCATATTTAAGAACTCTGTGTTTGTGACAGTTTGCTATGGTTATACAGTGTATAACATTTTTATTCGTACACTTCAGCTTTCAAAGAAAACATTTTAGTATCTGTTAGAAGACACAGTCAAATTAATATTTTTTCCCAACAGGTGAAACAACATAACATATGCTACATTAGGAATTAACTGAATATAAACATATGAAGTTACAAACTAAATTAAATGAAATTGTAAAAGAAACATGACCATTTTTGTACAACATTTCTATTCGTACATTAGAAATAATAGCTGAATAACAGACACAATTGACTATGTAATAATTTGTTGGGTATCCCTTGGCTGTAATAACTGCCTCACACCTTCTCTTCGTAGAACTAACCAAGTTCCTGCATTCTGCTGGGTTGATTTTATTCTATTCTTCCTTCACAATATGTTTAAGCTCTTGCTTAGTCCTCACTTTTGCTTTTACGAACTCGTTTCTTCACAATTCTCCACAAATGCTCTATTGGATTCAAGTCTGAATTCTGAGGAGGTAAAATAAAAGTGAATCGAGAAGATATTGACACATTGCTTGACTAACACTGTTTTTCACTGGACATGTTTAAAGAGCTGTTGCTCCCATCATCAGCTGATTCTCGACTAGTACAGGTTGTAGTGGTTTCCTCATCAGGCCATCTATCGATGATACGGAGAGAGAGGAAACAATATGTCGCATGATCTTGCATTATTAGTTTTGGTGCAGCATCAATGTTTTTTGGCACAACTGATTTTGGACGACCTTCACGAACTTCATCATTGAATGAACTGCGCCCACGATTAAATTCATTATTCCAGCATTTCATAGTGGCAAAGGATGGAGCTGCATGAACACGACCTTGGTAATGGAGCTTTTACTTTGACATTGATTTAAAGGAGGCTCCTCATTCAAAGTGAGATAGTATGTCTCTCAGTAGCGTAGTTGGTAGTGTGTCTGCCTCACGTTCAAGAGGTCCCGAGTTTGAATCTTAGTCAGGGTGAGTTACCTGGGTATGGTTTTTTCCGGGGTTTTCCCTCATCCTGAAAGATGAATTTCGTGTAACTCTAAGCTCAATGGACCCTGGGCTCATTTGAACATCATTTCATCCATTCCATTCATCGTCCAATATGACTTAACGTTGGAGGGCATAAATTACAAAAATAAATGTTGAATTTTGGTGAAGTAAAACAACTTCTCGTCAATATGTATGTAATCATACAAAGGCTTGAATTTCCCATCAGGTTCTACCATGGACAAACAAAACTGAAGCGTAAAAACTATTTGTAGTCGGTTTATTGACATTCATCACTTTTTATATATATATATATTATTGAGGGACTAGTTTCAATTGCCTTTTACGATTAATTTTGACATCACTGTTACTAAATTCCTCCAAACACACACAAAACTGTAAGCATTCATGTTTGTTCTGTTCATTTAAATGCAGCTTTACAGTGGATGGAACCCTCCTAAATGTTATACCATCTTTCAAATACCTAACAGAATTGTTTGCGCAATTCCAATAGCAGATGACAAAGATCCAGTGTTCCATATTTATGCTGAGGGATGTCTGTGATTAGGTTCAGTTCAGCACAATAATCCTTACACTTGTGCCCACAATTTGATTCTTCAAGCCCTTAACATCAGCACTTAATATTCCTTATTCATACTGTGCCTTAACACGATGCCAGATGCGTGAAATGGGGGTTACCTGGCTGTCTTAATGGCACCCTTCTTCAAGGTACCACCTTCCTTGAATTCGAGTAGAAATTGCACTACGACATTCAGCTATTAATTGTCGTGCTTTGTAGTTTCCACTTAAATTTGCCTTGGTTATTTGCTTGTTTACGCATCCTGGAATGCCGCAACAGGTGCCCATTTGATTAACAGCCCACCTCAATAGTGTAGATGCTATGTCTGCCTCACATTTAAGAGTTCCTGAATTCGAATCTTGGTCAGGATGAGTTACCTGGATGAGGTTTTTTCCAGGGTTTTCCCTTATCCTGAAAGATGAATATTGGGTAACTCTTGAGCTCTATGGACTCTGGGCTCATTTGAGCATCATTTCACCTAATCCATTCATTCGTCTGATGTGACTTAACGTTGGAGGACGTAAATTTAAAAAAGAATTTGATTGACATCCATACTCAGCTCCATAGTTGTTTACTTTTTGTCACTTGTAGTTATGTTAAACATCCACTTGGATGAAGGATAGCTTCAATATTGCACACAAATCACATCAGACCACAAATTGGAGTCACATGCACAATAAAGCAGAGCATGACTTCTATTTCTATACCATATTATGGAACAGAGGGAATATAATATTTACAATTCAAAGGGCTCAACATTCTCTGTGTAGCTGATAAAGGTCAGTACAACATTATAACAACAAACAAAAAAAGAACACTTAAACATTTCTCAAGCTGAATACAGTCTAATGTTGCATATCTGCTACACCATGCATTAAAGGATTAAGTCGAAACATTTATCAGTATTGCATTGGAGTGACCTGTTCATCATTGATATTGGTTGCATTCTCCATAAGAATGCTTACGTGACAACCTTGGATGTCTCTAACCTCCATGTTGTTTCCTGCACAATTGAATCTAATGATACATAGCATGAGTACATTGTTTTAAAAATTTGGCTCTTCTTTCTTATATGCAACGCGGGGATTTTTTTCTAATTACTTCACACTTTTTGATGTTTTTATATACAGTTTGTGATAATATTAAATTATATTTATAATTTTATTTACAAATTATATTTTTAATATAATTTCTTTACTTTTTAGTGCAATTTCATGTTGGAGGGCATTCTTTAAACGTTATTTATTGTTTGTTTATTTACATACTGCGTAATGTAGCCATATTGAAGAATTCAGTGCAGCCAAACTATGCTTGTATCTCCGCTGAACGCAATGCTGCCAACAGTCTTAATTGTCCCAAAGTATAAACTTGAAAGAAGCGTAGGGACAGTGAAGCACAAATTAATACAAAATTGAATCGAGAATATATTGACACATTGCTTCACTCACACTGTTTATTCACAGGACATGTTTCAAGAGCTCTTGCTCCTATCCTCAGCTGATACTCGACTAGTGCAAGTTGTAGTGGTTTCTTCTTTCTCCGTATTGTCAATAGATGGCGTGATGTACTTGTCAAAGATGTGCGGTGGTGGAGTTTCAAAATTCATGACTCTATGACGATTTTTGTTAATGAAGATTTTTTCCCATACGGAAAGGTCTATGGGGTGATTAACGTATTTTATTAGAGATGTTTCCAAATTGATGTCATGTCTAGTATTCAAAAAATGAAAAGCCACTGCTGATTTTCAATATTGCAAATATTGCACATATCACAAAAGCTTTTCCAAATTATTTCAAAGTGTGGTATCGCTATGTTGACAACATTTTTGCAATAGTACCTAAAAAACTCATACAAGATGGTCTTAAACTTTTTAATATACAAAATCCAGCTATAAAATTTACATTGGAAACAGAAGAGGATGGTGTGCTCCCCTTTTTGGACATCAAGATAAAAAAAAAAAAAAAACAACAAACTCACTTTTGGTATTTACAGGAAACCGACACACACAGATAATTACATTAAGAACAACAGTTTCAACCCAAAACAACACCAACATGCCATTTTCAACAGTTTAATCTTTCGGATGATCAACTTTCCACTAAACAGAGAAGATTATCAAGAAGAATACCTACACATAAAAAAAGTAGCTATATCCAACGGTTTCAATCCAAATTTAGTAGACAAAACAGTTAACAGACTCAACAAAGCTAAGAAAATAAAAGAAACCACCACCCTAGAACCTACAGGAGAAAAAGAGAAAAAAAATTTTAAAAAATTCACCTTCCGACCATCAGCCTATAACAAATTCCAAAAAATCTTCTCAAAACACAACATAACTCTTGCACCTCAAAATAGGTTTAACATCAGAAATTTGTTAAAAGGCCCTCCCAAAAATTCAATCACTACCAAAGAAACACCAGGAATCTATGAGATCAAATGTGAAACTTGCCCTAAAATTTATATAGGAAAAACAAAACGAAATATTAACATCAGAACTAAAGAACATATGAGAAACATTAAAAATGGTGAAACAGAAAAATCAGCAGTGGCTTTTCATTTTTTGAATACTAGACATGACATCAATTTGGAAACATCTCTAATAAAATACGTTAATCACCCCATAGACCTTTCCGTATGGGAAAAAATCTTCATTAACAAAAATTGTCATAGAGTCATGAATTTTGAAACTCCACCACCGGACATCTTTGACAAGTACATCACGCCATCTATTGACAATACGGAGAAAGAAGAAACCACTACAACTTGCACTAGTCGAGTATCAGCTGAGGATAGGAGCAAGAGCTCTTGAAACATGTCCTGTGAATAAACAGTGTGAGTGAAGCAATGTGTCAATATATTCTCGATTCAATTTTGTATTAGTCTTAATTGTCTCTAGATTACACTATCTAGCAGACGAACTCAAAGTACACTCTAGCAGACGAACTGAAAGTAGTACCTAAATCTAAACACTAAACACACACAGTAGACACTACAGGGTAGATGTGCATAATGTCTTTAATTAATTCTTGAAATGTGTCTGCTAACTGGTTTTTGCAGTCATTGTGCCACAAATACTCAGAAATATGCGCATCCACATTGTCCTTATGAATGCCGCCGCTTGTTAGACGATGCCATAGTGCTTGCCAGCATGACTCTTATGTTATTTCTGTACACATTTGTCACTGGGTTGACAAAGTGCACTGAGTGATTTACTGTGAGGTGCGCAGCAAACCATCAGCCATCAACCCATAGTATCCCTTCCAGGCATCGGTGTGAATGGTGCTGGTGAACTCTATGTGCTCTGCAATTAGATTGTAGAGCGTATTTGCATCTCTTCTGTTTTTGGGGCATATCGTCATCTGTACCTCATTCGTTTCCACGTCGATCATTCCCAGAACCTAGTTGCCCTCTACGACGGGCCCACGATGAAACTTGCATCGTCCTATTTTGCATTCGTCGATTTGAATGACGTGGCCAGGACCACAGATATTTTTGCAGAGGTTGGCTGCAAGTGTTATATATCTCTCTTTTGTAGGCTGCAACACCAAAACCAGCTGGTTGTCTGCTTGCGCATGTGCATATGCGCACCTTTGGACTTAGAAAATATTCTCACATCGCACAAAAGAAAGTTGCTCCAAAAATTTTTATCATTTATTCCACCCAAAGGAGATTTAACTTGACCCAAAAAGTATTTTTACAAAAAGGTCTGCATATGTGTGTCTGTGTATGGGCATTTGTGAGAACATAATTCAAAAACAAAAAAGTCGATTAAATGTGAAACTTATTTTTTAAGCTCAGCATCTTCCAAGGATATTATTCTAAGATTTTGCAAGAAAATCCCTCGCCCTTGACTACTCTTTGTATGGAACATTTTTTGAAAATTTTCCTTTTCTCAAAATTGGCTCTAATGATTTGAATTAAACTACCGTAAGTTATTTTCATGACAAAAGGTATATCTTGCATTGGCTCTTCTTTCTAATATGCGACGCGGTGATTTTTTTCTAAGTCCTTCACACTTTTTGATGTTTTTATACACAACCATGATTTTTAATATAATTTCTTTACTTTTTAGTGCAATTTCATGCTGAAGGGTATTCTTTTAACATTATTAATTGTTTGTTTATTTCCTTACTGCGTATGTAGCCATATTGAAGAATTCAGTGCAGCCAAACTATGCTTGTTTCTCCACTGAATGCAGTGCTGCCAACAGTCTTACTTGTCCCTAAGTTACAGTAGCAAACTAACACAAAGTAGTACCTAAATAAATTTAACATTAGTGTTAGCGCTGTGACAATTTTTACGTTACATTTGTTAACATCAATTTTAACATCTGTTGGTAAAATCGGGCACAATTCGCAGCAGTAGCCGAACCAGTCCGCAAGCTCATACATTTTACTGATTTGTCGAGCCATTTTCTGATTTTCAACAACGTACTGAACGAATCCTAAATATTTGAAGAACGCACAGAACAAACAACCTTCACTTGTAACAGTACACTAGGCACTTTTGCTGGACAGCAAGCCTACTTCTGTAAAGCAATAAAACCTGAAAGAAAACATGGTCAGTATTTTCCAAAACTGATCCGTGCTAATCACATCCACATGTCCTTTTGCACCGGTGTAGGACAGATGTCTGGGGCATTTTTGCAGAATTTGGTTACAAGTGTTACATATCTTTCTCGTGTTGGCTGCAACATGAGGACTGCAGGTTGTCTGCTAGCGCATGCATATACGTGCACTGTTGGACTTAGAAAATATTCTCGCGTCGCACAAAAGAAAGTTTCTCCCTTGCATTTTCTGGAAATGTCCTGAGAATTCATCTTCATACTGGATGACTTTTGCATAACTGCAATAAGCTTTCCTCTGTCTTTTACAGTTTCCTAGTTGTACAAAATTCAATTGAAAGGGAATTGCACAAAATATTGACATAAAATTTCAGATGTACACTTTATTACTTATATCACTATTATAAATTACCAGGAATGCAAATAAAACAGCTGGAGAGAATTTACATAGTTGTAGTAGAAGCAAAAATGCTCTATGGGGTAGAGATATGGGGTTTGGAGGAGGGGGCTGCAAATATGAATGTAATAGGTATTACCGTGCTACTCAAAAGGTTACCCTGGCTTTATCTTTGTTAATAGAAACTCTCAGATAATATTGGCTGAAGTGATGCGTTTATTGGTGCTTAGCAAACATCTGAGAAGCGCACAAGTACCCCTCTCACTCTTTCGACAATAATCAGTGCGTTATCTGAGATGTTTGTGTGAACAAAGATAAAGCCAGGGAAACCTTTTGAGCAGCACGATAATACATAGAAGCTTTTGCAAACAAGTTTTGGGCCTACCACGAGCTTCACTAAATGAAGTGGCACAAGCAGAATTGGGAAGACAGGGAACTAGAGGGATAATGGTGGAAAGGGTGTTAACATATTGGGCGAGAACTAGGAGTTTAGATGAGCAGAATATTCTGCATCAATGCTTGATAGTACAGGAAAGACTGAATCAGAAAGATTCATGGCTAAATAGGATAAAGGAAATGATCGAAATTTAACTGTATTGGAACACCACAGTGAAGCGAAATAATTATTAAATTATAGATGAGTCGTATTTATTACACATCAGCTTCACTTACGTACCTATATTGAGGACATGTTTCATGAACCATCGTTCGCATCATCGGCTCTAAAGGGTTTGTTATCATGTGGGAAAACCGGGAATTGTTGCAAAGTGGACTTTGGAAAGAACTTAGGTTAAGAACAGAAGGTATTGAAAGGCAAGAAATTTAGGAAGCATCAACTTGAAAAGCTCACTGGAAATTTATAGAGAGATGAAAGTGATGTGGAACAGGGAAAAATACATTGATATTTGTGATAAAGCAGCAAGAGAAGGCTTTGCATGGGCGAGAACAGGGGTGATGAAACTGAAGGCTTTGGGAAGAGGGAGGAGAAATGCCCATTGTGTCACCAAAGGGATAAAGAATTGCATTTGCTTTTAGAATGTGAAGAAACTAGGTTGCTTAGGAAGAAGATAGGTAAAAGAGAATGGGCAAGGCTACCAAAAGAAATTCAAGCAATGAAGTTAAGTGTATAAACTAGGACAAATTTAATCTCAAAAACTATTTGTAGTTGGTTTATTGATACTCGTCACTTATTAATGTCTCATTAATATAAACAAGTAAGTGATGAGTATCAGTAAACCAACTACAAATAGTTTTTGAGATTAATTTTGACCTCACTGTTACTAAATTCCTCCAAACACATATAGGAAAAATTTAATTGAAATTGGGAACTTTTTGGGCAAAGTAAGAGCCAAATGGTTGAGGAAGATAAGTAAATATGCCGAAAATGAAGGTGAAGTATTTTAGATAAGTTGCCAATAGGGGACCCATTAGCTCTACAACCTCAGAGTTGGAGCCTATTGGGCCCAAGGGTAACCAGAAACTCAGTGTAGTAATAAGTATGTAAATGTATAATAATTTGTAATTGAAATGGAAATAAAGTTTACTTCGCACAAAAGTGAATCAAGAAGATATTGATACACTGCTTCACTCACACTGTTTTTTCACAGGACATGTTTCAAGAGCTTTTGCTCTTATCAGCTGGTACTCGACTAGTGCAAATTGTAGTGGTTTCCTCTTTCTCCGTATTGTCAATAGATGGCATGATGTACTTGTCAAAGATGTCCAGTGGTGGAGTTTCAAAATTCATGACTCTATGACGATTTTTGTTAATGAAGATATTTTCCCATACAGAAAGGTCTATGGGGTGATTAACGTATTTTATTAAAGAGAGTTTCCAAGTTGATGTCATGTCTAGTATTCAAAAAATAAAAAGCCACTCCTGATTTTTCTGTTTCACCATTTTTAATGTTTCTTATATGTTCTTTAGTTCTGATGTCAATATTTCTTTTTGTTTTTCCTATATAAATTTTAGGGCAAGTTTCACATTTTATCTCATAGGTTCCTGGTTTTTCTTTGGTAGTAATTGAATTTTTTTTTTGGGGGGGGGGGGGGCTTTTAACAAATTTCTGATATTAAACCTATTTTGAGGTGCAAGAATTATGTTGTGTTTTGAGAAGATTTTTTGGAATTTATTATAGGCGGATGGATGGAAGGTGAATTTATCAATTCAAACGAGTTTTTGATACTTAAATTTTCAAATTTTGTGAAGGGTCTGAAGATTTGAACCAGCCATTTTGATAGTTGGTAAGTGGGTGCATCAGTGTTATTAATTATTGGCTCTTCAAAAGCTCTTGAAACATGTCCTGTGAAAAAACAGTGTGAGTGAAGCAGTGTGTCAATATCTTCTCGATTTTTTGCCTGCCTCGGTACCAGAGATGGTAGCGTGTCTGCCTCACGTTCAAGAGGTCCTGAGTTCGAATCTTGGTCAGGATGAGTTACCTGGATAAGGGTTTTTCCGGGGTTTTCCCTTATCCTTAAAGACGAATGTCGGGTAGCTCTAAGCTCCATGGACCCTGGACACGTTTGAGCATCATTTCACCCATCTCATTTACCGTCCGATATGACTTAACGTTGGAGGATGTAAAATTACAATATATATATATATATATCTTCTCGATTCACTTTTGTGCTAAGTTGTGCTTCACTGTCTCTACGCTTCTTTCAAGTTTATACTTTAAAGATTACTTACTTATATCACTATTAAACATAAGTTACTTTAATCAAAATCATTGGCAATTCTCCCTCCCTCCTTCCCATATTGAGAGAATTTGTTCATTCTAAAGATGCAGTAGAGGCTGCATTTAAATATCAAGTCATCATCATAATCCAACAATGCCTTAACCAGTTTTTTCTTATTTTCCCCATATCATATTGTTCCAAAAATTATGTTATTGTAAGATAACTGCTTAACCATTTTTGAAATGTTTCAGGTATCCACAGGCACGAACAATAACAAGAAAAATAATTTTCCATGCAGGACCAACGAATAGTGGGAAGACATATCATGCATTAGATAGATTCATTAATTCTAAATCTGGAGTTTACTGTGGTCCTCTCAAGCTATTGGCATCGGAAGTCTTTAATAAGTGCAATGAAAGGGTGAGTATCATTTAGTGCAGTTGTATTTTATACCGACATTAGTATATTTACCATTGCATTAATAACTGTCAGAAATGTATTGGAATAATAATATGGACTGTAAAGTACTTTATGCGTGCGATAAGTTGAGCGTTTGGGCTCCAAGTCCTCATTTGGTAAGTTTTGTCTAACTCCGTAAACACAGATGACAACTTTGAAACTGTTGTTGTTTTCAAATGCTAGGCTTTGGCAATGAAGTCATTAGCTCTCTTGCTCTCCAATATTTCTGTGTAGTGGGTCCGGCAGGTAGGACTTCACTGGTTAAAAGATGTTCTTCAGTCATTTCCTCTTCTTCGTTGCACAGAGGATAATGTGGACTTGTATAAATTCCTATTCTGTGTAAGTGTTTGGCCAAATAATAATGTTCCGTAAGTAATCTAAAATTTGCTACTGCAGCTTTGTGGGATTTCTGGAATAATTTCTGGATTTTTAATTAAAATGTTCCATTTTTTATCTTTGGCTTTGTTAGATATTGGTTGGTTTTGTTTGTTTTTATATTTGCTTTTGATTAATCTTTTTATGGATGTAAAGGGTAAGTTTTTACTTTTGTTCTGAATTAAATTTGCACAATTTTTGGCAAGGAAATCAGCTGATTCATTTCCAGCAATTCCACAATGTGCAGGTATCCACTGTAATATAATTCTTTTCGGTAGTTTTTGAAGTTGTTGGATCATTTTGTGACATTCTTTAATTTGGATTGACCTCATTTTATAGTGTCACCCGAATGTTGGAACACCCTATAGAAGCGGCTGGTGGCAGCAGCAGGAGACGGAGGCGTTCGGACACACCCCCTCGTTTGTCTTATAGCGGTAACGAGGGGTGGCTGGAAAAAAATCATTACCGTGCCGTCTCTTTCCGCTGCCCTTGATTTCTCGAATTTACGGGATATTTCATCTAAGCCAGAACCTTCCAGATCGGCCAGCTGACCCTATATAAGCAACACGTCGGGCTGGAGGAAAGTCAGTCAGTCAGTTCTTGGCGTAAGAGTGCAGTGCTAGTGTACGACGAGAAGACTGTGTGAGTGCATCGGAGGATTGTACGTAATTGCGAGAGCAAAGTGGAATTGTAACGGACGAACTGGTGAATCGTAATTGTGTGCATTACGTAATTCTGTGTAATTGGCAAGTGTTTAACTGTGAGTCGGTGGAAATAAAGAACATTTTTGAGTGGTGCAATTGGACTTTTAATTTCACGAACCCACAATATTAACTTATTGCACATAATGCTACTTTAGAATCAGAAAGTATGACAGCATTTTTTAATTTATCTATTCTGTGTAGAAGGTGTTGGAGTGAAATATGAATAGCCGTTACTTCTGCATCAAAATTTGTTGTGTGGTATCCTGCTGGTTGATAGAATGAGATCAGTGCACACTTAATACCTGCTCCTGAGTTGTTGTCCAAGTTAGATCCATCTGTGTTGATATGTAACTATTCTTCTGCTGGGTATCTATTGTTCACAGTTTCTAATGTTAGTGCTTTTAGTACAGGTTTGGAAGTACAAAATTGAATCGAGAATTCTCGATTCAATTTTGTACTAGTTTGTGCTTCACTGTCCCTACGCTTCTTTCAAGTTTATACTTTGACAGGTTTGGAAGTTTCACATTTTGCAACTATTTGTTCTAAATCTAATTGAATATTAATTGGTTCATAAGTTAGTGGGTTTTCTTTGATTAAAATGTTTTCTTTAGAATTGAAGATTCAGATCTGCTTTTAATTCCATAACTTTGTGTAGGAAACTTGTTTGTGTGTTCATCTTGATTGATTGTAGTAATCTTTTCTCCCATTTTGTTGTTTTTTGGTTGTAGTAATCTTTTCTCCCATTTTGTTGTTTTTAACCGCAACATTTTTTCATGTTGTATTAGTGCCTGCTCCTGTAAAGTTAATTGTATTGGATAGTTCCGAGTTAAGGCTTGCATTGCCGTGATTGGAGTTGATTTTGCTGCACCGGTTATTAGTCGCAGGGCCTGATTTTGGCATACTTCTAGGTGATTTATGTTAGAACTGTTTGCTGTAATTATTACCTCTGCATTATAAAGAAGTATTTGTTTTGATGAATGTTTTGTATGTAGTGTTCAGTCTCCCGATTACTGCCCCACTTGACTCCAGCTAATCTTTTCAAAATTGCAAATTTTTTGTTGATTTGTTAACTACTGCTTCAATATGTCTCCAAGATAATTTTGAATAAAAAATTGTTCCTAAATATTTTGTTTCATATGCTTGTTTCAGGTTTGTTTTCTTGAACTGCAGATTTAGTTTAGGGATTTTCTTTTTTAAGCTAAATATTTGGAATGTTATTTTGTCAGTATTTATTTTCATCAAATTGTTGTCAGTCCACTTTTCCAATAGAATCAGAGCCTTTTCCATTGAAGTTTTGGATTTCTCTATTTGTGGGGAAGATGTCCACATGATCAAGTCATCTGCAAAATGTGCTGTCTTTATTTCTGTGTTTGATACAGCCGCGGGAAGATCATTGATGTAGATGTGTACTCATTACTGCAACTTGTGGTAGGCCCAATTTTATTTGTCGGAGTTTGGATGTACTGTCATTGTATTTTGTAGTACAGAAACGTTGAGAGAGAAACTGAGTGATCCAATTTAACATGTTATCTTGAATGTCTAGTTTTGAAAGTTTCTCAAGAAGTTTATGCCTCCATGCTGAATCGTATGCTTTTTCAAAATCAATTAAAACTGACAGCATATCTTGATTTTTGTTGAAAGATTCTTTGACATCTTGGGATAGTTGAATTGTATTTTCTTTAGTCGATAAGTGTTGTCTGAATCCTGTTTAAGCAGTTGTTAATATGTTCTTACTTTCTAAGAACCAATTTAGCCTTGCTGAAATCATAGTTCTGCTGTTTTTGCAATGACACTTGTTAAGGAAATTGGTCTGTAATTATTTATTTTGTCGGGTGCTTTGTCTTTTTTTAGAATAGGAATAATTATTGCTTTTTTCCACTCTGTAGGTACAGTAGAGGTCCATGATATTGTGACTTTGTGGGTTCGTGAAATAAAAAGTCCCATTACACCACTCAAAAATGTTCTTTATTTCCACCTTATTACAATGTCACACTTGCCGATTACATAGAATTTTGTAATGTACACAATTATAATTTCACCATTTCGTCTGTCCACGTACACTGGGCGCTACTCACACTGCTCGCCACGACTGACTCAACTCAACTGACCGTCGCCTCTCCTGTATTGATCGGTAGCTCGAAGTTTCTCGAGAATTCTTTTTTATGGAGGGGGAAAACATTCTCGATGTTTTGCCTTCTTTCAGGCGGCAGGAGGAGGGGGGAAACGAAGATTCAGCCACCCCTGTGGTTTCCCCTCCCTCCACTCTGTCTTGCCTCTACAATCGGTCCCGATGCCACACGCCCCCCTCCACCGGCCTTCCCCTGCATTTATTGATCGGTACCGTAGAGTTTGCCCATTGGGTAACAATATATTAAATAATTTCAGTAGTACCTTTCTTCCCTTTGGTGTTTCAGATATTCAGCATGTATTTTATCTGGTCCAGGAGACTTTTTATCTTTCAACTCGTGGATAGCATGATTTAGTTCCCTTATGGTGAATTCTTTGCTGAATATATCGTTTGTTTGTTCTGGGCACTTTTTAAATTTTTTGAGATCTTTTTTAATCTGTCTTTGTTTTCTTTTTGCTTCAGAGGAAAGTTTATGCTGAGAGCTGTAATACTTATTAAAGGCTTCAGAAGTAGAGTAATTTGAAGTAAGTGTTTTCCAACTTTGAAACTTGAAATGCACTATACACTGACATCTAGTGGCTAATATGCTAAGCTTTATGATGTCTGCCATATTTCGTTTTGCTCAATTTCGAGGTTAATTAGCTAACCAGTTTATAACAGAGGTACGTTGTGGATATTATGGCTCTCGAAAGGGGACACATTATTATTCGTTTACCTCCGTATAACTGTGTTCTGAATGCAATTGAGCTGGCGTGGGGAAAACTAAGGAATGTTTTCAGAGGATGCAACGCTATTGGTGATATGTCGGCTCCAAATCTGCAGAAACTTGCTATAGAAGTATTATCTTCCGTAACCGCAACACATTGCAAGAAGTTCCAAGAACTGGAAGTGAAATATTGTAGAAACGATTGTGTAATAGAAAATGCAATCAATGAAATTATTGTCAACGCATTAGAGGATACTGGCAATGAAAGTGATGCACCGGGCTCGAAGAATCACAAAGTGAATAAGTATTTGTAACTGTCGTAATATTTATTTTCTGTTTTTAAGTTATATAAATATACAGCTTATCGGATCAAGTTCAATTTACTATTTGTCCACATATCTCTCACACTTGTGGCACATATCTTTGCTTATCTTACACGCTATTTTGCTGAACTGTTTTGCAAGGTTGACCACACTGCAGAAACAAAAGAGCATTAGCTCTCGCTTCTTGCCCTCTGCCTGCATCACACCGTAAATCCAGCGCTCAACTTATCATGCGCATATAGTAGTTAATATGGTTATGAGACGGGCCCTAAAACACCACACACTCACTACCCACATGGTAATTAGTATAAATCTTCAGATATAGTTGTAATTTTGTCTTCCAGGTAATTTATTTTAATGAATGCTTTCTGTGTTTTTTTTATATTTATTACTTTTGTTCATATTTGCTTTAGATGCCCTTAGATTTCCTGTTACTTTTTAGCACATGTTGTTCTGTCCTGGTTGTTCTACGTTGAATTCTCCCTGCAGGTGATGTAAATGATAACCAGCTCTGGCTCTAGTGTAGCTCACTGATTCTACAACATGAATTGTTCCTCAGTAACAGGATTCATTGTTCTAAATTTGACTGTAGCTCCTCTGGAGTTTTTTGTATTTAAAATGTACAGATTTCAAGGGGTTACGGTGCCTTCATTCCAAGGAGAATTGTTAGAAATATGCACCATTGCCTGAGGCTTTTGGCATTTTTCATAAAACATGCATTTTCCAAATACTGTTTATTTGCACATCTCAAAATTGCCTCCCCCCCTCAAACATTTTCTATTCCCTGTTCCATTTAGGAGAGGGATGATTTTTGTTATACACCCCTAAAAGAAAGGATGTTCAGTAGAACCCCTGTTAATTAGAACAAGGGGGAGGAAGTTTCAGATAACCAAAATTTTGAATGAAAACTAAATGGTCACTTTTAGGAGATACAAAACACATTTTTGAAATTTTAAATGAAAATAAATGAAAACAATATACGGATTATGTTTACAAAGTATTTAATGATTGCAAGCTACGGTATCAAAAATAACAAAGTATTCCATAGTACATACTTTTAAGTATAACATGGTTTTTATACTAGGACGGCAACTGGCAAATCCCTTCAATAAATCAGTGGCAAAATGTTTTGAATGACGCTTTCTACTATATTATATCTTAATAAATATGGAAGATGCGACTGTGTATTTTAGGGCCTGTATTACGATCTCCGGTTAAGGTGTTGGTTAACAGTTAACTTGGAGTTACACGCAGATGTCTGTATTACGACCTTTAGTTAAGGGCTGAGAGTTATTTCTGGAGGTAAACTAACCCTCACCTCGAGTAGCGGTTAGTGAGATAACTTGGAGTTTACCTTCACACAGAAAAAAGAAAATGGCGTACCTCCAGGCCAGATTGAATGTTGACAGCGATTCTGAGGATAAAATGTTGGCACAGTATTTATTTAATAGAAGAAGAGCTAAAAGAATTAGAATGCGGAAAGATAATTTCATATATATGGCATGTTGAAAATGAAATAAAATAAACCACATAAGTATTAGGTATCCTGATGCAATAGGTTATGGTATGATAATTTCTAGTGTCCTATGGTGTCAGTGACTTGTCATAAGCATTGCAATATTTTATGCGACCCTATTGCAACATGTTTTAACGAACATAAATGTAATAAACAAAGCATATTAAACCTATACTGGAAAGTACATGCAATACTATATGTGTAGGTGGGTAGGTATAAAAGTTCAGAAACATGCTGAAGTGGTATACATTAGATTTTGCTAATAGTGGGTGCAATGTTTAATTTGCATTTCGTTAAAGCATTACCAGAGGAAAGTAACAAACTGTAATGCAAACAGTGAATAAAACAAATTTTTTTAGGTTATGCAAGTTGTATCGATGTCCAAACCGTTATTGCAAATGCTGTTCACACATGTAACGTAGCTAATTACATGTACAATACCATAATGGTTTTGTCTTACAATGTACCTTAATGAATACCATTTGCTAATTATATTGCGATTTATGCAGTGTGTGCGCTGTCTCAATGCAAGTTGACGTATTACTAATGATTCTTGCCGTACCTACTATAGATGGTGCAAATGCGTTACATAAATATATTTGCTGCGAATTGCACACATAAAGAAATGTTAAAACCTGTTCATCTTGTATCTTGTGGTATTTAAATGAAGCCATTTATTTGTTCAATTACGTTTTTCAATCAAGGGTACAATGCTGTGACTGAAATGTGGCGTTTGATTATGAAGTGCCAAGAAGAACTGTAAGTTTGCTACAACCTGTTTCCTTAAAAGAAAACCATAGTTATTGCTTCATAACTAGCCAAATATATTATGTTAAAAAAAAAAAAAATCAGGTACCAAGTTACTGGTTCCAGAATGCATATTTTATAACCTGGCTTTTATTCATGGATGACTTGTAATTTGTGGACCTTCCCTCTTTGCATATACCTCTGTGAAATGATAATTTAGATAAGAAGATATGATTTACTCATAAGGATAAACTACTAACCAAATGATTTTAGCCAAATTATATTTGTGCAATACTATTATCAGAATTAATAACAGTTATGTGGCCTTATTTTTTAAATTTTTTTGACTGAAATTCTCTCATAAATTAACAAGGCATTCCATATATTCTCCATATATCTCACCTAATCTATAACACTAACCTAACACAACCTATATATATATGTGTGTTTGGAGGAATTTAGTAATAGTGAGGTCAAAATTAATCTCAGAAACTATTTGTAGTTGGTTTATTAATACTCCTCACTTACTTGTTTATATTTATGAGGGACTAGTTTCAAAGGCATTCACCTCCATTTTCAATCTCACAGACAACAACAGATGCCAGTTGGAAAGAGATTGAAAACGGAGGTGAATGCCTTTGAAACTAGTCCCTCATAAATATAAACAAGTAAGTGAGGAGTATTAATAAACCAACTACAAATAGTTTCTGAGAACAACCTATATAACCTATAACACTAACCTAATGCAACCTATATAATCTATAACACTAACCTAACACTATGGAAAATAATCTAACGCTATGGAAAAATCTAAACTGTAAACGAACTATGCTAGACCTTATTACGAATGAACTATTAATGAAAATATCACAAAAATATACAGAAAACAGCTAATAAAAAGTTAAAACAAGACATCTGATGCTACTACATGTGTTTGGTTTTCCCGCTAATTCACATTCTAAACACAATATAGCGTTGCAAAAAAAGTAAAATCCTAGTGGAAAATATTGCCAACCTTTCACATTTCACCATAATGCACAGGGTAACAAACCTACAGGTAAATCGAGTTCGTAATACGAGGCACTGAACCTAACCAATAGTTATCAATAACTAAAAGGTAACAAACTTTGGCTAGTAAGTGGAGATGGTAATACAGGCCCAAGCATTTTTACAGCATTTAACAATGTAAATGTCTGGTTCTGTTTAATGGGTATCCATTCCTGGCCCATGCAGGGATTATTGCAATCACTACTCAAGTATTCCATTTCAAAATTGTGAACTTTATGCATATTTAATGACAGATATTCAAAAGAATCAAAACCGGTTTAAATGCTACATAGTTTGAGGAAGACTTTTGCGCTGGTAAAAGAACCTACTCTTACATGCTACCATTTGACCATGTACTCTTCCATGGTCTAGGAGTAACATGGCAGCCTCTGGTTCCCGAGGTTTTGGGTCCAAACTCAGTGAAGTGGATGGATTTTTTTCGGGCATAAAAATCCTGAGCACAGCTTTCTTCAGATGGGAAGTGAAGCAGGTAGTCCCATGTCAGAGATTTACGGCATCTAAAAGAACCTCAAGCCTGATAAATGGACCTCTGAAAAAATAATTAATAAATGTGTATTCAGTTACTTGTTTGAGTCGTCCCTCCCCTCTCCAAATTTCTGTGACATGTAACATATTTCTTCTGTCAAAGCATAAATAAGTAAGAAATACAATTTTTAGAAAAATAGTTTATGGTTGTGTGTGAGGTGAGAGAGATTCCGAAGAAAAGTTTAAGTAGAAAGTATTTTCTGAACTGTTGTTCACAGGGAACACCATGTGATTTAGTGACCGGTGAGGAACGTAAATATGCTAAAAGCAACGGAGATCCCTCCAGTCATGTTTCCTGTACTGTCGAAATGACTTCTATGAACACTCCATGTAAGTATCGCCAACATTTTTTATTTTATTCTGAATATTTTGAATACCAAAGAATATTTGTAATTTCCTTTCATGGAGGTGTTGAAAATAGTGTTTTGATAAATTAAATTTAAGGGTGAGTCGATTAATGACACTAAACAACACTTTTAAATTTCTCTGAGCATGTTTTGGAAGCTACTTTCGTCCATTGTCGTTGTGCAGTTGACAATGGAGGAAAGTAGCCTCTGACACATGTTCCGGGAAATTTAAAACTAAGGGCTATATTCATAGTCAGACTTGGTCCGGACCAACTTGCTACTTCCAGTGAACTAACAGTGGACCATCGATTTTCTTATTCATAAACCGGGATTGGCGATAGTCCGGGAACCAAACATGTTGGTCCAGCTCAAATTTTGATCCTCCGAGAGGTAGATTAAAGGCGGACTATCTTTGCAACGTGGGCGACAATGAAGTGATGATGTAACTGTAGTGTGTAGAATTCGTGAAATAAGACAACAGAGTAAAAGTTATTTATTTATTTATTTATTTATTTATTTATTTATTTATTTATTTATTTATTTATTTATTTATTTATTTATTTATTTATTTTCTTCATTTGTGCTACAACAGAGCAAAGCTCCAATTACAGTAGCTACATGCAATTTAGTTACACAAGTTTGACTAAATGCAAAACAGAAATACAAAAAGAAATACAGACAAACTAAAAATACACTATATATTAAGCTATTATTGAAGACAAGACATTGCAAATTGTATACTAATCAAGCAAATAAGTGATACAACAGAGTAAACAATAATTGATCAAAGTTGAATATAAAAGAAAGAGAATGCAATTAATGGAATAAAATATTAAAAAACTAAGACTAAAAATGAAACATATTAAACTACTATATAAGACTAGAATTGCAAATGTTAAACTCATTATGCAATACAACTGAAAATCACATGCAAATAATTCCCATAATTAATTGTTTTTTAAACTGCTCGTAAGTTAAACTAAAATCCAGCTCTATTTTAGTAGAGAGTTTATTGTATTTCGCACACAACCTAACAACGGGAGAATTTTTATGGGATACTGTTTTGGGAGTCTTAAATTGAAAGAGCTGACGATTTCTAAAATTAGCAGAACTGACATTAAAACATACTCTGTCAAGCAGTTCTTCAGTGGATACCAAGCCGTTTATGAGTTTGTACAGAAATAATTGTTCGGCTATTGTTCTACGATCAGAGAGTGAGACTGTTTTGAATTCGTTAAGCAGTTGACTATAAGGCAAGTTCTGATTATAAGTAAAAACACCGTGAGTTTTGTAATGTAAGTATCTGAGGAACCTTTTTTGGATCTTCTCTATTTGATTGTTGTGACATTTATATATTGGTGACCATACAATTGAGGCATATTCCAAATTACTATGGACAAGGCTTTTGTAGAGAATTAGCATCACTTGAGTATCTTTTAAGTCCCTACAGATCCTTAATACAAAACCAAGTTTCTTAAAGGAATCATTGGTTATATTTATAATGTGTTTATTAAAAGTGAAATTCTGGGTCATGGTAACACTTAAGTCTCTGACAGAATATACTCTTACAAGTAGAGAACTATTTAAATAATATTTAGAATTTAAGTGTTGCTTGCTTCTAGTATATATCATAAAGGAGCATTTATTAATATTGAAGTGCAGTTTGTTATCTCCCAAGAATAGAAATTATTGCAAAGTATGAAGACCTAAACTTCAAAAGCAAATACAGGTTCAGTAAAGCAAACATCAGAAAGCTGATAGAAATGATTCGTCCTAACCTGTACATCAGGGATGATAGCCGAGGCCTGAGTATCTCAATTGATACTCAAATCCTAACAGCAGTATTATGCAAAAGGAGGATATCAAGACAACGCTGCACACCTGCACGATATTAGTTAGGCATCAGTAAGCCACATTATCAGCAAACTCGTTATAAATTTCCCTCCGTGCTTCCTCCTTTCTCATATTTGTATTTGACATGGATTTATTTTCTATAATGTTCATTCTTTTTTGGACTGGAGGAAACAAGAACTTCTTCTCTTCCTCTGACAAATTGATGATGATGATGATGATGATGATGATGATGATGATGATGATGATGATGATGATGATGATGATGATGATGATGATGATGATGATGAATGTAAAATTAGTAACAAATTTGTGTGCAACATTTTGATACCTAACGTAATTAATTTAACAGAATATACATGTATCAATTACATAAATTCCAACCATCCAGTGATATAATACTAGCAATTTAGGCTACATATTTACATTTCCTCAATTCTTTGTTGGCTAAATAGTGTCTTTAATTTGGGAAAGGCTTGATCATTAGCTGATTTTATATATTCTGGCAGTTTATTATAAAATACTCTACCACGGTTATATGGGTCTTTGGCTGTCATTAATTGATAGAGTACCTAAAATAGTTATTTGTCCCCCTAGTCCTGTAAATGTACTATTCCTGTTTAATGATATTAATGATTTTTTTTCTTTAGTGAATAGAATTAATTTATAAATATATGAGTAAATGGTAAGGATTTGCTGGCTAATGAAAGTTTCTTAACAGTATTGTAACTTGTACAAGTGATATATGATTCTTAAACTCCTTTTTGAAAAACAAATATTCTACTCATGTTTTTGAAACTAGTACCCCCCTAAAGTTCTAAGTTCTATTCCACATTCAAGATGAGCATTAATGAGTTCATGATAAGCTAGTTTCAGAGCTACCTTATGTAGATAATTCGTCAGCTGCTGTAGCACAAATATACTTGAACTTAATACCACACTTCTTCATATTACCCATATTCACAGCACACCCAGCACACCAAATTTTGTTACCTAACCTCAAACAGCAGCAGCTACCGTTAAGAATGATTAAGAAACAGCTGCGAAACTACCATAGAGATTTATAAACTTGTAGGTACACTGTGGTTTGTTTAGCACTCTATGGGATTTGCGCATGCGCAGAAGAACCTTTCTACGTTGTGTAACATTTGCTCCGTGCCGGTCCATGGCTTTACTTGGTCTGAGGCTTTTTATCATCTTTGAATACCAAAAAGTTAGACCCCCTTTGGTCCGGACCAAGTTAGTTGGAAGATAGTCTAGATCAATGTGATAACTATGAATGCAGCCCTAAGTTATTAAAATTAAGCAAATGAGTCAACCTTGTATACACTTTTCTCAACTTTCAAGTGGCACTCCACTTTCTGAAATACTTCTTTTTATTCTATATTAAAAGTAAATGTTGTTTTGTATCATTAATTGACTCATCCTTTAATTTAAAGAATATTTTGTTAACATGTCGCAAATATGTTCAAAGCTCAACTCTTTAATTTCAGACGAAGTAGCAGTTATTGACGAAATCCAGATGATGCGAGACATGGGTCGAGGCTGGGCATGGACAAGAGCACTCCTTGGGACTGTTGCTGAAGAGGTTCATCTTTGTGGTGAAGAAGGTGCTGTGGAATTGGTTCAGTCCCTGATGTCAACCACCGGAGAAGATGTTGAGGTGATTTACTTTGTAATAATAAAGTTTACATAATGTTAACAAAGGTTGTGTTAAATTTCTGTTTCATGTCTGTAAGGAGTCTGAATTTTCTTACTGCAGTTTTATATGCAATTTCCTTAATAACTAGGATTTCTGTTCTTAGTGAGCAAGGACTATGATATAATGAAGCACAAAATCATATTAGGATTTCTGTATTGAAACATTCAATTACTTTCTCTAGCATGTACGAGGGGGGACCCAAAAGAAACCGGATTGTTGTCATAAAAACTTTATTGATGAATCTCTTTACAAAATTGCTTCAGTCACCTTCAAAATACTCTCCATTACATGCGATGCACTTGTCAAGTCTTTTTTCCCACTGTTGGAAGCATGTTTGGAACTCTTCAAGTTTGATATTGTCCAGTGCCCTTTGCGAAGCTGTTTTTACCGCCTCCACATTGTCATAACGCCCCCCCTTTTAGCGTTTTTTTTTTTTTTTTTTTTTTTTCCCATTTGTGGAAAT
This sequence comes from Mantis religiosa, assembly GCA_030765055.1. NCBI lineage: Eukaryota > Metazoa > Arthropoda > Insecta > Mantodea > Mantidae > Mantis > Mantis religiosa. Next base: position 460,163,444 of record CM060950.1, on the reverse strand, counting down.
CGGCAAAAGTCGCATGGGGCTAGGTCCGGCGAATACGGAGCGTGAGGAGCGACAGACCACTTCTGAGATGCCAAATAGTGGGTCATTCGTAAGGCCGTGTGTACTGGAGCGTTGTCGTGATGCAGAAAACAGTCACCTGATCGCCAAAGTTCTGGGCATTTCCTCCTCACATCCTCCCGCAGATGCCTTAAAACATCCAAGTAAAAGTGCTGGTTAACAATCTGGCCAGGGGGTACGAATTCCCGATGCACAATTCCACGAACATCAAAAAAGACAATGATCATCGTCTTCACATTTGACCTCACTTGCCTTGCTTTTTCTAGTCTGGGAGAGTTGGTAGTCCTCCACTGACTTAACGCTTGCTTGGTTTCTGGGTCATACCTGTAACACCAACTCTCATCCCCTGTAATGACTTTGTTCAAGAAGTTTGGATCACGTGTAATCTGTTTTCAAGTCCTAACACATTCATGCGGATGGTTTTGTGCTCCTGTGTGAGAAGACGTGGAACAAATTTAGCAGCAACACGTCTCATGTGCAAATCCTCCCTCAAAATCCGCTAGCATGAGCTCCAACTGATTCCTGTCACTGCTGAAATTTGGTCGATCGTTAGGCGACGATCCTCGTTGATCTTTTGGCGGACCTTTTCAATGTTCTCCTCATTTCGCGATGTTGAAGGGCATCCAGAATGAGCTTGGTCTTCAACACATATCTCACCACATTTAAAGCGCCCAAACCACTCGAAAACCTGTGTGCGGCTCATAGCGTCCTCCTGGAAAGCTTCCTGAAGCATTTGGTGTGTCTCTGTTGCAGCTTTTTTAAGCAGGAAACAAAATTTCACACACACTCTTTGTTCTTTTAAAGTTGCCATAACGACTTCGCAGAGGTAACCCGCCAGAGAAACACAATACAACACTTGCACATTCAGCTCTACACTGACGCTGTCTGCACTGTTGTTTCATGTAGGTCTCTACTAACACCATCTAGCGTGAGAACCCTGCACTATGTCTATGAGTGGCAGTGCCTTCGGAGTCCGATTTCCTTTGGGTCCCCCTTCGTAAATAGCAGGGAGAGAAGGTATTGCATTTCACCCAAAATGAATGCAGAGATTTTACTGGAAATTGTTTTGAACTCTCCTAAATCCAAACAAGCTATTTTTAGAGAAAGGTAATAATTCCTTTCATGGAAGTGTTGAAAACAGTGTTGTTGTATAAATTAAATTAATTGGGAGTCGATTAATAACACAAAACAACACTCACTTTTAAATTTTCCCGGAACCGGTTTCTGAGGCCTTCCCTCTATCTTCAGCCGGACATCGACTTGTTCTCATTGGTGTAGCTGGCAATATTTTGTCATCGGTCTCCTCTGGTGGTGGTTCGAGGAACTTGCTGAACAAATCTTTCTGGGGGATGTCGAAATTGAATACTTTGTTCCTATTTTTTGAAATAAAGATTTGTTCCCATGTGGACAGTTCTTCTTTTCCTGTTGTATGTTTTAGTAATTTTGGTTCTGGATTTATTATGTTGTGGTTTTTTTCCCAAAAATGCGTGGCAACTGCTGATTTTTCTAATTGTTTGTATTTTATGTTCCTAAAGTGTTCCTTTGCTCTTGTTTCTAAATTTCTTTTGGTTTTTCCAATATAAATTTGACTACAGTCACAGCATTCAATTTGATATATACCAGATTTTTTGTTAGATGGAATGGCATCTTTGATGTTTGAGCAAATTAGGTTTTTTAAGGAGTAATGGTTCACTGGAGCTAGTTGAATGTTTTGTTTTTTGAAGACTTTTTTGAATTTATCAAAGGCCCATGGATGGTAAGTGAATTTTTTGAAGATCATTTTAGTTTCTGTAGCTGAGAGGGTTGTGGTTTCCTTTAGTAGTTTCTTCTTTTTTGCTAAGTTCACTTTTTTGTCTACTAGTGATTTGGGAAAGTCATTTTTCTGTGCTATTTCAATAATTTTGTTGTATTCTATTTTGTATTCTTCTGCTGTGAGAGGGATGTTGACCAGTCTGTGTGCTAAACTATTAAAGATTGCCTGTTTGTGGGATCTTGGATTGTAGCCATTAGCTTTTATGTAGTTGTCTGTCTGTGTTGGTTTTCTGTAAATGCCAAAGTTTATTCTATTTTTATTTCTGATTATTTTTAGATCTAAAAATGGTAAATACTCATCTTTTTCAACTTCTACAGTGAACTTGATGCTTTTTTCTTGAATATTTAAAAGTTTTAGTGCATCACTGATGTGTTTTTTTGGCACTATGGCAAATATGTCATCTACATATCTTTGCCAGAGTTTGAACATCCATGGGAAACCTTTAGTGATCTTCAAAAAATTCACTTACCATCCATGGGCCTTTGATAAATTCAAAAAAGTCTTCAAAAAACAAAACATTCAACTAGCTCCAGTGAACCATTACTCCTTAAAAAACCTAATTTGCTCAAACATCAAAGATGCCATTCCATCTAACAAAAAATCTGGTATATATCAAATTGAATGCTGTGACTGTAGTCAAATTTATATTGGAAAAACCAAAAGAAATTTAGAAACAAGAGCAAAGGAACACTTTAGGAACATAAAATACAAACAATTAGAAAAATCAGCAGTTGCCACGCATTTTTGGGAAAAAAACCACAACATAATAAATCCAGAACCAAAATTACTAAAACATACAACAGGAAAAGAACTGTCCACATGGGAACAAATCTTTATTTCAAAAAATAGGAACAAAGTATTCAATTTCGACATCCCCCAGAAAGATTTGTTCAGCAAGTTCCTCGAACCACCACCAGAGGAGACCGATGACAAAATATTGCCAGCTACACCAATGAGAACAAGTCGATGTCCGGCTGAAGATAGAGGGAAGGCCTCAGAAACCGGTTCCGGGAAAATTTAAAAGTGAGTGTTGTTTTGTGTTATTAATCGACTCCCAATTAATTTAAAGGTAATAATATTTATTCACTTATAGACATCATTACAAATGTTTCAAGCTTTGTCAATTCTAATACATTTATATTGGTATTTACAATTTTACATATTTACAATTTTTACATATATAATTTAATACACAATTGTATCAAAGATAATTGTAGGTAGTACAGGTACACTATAGTTCATCTAATCTATACAAGCATCTTTCAATTAGATATGTCTTTTAATGCTGGCTTAAAGTTATTCATATTTAACTGTTTTAATTGTGTAGGGAGCTTATTGTATAGCATACTGCCAATTATAAAAAGATCGTTTTCAACGGCTTTTTTTGTAATAGCTATTCTAAAAATATTATTCTGATTTATTGTATTATAACTATGATTGTCTCTATTTCTAGTTAGATCATATCTATCATCTAAGACCAGTAGTATAATCTGATACAAATAGAGGGAGGCAACCGTTAATATATTTTGAGTTTTAAAAGTGCTTCTACATGATACCTTCCTTCCTATCTTGTAAATAATTCTTAGGCTCATTTTTTGAAGTGTGAGTATTCTATTCAGGTTTGAGATACCAGCACTGCCCCAAATTTCTATTCCATAATTGATGTGGCTATGTATCATCCCATAATAAGCAAGTTTTAGAACTTAATTAACTTTAAAGAGAGTCGATTAAAGACACTAGACAACACTTACTTTTAAATTTTTCCGGAACATGTTTCTGAGGCTTTGCCTCTATCATCGGCTGGCTCTCGACTGATTCTCGTTGGTGTAGCTGACGATATTTTGTCACAGGTCTCCTCTGGTGGCGGTTCAAGGAACTTGCTGAACAAATCTTTCTGGGGGATGTCGAAATTGAATACTTTGTTCCTATTTTTTGAAATGAAGATTTGTTCCCATGTGGATAGTTCTTGTTTTCCTGATGTATGTTTTAGTAGTTTTGGTTCTGGATTTATGTTGTGGTTTTTTTCCCAAAAATGTGTGGCAACTGCTGATTTTTCTAATTGTTTATATTTTATGTTTCTAAAGTGTTCCTTTGCTCTTGTTTCTAAATTTCTTTTGGTTTTTCTTTTGGTTTTAGAACATCTGTTGTTAAATATTTGGATAATTTCCTTATAACGTATATAGCGGTACTAATTTTTTTACATATTTTATCTATCTGATTATGGAATTTTAAATTACTATCTAGCTGTAGACCCAAAAAATTTATAACTTTTACCTGCTTTGTTGCTTTTTCATTGATTGTTACATTAATAATGTTATTGCTGTTTCTAAGTTCAACTAACATAACTTTACTTTTCCCTGCATTAACATTTAGATTATTTTTCCTGAAATATTTAACCAGCGAATTTGTCTCTTTTATATTATTTTGTAAACTAATTCCTGATTTATCCCAAAAAATCAAGGATGTATCATCTGCATATGCTATTGTTTTGCTATTGTTGAGATCTGGCATATCGTTTACATAAAGTATGTATAGTAGAGGGCCAAGTACTGATCCGTGCGGTATTCCCAACCTTACATGGTCATAATAAGATGAAACTTTTTTTGTAGTACTACTAAGTTTGTATGATATTTCTGTACACTGTTTACGCCCAGTTAGATAGGTTGTTAATAATTCTAATGTTTTTCTCCTTATCCCATAATGTTGTAGTTTCAGAAGCACACGCTATCGAAAGCTTTTGACAGATCTAAGAACAATCCAACTATATTGTCATTTTTCTCGAGGTGTGTTAGTATGTGATGGATAATATCTACCATTGCAGTCACTGTTGAAAATTTATTTCTAAACCCATGCTGAAAACTAAGGTCCATGTATGTGCAGGTGTGTACACATGCATGTGCGTGTGTAACATCTGAAGCACAGTGTCATTTACATTTTAAAAGTCAGTCTTATATTAAATTATCAAAACCTTAATCCAAACTACACTTGTTAAGAAAATACTTTCTTGATCTTTTCGTTCACCTTCAAAGAACACTGAAAATTTGAAAGAAAGTGAACATCTGGGCACGTGGAATTAGACTGAAAAATTCAATGCCAGTAGCCAGGTTTTGAACCAGAGATCTTCAGTTCACTGTGGTGCTGCTATGGCCAGCAGACATGGCAACATATAGGCAAAATGACAAATTCTCCAAGTGACTCACTTTTTTCCTGGTAAGCCAAGAGGCGTTCTCAAATTCAGTTTGAAGTAACATGTCTCAATGACAGCTCAGAGTTTTGTACACTTGCTTTATATGGGCTGTTCCACTGGAAAGGGGTTCCAGAAATTATAATGTTTTTGCATAAATATTTTGCCAAATGATATATTTTATTGCAAGATAGTCCATTACATGTGGAATTTGATGTGAAAGCAGTATCCCATAAGTAGAGTTATGTCAATAGAAGTTCTGTGATTGTGTTTGCTGCTCATATTCAGTTCAGGAGGAGTAGAACTAGTGACCTACAGTTTGCCATAGCAAAGAAAGTCCCAGGGAAATGAGGTGCAGGGGGGAAATTGTGATTCCGGTACCCTGCCTAATAGTTCTTTATGACACATGGTCAGTTCAGTTACCACCTATTCTAAAACATTCTGCGCCTTCTACTTTTGTGAATAAACCTTCTCACTTTTAGTAAACTGAGTGAATTCCTTTTGTGTAGGGCTCATGCTTTTTCAATGGTTCTACTCCTTGTGCAGCATGCATTCTCTGTCACACACATTCTCTATCCTTGCCACACTGTTTTGAAACAGATAAGGGTAGCACATTCCTGTCAAGGTCTTTCTTTCCATTGGCAAACAATACCTATCTGTCAGAGCCTTTGATTATGTATTGTTTCTTTTGAAGAGATATTGGATTGGTTGATTGCCTCGTGGTTTGGTGGTTAGTATGTTAGCTTCCAAAGCCAGAGGTCACAGGTACGATTGCAGACTGGAGGATGGGAGTTTTTCTTCAGCCGTAATAATTCTCAGTCATCCCTAGAGTTGGAAATGTGAGAGGAAGTGTCAATCTGTGTGAATTAGTATTAAATTGGTTAAATTAAGAGTTACTATAAAGCAAATTTGGCTCTTTGTTTTAATATGTGATGCGGCGATTTTGATGTTTTTATATATAACCATAATTTTTAATAAAAATTTCTTTACTTTTTAGTGCAATTTGGTGTTGGAGGACATTCTTTTAACGTTATTAATTGTTTGTTTATTTACTTGCTGCGTAATATAGCCTTATTGAAGAATTCAGTGCAGCCAAACTATGCTTGTTTCTCCACTGAATGCAGTGCTGCCAACAGTCTTACTTGTCCCGAAATTACACTATATTGCCCAGTCAAATTTTGTTGCTCATAAACAACCCTACGGCACGACAATAATGGAGTGCTCTGCAGGAAATACATGTATGAGTTCGTGGACTGGTTTGGCTACTACCGCAAAGTGTGCATGATGTCAAATGACACCAAGTATACTGCAAGGGGGTAAATTGGTGGTCCCGGCCACGTCATTCAAATCGACGAATGCAAAATAGGACGACGCAAGTTTCATCATGGGCACTGCAATTAGACTCTAGAGCGTATTTGCATCCCTCCTGTTGTTGGGGCATATCGTCATCCGTGCCTCATTCGTTTCCATGTCAATCATTCCCAAGAACCAGTTGCCCTCTACGACGCGCCCACGATAAAACTTGTGTCGTCCTATTTTGCATTCGTTGATTTGAAGGACGTGGCCGGGACCGCCAATTTCCCCCCTTGCAGTATAGTTGGTATCATTTGACACCATGCACACTTTGCGGCAGTAGCCGAACCAGTCTGATACAGTCTGCATACTCATGCATGTATTTCCTATGGAACACTCCATTATCGTCGTGTCGTAGGTTTGTTTTGTGCAAAGCAGTGCATGAGTAACAATGCGATAATTTAGCCTGCTCAAACCAAGTTCCTTTGCACACGGACTGTGTCACATGTCTGGGACATTTTTGCAGAGGTTGGCTACAAGTTTTACATATCTTTCTCATGTTGGCTGCAACGTGAGAACCGGCTTGGTTGTCTGCTTGCACATGCATATACGTGCACCTTTGGACTTAAAAATTATTCTCGTGTCACAAAAGAAAAGTTTCTCCCATATTTTGATACAAGACAGTCCATTACATGTGGAATTTGATATGAAAACACTATTCCATAAATATAGTTATGTCACTAGAAGTTCTGTTATTGTGTTTGATGCTCATATTCAGTTCAGGAGGAGTAGAACAAGTGACGTACATAGAAATTTAACTGTATTGGAACACCACAGTGAAGCAAAAGCCTGCTATCACCATTTTTGGCCAATTTATACATGAGCTTTTTCGAAAAACATAACTAAAGCCTTCCCTCATATTTTTAAAACATGGTACAGATACGTAGACGACAGCTTTGCAATAGTGCACTACAAACAAATAGATCATACTTTGAAACTACTCAACTGTCAAGAACCCAGCATACAATTCACAGTAGGAACTGAAGAGGACTGTACTCTACCTTTTCTGGACCTTAAAATCACAAAAAGCAATGAAAAACTGGAATTTGGTATTCATAGAAAAGCAACACACACATATAATTACATCAAAGCAAATAGTTTCAACCCAATTCTACACAAACATGCCACCATCAACGGTCCCACACATAGATTAGTAAATCTATCCCTCAGCCAGCAAGAATATAAAAAAGAATACCATCAAATCTTAAAAACAGCAATTAAAAATGGTAATGGAAAAAGCCTTGTAGATAAAAAACTAAAATCTTTCAAACTTCAAAAAAGATTAAAACAGATCACAGCTCTTTCACCAATAAAACAAGAAATTAGTTTTGCTAAATATTACTTACCACCCCTGGACCACAAAAAAAGTTCCAAAAATATTCAAGAAATACAATATAACATTGACACCAAAAAACAATTACAGCATTAAAAACCTACGTAATAGTAATAATACTGATAAGATAAAACCAGAAGAAAAGTCAGGCATTTACAAGATTAAGTGTAAAGACTGAAAAAATTTACAAAGGTAGGACAAAAAGAAACATGGGCACTAGAAAGAAAGAACATTTTAGGCAGTTAAGATTAAAAAATATTGATAAGTCCGCAATAGCAGCTCATTTCTGGTCTGAAAATCATGAAATTGAAGATAGCACCAAATTATTAAAATACGTACAAAAACCAACCAATGAAACCAACTAATGAACTTTGAAATCCCGCCAGAAGACAACCCCACATTTAAATTCATCACAAAATCAAAAGATGGCAGCAGCAACTCCAGAACTACCCACACCACTGGGTAGAGTCGATGATGCGAACGATGGTTCGCGAAACATGTCCTCAATATAGGTACATAAGTGAAGCTGATGTGTAATAAATACGACTCATCTATAATTTAATAAGTGACATAAAGCTTGCCACAGCAAAGAAAGTCCCAGGGAAATGAGGCGCAGGGAGTAAATTGTGTTTCCGGTACTCTGCCTAATAGTTCTTTATGACACATGGTCAGTTCAGTTACAGCCAATTCGAAAACATTCTGAGCCTTCTACTTTTGTGAATAAACTGTCTCGCTTTAAGTAAACTGAGTGAATTCCTTTTGTGTAGGGCACATGCTTTTTCAGTGGTTCTACTCCTTGTGCAGCATGCATTCTCTGTCACACACATTCTCTATCCTTGCCACACTGTTTTGAAACAGATAAGGGTAGCACATTCCTGTTAAGGTCTTTCTCTCCATTGGCAAACAGTACCTATCTGTCAGAGCCTTTGATTATGTATTGTTTCTTTTGAAGGGATATTGGATTGGTTGATTGCCTCGTGGTTTGGTGGTTAGTATGTTAGATTCCAAAGCAAGAGGTCTCAGGTACGATTGCAGTCTGGAGGATGGGAGTTTCTCTTCAGCTGGAATAATTCTCAGTAATCCATAGAGTTGGAAATGTGAGAGGAAGTGTAAATCTGTGTGAATTAGATATTATTAAATTTGTTAAATTATGAGTTACTATAAAGCAATTTTTTTGGATATAGATCTTGGTACCTGTCTTGCTTGTGTTTTCTGATAGTTTTTCTTTATTGCTCCAAATGCACATCAGCCTTGGCTTTCGGGAAAAATGGTCTGCTCTCTGCAGCAATAAACTTAGATCTTTAAAAGAACTTCCGATTTCCTGGGTTACCTCCTGTTGTTCATCTTGTCGAGAGGAGGTGCATTTGGCTCGGTTGCAGATTGGCCACTGCTTTTTTTACACATAGTTATTTGTTAAGAAAGGACCCTGCTTCAGTTTGTCCATTTTGCAACAAAGCTTTATCTGTTGTTTAAGGACTATGATACAATGAAGCACAAAATTAATACAATTTTGAGTCGAACTAATACTCAATGTTCCATTTACTGCTAGTATTTACCTAGAACGCGTTTCGTTAGGATCTTCCTAACATCATCAGCTGTTGTCGACTAATGGATGCCGGTTCAGTGAACTCCTCGGAGGTGATAGGTGCGTCTCTGTCGGTATCTTGATGAACTTGAAATTGGGGTTGTCTTCAAAGGTAGTATCGAAATTAAACAATTTACTTTCATATTTCTTTATAAAGATTTTTTCCCACGTGGTTAATGCAGCTGGACCTTGGACACTTTTTAGTAAGTGAATTTCTCGTTCTATGTCATGATTTTCCTTCCAAAAATGGTACGCTACCGCTGATTTATCTATTTCTTTATTCCTTATGTTCCTAAAGTGCTCTTTAAGCCTAATGTTCACGTTCCTGTTTGTTTTTCCAATGTAGAATTTGTCACAGTCCTTGCAATTTATCCGGTACACTCCTGATTTTCTGCCTGTGGGTATCTCCTTTGTATTATGTGATTTCAAAAGGTGTTGTACACTAAATTTGTTCTGTGGGGCCAAAGTAATATTGTGTTCTTTGAAGACTTTTTGGAAAAGGTGTGTAGCTCTGGGATGATACGTAAATTTTCTGTATGAGGTTTCATTGCTAATTGGGGAGAGAGTAGTTACTTGTTTGCATCTTAGTTGTCTTTTGAATTTATCTATTTTCTTGTTGACCAGTTCAGCACTGTATCCATTGTATTCTGCAATGTGAATGATGTTATTGTACTCTTTGTTATATTCTATCTTGTTTAAAGGTACATTAACCAGCCTGTAAGTTAAACTGTTGATAACAGCATGCTTGTGTTGTCTTGGGTTATATCCATCTGATTTTATGAAATTTTCTGTGTGTGTTTCCTTTCTGTGTATGCCAAATTCAAGTTTATTATGTTTTCTGGTAAGTTTCAAATCTAAGAAAGGGATTTCATTGTTCATCTCTTTTTCTATGGAAAATTTTATTGCAGGATTTTGTAAATTAAGTAGTTTTAATGCATCATCCACTTGTTTCTCATTTATTATTGCCCAAATGTCATCCACATATCTGTACCAATGCTTAAAAATTAGTGGGAATGCCTTTGTGATGTGCGTTTCCAAAAAGCTCATGAAGAGGTCTGCCAAAAATGGGGACAATGGGTTGCCCATAGATAGTCCTGATTTTTGTTTGAAAATTTTTTTATTGAATGTAAAAAAGGACTGTTCAGTTCAAATATTGGTTAATTGAAGATATACCTCTATGATGTTTTGGTCTATTTGTAGGGACTGAAGCCATGTTTGCATGTACTCTATGAGTTTGTCTCTCGGAACACTTGGGAACAAGGAGATTACATCAAAATATACCATTCGGTCGGTGGGAGAAAATTGTAGATTTTTAGTTTTGTTGATGAATTCCAACGAATTTTTAATACTGTGGCTTTTGAATTTTGGTAGCTCCTTAAATTTTTTGTTTAACCATTTGGATAGCTTGTAGCAGGGTGTGTTTATGTTGTTAATGATTGGGCGCATCTTATTTCCTGTTTTATGAATTTTGGGTAATCCATATATGTTAGCTACTGTAGGGTTGTCTGGTTTTAAACTTTGTTTAATTTCTTTTGGTATGATTGTTTTATCCTTCATTGTTTCATTTAACTGTTTTACACACATATTTAAAGGGTCAGACTTTTTTTCCTGGAATTCATCACTTGCCAATAAATCTGTCATTCTAGAGATGTAGTCCTGTTTGTCCATGATGACCGTCTTATTTCCTTTGTCTGCTTTCGTATAAACAACATCCTTTTTATTCAGAGATTTAAGTATTTTCACGTATGGTTTGGGTTTACCACTTTCCCTTTCTATTTTTTTCTAAGATTTTTCCACATTCGCTTCTAATTGCTGATTTCTGCCCAGTATTTAGACCCTCGGTAGCACCTATCACCTCCGAGAAGTTCACTGAACCGGCATCCATTAGTCGACAACAGCTGATGATGTTAGGAAGATCATAACGAAACGCGTTCTAGGTAAATACTAGTAATAAATGGAGCATTGAGTATTAGTTCGACTCAAAATTGTATTAAAGCTTTATCTCTCCGTCATGTGTTGCTAGAGTGCTTTTGCCTAGCACACCTGAGGAAGTCTCTGCAGCTGTTGGCCAGCTTTGCAGAGATGCTGGCAGATGACAACAAAGCATTGGAGAAGGTTTTTAGGTATTTTTCTAAATTGGATGTTAGAATTTAGTGGAGAATGTTTTTTTTATGCCTTTTGGCCTTATATTTTTGTTTTCTTTGGGTTTTTCTTTATTATGTTCCTGTGTTTTATTACGAATTTTATCTATGGTTTTACTAATTTTTAGTACTGTTTATATCTGGCTTTTACCATGAATGGTTTTTTAAAGGGCACTGATAACCACTGCAGTTGGGCACTCTCATCTATTCTATTCTACTTTAGCCTTGGCTTACTGTGTTACCTATATCATTTTAAAGCCAATTCGTTAAGCCTGTACCCTTTAACAAGGTATACATTACATATATGGCTTTGTATTCTAGTTTTAAAACCACTTTCCCAAAAAGCAGCATGTGTGTAAGCTAAAGCCCCATAGGACCTAACATGTGCTGGGTTATTCCAGTTTCTTTATTAATCTCTGATGTAAGTTACCTTGAAACATCCCCATCAAGATGGGAGCATTTCATGTGAGAAATACAATAATTGTTGTCAACTGAAGCATGTTACATTTAAGTAAGCTTTCAGCTCTTTAATATATAATTCATTGTATCATAGTCGTTACTCAGGAATATTTGAGCTCTTTTCTTTACAGTACCAATAAATGGTTTACCAGGCTTGTTTTCTGGACCTTTTAAGTTGGGTTTATGATCTAATATGGACCAGTTCTTAATAGCCTCTTTTACCAAACATTGAGATATTTCTAGGACCTTCTCTGGTCCAATAAATTGTGAAGCTGGTCCTTGTCTTGCATGTTTATTTCCCTCTATGCCACTATGACCTGGCAGCCAGATGAATTGGGCGTCATTCTGTTCTGTGAGCATATTTAGGCAGTATGATTCAAATTCAATTTATTTTGTCCATGAAAATATCTACATGTTGTGGATTTGTCAAATACAATAATTACTAATAGAAACTATATTTACATATACAATATATACACATACAATTTATTTACAGTTCACTTAGGTCCCATGTTTGAATTGCTCTAGGGTATTTAAGGCATTTTGTACTAGATACTTCTTTATTGTTTTCATCTCTAGATCTGCACTTTATATTATTTTAATTTGTTCCGGTAGCTTATTATACAGTATTTTTCCCATGTTTTTTATACAACGTCTGCTTAATGTACCCCCAAGTAATGTTCTGTAAAAATCATCATTATTTCTTAGACTATATGAGTGAATACTGTCATTTTTGGATCGTTTTCTGGTAAGATATGTTTTATTGTCTTGTAGATGTACATACATGAAACAGTCAGTATACCATATTTTTTAAACATTGATCTGCATGTGTGTCTCCTATTTACATTACCTATTAATCTAATTCCTTTTCTTTTATGTAATTTGAAAAGCTTTTCCACTTCATTTGTTGTAATTTTTCCCCATAATACTATTCCATATTTTAAGTGCGAGTAAACTAGAGCATAGCTGCACTATTTTTATGGTTTATTTTAATGCATTGATCCTGTTTTTTAGGTATGAACTTAAACATTGTTGTGCCAATCCCCAAACCCCATAATTTTCTAACATCAGTATGTGTATGTTTACACAGTCAAAAGCCTTAGACAGGTCTAAAAAGATAGCTATTACTTTCTCCTGTTTATTTAGTGCTTCAACTATATAATTATTGACCTTACTTATAGCATTAATTGGTGATTTATTCTTTTGGAACCCAAATTGCCATTGTGACATTATGTTCAGTTTAGTACAGAATTTTTCCAATTTATTTAAAAATATACCTTCCATTATTTTTGAAATTGTTGAACATAATGTAATTGGCCTATAATTTTCAATATTCATCTTGTTTCCTTTTTGTTTAAATAATGGCCTAACAATTATACTTGCTTTAAAATATCTGGAAAAACCCCTTGCATTACTGATGTGTTATTCTAATTTCTTTTCTTCTTTGTTACTATGATGTTACCATGTGACTTACTCATGGCCGTGTGCATCAATCTTGTTAAACAAACCCTTTATAGATGTTTACGTAACCGCGGTAAGAAGTTGATGGTGGTAAAGCTTACATCCCAGTGCACCATTCTTAATTGCTGTTTAGCTGGCTGTGATTATCTGACAAGCGCTCGCTGCGGTAGAGCGCACTGCTCATTTCAAATGTAACTGTTGAGAAGACTACCAAACACATCTGGAAGTTCATCAGCTCATGATCTTCATTTGTTGTTTGTTTTTTGCTTAGCATTTGTCATAGCAGAACACTTGCGTAACTATGTAATGGAAAATAAAAGGATCCCTATCTTATTTAAAAAAAAAAAAAAAAAAAAAAAAAAAAAAAAAAAAAAAAAAAAAAAAAAAAAAAAAAAAAAAAACCTGACCACCTTGCAGCGATGTCTGATCAATAAGTTGTGATCACTCACAGTTTGGCAGTTCAATGAAAATGAATGTTTTTCATTTCCATAATCTTCACCATTTTCACCTCCAGGTGACTGAATCCTTATGTGCAATCTGTCTCTCTGAACACTCCTGGAAACCCATTAATTGCACTAAAGTTATCAATAACAGCCCTTATCAGCGTTATGTGCTGGAAATCATATATAATTCTGTCCAAGTTCGGCTATTGCTCATTGTTTATGATATGCAACATCATGGTTCGATGGTTATTTGACACGTCGCCAATTAGTATATTATATGCACTCGTTGCATAAAACCGTAATGTTCTTAACATTTATTCATAGGTGATGACGGATTGTTTCAGTTTATCGGGAATTCTAACGTATCACACAACTTGTACACTAACCACCCACAAATACCTTGGATAATCTGAACCTTTCTTGGAATTTCCTATCATTCATATGTTTAGAAATATTTCCTCTCTCCACTATAATGGATATTGCGATTGTCACCACTGCGAATGAATTACATGTATAACAACTCATCTTTGAATTTGTTGCATGCCAAAACATAAGCCGCCATTTTACAAGTGTGAACCAAGATACTCACTGATAACCGGTCATTCACAGCCTTTCAGATTTAAATGGTGGGGAAAACCGTGGTGAACATTTACCGTCATCAGTGCACTACAAATGACCACTCATCATGGTAAAATCTTGATCTAGAATGGTGCACATGGCCATCAGAGCCTTAAGTACAGTCTGGCTATCTGAGAAGATATGCATCTGTATAATACCAGTATAAGATCTGTTTGATTTCTTGTATGTACTGAATAATAGCGCAACTTTCTGTTTCAAAAGCAGTAGTATATTTTCCCAAAGTAAGAATCTTTTTGCACCTTGCTCTTATTCTGTATACTCCGGATCCTGTTCCTGATCTGTCCTTTGAACAGTCGGTAAACCTCATTAAAGTTCTCTGTGGAGTTTTCAGAGTTTTATTTGTTCAACATTCAGGATTAGTAATGACCCTAAAGTTCTTTATAAAGTGTTTAGTTGGAAATATGTAGTCTGACTGCATTTGTACCTTTTTTGTATTTCCTAATTCTTGGCAAACCTGAGTTTATTTCAGGAATTCTCAGTTGTTTAGCGATATCAGTACTTATAATAAAGAAAACATTACTAATATTCCAGGAGAATATTTGAAAGCTCGGACAGTACAAAAATAGTTGATCTAAATGGTGTAGTTGGTGGTGCAATATTCTACTATTGTCTACTTATTATTATGTGTTTCAAATGGGAAGGTGTTTGTCCTTGAGTGCTACTAGGTGAGCAACCAATCGGAGTCCTGCGGTGCTGTCGTATTGCATTCCCCCTAAGTGTTGTGTGACGAGCGGCAAACTAATCAATCTCTAATAAACACTATTTGCGCTAAGATAAAAATTCAGATTTTACAAAAACTGATCCAAGAGGAAGGAGAGAATAATGTATTTAACATAACCGTAAAAACCCCATATTTTTAGCTGAAATAGTTTTCCTAATACAAATAAAGTAGATACCATTATATTATAACAATGCATTGCAACATAAGCACTGTAATGCATATCATTATTGGTTTTGGCATGTATGCGTGAACGTATATTTGAAATTACTCAGAACTGAAATGTAAACATTTAACATGACGTGATAAAAGAAACATGTATTTTGAACAAGCCAAGGTGTTTGTTAAATTTGATGAGAGGAAACGATTCACTTCATGCTAGTCTGGCAGAACGTGTCTGGTCACATTATATCTTTGTTTATGGATGGTTCGTAATCTCTATCTACTCAAGAGTCAAGGCAGCATTATTCAGTTACTCTTCCATGAAAAAGTGTATCAGCTGAATCAATGAGACATGGTCCACCTTCTTCCCCTTACTACTGCTAGAACAATCCAATAGAGTTAATGTAGGTTCAAATTATGTTGCAAACAGAAATAATATTTTTAAACTGACTGGCTAACGACTTATTCACGAAGAAATTGACAAGGAACACAACAACACTGGGAAAACTGCGTGAGACATCAGATAAACTACAAAAAGACGACTTTTGGAAAGAAATAGCACGTAATGAGATTTTGGAACCTAGCATCATAAATTTGCAGCACTCAGATGTTGAAGACAATGACAATGACGAATTATCTCTTAACATAAGTAACATTCACAGCTATACGGATGCACCGCTGGTATTTTCGTCGGATTAGGAAAATAAGTAATTCATAAACTATAATTAACTTTAAACTAAATATTTAAAACACTTGCGTAATATACGAATATTCATGTTGCAATTGTGATTTCAACAACTGCATTATTATAAAACTTTGGAAAATTCAATTTGCGTTCCCTTACATCTAGCGGCACAAACACTCACAAGTGTGTGAGTGAGAGGGAAAAATAAAAAGATTGGGGATAACGAGGTGGCAACGGTGAAGGCTCTAACACATCTGATTGGCTACAGGCGAGAACTCTACCCATTTGAAACCCACAATAATTTGAGAGACAAGTGTAAATTGTACAGTGACAAAATACTTGTGAAAGTGTTCCGAATTTTATATTTTTATTTTTCACGTTGTCTTGTAAAAGTATTGTATCAAAGTAGTGAAACATTCTTTAATTGCAGGCACTAATGAAATTTTCAATTCAGTGAATTGGGTACTTATTAAGCTTTTCATTATACAGAATAAAGAGTGGTGTAAAGTTATTTTATGAATTTCTACTTAAGCTAGATTCCTAGCTTTACCCACAGTAAGCACCAAGTGGCTATAATCTACTCTCCAAAAAACAGTTACTGATAGGCACTGCATATTATATATTATACCATTTTCACATGTAGATGCTGAAATACACAGAAGTATCTAATGTACTATAAGCACAAAACTGATGCACGGTGGCAATACTAAAACATATTCTTTTAATTTCTCCAATAATTCAGTTTTGAATATTCTTGTGAGAACTTGAGGCATAGGTACAATTTTGGATGATGTAGGACTAACTAAAAATACTCGTACAGAACTTTTGCTGTGGTAAATTAAATACTTGCAACTTGTGTCTGTGTAGGTTCGGAAGTATAAACGTTTGACACAACTGGAGGTGGAAAGCCAGGCATTAGGAACACTGGATGCTGTCCAACCTGGGGATTGCATAGTATGTTTTAGTAAAAATGACATCTATGCTGTATCGAGAAACATAGAATCCAAGGGACGAGAAGTTGCAGTTATTTATGGTGGCTTGCCTCCTGGGACTAAGCTTGCTCAAGCCCAAAAATTCAACGACCCAGAGAACTCCTGCAAGATACTGGTAGCTACGGATGCCATAGGCATGGGTCTGAATCTGTAAGTACATTTTCATTAACAGAAGAACTCTCTTATTGTTTTAATCAACTTCTCACATTTATACATCACTTCTAGATATGTTTCAATATGCATTGCATTTTATCTTGACTGCCAAAATCAGTGCAAAAAATTGTAATGTGTAGTGTTAACATTAGTTTCTCTTATTATGCGTGATTAGAGGAACTTATTAGTTTAAAAAAATCTGTTTGTAGTTGGTTTTTAATACTTTGTCACTTACATTTTTATATTATTGATTGACTAGTTTTGGAAGTCATGTCCATTTTCAACCATGAGGGTCCAACTATTGTCTGTTGTCTGCTCTCTTCTCTTTGGTGGTTGGGTACAACAAAAGTCTGGTATATAAAAAATTAAAAAGGCAGCTTTTTTTCCGGGTTTTTCCCTTATTGTCAAAGATGAATGTCCAGTAACTCTAAGCTCTCTGAACCCTGGGCTTATTTGTGCATCATTTCATTCATCATCCAGTATGACTTAACATTGAAGGTTTTCCCGTACCCTGAAAGATGCAGTCAGGTAACTCCAAGCTCTCTGAACCCTGGGCTTATTTGAGCATCATTTCATTCATCATCCAATGTGACTTAACGTTGGAGGTTTTCCCTTATCCTGAAAGATGAAGTCAGGTAACTCTAAGCTCTCTGAACCCTGGGCTTATTTGAGCATCATTTCATTCATCATCCAATGTGACTTAACGTTGGAGGTTTTCCCTTATCCTGAAAGATGAAGTCAGGTAACTCCAAGCTCTCTGAACCCTGGGCTTATTTGTGCAACATTTTATTCGTCATCCAATGTGACTTAACGTTGGACGTTTTCCCTTATCCTGAAAGATGAAGTCAGGTAACTCCAAGCTCTCTGAACCCTGGGCTTATTTGTGCATCATTTCATTCATCATTCAATATGATTTAACGTTGGAGGGTTTCCCTTACCCTGAAAGATGAAGTCAGGGAACTCTAAGCTCTCTGAACCCTGGGCTTATTTGTGCATAATTTCATTCATCATCCAATATGACTTAACGTTGAAGGTTTTCCCTTACCCTGAAAGATGAAGTCAGGGAACTCTAAGCTCTCTGAACCCTGGGCTTATTTGTGCATCACTTCATTCATCATCCAATGTGACTTAACGTTGGAGGGTTTCCCTTATCCTGAAAGAGAAGTCAGGGAACTCTAAGCTCTCTGAACCCTGGGCTTATTTGTGCATCACTTCATTCATCATCCAGTGTGACTTAACGTCGGAGGGTTTCCCTTATCCTGAAAGATGAAGTCAGGGAACTCTAAGCTCTCTGAACCCTGGGCTTATTTGTGCATCATTTCATTCATCATCCAATGTGACTTAACGTTGGAGGGTTTCCCTTATCCTGAAAGATGAAGTCAGGGAACTCTAAGCTCTCTGAACCCTGGGCTTATTTGTGCATCATTTCATTCATCATCCAATGTGACTTAACGTCGGAGGGTTTCCCTTATCCTGAAAGATGAAGTCAGGGAACTCTAAGCTCTCTGAACCTTGGGCTTATTTGTGCATCATTTCATTCATCATCCAATGTGACTTAACGTTGGAGGGTTTCCCTTATCCTGAAAGATGAAGTCAGGTAACTCCAAGCTCTCTGAACCCTGGGCTTATTTGTGTATCATTTCATTCACCATCCAATGTGACTTAACGTTGGAGGGTTTCCCTTATCCTGAAAGATGAAGTCAGGTAACTCTAAGCTCTCTGAACCCTGGGCTTATTTGTGCATCATTTCATTCATCATCCAATATGACTTAACGTTGGAGGTTTTCCCTTATCCTGAAAGATGAAGTCAGGTAACTCTAAGCTCTCTGAACCCTGGGCTTATTTGTGCATCATTTCATTCATCATCCGATATGACTTAACGTTGGAGGGTTTCCCTTATCCTGAAAGATGAAGTCAGGTAACTCCAAGCTCTCTGAACCCTGGGCTTATTTGTGTATCATTTCATTCATCATCCAATGTGACTTAACGTTGGAGGGTTTCCCTTATCCTGAAAGATGAAGTCAGGTAACTCTAAGCTCTCTGAACGCTGGGCTTATTTGTGCATCATTTCATTCATCATCCAATATGACTTAACGTTGGAGGTTTTCCCTTATCCTGAAAGATGAAGTCAGGTAACTCTAAGCTCTCTGAACTCTGGGCTCATTTGAACATCATTTCATACATCATCCAATGTGACTTAACGTTGGAGGTTTTCCCTTACCCTGAAAGATGAAGTCAGGTAACTCTAAGCTCTCTGAACTCTGGGCTCATTTGAACATCATTTCATACATAATCCAATATGGTTTAACGTTGGAGGATGTTGATTAAAAATAATTGGGATACCTGGCTTAAAGCTGTGGTGTACTTTGAGAATCACTTTGAAGCATTTGCATCAATAGTAAATGAACTGGACAAAGATGTTTCTGCAGTTGAGGTTCTCCAGAATTCAATAAGTGATGCCAAACCCTCATAATATGGCTCAAATTTTGGAAGGCAAACACATAAGTGAACTTGGAAAATGTGTCTGTTAGTGATAATCTTTTCAAGTAAGCAAAGTTGACATCGTGTGATGTAGAACATTGTTTTTCCTAGTAGAAGACGTTACTTACAGATAATAAGTAAGACTACAATTTGCAATCTGGAGATTACATTTTTATGTTATTGCAACTGCAATGAGATGTTTAGCTCATTTTAGATGCAAATTGATAGGTTCCAATGTTCACTGTTTTATAACCTAAATGTTTTCTTAGGTTTTGTTCTATTTTTTTAATATATATTTTCAGTTTTTAGGTCATATCTTCAGATCTTAACTTGCAAATAAACATTTTAGTTAATTGATGGAAATTAATCATTTCTTCACACTAGCTGTATATAGCCTAAGAATTTTGATAGATTTTTGATAGTAAGTCGCCACAAACTATGTATGTCGAATGCGAGAGCCCCTAGTAGTCTACCGAGGAAATATACGAGTGAAATGGAGAATTTAATGTTGTCACAGCAAGTTGGCCAGGGCAGCTCAATGGGTTAGAGCAACTGGACAGAAACCAGGAGATCTGTGGTTCATATCCCGCCATGGCATAAGTTAATATAATTTTGAGTCAAAATATTACTTGATGTTACATATATTGCTAATGTTGACTTAGAATGTATTTTGCCAGGACATTCCTAACATCCTCAGCTAATGTCGATTGTTATATTTTGATTTGATGAACTCCTTGGAGGCAATAGGGGCCTCTATGTTGCTATCTTGATGAAGTTGAAGTTTGGGTTCTCTTCAAAGGTGGTGTCAAAATTGAACAATTTTCCTTCATATTTCTTTATAAATATTTTTTCCCATGAGGTAATGCAATTATACCCTGAACACTTTTTAATAAATGGATTTCTTGTTCTATATCATGATTATCATTCCAAAAATGGTACGCTACTGCCGATTTGTCTATTTTTTGTTCTTGATGTTCCTAAAGTGCTCATTAAGCCTAATGTTCAATTTCATTTTAGTTTTGCCAATGATATAAAGAAATATGAGGAAAGCACTTCAATTTTGACACCATCTTTGAAGAGAACCCTAACTTCATCAAGATAGCAACAGTGACGTCCCTATCGCCTCCAAGGAGTTCACCAAATCAAAATTCAAAGTTGATATTAGCTGAGGATGTTAGGAAGGTCCTAATGAAACATGGTAAACACTAGCAATATATGGAGTCTATGGAGCATTGAGTAGTAGCTCAACTCAAAATAATATTAATTTTGTACTTCATTGTATCATAGTTCTACTCATAAAAGTATTTTAAAGTAAAAATCTGGCCCCTAGTTATCACTGTCACTTCAGTTCTCACTGTCTTAATATAATTTTGAGTCGAACTAATACTCAATGCTCCAGTTATTGTTAGTATTTACCTAGAACGCGTTTCGTTAGGATCTTCCTAACATTATCAGCTGTTGTCGACTAATGGATGCCGGTTCAGTGAACTCCTCGGAGGTGATAGTTGAGTATTAGTTCAACTCAAAATTATATTAATTTTGTGCTTCATTGTATCATAGTCCTTAAACTATGGAATCTCACTGTCTTGTTATTCGTGTAGGCTACTTAAATGTCATTGTCAGTTGTCTTCAAAGTATTTTTGTTTCAGAAGTTTCATTTTTTTTTTTTACAGGAGCATACGTAGGATAATATTCTACTCGCTTACGAAACCAACGCTCAATGAGAAAGGAGAGAAGGAGATGAACATATTGTCTGTGTCACAAGCATTACAAATAGCTGGCAGGGCAGGGAGATACGGCACACAGTTTGAAAAGGTGAGAAATTGGCTAATTACACTAAACACAGGAAATGCTGAAATTAGAAGCAGTGAAGTGAATAAATTTAAATTAATTTTAAACTTTAAGAGACCTTACTTGTTTTTCTTAAAACTTAACAGGAATATAGTGTGCATCCATAACAAGATTGAAATGTAAAATCTTCACCAAATAACAAGGAACATTCTCTAAGCTTCTGTAATATGATGTGCAAGCATGTGCACATGCAGGTGGTGATGCAACACCATGAACTGCACAGCATCAGATCTACCCGCCAATGTCAGTCGAGATGTAGACCATACAGAGGTGTGTTTTGTGGCTTGCTAAATTTGAATCTGTGACCAAAGTGCAATGTGAATATTGTTGCTTGTGCAACGAACCACCACCACGTAGGAGTAACATTAATCTGTGGGATAAGCAGTCAAAGGATACTGGCAGTGTGTTTGACAAACCCTGTTCTGGTAGGCCATCGGTTATTGACGAGTCTGTAGAGGCTATATGGGAGAGTTACCCACTTACTATCCGGCACTACAGCCCTATGTGGGCCTTGGCCTCCTTCACAATCAGCCTCCATGCTTTCCTATCCTTAATTCATTCTCTCCATCCTTTCACCTTCATAGTGTTTAAATCGTCAAATCACTCCATCAATCCCTCTCATCCTAGGTCTTCCTTTCTTCCTTGAGTATAGTCTTACTTTAAGCGCCCTTAAAGATATTCTATTCGTCTCCATTCGTTCCAGATGTCCCATCCATTGTAGCCTTAGTGCTTTAATAAAGCGTACTATATCTTCATTTTCACTATGTTTACACTCAAACTTCACTTACTTGTTGTAAGTGAAGTTTGAGTGTAAACATAGTGACTCATAAATCAAACTCAAAAATGAAGAATACTTCACTGTTAATAATGCTTCTGCTTTTAATATTTAAGTACTATATCTTCTTTTATAAGTTGGTTAATTTCCTCATGATAGCGTATCCTCCACACACCTTGTTCTACTACAGGGCCATATATTCTCCTTACTATCTTACGTTCAAATTTTCTTAATTTCTCTTGGTCAGACCTTGTCAGTGTCCAGGTCTCTGCCCCATATGTAACTACTGGTCTTATCAATGTTTTATATATCAGGATTTTGTCTTTCCTAGTTAGTATTTTATTTTTTAACAATTTTAAATTTGCAAAATATGCTTTATTCCCTTCTTGTATGCAGTCTTTTGTTTTAGTGCTCATTTTGGCTTCATTATTATATTCCCCAGGTAGCAAAACTGGTAGAGTTACATAAGGAGTGCTAAAAACGAGTGAGTGAGAGAGTGTGTGTGTGTGTGCGCGTGCGCATACATGTGCGCGTTCAAACTGCAGCTGTTACACGGTATCAAACCAACAGTTTTGCCGCAGATATGCTTCATGAGATTGACAGTGATAACTGATTTTTGCAGAAAATTGTGTTTAGCGATGAGGCGACATTCCATGTTAGTGGATATGTTCACCATAATGTCCGAGTGTGGGCTTCTAAAATGCTCATGCTACATAGAGTGCAAATGTAACAGTCCTAAAGTGAACGTGTGGTGTGTTCTGATGCAGGCTAAGGTGATAGGACCATTTTTCTTTGCAGAGCAGACTTTGATGACAGTCAAATACCCTGACATGTTGGAATTGTATGCAGTGCCACAATTTGCAGAATGTTCATCTTTCAACATGATATCACTCCTCCACACTACGCCAACTTTATTCTTGAGTTTCTGGACACAACATTTCCCCAGGGGTGGATAGGCAGGGGTTCTGTCAAGCAATGGTCACCACAATCCCCAGATTTGACGCCCTTGGATTTTTACTTGGGTTAGTGAAGCAAAATGTGTACAGTGAACGTGTCAGTCACATTAATCATTTAAAATGGAGGGAGAAACTTTCTTTTGTGCAACGCGAGAATATTTTCTAAGTCCAAAGGTGTGCGTATGCGCATGTGCAAGCAGACGACCAGCTGGTTTAGCCAACCTCTGCAAAAATGCCCCAGACATCTGTGATCCCGGCCACATCGTTCAAATCGACGAATGCAAAATAGGATGATGCAAGTTTCATCGTGGGCACGTCGTAGAGGGCAACTGGATCCTGGGAATGATTGATGTGGAAACGAATGAGGTGCAGATGACAATATGCCCCAACAACAGCAGGGATGCAAATGCGCTCTATAGTCTAATTGCAGAGCACGTACAGTTCACCAGCACCATTCACACTCATGCCTGGAAGGCATATTATGGGTTGATAGCTGGAGGGTTTGCTGCGCACCTCTTAGTAAATCAGTCAGTGCACTTTGTCGACCCAGTGACAAATGTGCACACAAATAACATAGAGTTATGCTGGCGAGGAATACGGCACTGTCTAACAAGCGGCGGCAAATATCGGTCAGCACGCCCATTTCAAGAATTAATTGAAGACATTAGACACGTCTGCCTTGTAGTGTAACAATGTTTAGCATAATTAGTTAGCTAGTTGGCGAAAATTAGGGACTATTGTGTGTAATTGGTTAGGTAGTTAGTGTAAATTAGGGACTACTGTGTGCGTTTAGATTTAGGTACTACTTTCAGTTCATCTGCTAGATAGTGTACGTTGAGTTTGTCTGCTAGATAGTGTAATTTCGAGTCAACTAAGACTGTTGGCAGCGTTGTGTTCAGTGGAGAAACAAGCATAGTTTGGCTGCACTGAATACTTCAATATGGCTACATTACGTAGTAAGTAAAACAATAAATAACGTTTAAAGAATGCCCTCCAACATGAAATTGCACTAAAAAGTAAAGAAATAATATTAAAAATCATTGTTGTATATAAAAACATCTAAAAGTGTGAAGGAATTAGAAAAAAATCGCTGTGTCGCATATTAGAAAGAAGAGCCAAATGGAAAATCATACATGTTGTTCACTCTGTTACACCATATATCCTTAATGTGTGTGGGAAGAACTTGAATATCATTTAGATGCATGTAGGGAAACAAATGGAGTGCACATCAAACTGCACTGAATAAGTATGAAAGAGGTTTATGCATGATTGTAGGACGTTAGTAACAGTGATGTCAAAATTAATTGAAAAACTAAACTGACTACAAATATTACACAAATAAAAATATTTGTAAAAGAATCTCCACTTTACTTCATTTTCTGTGTGACTACAAATAGTTTTGCAATTAAAGAGGTTTACTTTTCTATATATTGAGATTTAACTGTATTGGAACACCACAGTGAAGCGTAATAATTATTAATTTTTAGATGAGTCGTATTTATTACACAGTGAAGCAGATGTGTAATAAATACGACTCATCTAAAAATTAATAAGGTTTACTTTTGTTTGGTGAAGATTTCACATTTTCATCTTGTTTCGTTACTTTCCTGTGCCTGCTCAAAAGTGCACCATGACTTTATGGATGCACTGTATTTCAGAAACAATTTTTCATTTTTAACATTTGTCCAACTCGAGATGGTGCCATTCAACAAAATTTCCTTGGGAGCCTGTTTCACTTGTTTACAATCCTAGTAAATTGTAAACATTATTTGTAATTTGTAAAATTCTGGTGCACTGTGAAGGTTTGTAAAGTTTAAAAATTTACAAATGATATTTAGCAGAATTTACAACTGTTCTGTTTCATAGTCAAATAGTAATTTCACACTTTTGTAATGTAAGCAGTTTATCTAAGTACAAATGGCTCAAGGTTTTTAAGGAAGCTATACTTAATATTTTAGCCAAAAACAAAACAGATGAAACAGCATACAAGTTTTGAATGAAACCACAGTAAAATATCACTGAAAACTACATAAGAGGCTACTTACAAGGACACTTTTGATTTTGAATGCTTAAAGCTGCACGAAAACATGCTTAGAATAACGAACAATAACTAAAACAACAGTGGTCTGTATCATTTTTATGCAAAACTCCGCACTTGTCTGCTAGCCACATTATAAGCTCTATGGGGAAACCTCAGACACCTAGTGAGAACTTGGGGAAACTGATTCTGCACTGTAATGTCATCTGATGTTATGTTATTGTAACCAGGGAGAGAGATTAAAGTGAGTTAAGATTCATTGTGTGTGTTATTTGCGCTCCAGGTATAACTACCACATTCCATGTCCTCTCCAACATCTGGTGCCAAAACCGGGATGAAATTTCAGGTGAGAATATAACTTCAGTGCCATTTGTGAATTGTAGAAGTGCTGCATGATTCTTTCTACACTGCGGGAAGAATTCTATCAAGGCTACGACCGTTGAAGACAGCCATTATTGGCTTCCTGTTTGCTCCCTCCATCCTGCTGCCTACCGGGAGCCACCATCACTAGCAGACTGCTCAATTGGTATTGCAGCTCTCTATGTTTCCGCAAACACCTATGCTAATCAATCCAAATGAAATGACTGAACTGCCTAATCTTTAATGAAGGAGAGAAAGAGAAAGGAGCAATGTCACTCGGTTTTGCACAGAAATAGATGGTTTCATAACCGATACATTTACTGATAACTATGAACACTACAGGGAGTGTCTAGAGGATACTCTGAAATGTCTACTAAGCCTTGATGATGCCATATACAATGTTCTACATGATGCAGAATATGAAGAGGATGTAGCAAGTTGCAAGGAATACATGGATAGGGCAAAACGGTTGATCCGGAAAGCATCTAGGGAAATAGGCATGTTGGCGTGAGGTCTACCCGAAAGTCCGAAGACTGTAGCCTCTATCAGACCGGCAGCGATGAAAACTCTGGGGTTCTTTCCTTGGGGCAATACCTTGAGTCTAAAATGCCCCCCATTGACAACAACGTCGACGGGTGGAAGTGGATACGCTACTTACGTGCGTCAACCCCACAGGGAAGACTACCAAATAACCTCGGTTGGGCCGCCTGGTGATCTAGCACACCTTCTACTAGCTCTGCAGGTATAGTACCCGGGACCCGAAGCCTGGACGGAGGTACCCGATCTCCTGTGGCTGTCGGGAGCACACTGCCCCCTCGAGTCCAACCCAATCCGAACAACTCCCGTTCAGGGAGGGGCTTGAATGTTCGACCCGAGTTTCCTCTAGTAACGTCAGAGGTACCACGAATGCTAAGGGTCCGCAGCGCTCGCACCACAGCAGCTGAAGGGGATGGATCCCCTCCCCTATGAGTGGAAATAGACAACAGTCTCCAGAAGCCCACAGCCGGTGCCACTTCCACAGAGCAGAATGTCACACCTACTATGATTTCTCGTTCAGTCAAATTGTCTCCAATCAAATTGGAGTTATTTTCAGGAAATATTGAAACTTGATCCAGATTTTGGGAATGAATGGTAGAATCAGTGAAACGCTGTCTATGGAAAACTTTGGGAAAGCTGAAGACAGACGAAGAGCAGACGAACAACCTTATTGTGAGCATCGAAGCCCCCCTCAACTCTAGGCCACTAACCATGGAGAGCGGAGATGAAGTTCTGACTCCAGCTCATTTCCTCACTGGTGGGAAATTGACGACAATCCCCAGTGAGGCACCACCAGCTACTAGTCTCATCTCACTAAGCTGTACCGCCAGAAGCAGAAAATTGTAGACATCTGGAGGAGATGGACTAAGGATTACCTCCTGGAGCTGAGAGCATTCCACATGGTACGGCGCCCACACACCAGAAGACCTGAAATTCAAATTGGCGATGTGGTACTGTTGCAGGAAGATCATGTACCACGTCACATGTGGAAATTAGCACAGGTGAAGAATCTTTGCCTGGGCCGAGACGGTGGCATAGCGAAAACAGCTATACTAGGACAACCAACAGCTCTGAGATTGCCCAACCCATTCAGATGGTCATTCCTTTGGAAATTGGGACTGACCAGGGTGGGGAAGATGTGAGGGAACCTCCGACATCTAGTAAGAACTTGGTAAACTGATTCCGCTCTGTAACCATCTGATGGTATGTTATTGTAACCAGGGAGAGAGATTAAAGTGAGTTAAGATTCATTGTGTGTGTTATTTACGCTCCTGGTATAACTACCACATTCTACGTCCTCTCCAACAAGCTCTATATCGGAAGGATTGTTATTTTGCAAAACTACAGTGTGCTGTACCACATGTGAAGATACTTGATCGATTATCAATCTTCAAACCTCATTCTGTGATTTGGTATCATTTGCTGTACCAAAGTATAAGCCTATGTTGCAATATGCTTGGCGAACTATAGATCATGACAGTGATATACCCATATCATCATTTACAAATGTAATTAGTGTGGCTTTTCATATTAGACTGCATGAATACGAAAGTGATTTGGAATTTGATAACATGACGTTAGTGAGGTGTGAACGTTGCTCTTCCACTTTGTGTAAACCACTTCTTCAAAATTCATCTGCACTTAAAGACTAATATAATCAACTATCAGGTGTGTAATATATATATATATATATATATCTGTGTGTGTGTGTTTAGCTCTGTTATAAGTACATTAAACAGAGGTTTTTGACATTGTTGATTGAACATATAATTACACATTGATGTCATTGAATTACATAGAATTTCCCTCCTATGGTATTGATATCCTCTCACTGTTTCTCTCTATTAAATAACACTGGATGTAGAATGCAATGTTTTGCATAGAAATCACACAGACCACTGTTTTGTTTATGATCGATTGCTATTTTAAGCATGTTTTTGTGCAGTTCTGAGCATTCAAGGTCAAGGTGTCCCTTGTTAGCAGCAGTTTCAATGATTTAACCCTTTCACCGATATGGACGTCATATGACGTCCAAGTTAAAATGCCCCAAACCGATATGGACGTGTATAGACGTCCTGCGCATACATGCATTTAATGCTCATTTAATGCCAATTATTTTAATCTTGCTATTTTACAATAAATTTAAATTAGTTCTATAAGGAATGTAAACGTATCCTTAAAGGTTTCTTTTTGAATTGTACACCTCCAAACCTGGATAAACACCCAAGGGCACATCTGCAGATTCACACCAAATAATATTGGTTTCCTTGCGAACTTCTTTTTCGCAACACTCTACACATTTTCGAAATGGTTACAAGTTTTTTGGTTGTGGGTGGTATACTTTTAGGAAAGTGTTTTCTCTCAACTATGAGGGATGATGTCGTGGTGAATTTCCTACCCCCTAGTATAAAGAGGCCTCTGAGTATTATAATACTCAATTAGGTTACGAGCTCTTTATACGCGCAAGTACAGGTAGATGAATGTCTTTTACAGCTCTGAAAATTACTAAACAACTGTGCATAGTTACATCCAGTGGTATAAAAATACTTTTTTTTTACCATTTAACTGTTTTCCGTAAAGAGGGATAGCTAGTAATAGCTGATCCGCATCACCCATAATTGACCCGCCATTTCCCCAAACAATGGAGTAGCTAACGTGCCATCTGTAGACCAGTACACGTCACTGCTACGTATGTCCTAAAGATCTCCTTCATAATCGTACAACAAATCTTCCAGATTTTCTACAGTGATATCAGAAGCCTGTACACATCATACCCAAGCTAATTTATTTGCTACATTACGGAATTAAGCCATGGTTAACATTGAAATTTAACAATTTCAAATGTGCCTTCATTTAGCTCTTGATAGCTACAAGAAATCACTCTGAACACAGAGAGAGTATAAATAACTAAAATACTGAGCGAAAACTGCTGCATAAGGCTACTAGAAACCTTGGTTGAGAAACACTGTAATAACAGATGCTGACAGAGAGTTTTCTTTGCAGTGTGTGAGTGTGTAACACAATATATTCTCGTATGATTATCGCTTGGTATAGCATAAATAAACTAAACTTGAACCTGAGAAGTCGCTTGCGTAGCTATACATACATACTATGGCTCGTATACACACAAAACAAAATGATTCAAATATTAGGCGCGTTCGGCACAAAGAATGGCTTTTGCTACAGTGAAACAAAGTAGTGAAATTTCAACAATTTATTAATGTAGTCTCTACTTTATTGTTACTGTAGATTTATACTGCCTTTAATGAGTTTTAAACCAGTTTTTGTTTCGTTTAAATAACTTAATAAATACGGAAGATACGGAATTGTATTTATGATGCATTTTTACAGCATTTAACAATTTAAATGTCCTGTTCTGTTTATTGGGTATCCGTTTCCGGCCCCTGAAGGGTTTAAATGGCCATCGGCGAAGCGGTTAAGATAATAATTTTCATCCAAGAAAAGATAGAATACATAGTTATAGTTGAAAAGAGGTTGATAATGGATGCGATGGCTTCCGAAACTAGTCCCTCAGAAATATAAAAATGTGATGAAGTGTCAAAAAACTGACTACAAATAGATTTGTTCAATTAATTTTGACGTCTATTACTAAATTCCTCCAATCATGCATAAATTAAGTTCATATTGCATTATGACTTCCAATCAAATATTTAGTTGATTTAATACAGTTGTGATTCGTAATCTATACTCCAAATTGAATTTTTGTAATGATCTTGCTTCCAGAACTTTATAGTGTAATTTATCCTGTGTGGTGTTAATCTTGTAAATTGTTGAAGAACCAACATTCATAAATAGATTTATTGTTAGGAAACATAATGAAGCCTTTTAAATTTATTTTATTTCTCAGTAATGAAAAAATGTTTCTCGTATTCAACAAAATATATTAGTTTCATATTATAATAAACTTTGTATGTTCCAAATGTTGTGTTATGTTATCAAACTTTCCTACATATGACATGCAAATTCATGCATCCCTGCAAAGATTTTCCTTTATGAAGGTGAATATTTGTTGGAGGGGGAGACTTTGTGTTGTATATATGAAGTATAGTATATAGTAACACCAGCAAGCTGATCAATTATTTTTCCAGGGTTTTGTGACCACATTCAAACCAGAGGATCTGTCGACTTTAAGGAACTTACTGTCACAGTCACCTGAGCCTATTACAAAAGCTGGACTCCACCCCACTGCAGAACAGATAGAACTGTATGCTTACCATCTACCAAATTCAACGCTTTCAAACTTAATGGTAAGCTTCTGTCAACATAATCAACAGAATGTTCATTCCAATGTGTAAGGACTATGATACAATGAAGTACAAAATTAGTATAATTTTGAGTCAAACTAGTACTCAATGCTCCACATATTGCTAGTACTTACCTAGAACGCGTTTCATTAGGATCTTTCTAACATCATCAGCTGTTGTCTACTAATAGATGGTCAATGTACCTTTAAACAAGATGGAATATATCAAAGAGTACAATAATATCATTCACATTGCAGAATACAATGGATTCAGTGCTGAATTGGTCAAAAAGTAAATTGATAAATTCAAAAGACAACAAAGATGCAAACAAGTGACTACTCTTTCCCCAATCAGCAATGAAACTTCATACAGAAAATTTACATATCATCCCAGAGCTACACACCTTTTCCAAAAAGTCTTCAAAGAGCACAATATTACTTTGGCCTATGGAACAAATTTAGTGTACAACACCTTTTGAAACCACATAATACAAAATATCAGGTGTGTACCGGATAAACTGCAAAGGCTGTGACAACTTTTACATTGGAAAAACTGAAAGGAACTTGAACATTAGGCTTAAAGAGCATTTTAGGAACATCAGTAACAAAGAAATAGATAAATCGCTGGTAGCGTACCATTTTTGGAAGGAGAATCATGATATAGATCGAGAAATCCACTTATTAAAAAGTGTCCAAGGTCCAGCTGTATTAACCACATGGGAAAAAATCTTCATAAAGAAATATGAAAGAAAATTGTTTAATTTTGACACTATCTTTTAAGAAAATCCGAACTTCAAGTTCATCAAGATACCGACAGAGATGCACCTATCATGTCCAAGGAGTTCGCCAAACCAACATCTATTAGTCGACAACAGCTGATGATGTTAGTAAGATCCTAACAAAGCGCATTCTAGGTAAATACTAGCAATAAGTGGAGCATTGAGTACTAATTCAACTCAAAATTATATTAAGAATGTTCATTGTTCGTTATTCAGTTACACCAGAAAACAATTAACACTGAATTTTAACACTGTTGCTTGATTATTCTTCTGATTTGTTCTTCTGCTCTTGTTTTTATGCTTCTTAGTTTTTTCAGTGCAGATTTTTTTCAAAATCATTACAACTGATGTATATTCCTGGTTTGTTGTCTTGTGGGCTGTCGTATTTAAATTTAGAATTTAGTGTATTATTGATGGAGTAACTGAACAGTTAAGCTCTAGTAAGCAAAGCTTACCTAAGTTCATAGTTTAACTATACAGTAGAACCTTGTTTACCTGGATCAACTGGGACCAGGACTGATCCGAGTTAACAAAAATCCAGGTCATTCAGAGAATGATTGAAAAATGATAAAACATGCACATCACAAAATATTTTTAATGTAGCTTAGAAATTACTATTGCCACTCTTTCACCTAAACACACATACCTATATTTATTGTAATATCCAGTGTATTTGTGCTTACACAATATTGCTACAAACTAGTCGGTAGTAATAATTTATTGTCAATAGACTTTGCAGTTTCTGACATTATACATATAAATACAATTGTTTTTAATTACAAATTAAGGAATCAAGTCAGCATGTCATATGTACTTCAAATTAAGGAATAAATTCATGTGGTACAATGATTATAATTCATTAATACAATACAAACTTTTTGTTAACAAGTACTTCTTCAGAGCACCCTCGAATTGCTTGCCTTTACAAGACCTTAGATGTGCTGGCAATTTTTTGTGAAGCAATAAGCCCATCACATTTGGATCCCTGTCGGATCCCTGTAAGTAAAAAAGGCAGTGAGCTTCTGCTGTCTCAGTTTAGTGTATCGCTTCAGAGCAGTGTGATCTCTCATCTGCTTTAACATTAGAAGTTCATTTGGCAATGTTTTGACATGACTCTTGAAATAAAGCATCAATTTCTGTATGTTTGTTACTGCTTGTGTGTGGGTGGTTCATAAACACTGTCTGAACGTGAATATTCTTCATTTTCAGTTTCAGTAACATTGCACAATGCAATAATACCTTCCTCCGTCATTGTCAATGTCTTCTACATCAACATCTATAAAATCTTCTTCCACACTTTTTCTTTATCTTAGGTCTTGTTTTCTGGCAAGTCACACACACCAGGCCACAACTTTTTCCATGACTTTATCAAAGTTTCTGTTCCAGCCTCGTCCCAAGCAGGTGGGATGAGTGCAATGAATTCACCTGCTGACAAGAGAATTTGAGTAATGTACTGAAAAGAGCAATTTATTGTATTAAGAATAACTAAACACTATAGTAACATAACTTCACTATTACTTGTATTTAAAATCCTCAGAACCGGTTTCAAAGTAAATTCTGCTTCATTTTCAACCTGTCAGCTTGACACTGACACACTGACTGACCGACCGACCGACCGACCGACCGACCGATCGACCGACCGACCGACAATAGCTCCCTATCTTACTGCCATCTACCGGGGAGAACACAAACTTATTGATGGCATCTAGTTGTGGGATATCAAAATTTGTCACGCAATCTTTATTTTTCGAAATAAATATTTTCTCCCAAACCATTAAATCTATCGGTTTGTTCAGTTGTTTCAATAGTTTAACTTCTGGGTTTATTTCATGATTAGATGACCAAAAATGATCAGCCACTGGCGATTTATCTGTTTGTTTATATTTAATATTTCTGAAATGTTCCTTCCTTGGGTTTCTAAATTACGTTTGGTCCTACTGGTATAAATCTTATCACATTCTAAACAGTTAACTTGATAGATACCAGATTTTTTGCTGTCTGAAATTTTGTCCTTTTTAGAAAACTGTAGTAAATTTTTTATGCTGTGTTTATTTTGAGGTGCCAATATTATATTCACTTTGAAAATTTTTTGGAAAATTTTATTTGCCCATGGATGATACGTAAATTTTTTGAAAATATAATCATTTTTTACTTTTTTAAGAGTGGAAACATCATTTACATTTTTTTCATATTTAAATTGTTCTAGCCTTTTGTGTATAAAATCTTTATTAAAACCATTAATTAAAGCAGTGTTAATAATGTGTTTATATTCTGTATTAAATTCTTCCTTGTTAAGAGGTATGTTTATCAACCTGTAAGTCAAACTATTAAAAACAGCAAATTTGTGTGATGAAGGGTTGAAACTTTTATTTTTTATATAGTTATCAGTGTGAGTTGATTTCCTATAAATGTCAAAATTTAATTTATTGTTATTTTTTATTATCTTTAGATCCAGGAAGGGGAGGTAACCATTGTTTTCAATTTCTGTTGTGAACATTACAGCTTTATCCTGAAAATTTAGAAGTTTTAAAGCATCATCTACATATCTATCAGGAACTATGGCAAAAATATCATCTACATATCTATACCATGTTTTAAAAATTGAAGGAAAAGCTTTAGTGACTTCTATTTAAAAAAACTCCTAAATAGATCACTGTCAGCTGCTTCAGTTTTTTACATAAGCAATTTATTGTCTGTAAAATAAGTCTTTATTTACTATGCTAAACAAATAATTTTGTTTTTCAAAATTGGTGCTGGTTATCTGGACATCTGGGTTAACGAGGTTTTACTGTATGTGTAACTTTGTAGTTGAGATTTGTAATTTATCAGTAGAAGGTCATCCTGTATTGAACATAAAGATTAACCAGTTGTAAATATATATTTTGCCTTCAATGTTTTCTAACGTTAGGATATCTTTGTGACACTGTCCACCGTTGATGACTCGCTGTACTTCATGTGCAACACCGAAGATTTCAAGTTCCTTGCAGACATGATCCAGCATGTGCCACTGCCTCTCAGAGCACGCTATGTCTTCTGCTGTGCACCAATCAACAGAAAGCTGCCCTTCGTCTGCACCATGTTTCTCAAGGTAATTATATCTAGCAAGTATAATGCTGTAACAAGACTTGACAACCTGATCAAGCCTGAAACCTCCAGTTATGTCTTTTATATTTATTCTTTGAATAAAACTAGATAAACCATCTGCTTTAGTGTATATGACTAGTTTGCTTTTAAGTGATCTTATGATGTGGGTAATAAAGTTAGTAGTAGGAGTGGGGTTAAGGGCGCACAACTTTTAAGGTTATTAGCACAGGTTGATTTTCTTTTCATTCTTAATATGGTCTACTATTTTGGAGCATTTATTTTTCAGTATTTTTTTATTTTGTTCATTTAATGTTTGTGTAGCACTTTGGATATCTGCTATGTACTTTGCAATAGCCCACATGTTTTAAGCCTTGTTTAAATATGTTCAGCTCTGGCATTGTGAAAGTTTATTTAGGCCCAGTTGCATAAAAGATAATCTAAGTTCAAGCATACGAAAATGATCTTCAGTCAAGCTGAACTTAGAATTTTGCTTGTATAAACATTGATCTAACTTCATGGCCTCTTGATCTAAGATCAAATCTAACTGGTGAATTTTCTCCAGTTAACTTGATTGAACTTAAATCAACAGAACGGCAGAATTTACACAATAGTTCCTGAGATGAAATAAGTAGTGCAGCTTTAAATAAAATGCTAAGTACTGCATTTTTTGTGGTTACTTGGATAAATAAGTATCCTCCTTATTTCACAAATACCTGTTAATGATACATTGTTTGAGTTCATAAC
Source organism: Mantis religiosa (assembly GCA_030765055.1). Taxonomy (NCBI): domain Eukaryota; kingdom Metazoa; phylum Arthropoda; class Insecta; order Mantodea; family Mantidae; genus Mantis; species Mantis religiosa. Next base: position 460,128,397 of record CM060950.1, on the reverse strand, counting down.
CTATAAAGTTTTATTATTTTCAGATTTCAGATTACTCTGATATCTCTGATGAGAATTTTCAATTTTAAAAGGGCTCCTTGAGTTTTCCAACACAGAGGAAATTCCATCTTAGAACTTAATGACATAGAATTCAAAATGAGATTTCGACAATCAAAGCATACAGTTGAACAACTGGAGCATATGCTACATGCACAATTAACAACACATACCCTGAAGAATTAATGCACTCAATCCAATATTTATGATCCTTCTCACATTACAGTTCTATGAAACTGGAAGCTTCCAGATGCTGACTGGGGATATATTTAATATAAATAAAGGAACGGCGTGTAGAACAATCCATAGAGTTACAAGGAAGATTGCAGCTTTAAGACCTCATTTCATCAGGATGCCTATAGAAGAGGGTGGAATAAGAAGGGTTATGCGAGATTTCCATAATATACGTAATTTCCCAGGAGTTTTATGTGCAATAGACTGCACACATATTCCAATTATATCACCTGGTGGGAATAATGCCGAGATTTACAGAAATCGCCATGGTTGGTTTTCTTTAAATGTTCAAGTTATCTGTAACTCAAAATTTTGTTTCCAGAATGTTGTTGCGAGGTGGCCAGGTTAAGCACACTTTTAGAAATTCTAGAATTCATGCACAGTTTGAAGCTGAAGAATTTCCGTGAGGTGTGCTCCTAAAATTAGCTGAACGCAATTTTTTGTTTATTTTTTCCAACTCACAGTATTGTAAACAGATGAACATGAAAAAGATGTACATTAACTTTAAAGAGAGTCGATTAATGACACTAAACAACACTTACTTTTTTACATGTTTCTGAGGCTTTGCCTCTATCATCAGCCGGCCCTCGATTGGTTCTCATTGGTGTAGTTGACGATATTTTGTCACAGGTCTCCAGTGTCATTAATCGACTCTCTTTAAAGTTAATTTATCATAACAACACTGTTTTCAACACTTCCAAGAAAGGAATTGCAAGATGTACATTACACATATAATGGAGATAAAGTAAGCGAAATGATTAACTTTTGATAAATACTGTTTCAATATGGAATAAGTTCTTATACGGTTTATATAAAAGAACACCATTTATAGTACTAATGGCCATAAAGCGAAAGATTTATCTAATTTTTGTTATGTCTAGATTGGCTACTCTGTGCACTTGAATAAAACAGAGTCGAATAACTCCAATAATTCTCAAATTGTTTCGGTACAACACAAAAGTTACAACATGTTTGACGATGTTGCCGTATTTGTTTTTGTGGTCTCGGATTAGTACTGAACGATGTTCATGTGATCTAAGATCAGCATTTTACAGCCCACGCGGGTTCCCAAACTTAGTTCAATTTTGATCTTTGATTATAAATGAACTGCAGTTAGTGATTTTTATGCAACCGGGCCTTACACAGGTTAACCACATTGACTTGATTTATTTGGTTGAGATGTTAGGTTGTTTTGTTTCCTTGGTTGGTTTTCCTAAATTGTTGATTTTTCTGTATACATTTTCAAGTTTCTTTTTAGTTTGGCTGTTTTGTTTTTTATTTTTACATTCAAGATATTTCAAAATTGTCCCAAATTAACCAAGCAGGATGGCTCAGGCAGCTTCATCTATGACCCGCATTTGGGGGTCTGGGTTCCATTCCTGTGACCAGCCTACCTGACCTATGAATTTTTTGGGAGTTTTCCCGGGTCGCCAGGCAAATGCTGGGTAGGTTAATTACATCCCCCAAATTTCCTCTCCCTCCATTTCATCTCCATTATCATTTCACATCATTTCTCATCTGGTGACCTCTTTTAGGGTAGAAGTGTTGGCAGGAGTCTCAGCTCTGCATGGCAGAATAATATACTCCTGGTAAACACTTCCTCCTCTGGTGGGACGATCTCCGGGCTAGATGGTGGGTAAGATGCTGGTTGTGCTGGCCTGCCGGGGAGTTTCCAGCTGGTCAGATGTAGGTATCCTGCCCTCTGCATTCTCGTGGCTCCTTGGGATGGCTGCCCTCTATCTCCTCTCACCTCATCCTTCCTTCTGGAGTTGTCCCACTTGGCGGCATAGGTACAATAGACCACATATGGGCGTCTGTGCCGAATCTCCTCTCTTATCATAGTCCAGTCCCATCCCAAATTGTTTCCTAAATTTTTAAGAAGTATTTGATGAAGTAGATATAGTTTGACCTCTTCAGGTATTTTTATTTTTGTAGTATTTATTTTTTCTAAGTCCAAAACATTTTACCCTGTTGCTTTTTATGACTTGCTATAGTGATTAAATTTTACAAGTACTAACCATAACAAATTTTTACCTTTACTTTCAGCACATGAAGACAACTTGGATTTCATTTTTAACTTTGAAACTATTCTCAGCCCTCCTGATCCTGTACCTCTATTATCCTTTCTCAGTGCTATTTTCTCATTGTATTCAGTTATATCTCTTTCTTATAGCCATTTCTCCGCTACACCCATTATATCTGCCTCTTTCATTATCCTTTGCATTTCCCCTTTTAGTACTTTCACTTTTAAACCCTCCACATTCCAAAACAGAACTTTCACAAATAAATCCTTTTATAGATAGAGTCAACATGAAAAATTCAATGCCATGGCCGGGATTTGAACCACGGACCTCCTGGTTTCCGTCCAGTCACTCTTACCCTTTGGAGCTACCATGGCCAACGTGCCGTCCTGACATTAAATTCTCCATTTGACACATATATTTCCCCAGTAGACCAATAAGGGCTCTTGCAACCGAGATACACCGTTTGTGGCGACTTACTATCATAAGTACTTGAGTCCCAGGCTTCATCATTTAACTCTTATTATTTTAGTTAATTGATGGAAATTAATCATTTCTCCCTTTCCCTTAAATCCCTTTGCCTTATTCCCTTTGCTGATGGTTCTTCCTTTGCAGAATCCTATACCCCTCTCACCTACATTTGTCTCTTGATATTTAGTTCAGGATTCTCTTGTATTTTCAGCTTACTTGTTCAAAATGCTGTAGTTTTGAATGGAATTGTTTGAAGGTTTGGATACATATTGCTAAATAAATTTTTAATACAAAATGGTATTATTTCAGATGTAAATCAAATTCTTTATTACTGAACTTTAAAGCTCAAAATGGCCAAATATTTAGGAAAATTTAATACACAGTACTGCCATAAGTTCTGTCAGTACTTTCAATGCATATAACTACTAAATAAAACAATGCATATTTAATGATATAAATATATTCTGAAAGAACACAGAAAATGCTTCAAATTTGTTCAACTCTTATTCAAAATGATCACCATGAGCGGCAACACAGCGACAAAGACATTCAGGTCACTCATCAATAGCTGCATGAATCGTATCCAGTGGAATTTTTTTTCACAGCCGACCTGATTGATTTTTTTAACATATCAATATTAAAGTGCCGTTTCTGACATGCTATCGCCTTGAGCTTCTGCCATAGAGAATAATCCAATGGATTGAGGTCCGTACTTCCACTAGGCCAGTCAGCAGCTGCGATGAACCTTGGAACATTGGCTGCCAACCACTGTTGTGGGGTCTTTGCTTTGTGTGCAGGAGCGCTGTCCTGCTGAAAAATCCACAACTTCCCAGGCCCAAATGACCTTGTTGTCGACGGGCCCTTAAACACCACACACTCACTCACTCCACAACTTCCCTTCGAACAGCTTCGAATTTATATGTATTATCACATTTTCCAACATTGCCTGGTAGACATCTGCGGTAATCTTCACTCCACTTTTGCAAAAATGCACCTCTGAAGCTCCCTGCCAGGAAACTACCCACCATACCATGACAGAAGCGGGGTGATGTCCTTGCTGCATACATGGAACTTCGTCTCTTGCTTCCTTGGAGGACCGTGCATACACACTATCGTTTGCTTGTTAAACGACTCTTCCACAGTGAACATTGTTTCATCTGTGAAAAGGATGTTGTGAAACTGACTCTCCCTGTACATCGTCAACAAAGCCTGGTATCGAACCCGGTATACCTCTTTTAATTTTTTGGTTAGTAAATGCCGTGTGTACCTTTTATATGCACAAAACTGTAAATCATCCTTCAAAATGTGTGACATAGTTCGTAGAGAAATATTCATATCACAAGACAAAATTGTTTGTTTATGCAAAGGCTTGTATTAAATCCTTGCACGAACAGCATTCACAACTTCTTTTGGCTGTACACACCTAGGACGGCCCGATCTGACATCATCAGTTTGACCCATTTGTTTAAACTGTGCTATTGTCCTAAACACAAATCGTTTGTTGATACCGAGTGGTTTCAGCATGGGAAAACTTTCCTTAGCTCGCTTTCCACAACGAAATAATACCAATGTAGTGATACGGTTCTCATACACTCCCCAATTCAGCTTTCTCTCATGCTTCCTACTGGCACACTGCCAGCTGGTTACTCATGCTGTAGTGAAGGTCACATTATAGACGACGACATACAGTGTTGCCATGCTTCTTCACTTGCAATTACAGTTCTAGAGCGAGTCTGGATTTTACTGTGTAAAATCACACAAATATTTTTTTCTCCGAAACGTCTTGACATACACACTAAGTATATCCACTTTTATAACAATTGTTTAAAGAAACCTTAATCGCAAATTTAAATTTTTTAAAAGAAAAACTATAAGAATTGAGACATTTTAATAACATACAGAAATCGAACTATAAAAGCAATAATTTTGTTGTTTAACAAACTATTAATGATAAAAGGATGAAATTTGGAAGCTTAACTAGATTCCCTTTAGCCCACTTAAATAACAGAATTTCAAGCAGTTCTGGTGTAAACTCTGAATTTTAGCATTTTACACAAATATCTCGCATTAACCTTAAACTCAAATGCAAACTCAGTTACATGTAAATACAACTTGGTATTTTAAGTTCAGTGTCTTCCAAAGAATCACAAAGATTTTGAAGAAAATATTACCTCTCAAACTACCCTTTACATATAAAGTTTGCTATATTTTTTGTTTTCTTAAAAATGCCTTCTGATTTTCTTGGAGTAGCCCTGATATGCCCCCTTTTTGTAATTTATGTCCTCCAAAGTTAAGTCATATCGGACGATGAATGAAATGGGTGAAGTGATGCTCAAAGGAGTCCTGGGTCCATGGAGCGTAGAGTTACCCAACATTTGTCTATCACGATGAGGGAAAGCCTCGGAAAAAACCTTATCCAGGTAACTCACCCTAACCGAGATTCGAACTCGGGACCTCTTGAACGTGAGGCAGACACACTACCTTCTACGCTACTGAGGCAGATTGATATGCCCTGATACACTGCTCATTCAGAAGGAATTTTTGTAGTATTTTGTTTACCTGGTAAACGTTAGGATATAATTAAAAAACCTGCTACACAAAATATGCACATAGCTCATTTTATGTAACTTTTTGTGGCATTTAGCTATTTTTAAGATATCCATTATTCTTGGTTTGAATTTTTGGAAAAACTTTCTTTTGTGCTACGCGAGAATATTTTCCAAGTTCAAAGGTGCACATATACGCATGCGCAAGCAGACAATCAGGCAGTTGTGGTGTTGCAGCCAACATGAGAAAGATATGTAAAACTTGTAGTCAACCTCTACAAAAATGCACCAGACATAGGTGATGAAGTCCATGTTCAAAGGAACATGGTTTGAACAGGCTGTTATCGCCCGGTCAAATTTTGTTACTTATGCACTGCTTTGCACATAAACAATCCTACAACACAACGATAATGGAATGCTCCATAGCAAATACATGTATGAGCTCAGGGACTGTATCGGACTGGTTTGGCTACTGCCGCGAAGTGTGCATGATGTCAAATGACACCAAGTGTACTGCAAGGGGGGAAATTGGTGGTTCTGGCCACGTTGTTCAAATCGACAAATGCAAAATAGGACGACACAAGTTTCATTGTGGGCACATCATAGAGGGCAACTGAATCTTGGGAATGATCGACGTGGAAACGAATGAGGTGCAGATGACAATATGCTCCAACAACAGAAGGGATGCAAATATGCTCTACAGTCTAATTGCAGCACCACAATTATTTTTATAGCTATGTGGTGCAATTTAGGTACTATTTTTGTGTAATTTACGTCCTCCAACATTAAGTCATATCGGACGATGAATGAAATGGGTGAAATGATGCTCAAATGTGTCCGGGGTCCATGGAGCTTAGAGTTACCTGACATTCGCCTATCAGGATAAGGGAAAACCCTGGAAAAACCTTATCCAGGTAACTCACCATATCTGAGATTCGAACTCAGGACCTCTTGAACGTTAGGCAGACATGCTACCATCTACGCTACTGAGGCGGGCATTTAGGTACTATATCGAGATTCAACTGTATTGGAACACCACAGTGAAGCGAAAAATTATTAAATTTTAGATGAGTCGCATTTTTTACACATCGAAAGTGAAGCAGATGTGTAAAAAATGCGACTCATCTAAAATTTAATAATTTAGGTACTACTTTGTGTTAGTGTTAGATAGTGTAATTTAGGTACAAGTAAGACTGTTGGCAGCATTGCGTTCAGTGGAGAAACAAGCATAGTTTGGCTGCGTTGAATTCTTCAATATGGCTACATTATGCACTAAGTAAATAAACAAACAATAACGTTAAAAGAATGCCCTCCAACACAAAATTGCACTAAAAATTAAAGAAAATATATTAAAAACCATGGTTGTATATAAAAACATAAAAAAGTATGAAGGAATTAGAGAAAAATCGCCGCGTCGCATATTAGAAAGAAAAGCCAAATTTTTCAATGATTAGTTAATTTTTTAACGTGCTGCTCGCAATATGATAGAAACAATGTTAAACTTCAAGGCCATCATATCAAGCGGGATGGCTCGGGCAGTTTCATCTGTGGCCCGTATTCAGGTGGTCCGCGTTAAGACTCCTGTGGGTGGCCTACCTGATCCATGTATTTTTTTTTTTTTTTTTTTTTTTTTTTTTTTAAGAAAGTTTTCCCAGGTCAGCAAGCAAATGTTGGGTAGGTTAATTATATCCTCCAAATTTCCTGTCCCTCCATTTCATCTCCATTATCATTTCACATCTCTCATCTGGTGGCATCTTTCAGGTAGAAGTGTCAGTAGGTGTCTCGGTGTTGCACGGCAAGATGATATGCTCCTGATAAACACTTCCTCCTCTGGTAGGACGGTCTCTGGTCTCCGAAACTGGTCTGGTGGGCCGTTTCAGGACCACAGTAGGATGGGATGCCAGTTGTATTGGCCTGCTGGGGAGTTTCCAACTGGTAAAGTGTAGGCACCCTGCCGTCTGCATTGCCATGAACTCCTTGGGACAACCGTTCTCTGTCTCATTTTGCCTCATCCTTCCTCCTGGGGATGTTTCACTTGGGGCATAGGTACAATAAACCAAGTTTGGATCTCTGTCCCGAATCCCCTCTATAGTCCAGTTCAGTATTTTGGTAAGATCATTAGTCTGGAGTGGAATGGAGGAGTGTATTAAAAACCTTCGTACCGCATGTTTGGTGGATACTGAATTTAAATACTGCGGTATTCATACAATTTTTTATTTTTGTATTATGCTAATGACATACACAGGGACCTTTTTCTATAAATGTTTTTTTATAAATGTATTCAGGGGTCTCAAAATATGTACTTTAGGTGACATCTTGACATTGAATTTCTAGGTGGAATGTATTATTTCCCCTACTTAGCACAGAGTAGAATGAGTGAATGAATGAATCCTGTATTTCCTTAAGTGGAACATGGGCCTTCTGAACTGCGCAACCTCGAGGCCTGTAGGCAACGGTTTGAGGATAAAAGGTTTCCTGATCAGAGATATTCCGGGATGTGTGATCAGCCCAACACCGTAAGGGAAAGTACGAGAGATGAGGTGATAATAAAGATGATGATGAAGCATTCGTACTCCACAGATTGGTGGAAAGCAGATGACCAGGAGAAAACCTGCCCCAGTGCCATGTTGTCCACCACAAATCTCACTTTGCGGTCGCCTGGGATCAAACCTGGGCCGCCTTGGTGAGAGCCAAGTGGTCTAACTACACTCAGCCATGGCGTGGCCCTAAACATAGTAGAGAAAGCAAAAATTTATTCAAAATAAAACTCAATTGTACAAAAAGGATTGCAATAGTATGTACAACAGGATCTCAGAAATACAAAATAACTCAAATTCATATCATCTTTTCAAACTAATACTTGATTCCGTAACAGTGAATTTGTCACATCGTATCACAATATACTAATGTAAGAATGTTTTGTACAAGAATTGTTGAGAAAGCCATATGAATGTAACACCATTTTTTTTTCTTCCAAACCATCTTATGTATTTAGAAAGCACATATAAGGAGTTTAAACCAATAGATTTATAAAATGTTCTGAGCATTTTGTATATTTCTCTTGCAGTTTGCTCGACAGTATAGCAAAAATGAAGCACTGACATTGGACTGGCTGTGTCGAAATATTGGCTGGCCATTTTCGCCACCCAAGACAATTCTTGATCTAGTTCACTTGGAGGCAGTTTTTGACGTTCTGGACCTCTATCTCTGGTTTAGGTAAGATATTAATAATACTTAGATGTGGTCAAAAGGTTGTACTACAAAGCATTATACTTTCCAATCAGGTGTATGAGCTTGATCCAAAAATATTAATTTTACTGGAATTTATTGGGTAGCTTTTAGTTGCAAGCTGAGAAAATAAGCTAGTTCAATCAATAATAACTAAACACTAGTAACACAACTTCACTATTTACTTATCTTATTTAAATCCTGGGACCGGTTTCAAAGCAAAACATCTGCTTCATCAGTCAAGTCAGTCAGTCAGTTAGTGGGTGAGTGTCAAGCTGAGTGGCTGAGAATGAAGCAGATGTTTTGCTTTGAAACCGGTCCCAGGATTTAAATAAGATAAGTAAATAGTGAAGTTGTGTTACTAGTGTTTAGTTATTATTGATAACCTAGTTTACTTCACTGTCAGCAGCTTCAGTTTTTTACATAAGCTAGTTCAATTTTCACTGAGACTTTACTAAGTTTACATTATCACTTCACTTTTTTGAAGTAGTTTCACTGTTCATTGTCCCTTCACTTTGTTTTTGCATTCACTTTACTTTTCCCCACTACATAGAAAGTTACGCCTGATATAGGCTGCTCTTCTGACAGTTCACTTTCTGAGGAGTCAAATGCAAGATGTCGTCTCTAATCCCTTACAGTAGCAGTATACGCTGCACATCAACACAGTCACCACAACACTCAGCGTACAGTGCCTTTCATTACATCGGAGATATACTTGGTTACCGAGTTACTGACCCACTGACTCCACTGGACTCACTTGCTTTGCAAGAATGCTTGGTTATAGAGTCCTAGGACATTTGAGATGAAGAAACATCTAGAAGATTCTGGTTATGTCATAGCACTTCTAATGTTTACTCTGGGTGAATGTGCTGCTTATCTGTTCACTGTTCCATATGCCTGGCACCAACTTGCATCGTAGCTGCCGTATCAGAACTGGCTATTTCCTCAGAACAATAGCAAATGCTACAAAGAACATCAAAAACTGGTATACATTATGCTATTAATAAAGGAGTGAAGCTTGGTATAAGTAGAGAAATTGGTATAGTGATGATCTGCAGTAAGAAAATATTTACTTTATCAGATTTTTATGTTGCCTAACTTGCATCATGTATGCTGAATTGAAAGCAACTGAGAAAAGTATCATTAGTCAGTGCAATGTTTTTAAAACATGAATTTTCTAATCAAAATAATTAGAGCTATTTTGCCAAAACAGTAAGTAAACTTTTTTCTATGCAAAGAAAAGTTTGGGAATTATAGAAAAATAAAATTTTGAATTTGCAAGAAGTGAACACAGTCAGAAAGTTGCATAAAAAATCATAGCTATAACCCGATTACATATAAACATGCAATAATAAACAGTCTTACATAGACTAGTCAACATACCCATGGATAAAGCAGAATACTACAAGGAACCAAAAGCCATACTTCACATAGAAGAAAATGAATACAACAAAAGTCTCGTGTTTAAGAAAATTAAAAAAGGCTAAACTAAAGAAAACCATTAAGGAAGCAGTCATATTCACCGAGGAAAGAGAAAGCAACAACATATTCAGTGAATTCATGTACCACCCAAAAACATTTAATAAATTCAAAAAGATCTTTAAGGAACAATATTCATCTTGGCACCTGCAAATAGATACTCATTATTAAAATTGTTAAATTCAAAAACAGAAGAGGAAATCCCACCAATCAATAGTTCCAGAATATACCAAATAAGTTTTTTTTTGCAATTTACATCCTCGTCATCGGACGGTGAATGAAATTGGTGAAATGATGCTCAAATGAGTCTGGGGTCCATGGAGCTTAGAGTTACCCGACATTCATCTTTCAGGTTAAGGGAAAACCCCGGAAAAAGCCTTTCCAGGTAACTCACCCTGACCAAGATTTGAACTCGGGACCTCTTGAATGTGAGGCAGACATGCTACTACCACGCTACCGAGGTGGGCTACCAAATAAGTTGTAAGGATTGTGAAAAATGCTGCATAGGTCAAACTAAAATAAACTAAAAACCAGAGTCAAAGAATACTTTAGAAACATTAAATTGAAACAGGAAGATAAGTCAGCAATAACATTTCACTTTTGGAATGAAAACCATAAACTTGACCCAGATCCGAAATTATTAAAAGGGATGATAAACCAAAACAAACTGACAATGTGGGAGAACATCTTAATATGGAAAAATTAGAGTAATGAACTTTGAAATCCCACCAGTTAATTTGATAAAGAAGTTGATAATTCCCACACCAGAGAAAAGACAGCAGAAACAACAGACGATAATTGGACCTTTGAGGTTGATAAAGGAAGCAACAGCTTCCTAAACTAGTTCCTCAGAAAATAAAGATGTAAGCGACGGAGTATTAAAAACCAGCTACAAATACTTTTTCCAATTAATTTGGATGTCACTGTTACCAAATTCCTCCAAACACACACAATATCATTAAGCTACCTTAGGTTGGATATAGAAGTTTCTCCTCATCAACGCTGGTTGTCAGCTAGTGCAGGTAGCCAATTCTGCCTTTGGAGATGTGCTACTGTCCGTCATGCATTGATGGGGTTTCAAAGTTCATAATTTTGTCCTGTATTTTTCTTTCTCTTTCTCTCTTTTTATTTCTTTCATATATATATATATATAATGCGCTAGATAAGTTCAGCTCTGGATTTATGGTGTGATGCGGGCAGAGGGGAACAAGCGAGAGCTAACACTCCTTTTTTTGCTCAGTGTGGTCAACCTTGAAAAACACAGTTCAGCAAAATAGCGTGTAAGATAAGCGAAGACATCACAAGTGACATGGCATCCTCTGTAAACATTTCTTAGTTTTGCCCACGCCAGCTAAATTGCATTCAGATCACAGTAATACAGAGGTAGATGAATAATAATGTGTCGCCTTTCGAGAGCCATAACATCCACAATTGTTCATACAAATATAAATCATTTTCAAGTAAATGCTGATGTACATTAGCACCACACTCGTAACAAGGATAAACTGGCAATTCGAGCACACTAAACGAGCCTTTATAAAGGAAGCTTTAACTACAAAGGGATAATGTTGTATAATAAACTTCCAAATTCATTTAAACAAGCTGCATCATTAAAACTGTTTAAGAATAAGGTTAAGAAATTTTTGCATGCACACTGTTTTTATACGGTTAATGAATTTTTGGAACTATAACTATGTAAATGAGCACTGGGAGCATAGTACATTCACAAACCTGTAATATTCATATTATGACATTTCTTGTAGTAAATTAGTCTATGCAAATACCACATGAAATCATAGAAAAGCTGCTTACTGTTTATATTGTATGTAATCAGTTTGACTATGTATATACCTTGATTTATACATTTTGACGTGTCTCATAATATGTATATGTTGTCAAGGACGAACTAAAATCCCAATTCTAATTCTAACATACGATTGCCGTAAACTGGTTAGCTAATTAACCTCGAAATTGATCAAAACGAAATATGGCAGACATGATAAAGCTTAGCATATTAGCCACTAGATGTCAGTGTATAGTGCATTTCAAATTTCAAAGTTGTCGATGGATAGGGTCAACATGAAAAATTCAATGCCATGGCCGGGATTTGAACCACGGATCTCCTGGTTTCCATCCAGTCGTTCTAACCCATTGAGCTACCATGGTCAACTTGCCGTCCTGACATTAAATTCTCCATTTGACACATATTTTCCCGGTAGACCACTAGGAGCTCTTGCATCTGAGATACGCCGTTTGTGGCGACTTACTATCATAAGTACTTGAGTCCCAGGCTTCATCATTTAACTCTTACTATTTTAGTTAATTGAGGAAATTAATCATTGCTTCACACTAGCCGTATATAGGCTAAAGTTTTTGTCATTCATCTATGTTTACGGAGTTAAAAGAAACTTACCGAATGAGGACTTTTGCTCTTCTTATCGCGCACATACTGTGTATATATAAAATCTTCTCCTCTAGTTCCTGAGGTCATAGGTCAAAACCTGGCAGAAGATAATGGATTTTTTATAGTAAAAATCCTCAGCATGGGAATCTTTAGAAGGAAAGTAAAGCCAGTGGTTCCATGTCATAGATTTAGTCATGTGAAAGAACTTCAAGGCCGACAAAGAGGCCTCTGAGCAACATTCAGTGGTCTTTTATACCCATAGAATGCTACGCTGAGAACCATAGACACTTAAAGAGAATCCGTAAATTAAAATAAAAAAAAAATTAAATTTATGAAATGATAAATATGCTTGAGGTAAAAAAAGGCAAAAGGCAGCCCCTAACTCCTAATGTTCTCGTTGTGCACAAAATTCATATTAACAGCAGAAATTAGATCTCATCTTTTCTGTGTTTTTACTTTTAAAATATTCTAATTGATAATTCAGTTGAAAAATGTTATCTTGTTATTATTTCTTGGAAATAGAAATCAATCAATTTAGTGAAAGTGAGCAATTTTTAACTCAGTGCGTAGGCTTCGGTGGCTGGTGTCCATTGTAACGCGGTCCTACCTGGAAGACCCAGTTACAACAGTGAGCAATTTTTGTTTGTATGTTGTGCAGAGTAATGCCCCATTCACATTGTAAAGTTATCACAAATGCAACACGAACATTAAAGCTTGTTGCCTGGTTAATAAATAAGGCCATTCACAATGATTTTTGTTAACATGAACATTGTCAGATGCTAGCACCAAACCTTGCAAACTTCATGCTTTCATGTTCAGTAATTAAACAAACGTGAGAGAGAAAAAATACTATCGCACTGCACAAAAACAGAAAAGGTGAGCTATGGAGTCATTTGACGTGGAATTAATTATTTCAAAATTGTCTTTATGACAAAAAGCATAAATTTACAAAGATAGTTTGCTGAAGGAAAATATTTGAAATTAAATTGTGAGTGAACTGAAATGTGAAAGTGGGCTTCAGTTGTTTATATTATTTACCACTGTATCTGTCGACTTTGTGAGAAACTTTAGGTTAGGTAGGCTAAAAATTGTTTGCATTCTTTATATATGGAAAAACCATAATATATTAATTATTGTTAGCTTACTATTATTTGCATCAATTGCCATTGTAGTTGGGGAAGTACCGTTTGTTTGATATGAATACTTTTAAGTGCTAAATTATTCTGAAGGTTTTGAAAAAGTGGTTTCATGAAATGTTAATAATGTAGTACAATATTCCAATGTGTAAGGACTATGATACAATGAAGCACAAAATTAATATAATTTTGAGTCGAACTAGTACTCAATGCTCCACTTATTGCCAGTATTTGCATAGAACACGTTTCGTTAGGATCTTCCTAACATCATCAGCTGTAGTCGACTAATGGACGTTGGTTTGGTGAACTCATTGGAGGTGCATCTCTGTTGGTATCCTGATGAACTTGAAGTTTTGGTTTTCATCAAAGGTAGTGTCGAAATTAAACAGTTTTCTTTCACATTTCTTTATGAAGATTTTTTACCACATGGTTAATGTAGCTGGACCTTGGACACTTTTTAGTATGTGGTTTTCTCGTTCTATATCATGATTCTCCTTCCAAAAATGGTACGCTACCGCCGATTTATCTATAAACTGCAAAGGCTGTGACAGCTTTTACATTGGAAAAACAAAAAGGAACTTGAACATCAGGCTTAAAGAGCATTTTAGGAACATCAGGAACAAAGAAATAGATAAATCGGCGGTAGCGTACTATTTTTGGAAGGAGAATCATGATATAGAACGAGAAATCCCATATTAAAAAGTGTCCAAGGTCCAGCTGCATTAACCACGTGGGCAAAAGTCTTCATAAAGAAATATGAAAGAAAATTGTTTAATTTCAACACTACCTTTGATGAAAACCCAAACTTCAAGTTCATCAAGATACCAACAGAGACGTACCTATCACCTCCATTGAGTTCACCAAACCAACATCTATTAGTCGACAACAGCTGATGATGTTAGAAAGATCCTAACAAAATGCATTCTAGGTAAATACTAGCAATAAGTGGAGCATTGAGTATTAGTTCGACTCAAAATTATATTAATGTAGTACAAATTTAATTCAAAAAATCCCAGTACTAGTATTTTAAAATTGTTCAAGGTAGCTACAAAATAGGAATGAACATAAGGTGGAGCTAGGCGTGGCTGGTCTATCGTTGTTTAGCCAATAAGGTGAGTGCAATGTTGTACAGTTAAGCACGCATACTGGGTTGCTTGGCCGAACCATTCGGATAATTTCTTTGCACACTCAAAAGATACTAATTACAGAATTATTTTGTTTATCCCATGTCACAGAGCTATTTTTTCTGAGGGTGACTGTCCAAACCCTATGTTTATAGGATATCTGGTTTCAGAGGTATGGAAAGATAAGACAACTGACTAGAGAGAAAAGAAACATGTCAGTGAAGAAAAGCACACACGTGCTATGCTGTGGTTGCAATCTGTACCTTGCATTCAGTAAAGTTGTGATCTTTTAAGAGCGCACACGTGCTTTTTAAAGTTAGTAAATATACCGCTTAGCAAGCCTAGTACTAGTGCACCTAGTAGTGACTGCGAGACAACTCGCAAGATATTACATAAATAGGCTAGAAATAAAGTTAATTGATGGAAATTAATCATTTCTTCACACTAGCCATACATAGGCTAAGGTTTTGTATGGATAGAGTCAACATGAAATATTCAATGCCATGGCAAAGATTTGAACCACGGATCTCCTGGTTTCCGCCAGTCGCTTTAACGCATTGAGCTAGCATGGCCAACATGCCGTCCTGACATTAAATTGTCCAGTTGACTAATATATTCCCGGTAAACCACTAAGGGCTCTCATATCCGAGATACACTGTTTGTGGCGACTTACTATTGTCAGTACTTATTCCCAGGCTTTACCATTAAACTCTTATTATTTAAGTTGATTGGTGGATCTGTGGTTCAGATCCCGGCCATGGCATTGAATTTTTCATGTTGACTATGCATACAAAACCTTAGCCTATGTATGGCTAGTGTGAAGAAATGATTAATTTTCACCAATTAACTTAAATAATAAGAGTTTAATGGTGAAACCTGGGAATAAGTACTTATGATAGTAAGTCGCCACAAATGGTGTATCTCGGATACGAGAGCCCTTAGTGGTTTACCGGGAATATATGAGTCAACTGGAGAATTTAATGTCAGGACGGCACGTTGGCCATGGTAGCTCAATGGGTTAAAGCAACTGGACGGAAACCAGGAGATCCGTGGTTCAAATCCCAGCCATGGCATTGAATTTTGCATGTTGATTCTATCCAGGCTAGAAATACTTTTCATGTGTATTCTTTTTTCAAACAATTGTCAATTAAGGACATTTTTGAAAGTACTAATTTCGCTCAAAGCTGAGAATTAACGGCACAGGCTTGTCACGTGAGTGCTCATACTGTAACGAACATTGTTAAAGAAGGCAAACGGTTCACCAAATTAGCAGAAGTTCCCATATTTAGGTCTCCTGGAAAACATAGAGCAACATTCTAATAAACATTCGTATCTTCCATATTAATTATTTTAATGAAACAAACATTGGTTTAAAGTACATTACAGACAGTATACAATTACGGCATTATTAAAGTAGAGACTATATTCACAAATCATTGAAATGTCAGTACTTTGTTTCACTGTTGCAAATGCCATTCTTTCGTGGAACGCATCTAATTTGTGTCATTTCGTTTTGTATGCATGTGAACGATGCTGCGTAGGCGAACTATTCTCACGTTCAAGGTCTTAAGCTTCAGTTTATGCCATCATGGGATAATCATTGTATATATTTTCACACACATGCAGAAATATTTAGCAAACTTTACTATCAACATCTGTACATGTATCTCAGCTCACTACTAGAGGGATACCATGAGACAGAGACAGACACATCTTCTATCTCTGTCGCCCACTGGCTGTAGACCTGGCAATCCAAAGAGAACGTGAACACTTCATTGGCTGTGCCCATGTTCATCCTTATTTTGTAGCTACTCTAATAAGACTGATAAAAGGTGGTTATTTTATTTTTATGCTGACATAATGTCATTATGAATGGCAAAGCGAATTTCATGTTCATGTCATAAGTTCAAGTCTTTGCATTAATGTTTCTGTGTGAATGGTGCTTAATACAAAAGAATGTTTCTTGCAGCAGACCCAGTATAGTAGCTTTTATTATGTGTGTGATGCCATGTTGTATAATGTGTCTTTGATTTTAAATTCAATGTGGATGTGTCTACATATTGAAACATTTTACATAAAAAAGTAATCACTTTTAGTTTTTCTTTGCTTTGCATCCTCAAAACCATGAAGTGTGGCTATAAAATAACTGGACTAGGGTTCCAAAATTTTTATTAAACGTAATGACACACTCAAAATACTATACCCGTCAGAATAGTTTCTTTTTCGGTCCAGACACCACTACATGCAATTTTTCTTTGTCTTCTCCTAAACTGTTCATCAACTTCATCACTTTTGCTTTCACTGCTTCCAGAGACTCAAATTGGGTTCCTTTCAGTGCAGACTTTATTTTAGAGAAAGAGGCCAGATCCAGTGTGTATGGCAGATGTTCCAACACACATCCTGTTTTTATACATCCTTGACGCTTGATTGTGGCCGAGTCTTGAACCTTCTTCAGTCATTTCTCTTCCTCTTTTGAATGTTTTGAACCAGTCATAAACTTAAGTGCAAAATAAACACTGGCTAACATAAACTTTGCATAACTGATTGGAAGTTTCTGTACTGGATTTTCCAAGTTTTATGAGGAATTTCACATTTGCGCTTAACATCTTTCCAATAGAACTCATATAAGCAACACCTTTGACCTCGAATGCTCGGAACCACATGAAGACATGCTTAGAATAACAATTGATCATAAACAAAACAGTCGTCTGTGTGATTTCTATGCAAAAATGCTGCCTTCTACCTCCAGTGACGTTTTAAGAGAGAAACAAAGTGACAAGATTTCAATACCATAGGAGGGAAATTATATGTAATCAATGACATCAGTGTATAATTACATGTTCAATCAACTGTGCTAAAAAAAAAACTGCTTAAGGTACCTATATCAGTGCTAAACATACATATGCTACACACCTGATAGTTGATTATATTAGTCTTCAAAGTGCAGATGCAGGATTTTGATGAAGTGGTTTAAACAATGTGGAAGAGCAATGCTTGCACCTCACTAAACCCATGTTATTACATTCCAAATCACTGTCACATTAGCTGCACTAATTACAGTTGCAAATTGTGATACATTTCTGTGTAGCAAATTGATTGTAAATCACAGAGTGAATTTTGATAAGAAAATAATGATCATGTATCTTCACTTGTGGTTCAGCACATTGCAGTCTTGCAAAATTAGCAAACATTTTAATATAGAGCTTATAATAGTGCCAGTAGACAAGTGCAGAGTTTTGCATGGAAATGATACAGACCACTGTGGTTTTAATGGTCGTTTGTTATTATATTATGTGTAGCGAATCAGATGTGTTAGAGCCTTCACTGTTGCCACCTCGTTATCCCCACTCCTTTTATATTTCCCTCTCTCTTGCACACATGCGAGTGTTCGTGGTGCTAGACGTAAGGGAATGTAAACTGAATTTTCCAAAGTTTTATAATAATGCAGTTGTTGAAATCACAATTGCAACGTGAATATTGGTATATTATGCAAATGTTTTAAATGTTTAGTTTAAAGTTAATTATAGTTTATGAATTACTTCTTTTTCTAATCCAACGAAAATACCAGCGGTGCATCCGTATAGCTGTGAATGTTACTTACGTTAAGAGATAATTTGTCATTGTCTTCAACGTCTGAGTACTGCAAATTTATGATAGTTCCAAAATCTCGTTACATGCTATTTCTTTCCAAAAGTCGTCGTCTTGTAATTTATTTGATGTCTCATGCAGTTTTCCCAGTCTTGTTGTATTCCTTGTTAATTTCTTTGTGAATAAGTTGTTCAACGTCAGTTAGTTTAAAAATATTATTTCTGTTTGCAACATAATTTGAGCCCACATTAACTCAATTGGATTGTTCTAGCAGTAGTAAGGCAGAAGGTGGATTGTGTCTCTTTGATCCAGCTGATACACTTTTTCATGGAAGAGTAACTGAATAATACTGCACTGAACTCTCTGCTCGAGAGTAAGTAGACATTACGAACCATTCATAAACAAAGATATAATGTGACCAGAAACATTCTGCCAGACTAGCAAGAAGTGTATTGTTTCCTATCATGGAATATAACAAATGCCTTGGCTTATTCAAAGTACATATTTCTTATATCACATCATGTCAAATATTTACGTTTCAGTTTGGAGTAATTTCAAATATACGTTCACGCATACATGCCAACCCACAATGATGTTCATTACAGTGCTTATGTCGCAATGCATTGTTATAATATAATGACATGTACTTTATTTAGTTGTAATAGGAAAACTATTTGACTCAAAGTATCAACTTGAAAGAAGCGTAGGGACAGTGAAGCACAAATTAGCACAAGAGTGAATCGAGAAGATATTGACACATTGCTTCACTCACACTGGACATGTTTCAAGAGCTTTTGCTCTTATCAGCTGGTACTCGATTAGTGCAAGTTGTAATGGTTTCCTCTTTCTCCGTATCATCAATAGATGGCGTGATGTACTTGTCAAAGATGTCTGGTGGTGGAGTTTCAAAATTCATGACTCTATGACGATTTTTGTTAATGAAGATTTTTTCCCATACGGAAAGGTCTATGGGGTGATTAACGTATTTTGTTAGAGATGTTTCCAAGTTGATGTCCTGTCTAGTATTCAAAAAATGAAAAGCCACTGCTGATTTTTGTTTCACCATTTTTAATGTTTCTTATATGTTCTTTAGTTCGGATGTTATTTCTTTTTGTTTTTCCTATATAAATTTTAGGGCAAGTTTCACATTTGATCTCATAGCAAAAATATTGATAAGTCCGCAATAGCAGCTCATTTCTGTTCTGAAAATCATGAAATTGAAGATAGCACAGAATTACTAAAATACGTACAAAAACATAGTGAACTCGTCATATGGGAGAGGATATACATAGAAAAACATAAAAACCAACTAATGAACTTTGAAATCCCGCCAGAAGAGAATCCCACATTTAAGTTCATCACTAAATCAACAGATGGCAGCAGCAACCCCAGAATTACCCACACCACTGGATCAAGCTTTAGTCGCATAAGAGCCGAAGATGCAAACGATGATTTGCGAAACATGTCCTCAAAATAGGTACGAAAGTGAAGCAGATGTGTAATAAATACGACTCATCTAAAAATTAATAACATAATAGTATGTTTTCTTGTACTTTCAAGGTTTGAGGTCAAAGGTGTCCCTTGTTAGAATGGGTGCAAAATTGAGACTGTTGGTTGCATATCAGCATGTGTTGGAGGATGAATACAGAGGGGAAAAGTGTTCCACTTATCTGCCATAGTTGTTACTAAAATTACAGAGACTAAGGAAAAAACCATCAGTCTGGTTATTTTTATAAGCACACCTCATATGTCATATGAAAGATGTGTTTGTATAGTACTATATGTTTAGTTTTTGGAGATTATACAATGTTGAATCCTATCTGCAGAACTAGAACAGCATAGTATTTCAATTTGGCACAGAAAATAAGTGATGCTGTCTAATTTGTTGCAAATTCTAAGTTTTGTTTTTGTTGCCAGCTACCGGTTTATGGATCTCTTCCCAGCAGCTAACCTCGTAAGAGATATGCAGACAGAATTAGATCATATGATTCAACAAGGGGTGTTCCAATTAACACGGCTTCTCAAGAACTCGGAGACCGGTGTTAGCACAGGTACCACGGCTGAAATTAGCGAAGAGGACTTCGATATGATTCATCATAAGCAGAATTACTTGCGAGGTAACATGTGTTATATACTCCTTCAAAAGTATAATTAAATCTAAATTGTAAGAATTTAAAATATCTTATTAAATTATAGACAAATTATATTCTACTTATAATTTTGCAAATAATCTTAAGTTTTGTTTTCTCTACTATGTTCTTACAGTAAATAGAGGAAATATCATATAAGCGTGATTACAGTTGAAGTGGTTTTCATTGTGATGGATTATGATGCAATGATGGTGGATGCAGATTAATTTCTCACCTTTGGTGACGGTCTTGAATAAATCTAGGAGTTTCTCCTACAACTCTGGATAATTAGGTGCATCTATAATTGTTGAGCGGTGAGATCTTTTTCTTATCCAGGATCGCGGTAATGGGGCTGATAAAGATGGTATTGCTATCCTTAAAGAATGAATAATACTTTTCTCGTTCAAAGATGAAATTTTAATTCCCCATAAACAATTTTAAATTCTTTAAAGCAATCACAAATATTATTAATTTAGTCTTTTTACAACCAGCAGTAGTAAATACAGTGAACTATATTTTTTCTTTCACAGCGCTACTTATACATCTTTGATGCCTACACAAAATTATTTCTGTTATACACTCGGATAGACAACTATACCTCTTACCCCTAATACTTTAAGAAACAGAAGAACAAAATCTTTTTAGAATATTCAACCACATACCATGATCCATTGCCATGGTTACACCATTACCTACTTTATATCTCTTCTTTGTTTTACAAGGAAGTAAAAATCCCATCCCAGACTACCCAAGAAGCAGTACTGTTGCCATCTTCCGACTGACTACTGGTCACGACTCTTTGGCCGCTCATCTACACAGGATTAATATTTGAATCCCCGACCTGCACACTGTGTAGGGACCTGAACTCATTGATGGACGGAGATCATCTGCTCCATTGTAGTGCCCTGACAAAAACAGATGGAGAACTGACAGCACAACTAGTCACACGTTATTGGGAGGCCAGAAGGAAAATGGAAATTCTCCAACTCCATGAGCAATAGCAACCAACCAACCATCCAACTTTATATCTCTTCTTTATTTTATTATAAATACTAATATCTTTGACTATTTCTAACAACACGAAGTATAAAAATAACTGCTACACAGTATAAATGGTAATTGAATCAATATAATAGGTAGGCAGTTCCGAGTGGAATGGTGGAGTTGAAGTTGGGAGAGGGAACCAGCTTGGTTAGCAGCTTTGCTCTGTTCTGGCATTAGTACAGTACGCGCAAGATAAGTTGAGCACTGGATTTACAGTGTGGTGCAGGCAGAGGGCAAGAAGTGAGAGCTAACACTCTTTTGCTTCTGCATTGTGGTCAACCTTGAAAAACACAGTTCAGCAAAATAGCACGTAAGATAAGCAAATATATCACGAGTAACGGTGCATCCTCTGAAAACATTCCTTAGTTTTACCCACACCAGCTCAATTACATTCAGGTAACAGTTATATGGAGGTAGACGAATAATAATGGGTCCCCTTCCAAGAGCCATAACATCCACAAATGTTCATACAAGTATAAATCATTTTCAAGTAAATGCTGATGTACATTACCACCACACTCGTAACAAGGATAAACTGGCAATTCGAGCCCACCAAACGAGCCTTTATGAAGGAAGCTTTAACTATAAAGTGATAATGTTGTATAATAAACTTCCAAATTCATTTAAACAAGCTGCATCATTAAAACACTTTAAGAATAAGGTTAAGAAATTTTTGCATGCACATTGTTTTTATACGGTTAATGAATTTTTAGAACTATAACCATGTAAATGAGCACTGGGAGCCTAGTACACTCACAAACCTGTAATATTCCTATTATGACATTTCTTGTAGTAAATTAGTCTATGCAAATACCACATGAAACCATAGAAAAGCTGCTTACTGTGTATATTGTATGTAATCAATTTGATATACTGTATTTATACTTTTTGACATGTCTCATAACATGTATATTGTGACTTTGTGGGTTCGTGAAATGAAAAGTCCAATTGCACCACTCAAAAATGTTTTTTCTTTTCCACCGAATTACAATCGGAACACTTGCCGATTACACAGTTACGTAATGCACACAGTTACAATTCACCAGTCAGTCCGTTACAGTTCCACTGGGCACTCGCAATTACGTAGGCTCCTCCTATGCATGTACGCAGTCCGTTCCTTCACTGGGCGACCCTCACGACTGCTCGACAAGAACTGACTCAATTCACTCACTGCAGCCCTTTTTATAGGAATATCGCCGTTTTCTCGAAGTCTCATGTTTCAGTGAATCACTGCGAAGGTTCCAGACGGCAGGGGAAGGGGGAAGAGGCGACCAGCAAAAAGTGACACTTCCCTAATCGTCCCCTCAGTTAGTGACTGAGATAGATGAATGGGTGTAGCCCGGATGCCTCTGGTCCCTTCTAAGCTGTCGTTGGTCTGGCTTTCCGATAATTGGGTGACACTGCTCCCTCCTCAAAGCTGGTCGTCCCAAACAGCACCATCGTAGTGGGCTAGACGATCCAGGTGTACCACCAACGTCTTTCCTTGGGGCACCTTCTGGATGCTGTAGACCACGTCATTTATCCTCTTCACCACCCGGTACGGCCCTTGCCATGGCTGCTGAAGCTTCGGGCAGCGTCCCTTGGTCCGTGTAGGACGGTACAACCAGACCAGGTCACCTTGCTGGAACACTTGGCTGTTGGCATGCCTGTCATATCTGGTCTTCATGCAGTCGCTCGCCTTCTGGATGTTCTGGTGAGCCATCTCGTGCATGTCGTGGAGGTTGTCCACCAGGTTCTCCACATACTCGGTCACCGGCTGCTTCGCCTCCGGAGGGCTTCCAAAAGCCAGGTCACAAGGGAGGCGTAACTCTTGGCCAAACATTAAGCTGGCTGGCATCATTCCAGTTGTGTCGTGTGTAGACGAGCGCTAGGCCAGCAAGAACAGTGGCACCTTGACGTCCCAGTCTCGCTGATGGTTGGCCACGACCTTCCTCAGGTATTCCTCTAAGGTCTTGATGTACCTTTCGACCATGCCATCCAACTGGGGATGTAGAGGCGTCGTGCGGGTCTTGTTCACCCCAAGCCTATGTAGTGCCTCCTTCATTAGGTTGGACTCAAAATTGGTACCCTGGTCACTGTGTAGCTCTAACGGCACCCCAAATTGACAGAACACTTGCTCCAAGAGGCAGTCTGTGATTGTCTTTGCCTCTTGGTTTGGGATGGCATACACCTCCGGCCATTTGGTGAAGTAGTCCACGACCACCATTAGGTACTTGTTGCCTTGGTCGGAAACTGGGAACGGTCCAGAAATGTCAACAGCGATCCGTTCGAATGGCGCTCCGACGTTGTACTGCTGCATGCGACCCTGGCTCCTAGTCTGGGGGCCGTGACTCGCCGCACACATGTGACACTGACGGCACCATCTCTCAGCATCTGCTCGGAGTCTCAGCCAATAGTAGCGCTGCCGTAGTTTGTCAATCGTTCGGTTCGCTCCCAGGTGTCCTCCTGAAGTACCGGCATGCACTTCTTCCAAGACTTCCGGGACCTTACTCCGGGGAAGTACCAACTGTTCTCTCTGCGTCTTCCCATTGGGTAACTCCCATACCCGGAACAGCACGCCCTCTCTGGTCTTCAACGAGTCCCATTGGGCCCAGTACGACTTGTAGGTGGCGCTCCTCGGTGCGATGTCCTCCCAGGTTGGTCTCGTCCCTGCCTCCACTTCCCTCAAGAGTGGCCCCAAGTCTGCGTCCGCCAGCTGCTCCCTCCTCAGGCCTGCGCTATACCAGCCGTCCGCAGGCACTGCCACAACTACTCGTACTGCTGCGGCACGCTCCTTCTCTTCCACTCTTGTGCACTGGCCGCACTCTTTTGGACAGGGTCTTCGGGACATGGTGTCTGCATTACCGTGGCTCTTCCCTCTACGATGTTCCAAGGTGAAGTCGTACTCCTGCAGCCTCTGGACCCAACGTGCTGTCAGTGTCACTCGAGGGGATGGTGGTAATAGCGCCGACGTGTCCCTCTCCACGCCGGACCTTACTCGTTCTTCCAGCTGCCCTTCCTGGTGTGGGCAGTCTCTCTGCAGGTATCCGGGCTGCCCACACCCCCAACACAGGCCACTAGGTGTTCGCCAGCGTCCCTCGGCTGGTCTTCTGTCTCCGGTGTAGCGGACACTCCTCTTTCTCGTCGGGATAGCTGTTACCTTGGCCGCCTCCATCCTTAATGCTGCCATTAGCGCCTCGTGGATTGTTTTATAATCGCCGAGCATTAGGCGCTGACGAATCTCCGTGTCCCGTACCCCGTCCATGAATGTGTTGGCAGCTTCCCGGGATACCAACTCTGGTGGGAGGTCGACTAGGGCCTTGCTAGCCAGTTGTTCAACTGCCAGGGCGAACTCTTGCAGCGTCTCCCCTGGCTGCTGTGACCTTGCCTTCAGCTGGCTGCGGTACGCTGCGGCTAAGCGGTGGTTCCCAAAACGATTCTCCAGGGCCTCCCAGATGTCCTTGGGTGCCGCTGTTGACTGAACCGCGTTCAGGACTTCCGCGGCCCGTCCCTGGAGGCTGGCTATTAACTGTGTGGCCTCCTCCTCCGGTGACCATCTGTTGTGCTTGGCCACTGTGTCGAACTGGCGGCGGAAGACCTCAAATGTTGACGCGCCGTCATATTTCGGAGGTTTGACGCGCGCCGATGTTGTGTTGCGTCCCGGTGCGTCGGCCTTCAAATCCTTCAACCTCCTGCCGACGACATCCTCCACCACGGCGTTCAGGGACTTGACGCTGCTCTCGGCCTTCCCTTCCAGGTCGTTAATGCGGCTCGCCAGGTCCTCGACGCGCTCGTCCACTTGGCCCATCCGCTTGCCCAGCTCCGTCATGTCATCACTCACACCGGCCAACTGTTCTTCAAATTTGGCGGCGAGAGCCTCATTCGCAAGCTTCATTTCCGTGGTCAGTTCGGCCATCTTTGCGGTCATTGTCGTGGCCAAGTTGTTGTTTGCCGTTTCCGTCTTCGCTGTTAATTCGGCCTTAATTTCTTCCATCTTCTCTGTGATGTTGTCGTTGGCCGTCTTCATTTGTTTCAGTTCCGCGGCCAGGATGTTATTTGTAGTCTCCAGCTTCGCGGCCAGGCTGTTATTTGCCGCTTCCGACTTCGCTGTTAATTCGTTCATCTTCTCCAAAAGCTTTTCCAATGCCGATTCCATGGCCGTTATGCCACTTCTGACGCCAGTTGTGACTTTGTGGGTTCGTGAAATGAAAAGTCCAATTGCACCACTCAAAAATGTTCTTTATTTCCACCGAATTACAATCGGAACACTTGCCGATTACACAGTTACGTAATGCACACAGTTACAATTCACCAGTCAGTCTGTTACAGTTCCACTTTGCACTCGCAATTACGTAGGCTCCTCCTATGCACGTACGCAGTCCGTTCCTTCACTGGGCGATCCTCACGACTACTCGACAAGAACTGACTCAATTCACTCACTGCAGCCCTTTTTATAGGAATATCGCCGTTTTCTCAAAGTATCTCGTTTCAGTGAATCACCGCGAAGGTTCCAGACGGCAGGGGAAGGGGGAAGAGGCTGCCAGCAACAAGTGACACTTCCCTAATCATCCCCTCAGTTAGTGACTGAGATAGATGAATGGGTGTGGCCCGGATGCCTCTGGTCCCTTCTCAGCTGTCGTTGGTCTGGCTTTCCGATAATTGGGTGACAATATGTTGCCAAGGACGAACTAAAATCGTAATGCTAATTCTAACATACTATTGTTGTAAACTGGTTAGCTAATTCACCTGGAAATTGATCAAAACAAAATATGGCGAATATGATAAAGCTTAGTGTATTAGCCACTAGATGTGAGTGTATAGCGCATTTCAAATTTCAGAGTTGTCATCTATGTTTAAGGAGTTAAACGAAATTACCGAATGAGGACTTGGAACCCGATCGCTCTTCTTATTGCACACATATAGTACAAGATATATGCACCCAAGGCTAGCAGATGGAAACAGTGTTGCAAAATTGATGTACAATAGGAACTCGTTTACCCAGATCAACTGGGACCAAGGCCGACCCAAGTTAATGAAAATCCAGGTTATCCAGAGAATGACAGAAAAATGACAAAAAGACATGTGCAACATCAAAATATTTTTAATGAAGTTTAGAAATTACTATTAGCACACGTACACTGTGTGTACTGTAATAGCCTATGTATTTGCAATGTACTACAAACTAGTCAGTAGTAAAAAAGGCAGTGAGCTTCTGCTTTCTCAGTTTAATGTATCACTTATGAGCATGCGATGTAGCATCCACTTTAACATTAGAAATTTATTTGGCAAAGTTTTTTCTTGACTCTCGAAATAAAGCATCAATTTCTCTATGTTTGCTACTGCTTGTGTGTGGGTCAACCACAACTGGTTCATAAACGCTTTCTGAATCTGAATACTCTTCATTTTCAATTTCAGTAACACTGCATGAAGCAATAATATGTTCCTCTGTTATCGGTTTATAACCTCCGTCATTGTCAATGTCTTCTTCATCAACATCGGAATAGTCATCGTTATTTTTAAAAATGTTTATAAAATCTTTTTCCACACAAATCTTTTCTTCTTCTATCTTATCTGCTAAGTCTCACACACCATACCACAACTTTTCCCATGACTTTTAAGTTTCTCTGCCAACCTGGTCTCAAGCAGGTGGGGTGAGTGCAATGAATTCATCTGCTGAAGAGGGAATTTAAGTAATATACCTACTGAGAATGACAATTTACTCTGTGAAAGTCCTCCTGCATTCCATTGGAGAATTTTGAGGGTGTTCTGTAATTGACGTCCTGCAGATGTCCCCACCCGGAGATCTGAACGGGGGACTATTTTACCTCAGGAAAATTTATCTGAAGGACTTGTCATGTTTTAAGTAGCATAAATGTAACCGTTTTTTAAGTGAACACCAATTTTTTGCTTGTAATGGTGGCTACATCATCCACTCACTTTAACCCCCAGTATGTCTGGAGGGCCACACCTGCCTTTGGTTAATGGGTCAATCGGACCTGGCCGGGAGGAGTTTTAAAGTCCATCAGCTTTTCTCACAAGCACCAATTGTGGAACATTTGTACGCCGTGACAGGTCAGCGTAAGGGTGAAATAGCATTTCCTCTATTTCTGATGTAGTTATACCACTAACGCTCGGTCCCCAGAGCATTAGCAGTATAACTACATCAGATTACTACAACCAATCAAGATGAACACACAAATAAGTTTCCTACACAAAGTTATGGAATTAAAAACAGATCTGAATCTTCCTAATTCTAAAGAAAACATTTTAATCAAAGAAAACCCGCTGACTTTTGAACCAATTAATATTCAATTAGATTTAGAACAAATAGTTACAAAATCTGAAACTTCCAAACCTGTACTAAAAGCATTAGCATTAGAAACTGTGAACAATAGATACCCACCTGAAGAATGGTTACATATCTGCACAGATGGATCTAACTTGGACAACAACTCAGGAGCAGGAATTAAGTGTGTACTGTTCTCATTCTATCAACCAGCAGGATACCACACAACAACTTTTGATGCAGAAGTAACGGCTATTCATATTTCACTCCAACACCTTCTATACAGAATAGATAAATTCAAAAATGCTGTCATACTCTCTGATTCTAAAGCAGCATTATGTGTAATAAGTTCATATAAAATGAGGTCAATCCAAATTAAAGAATGTCACAAAATGATCCAACACCTTCAAAATCTACAGAAAAGAATTATATTACAGTGGATACCTGCACATTGTGGAATTGCTGGAAATGAATCAGCTGATTTTCTTGCCAAATAAGGTGCAAATTTAATTCAGAACAAAAGTAAAAACTTACCCTTTACATCCATAAAAAGATTAATCAAAAGCAAATATAAAAACAAACAAAACCTATCAATATCTAACAAAGCCAAAGATAAAAAATGGAACATTTTAATTAAAAATCCAGAAATTATTCCAGAAATCCCACGTATAGCTGCAGTAGCAAATTTTAGATTACTTACGGAACATGATTATTTGGCCAAACACTTACACAGAATAGGAATTTATACAAGTCCAAATTGTCCTCTGTGCAATAAAGAAGAGGAAATGACTGAAGAACATCTTTTAACCTGTGAAGCCCTACCTGCCTGACCCACTACACAGAAATATTGGAGAGCAAGAGAGCTACTGGCTTCATTGCCAAAGCCTAGCATTTGACAACAAAGAAGAGGAAATGACTGAAGAGCATCTTTTAACCTGTGAAGCCCTACCTGCCGGACCCACTACACAGAAATATTGGAGAGCAAGAAAGCTAATGGCTTCTTTGCCAAAGCCTAGCATTTGACAACAGAGAAGAGGAAATGACTGAAGAACATCTGTTAACCTGTGAAGCCCTACCTGCCGGACCCACTACACAGAAATATTGGAGAGCAAGAGAGCTAATGGCTTCATTGCCAAAGCCTAGCATTTGAAAACAATAACAGAATGACAATTTATTGTCTGTGAAACAAGTCTTCATTTACTATGCTAAATAACATAAGTTTTTTCATAAAACTGGTCCGGGCTAAGATGGTCTGGGTTAATGAGGTTTTACTGTATTTGCAATAGATTGTGAAGAAAAGCGGCTTTTTAAAAATTGTATTTTTGTTATCAATATATAATTTGTAGTAAATCCAGAAAAGTAAAGCATAATCATTTATTTAGATATTCTAATGTCATATGTGAGATCTGCGAAGCAAATGTACTTATTACATTGAATTTAAAACTGCAGTAATGAATTGAAATAAAAATTGGGACTCAAAATTCTGTTATATGTGGGTTATTGTTGTAAAAGGAATCATTATAATGGGGTTTACTGTATTTGTTGTGAAATGTAGCACTAAGGATAAATTTGAATAGGTTCCAGGGAAGCTGGTCCACAACTGGGGAAAGGCAGACTGACGGAGAGACTTCTAGCACAGGGGCTTCTTACACCGAGCATGTTGCAGGAGCTACGGAAGGAGTGGTCAAATATGCAGAACACGGTTGGTATACCCAGTAGCACTTCTCTATGCTATATTTTCCTTAGACTTGTATGTAGTGGTTGGCAAAGCTTACATGGTACCATTGCTGGATTCAACATTGATGTTTTATACTAAAAATACACTGGAACCTCACTTATACATTTTTCAAGGGAGACTACTAAAATAATGTATAAATGAGAAAACTTGTAACTGATTTTCTCTTCTGGTATGGAAATATGTATTAATTACACAAATAAAATTAGTGTATACACTGTGCACTTCACATGGCTTTAAAAATCTTCAATCTTTGTCTATTTTTGGATTTTTCCGCACTGCCATACACTAATTGATTATAAGCACTATTGGCCTCCACAAATTCCCCGACCACTTATGTTGTATCTTTTCTTAAACTTTTGGAGCCAGCTAACAGAAGGTCTTAAGTCATCCGCCATGTTAAGCTACTTCGCAAATCATTTTTTTTTTAAATTTATTATTTGGCTGATTAGCAGTATTGCTACACAAGCCATTGATAAATTACATAAGTACTACTTACAAATGAACAACTGAGGAATTACTGTTCTCTAACATATACAATAGGTGATAAATTTATAATATAAACAAACAGAAAACAATGAAGAACACATTTAAGGGGAGGCATCGGTGAAATTTCGTCAAAAATGACAAAAAAGGACATTTTCCGTTTTTTGCATTAAAATTATGTTTAAACATTGTAGTTTCAGAATCTGCCATCAGTTAGGCCCTAGCACCATTTAAACAGCCACTACGTCATTTAAATGCCCATGTGTTGGTGGGCGTGGCCATTTATATTGCTTTTTCTAGTTTGTTGCAAAGAAATTGATGAAATTCTCGCGTTTAAACTATGCGGTTTGATTCTGTAACTGTGGTAATGTGCAGAGACATCTTGTGGATGTTTGTGGAAGCTACTGAACTTGTCCGCTACCATTTTCTATATATTATTTCCCACTTACTACTTTTGAAAGTAAACAAACATTTCCACTGGCATGTAGTGTTTGTGAAATATGGTTTACATGCAAGTGAAAGCTGTGGATAGCAGCTTATATTAAATTATTGTTGTTAAGAATAGGAATAAAGCCTGATTTATCATTGTAGTGCTTTCTTGTTGCAACAGTAGGTATATGATTCATACCAGGTTAGGTTAGGATTACAGTGGCTATTTCGAAGCAAAATATAATGATATATATGGTTTTCTAGCCATAATAGTAAGTAATGATGCTAGAATGCTCTGCTTGAGGTAAATGTTAAGTGAAAACATATTATAGCCCAAGAGTTAACAGTGATTCTAGTAGGTCACCTTTTGATGTAAATAGAAGAATGGTTGAGGTATTTCTGGGCATTGGTAAGGGTCATATTTCTATGCAGAAGTTTTGTATGACTGTGGGTATGAATTGCATGAACTATTCTACTTACAATTTCCATTTCATAGACAAAAATAAAGAGATTAGTTAGTACTATTCGACGGGAAAGTTGCATTAAAGGAGAAGCACAGAATGCCATTGAAAGTTTTCATGGAGTAAATGTCACAAAGAAGTTTTTGTATTAAGAACGAAATTGCAAATTGCAGTGATTGCAGCTGTTAGTGAATTTAATATGGGTTATAAAGATAGACTGAAAGTTAAGGAAAATGTTGCAAAAAGCAAAGTAAGTCCTGCTAGCAAGAAAATTAACAGCATTAGGGATAGGTGAAAGCTAAAACAAAGTTCTCAGAGTTCATTGAGCAAATATAAATCTGCCAAGCAGCAGTTAAAGGTGACTAAATTAAAAGAAGAAGAGGATAATAAACTAGCTGAGTGGTCTTCATATAGTGCAGGAGGGTTTAGAAACATAGAAAAAAAATGTTGTTTATATTTAGAGCTTCTAACTAGATTTTTCTTCATATCCAACTTTTAGCATTTTTAATACCCCTTACAGTCCAGACACTAAAGTTTTCAATGAATTTCTTTAAGTTTTGCATATATGTATATTCCTAGATAAGTTTTCTATAAAAATTGGTATCAGTATGGCTGTATATGAAAAAATTAATAATGATTGGTATTGAAAAAATAAAACTGACAAAACTTCAAGAAAATTCTATCATATTCCTTAAATTTTCTCCTCCAGAACCATTAGACATGGGCAAATGAGTATATACATATATAGTTTTGTAACTATTATCTAAAGGAACCAGAATCCAAAGTTCCAATCATTTATAACAAAAATTGTAGAGAATGTAAAGAATGTAAAGAAATTGCAGCAAAAAATTTAATTATCATTTTTTTGGTAAAAGCTATTGTAGATAGAAAAATTATAAAAAAAGGGCCAAAGGTAACCAAATTAAAGAGAAAGAAGGTAATAAGATAGCTGTATGGCCTGCATATGATGCATGGAGTTTTCAAAGTAAAGAAAGTAGTGTAATTTCAATCTAAATCTTTAAATTCATTTTTCTCCACTTTCAATTTTTGAACATTTTTGTATCTTCAAAATGCTCCAACTTCTGCAATTCTCAACGAATTTGCATTAAACTTTGCATACCTATTCCTAAATAAATGTTTAATAAAAGTTGGTATTTTTGTTTGTTTAAATTGAATAGTTTATTTATTATTGAATTTTAAATCTCAAAATTGCAAAAAATTAAGAAAAATTTAATATATTCACACATAAAAATTTTTTTCTCCAAAAATACTTGATACACTTTAAAAGTATAGCAACTTTTATAACTGGTGTACAGAGAAACCTGAATCTAAAATTTAAAGTTTCTAAAAGAAAAACTGTATGACCTGGGACTTTTTATATAACATACAAAAATCATACTATAAAAAGCACTAAATATTTTTTTTATAAAATACTATTTAAGATAGAAATATGAATTTTGAAAGCTTAACTAGATTCCCTATACCCCACCTAATGACAAAATTTCAAGCAGTTCTGATGTAAACTCTGGATTTTAGCATTTTTCACAGATGCCTCCCCTTAAATGAAAGATAATAAAAGACAAAGTATATAATAGGATAATTGACACATAAAATAACATTAAATAAGATGGATAATGATTGAAAAGTGAGGTTAGATATGCGAGGCTAGATTATGATCAGTGGTATTATGAGAAAAATAGAGGATATACTTTGAATTAGTGAAAAAATTTGCTATCTTCTGAATCAGTGAGTGGGATGTCTTGAGGCAGTTTTCTTTTCAATTTGGTCCTTTCGAAGTTTCGTCGTCCAGTGTCATAGGTTACAGCACCTGGTACTTCGGATAATCTAACGAAGAATGTCTTTGATATCAATTTGAAGTACAGATGTATGGGAAGAATACCAAGTTCCTGATGGAGTTGATCATTTATAATGAACCATGGAGTGTTTGTAATACTGCGGAGAAATTTGTTTTGTATAACCTGAAGTCGAATGTGGGTTTTGCTGGCTGCACCCCATACAGGAGCAGCGTAAGAAATTATGGGGCATATAAGAGACTTGTAGATCAATATTGAGCACTCCAGACCAAGCTGTGATTTCTTCTGTAGCAATGGATACAACTTTTTAATTCTAGAAATGGCTATTGTGGAAATGTAAGATATGTGAGAATTCCAGGTTAATTTAGTGTCAAGCATTACGCCTAAATATTTGACTGGTGTTTCTGAAGGCTTCCATGTTAGTAGTTGTTTTCCCTGCAGATCCAATGGGGGTGGATTTTGATAAGATCTTAAGGAGAATTCAATCTAGTGCGTTCTCTTGTAACATTTTTCCATCGATGTTGATTGAACCAGACTATAAGACATGTTTATAAATCGGAAAAATGCCCTGTTTGTATTCTCTTTACATTTTGATAGCTAAATCCAGGCTTTGATACATTCCATATATCCTCTTCATTTTTTATTATGGTTTTCATTGTCAAGTAAGGTAGGCCCAAATGCTCAGCAATATTCTTTTTCCTTTCTTTAGGATTGTTTTTAACCTCATCCAGAATTTTTAATTTTTCACCAAGAGTTAAGGATTTTCTTGCTTTCTTCATTGTTGGTTGATATTCACACATATTTCTTCTCCTGCTTGTAATGTGAAACTTGAAATTGGTAAGTGACTGTTAGAATGATATGACAACAATGAAAGGATAAATCACAATGAAAGCAGCACGCTAGCAGTACTCGACTTAAAGCAGAGAAGTGACTGTTAGAACCAAGGTTAATAGATTGTTGGAACGATATGACAATGAAACGATAAGCAACAATGAAAACCGCAAACCAGGCAGTCCCGAAGCTATCCAAATCAAGCACAGCACAGTACACTTTTTTTAAAAAAAAGCGTATAAATGGGTATATTTTGTGTATGGAAATCAGAAAAAATGACTCATTACCAAGAAAATGTATAACCAAAAAATGTATAATTGAGCAAAATTGTAATGGAGAACGACTGGTCCCTACAAATTTAGTGCATATGTGCAAAAAATGTAGAAGTGAATAACGTATAAATGAGTTTCAACTGTACATCAAAAACACAGACACCCATGTCTTGGCTTTTTCTCTTCCATGTGGGGCCGCGCCGTGGCTCAGTGGTTAGACCGCTTGGCTCTTGCCAAGACGGCCCGGGTTCGATCCCAGGCAACCGCAAAAGTGAGATTTGTGGTGGACAACACGGCGCTGGGGCGGGTTTTCTCCGGGACCTCCAGTTTCCCCCACCATCTCATTCCACCGGTGCTCCATCTTCATTTCATGTATCATCAGTGTCACCGCCTGCGGTGCCGTATGTGGGTACTCAAACTGGGTACTTTCTACATCAATGCAGAGCCTACATCGGCACCGCTGAGCTTCACGTACATGTTCCAATAAGTGTGGTTAACCTGAAAGAATGGCAATCGCTCCATGTACTCTTGCAATGAGGTCCTCCTCTGACGTTACAGGAGTAGCATACACCATGGTTTTCATACTACCCCACAGAAAATAGTCCAGTGGTGTCAGATCTGGTGATCTAGCTGGCCATGGAACTGGTCTACCAATCCATTGATTTGGATGTGTAACGTCTAGATGATTCCGCACATTTCTATGAGTGTGCTGGAGCTCTGTTGTGTTGCAGCCACATTACCTGCTGAATGTTTAGTGGGACGTCCTCCAATAAGGTAGGCAAAATATCTCTAAGAAATGCGAGGTAGATCGGTCCTGTTAGTCTGTTTGGGAGTAGTTATGGACCAGTGATATGGTCAGCAATTATTCCAGCCCATATGTTGACACTAAACATGTGTTGGTGACTGTGAACGACTTGCACACATGGATTTTCGTCCACCCAGTTCTGTAACTTTGATGTTCTATGGCATCCAAACTGTGCATTTCCGGTCATTGGGTCCTTCTTAAAAAGTGATCAGTTTGCTGTTCTGCACAACATACTTAGTGTTGGTGTTGTGAGGTTTTTTTTTTTTATCACCCTGTAAATGCGTTCTTGAATGCTGGAGGATGTTGATTTATATGATCAAGTGACAGTTTTGTTTCCGACCATACAACATACAGTGGAGGACTATATTCTGGACATGTGTATGTTCAACTCCTTTGTTGTATACCACAAGACTACAGGAGAGAAAATAGGTTCTGCAGACTTCAAAACAAACATTGCATAGCATTTGACAAGGCCAACCTTCCAACACAACCGCCAACCTTCCAACACAACCACTTTGAGACCACAGGCAAATCATGGGTTCACTTTCCTGTGCATTTTCCCTCCAACAGAGGAAAAACAAAAGATGTGTTATGTGCTACACAGAGCCAGACAGTGAAAGTGTGATATTGCTCTTCATTTTGAGGACTTTTGAGATGTATCACAATCATTGAACTTCTAGGGTAACAGTAGTTGAGTTTGTGCTCTTAATATTCTGCATGCCAATTTTCAGCATTGTTTTATGCTATCAATAAGCTGTTACCACCTTACTGCTACAGGATTTAAATCTTATTTCTTGGTTAGTTCAGAAGGCTTTTATATATGAGATAATTTGGTTAATTTTTTGGGAAAGTTTTGTTCGGTATGTCCTGTTTATGCTGCTCTGGGTTTTATTATTTTACCAACATAAAAAACCTGATTATATTCTTGCTTTTATGTTAAGAGGTTAATTGTTGAATCTCCTATAGTTTGTTTACAAGACAATTTATATCCTGTGCATAAGGTCCAAAAACAGTCGATCTGTGTTTGTAGCTGTTAATGATAAATTAATTTTATATATGAATTTAACATTTTCTATTTTCTATTTTGTGTCCTTTCCAAAAATCTGAAGAGTAAAATGTTTTAAAACCTTTTTGTTGTTTTGCAGGGTGATGGTGAAGCTACCAGCAATCCACAACCAAAAAAGCCAAGGCGTAAAAGAAAATGAGACTTCGATGTTTTAAATATATATTTAATAAATTTTATGTTATAAACTGTTAGTGTATGTACAGTCATAAAAGTTTGTTGAAATAATAAAAACAGTTTTGATATAAATCTGGAGATAATCTTTTACACCAGGATGGTCATTGAACAAGTTCTTAATGGTTCAGTAATAAAAGTATTGTACCAGATAAAATATTTGTGTAAATTGGACACTGCATGTAACACCAACATTGTAGGGTAACCAACATAGACTCTTACGACCAGAGCTAGGAAGTTTGTACTGCCCACTGTTCCCTGTACAGGCTGCGACTGACCTTTTGCCGGCATCCAAACAAGTCATAGATAAGAGCGCACAACACTGGACACCGGTTGCCCAGAGAACAATAATTTCCTATGAGATATTCGTAAATGCACATCTATTTAGAACATTATGTACGACATACAAATTCTTATGTAGTACATACGGGTTTGTCTCTGGCTGATTTCATTATTTAAATAGGCACATTGTGGCAACACCCAAGCAATTATAACGCAGATTGTAACATTTCCTGATCGAATGTAAAATAATATCCAAATAAAATTAATTTCTTAAATATCCGAAGACTCTTACTAGACAAAATACCAATACGTATTTGCCCATCTGTGGCCATATTACTAAAAATAAAATGTAGCTCTGAAGCCTTTCAAATGAAAAACTCATTCTACGTCCCGTCAAACAAAATTTATACTGCAAAAAGGTTCCTTCAACCTCACATTATGTGATTGAGGCATACTTGAAACATTTTATCAGTTTCATATGAGTATCGTAGCTTTTGTTGTGATATAAACGTGCATCTCATATGCGCTAATCGCACTGAACCCTGCATTCTTTTCAATTACACTTTTCATTTTCATCTTTATTTCAGGTAGAATGCTCGAGGTTTGGTAAATCCATTTTGAAAGTTCTACAAGCTGCTCAGATTTAGTCAGCTCCATACTTCTGGGCTGTAACAGTGTGATAGTTGTGGGTAACTTTTTGAACAAATCTGCAATCAATAATATATTTCTACGAAATTGTTCGTTACTAGACGTTTGGCAGTTTGTATGCTAGAACTGCCATCGGTTTTTAAATTGGCTAACACTGAAACAATTTTGTCATAATGTTCGGCATAATAGATTACAGCCTCCAGCCAAGTTCCCCATCTGATAACAACTGGCTGTGGTGGTAGCGATATGTCTGCTGCTAACTCTCTGAACTATGCAATCCTGTAAGATGCTTTCAAAAATATCTTTTTCATGTGAGCTAAAAGGCTGTCTACACCTGCATAACTACATTTGATTGATTCGGCCACTCGATGTAAAGCATCTGCTAAACATGTAATATGTATTAGTTTAGGATACAAGTTACAGTAATGAGTACACTGCTCAAGGAAATCGGTACAAACTTCCTAGCCCTGCTTATGACTAAGAACTATGATACAATGAAGCACAAAATTAACATAATTTTGAGTTGAACTATACTGGATGCTCCATATATTGCTAGTGTTTATCTAGAACATGCTTCATTAGGACCTTCCTAACATCCTCAGCTAATGTCGACTGTTGAATTTTGATTTGATGAACTCCTTGGAGGTGATAACGGCATCTCCGTTGGTATCTTGAAGAGAACCCAAACTTCAATTTCATCAAAATACTAACAGAGGCACCCCTATCAACATTTAAAAAAGCCTGTATGTTATTATTTCTCTGTAAGTTAATAAAAATGATGTGTGATAAGGAAAGGCATTAGCAACAATTTTTGAGAATGTTGATCTTTGTATTTTAGACAAATCAAGCACATCATCCTAATTTGTAGACTTTTTTTGTCACTGTTCAACAGTCTCCATTTCTTTTCATATAATTCCAGCTCCTTAAACACGTGGATGTACCTTATAAATATCCTCCATCCTTGGAATATGCCAAGTAGGGAATGTAGGAAAGATGTGGAAAAGTTTCCCGCCAAATTTCCTTATCTCTACAGTGTAAGAATGCTTGTTATCCTGTTGCAGGATGATCTTTCCAGATTTTTTTAGTTAATTGATGAAACTTAATCATTTCTTCATACTAGCTGTATATAGGCTAAGGTTTTTGATAGAGTCAACATGAAAAATTCAATGCCACAGCCAGGATTTGAACCACGGATCTCCTGGTTTCCGTCCAGTTGCTCTTACCCATAGAACTACCATGGCCAACTTGCCATCATGACATTAAATTCTCTATTTGACTCGTATATTTCCCCAGTAAACCATTAAGGTATCTCGCATTCAAGATACACCGTTTGTGGCGACATACTATCGTAAGTACTTGAGTCCCAGGCTTCATCATTTAACTCTTATTATTTTAGTTAACTGATGGAAATTAATCATTTCTTCATACTAGCCATATATAGGCTAAGGTTTTTGACAGATAAGAGTCAACAAACAAACCACCATCAGTTCTTCATTATAAACCTTATGTAGCACACAGTATTTCGCCTCTCCCATGACCTTGCTGGATTCCTCCACTACTGGCTGCTGTTGTGCGTGGGTGCTGGCGGTCTGCAAGATCCTGCTGCTGTCCATACATCCGAGGAGTCCATGAATAAAATTAGGGAAGTGTTTGAGGATAGAGTGATCAGCGCTGGTATACGGCTCTCTTGCTCCCCCAATTCAACAGTGTGTGATTTTTTACTTGTGGGCTAACCTGAAAGACAAAGTTTATGAGACAAATCTACATACATCGGAAGAACTAAAATAAAATATTGGAAATGAAATCGGAAACATTACAGTGGCCAACTTAATTGTATCGATCAAAATGTGTTTTCCTGATATAATGTTTGTTTAGCTGAGGGTAGACAACATTTCCAGCATCTTCTATAAGTTAAGAGTGTTATACATGTTTATGTGCAGAGTTTATGTAGGAGCAAAGCCATCTGTGCGCACACAATCATGCACAGGCAAAAAATCATGCACTCACTAGGTTTTAAATGAAGAACCCTGTAGTTACATAATGGACTATGTAATCAAGGTCGGAAGCTTCATTTGGCCATTAGGATTGTGTTCCTTTGTGGGGTGACTATTAGAGTGTTATAAAATGAAAAGGTTTTCAGTGAACATACTAAAATGAGAAACTGTTATATTAATATTATTTTGAGTCGAACTAGTACTCAAATATCGAGATTCAACTGTATTGGACAAAAAGGAACATAGGCACTAGAAAGAAAGAACACTTTAGGCACTTAAGATACAAAAATATTGATAAGTCCGCAATAGCAGCTCATTTCTGGTCTGAAAATCATGAAATTGAAGATAGCACAGAATTACTAAAATACGTACAAAAACATAGTGAACTCGTCATATGGGAAAGGATATACATAGAAAAACATAAAAACCAACTAATGAACTTTGAAATCCCGCTAGAAGAGAATCCCACATTTCAGTTCATCACTAAATCAACAGATGGCAGCAACAACCCCAGAATTACCCACACCGCTGGATCTAGCGTCAGTCGCACAAGAGCCGTAGATGCAAACGAAGATTTGCGAAACATGTCCTCAAAATAGGTACGAAAGTGAAGCAGATGTGTAAAAAATGCGACTCATCTAAAATTTAATAGTACTCAAATGTTCCACTTATTGCTAGTATTTACCTATAACGCGTTTTGTTAGGATCTTCCTAACATCAGCTGTAGTCGACTAATAGATGTTGGTTTGGTGAACTCATTGGAGGCGATTGGTGCGTCTCTGTCGGTATCTTGATGAACTTGAACTTTTAGTTTTCTTCAAAGGTAGTGTTGAAATTAAACAATTTTCTTTCATATTTCTTAATGAAGATTTTTTCCCACGTGGTTAATGCAGCTGGACCTTGGACACTTTTTAATAAGTGGATTTCTTGTTCTATATCATGATTCTCCTTCCAAAAATGGTACGTTACCACCGATTTATCTAAAGTGTTCCTAAAATGCTCTTTAAGCCTAATGTTCAAGTTCCTTTTAGTTTTTCCAATGTAAAAGTTGTCACAGCCTTTGCAGTTTATCCGGTATATACCTGATTTTTTGTCTGTGGGTATCTCCTTTGTATCTCCAAAGTAATATTGTGCTCTTTGAAGAGCACCCTTGGCCTCACAGAACAAATTTAGTGTACAACACCTTTTGAAATCACATAATACAAAGGAGATACCCACAGACAAGTGTGTACCGGATAAACTGCAAAGGCTGTGACAACTTTTACATTGGGAAAACAAAAAGAAACTTGAACATTAGGCTTAAAGAGCATTTTAGGAACAGTTTAGATAAATCGGTGGTAGCGTATCATTTTTGGAAGGAGAATCATGATATAGAACGAGAAATCCACTTATTAAAAAGTGTCCAAGGTCCAGCTACATTAACCACGTAGGGAAAAATCATAAAGAAAT
Organism: Mantis religiosa; assembly: GCA_030765055.1. Lineage (NCBI taxonomy): Eukaryota > Metazoa > Arthropoda > Insecta > Mantodea > Mantidae > Mantis > Mantis religiosa. Next base: position 460,088,249 of record CM060950.1, on the reverse strand, counting down.
ATGAAAGAAAATTGTTTAATTTCGACACTACCTTTGAAGAAAACCCAAAGTTCAAGTTCATCAAGATACCGACAGAGACGCACCTATCACCTCCAATGAGTTCACCAAACCAACATCCATTAGTCAACAACAGCTGAGGATGATAGGAAGATCCTAACGATACACGTTATAGGTAAATACTAGCAATAAGTGGAGCATTGAGTATCAGTTCGACTCAAAATTATATTTTGTGCTTCATTGTATCATAGTCCTTACACATTGGAACTGTTATGTTACTGGTATATGCAAGCGATTAAAGAAATGTGAAAGATCATTACAGAATGAACGTAAGAAATGTCATGCCTTAGGACAAGAATACATTAGAGCAGCCTTACTTCCATAAAGTTCCTGCATTTAAGATAGCTTACCTTAGAAGCGAGTCCCATCCAGTGGGAGTGGTAGAAGGTGTGACTGAGTGGTGCTCCAAGAAATTGGGTAAGGGATTGAAAATAGGCACCATGTAAACTATCATTGCTCTATGCTTTAATTTTTGTATGTCAGCTGTAAATGTACATTTCATCAGTGTACACAGTAGGGATAACCTAATGGCGGTTTCTTTTAATATTCCATAAAAAGGCCACATGAGCATTTCATATATTGTATCTTTCAACAAGAATGAATCATTATTAATTTTTAGATGAGTTGTATTTATTACACATCTGCTTCACTTTCGTACCTAAAATATTCAAGAAATACAATATAACATTGGCACCAAAAAACAATTACAACATTAAAAACCTACTTCACAGTAATAATACTGATAAGATAAAACCAGAGGAAAAGTCAGGCATTTACAATTCCAGTTTATTGTCAATAGACTTTGCAGTTTCTGACATTATATAAGTACATATATAAATACAATTGTTTTTAATTACAAATTAAGGAATAAATTCAGCATGTCATATGTACTACAAATTAAGGAATAAATTCATGTGGTACAATGATTATAATTCATTAATACAATACAAACTTTTTGTTAACAAGTACTTCTTCAGAGCACCCTGGAATTGCTTGCCTTTACAAGACCTTAGATGTGCTGGCAATTTTTTGTGAAGCAATAAGCCCGTCACATTTGGATCCCTGTCGTAAATATTCTTATTAAAACTTTGCCTAAAAAAATCGTCCTTGTGCCTCGTGTTATGACTATGAATATTACTATTTTTTAGATTTTCCTTTTGTACTGCATAAGTTACTACTTTATAAACATACAGAGAATATACTGTTAATATTCCTTTAACCTTAAATATTTCCCTACATGATTCTCGGGAACTCAAATTGTAAATAATTCTGATGGCCCTTTTTTGCAATCGAAATAACCTTCCCATATGCGTTGCAGCAGCACAGCCCCAGATTAAGTGTAAAGACTGTGAAAAAATTTACATAGGGAGAGCAAAAAGAAACATAGGCACTAGAAAGAAAGAACACTTCAGGCACTTAAGATACAAAAATATTGATAAGTCCGCAATAGCAGCTCAGTTCTGGTCTGAAAATCATGAAATTGAAGATAGCACAGAATTACTAAAATACGTACAAAAACATAGTGAACTCGTCATATGGGAGAGAATATACATAGAAAAACATAAAAACCAACTAATGAACTTTGAAATCCCGCCAGAAGAGAATCCCACATTTAAGTTCATCACTAAATCAACAGATGGCAGCAGCAACTCCAGAATTACCCACACCCACCACACCACTGGATCAAGCTTTAGTCGCATAAGAGCAGAAGATGCAAACGATGATTTGCGAAACATGTGCTCAAAATAGGTACGAAAGTGAAGCAGATGTGTAATAAATACGACTCATCTAAAAATTAATAATTATTTCGCTTCACTGTGGTGTTCCAATACAGTTAAATCTCGATATAGAAGAATGAATCAGTTTTGGCGCATGTCTTGCCACCAAAATCTGCTGGTTTTTGTTCTGTTTTGGAGTACGAATGTAAACACTAAACTGTGCCAGCCTGCACCTCACTCAATTCCTTTTTTATCTATTTAACTGTAGATTTTGAAACACCTTTTGTGGCTGCAATGCTCTCTTGATTTTGCTTCACGAGAATTATAAAAGTGTATTTGTCTCTTGTTGCATGAATGTTAATACATTGGCTATTGTTTCCCTAGATTTTCCTCGTAAAGTTCTTTGACAAGTTTGGAACAGTTAGATGATATCTACACGGTGTTCATTTTTATTCGTTATTTCCCACCCTCCAGTTGAGCAAGAATGATGTCATAGTTGACTGGTGAGTCTATCTTGAAATCATAGTGCCCTCTATGGAAAAGAAGCGGTAATTTTTGTGGAACAGTAAGCAAATTACTCTTGTTGCGCTAGTAACTCATACAACCAGCTTCCCCTGGATATGAACACAGAGCACCGCATCTTCATGGTTGAATGCTATTTTCGTACTGGCATTAAAATTGGTGCGACATATAAATATAATTTAAACCACCGCATAGAGGAGTTTATGCAACGCTATCCGAGATTCAGACAAGTTCCTCGGAGTGTAATGTTGTCAAAAGTGTCCAGGTACCGTCAAAATGACATACTTGTATTTGCAACATAAACGTCTTATGTTTTATCAGTATGCAATATAAATTATTTGGAAATATTGGAGAGCAAGAGAGCTAATGGCTTCATTGCCAAAGCCTAGCATTTGAAAACAACAACATATAAATTCATCGAGATTTAACTGTATTGGAACACCACAGTGAAGCGAAATAATTATTAATTTTTAGATGAGCCGTATTTATTACACATCTGCTTCACTTTCGTACCTATTTTGAGGACATGTTTCGCAAATCATCGTTTGCATCTTCTGCTCTTATGCGACTAAAGCTTGATCCAGTGGTGTGGTGGGTGTGGGTAATTCTGGAGTTGCTGCTGCCATCTGTTGATTTAGTGATGAACTTAAATGTGGGATTCTCTTCTGGCAGGATTTCAAAGTTCATTAGTTGGTTTTCCACAATTCCATACTCTGAGCATAAAAAACTCTTTAGACCTGGTAGAAAAAATTCAAAATCTTAAACTAAAACCTCATGACACTTTAGTATCCTTTGATGTCCGCTCCCTCTTCCCTAGCATTCCATTAGACAAACTTTTGATTCAACTGAAAAAATGGCTAAACTCTATAAACCTAGATGCCAATGCAATAGAAGAATATCTGGCAATGACTGAAATATGTATACATCAAAATTATTTTGTCTTCGATGGAAAATATTATAAACAAATTTCAGGACTAGCTATGGGAAGCCCGCTATCACCATTTTTGGCCAATCTATACATGAGCTTTTTTGAAACACATATAACTAAAGCCTTCCCTTATATTTTTAAAACATGGTACAGATACGTAGACGACATCTTTGCAATAGTGCCCTACAAACAAATAGATGATGCTTTGAAACTACTCAACCTGCAAGAACCCAGCATACAATTCACAGTGGAAACTGAAGAGGACTGTACTCTACCTTTTTTGGACCTTAAAATCACAAAAAGCAATGAAAAACTAGAATTTGGTATCCATAGAAAAGCAACACACACAGATAATTACATCAAAGCAAATAGTTTCAACCCAATTCCACGCAAACATGCCACCATCAACAGTCTCACACACAGATTAGTAAATCTACCCCTCAGCCAGCAAGAATATCAAAACGAATACCATCAAATCTTAAAAACTGCAATTAAAAATGGATATGGAAAAAACCTTGTAGATAAAAAACTAAAATCATTCAAACTTCAAAAGAGATTAAAACAGATCACAGCTCTCACACCAATAAAACAAGAAATTAGATTTGCTAAATTCACTTACCACCCCTGGGCCACAAAAAAGTTCCAAAAAAATATTCAAGAAATACAATATAACATTGGCACCAAAAAACAATTACAACATTAAAAACCTACTTCACAGTAATAATACTGATAAGATAAAACCAGAGGAAAAGTCAGGCATTTACAAGATTAAGTGGAAAGACTGTGGAAAAATTTACATAGGGAGAACAAAAAGAAACATAGGCACTAGAAAGAAAGAACACTTCAGGCACTTAAGATACAAAAATATTGATAAGTCCGCAATAGCAGCTCATTTCTGGTCTGAAAATCATGAAATTGAAGATAGCACAGAATTACTAAAATACGTACAAAAACATAGTGAACTCGTCATATGGGAGAGAATATACATAGAAAAGCATAAAAAGCAACTAATGAACTTTGAAATCCCGCCAGAAGAGAATCCCACATTTAAGTTCATCACTAAATCAACAGATGGCAGCAGCAACTCCAGAATTACCCACACCACTGGATCAAGCTTTAGTCGCATAAGAGCAGAAGATGCAAACGATGATTTGCGAAACATGTCCTCAAAATAGGTACGAAAGTGAAGCAGATGTGTAATAAATACGACTCATCTAAAAATTAATAACATATAAATTATTTGTCATTCTCACACTTAATTAAAATGTCTATTAATGTTGGTATCCTTGTGACTTTTAAATCCAAAAGGTGCATCAAACATTTCCAGGATACAGGATCAGTTACTCGCAAAAACAGAGACACTGGACTCTATAAAGTGACTGGTCCCAATCTAGAAGTAATAAATAATGTTATGACAGAAAGGCCTCAAGCATACCTTCTTGCATTATAGACGGTGTTTAAGGGAAAGATAAATAGGAAATATAAGAAAATGGACACATAAGACTATGTATCAGAGATATTTTGTTGTTTAGGCTTGTATGAAATCTTGGTATATATTGTAACACTAATTTATTTTTCATTCCTAGAACATGTTGTGCTAAATCCTTTCATGGAAGTGTTGAAAACAGTGTTGTTGTATAAATTAAATTAATTGGGAGTCGATTAATAACACAAAACAACACTCACTTTTAAATTTTCCCGGAACCGGTTTCTGAGGCCTTCCCTCTATCTTCAGCCGGACATCGACTTGTTCTCATTGGTGTAGCTGGCAATATTTTGTCATCGGTCTCCTCTGGTGGCAGTTCGAGGAACTTACTGAACAAATCTTTCTGGGGGATGTCGAAATTGAATACTTTGTTCCTATTTTTTGAAATAAAGATTTGTTCCCATGCGGACAGTTCTTCTTTTCCTGTTGTATGTTTTAGTAATTTTGGTTCTGGATTTATGTTGTGGTTTTTTTCCCAAAAATGTGTGGCAACTGCTGATTTTTCTAATTGTTTGTATTTTATGTTCCTAAAGTGTTCCTTTGCTCTTGTTTCTAAATTTCTTTTGGTTTTTCCAATATAAATTTGACTACAGTCACAGCATTCAATTTGATATATACCAGATTTTTTGTTAGATGGAATGGCATCTTTGATGTTTGAGCAAATTAGGTTTTTTAAGGAGTAATGGTTCACTGGAGCTAGTTGAATGTTTTGTTTTTTGAAGACTTTTTTGAATTTATCAAAGGCCCATGGATGGTAAGTGAATTTTTTGAAGATCATTTTAGTTTCTGTAGCTGAGAGGGTTGTGGTTTCCTTTAGTAGTTTCTTCTTTTTTGCTAAGTTCACTTTTTTGTCTACTAGTGATTTGGGAAAGTCATTTTTCTGTGCTATTTCAATAATTTTGTTGTATTCTGTTTTGTATTCTTCTGCTGTGAGAAGGATGTTGACCAGTCTGTTTGCTAAACTATTGAAGATTGCCTGTTTGTGGGATCTTGGATTGTAGCCATTAGCTTTTATGTAGTTGTCTGTCTGTGTTGGTTTTCTGTAAATGCCAAAGTTTATTCTATTTTTATTTCTGATTATTTTTAGATCTAAAAATGGTAAATACTCGTCTTTTTCAACTTCTACAGTGAACTGTGCTAATTTTGTGGTTTGTAATGAATTTACATTGTGAGGAAACTGTGGGTGATAGGAAAGAATTGAGATCAAATTGAAATATTTCAATTTTATGTGACAGGTTTACAATATAACAGAAAATCAGATGTTCATTGTGAAATAAGTGTTCATTGACATATCATTTCATATATTCTTCATGGTATACTTTTATGGCTGCAGAATTAGCTTTGCAGTGCATTGCATTGCAGTAATTATGCACCTTTATATTATACAGGCAGACCCATCTCTCAAATTGTATATTTACCTGCTGGTAGAAGAGGTCTCAAAGCTGCTGTCAGTACATCAAATACCATCACAAGGCGCTAGGGGAATCGTATATAAACTCGCTCCATCGATGCTATTGATGACGTCAAATTTTGCGCAGTAAAATTACAGATAAAAATGAACACCATGTATACCCTTACATGCTATGCACTAAATAAAACACAACTGCAAAAAACCATGAAGCAATATGTACTTTACTCATCTGTAGGCAGCAACACACTGACTTTAGCATATACAGGTTTGCGCATGCGGTGGGTGGATGGTTTGCCTATTGGAACTGCCGCCATTGCTAGGGACTTCATGGAAGTATGGCTAACCTACCAAAAAGCAAAAGCTGATCCCAAATGCAGAGTGATTCCAGAGTGACAATTGTTGCATTGAGAGCAAGAATCACATGCTCCTCCTTTTGTGGTTTTACCATATTCCTAAAGGTATTGTTGATGAGGTGGATAAAAATATCTTTCGTCTGGATATTCATACCTCAGCTGTGATAGGGACTTTACCCCTATTGAAAAGCTGAAGTGCAAAAGAAAGTGAGGTTCCTATGAATATAGACAAAATAATTGTTGAATTTCCACAGTAAAACAACCCTTCCTAGTGACAGTAATGAAATAAGATGATTGTTGGGACTTAACGCCAGCATCACATACCACAATCAGTGTAATGAAAATACACTTATCTAAAGCTCAACAGGTCTGCATTTACAGAAATGAACCAGATGTAAAGGTGAAACATTCTTCAAATGAGGTTGAAGACTGGACAGCTACTTAGGCATTCAAGAAAGATGTGACTTTGAATAATCTTATCAAACTGATTCTGGTCTTTGAACTGTGTCAACAAGCTCAACCATGTAAAGAAAATAAGACTTAACATGAGAAGATACTGTTCCTAACAACTGCAAGTGTGGGTAGAGGAGCATAATATTCTTTCAGAATTCCAAATGGGCTTCAGAAAGGGGAGGCGGACAGTTGATAATGTATTCATCATAAAAACACTAGTAGATAAATACCTAAAAAATAAGAAAGGTAAATTATATATGGGTTTTATCGATTTAGAAAAATCTTTCGACCGGGTAGAGCTGAAACTGTTGTGGTATAAGCTGTTAATGAAAGGAGTGAGTAATCAAATGGTAACTATACTAAAAGAATTGTATAATGAAAATACATTTTGCATAAAATATGAAGAAGGGGCACTAACTAAAGAAATACAACTGGAGGGAAAAGGACTAAAGCAAGGGTGCAAGCTAAGTCCAATTTTATTCAATTTATTTATTGATGATGTACTACAAAATATAAGTAAGAATAATAGTCTCATACCAGTAATAAACAACTTACAAGTCCCAGGTTTACTTTTTGCAGACGATTTGGTAATAATGTCCATTACCGTTAATGGGTTAAAAATATCTTTGCAAGAGGTGGAGAAATACTGTTCAGAGTGGGGCTTAAAGGTAAACAGCGAAAAAACTCAAATTGTATTTAAAAAAGGAACTAAATTGAGTAAATATGAAAAGTGGAAGAAGGGAGAAGCTGAATACAAAGTAGTGCGTGACTGTACTTACTTAGGATTAAAATTAGATGCAGGAGGCAAATGGGAAAAACAAAAGAAATCAGCACTGGCAAAAGGGAAAGCAGCAATGATGGCTGTGAGAGGGTGTCTATATAAAATGCCGGAGATGGAGATCAAATGGTTGGAAAGAGTCTATAGTTCTGTAGTCGAGGCCAGAATGCTATATGGCATTGAAATATGGGGGCTTGAGAATGGGTGGGAAGTTGTGGATCAGATACAACAGGATGTTCTGTAAGGAAGTTTTGGGGCTGCCAATGGCAACAGCAAACGAAGTTGCTCAAATTGAAATGGGGAGAGAAGAAGGAAAGGGTTAATAATGGAAAGAGCCTTGAAATACTGGCATAGGATCTTGAATTTAGATGAAGGCAGCTTATTGCAACAATGTTTAAAATATCAAGAAGCAAGTCTGCAAAGCTCGGGCTGGGCAAGCACTCTACGAAACAATTTAGAAAATAATGGCTATGGGGATATTTGGAGAAAAAGAGATAGAAATTATAAAGGTTTCTGGAGGGGTGTTAGAAAAAGATTTGAAGATATAAAGATTCAAAAACTGTTCAGCCAGTTAGGTGAAAAGAGGTCATTGGTATATTATGTTGAGTTAAAAAGTGGCTGGGGAAGGGAGCAGTAAATAGATAAAACCATTAATGAAGAAAGGAAGGGGATAGCATGGCTGAGAGCAGGAGTGTGGAGGCTAAAAGGGCAGCAGAATGGGTTTGTGCAAGACAAGTGCCCATTGTGTGGGGGTAAGGAAGATGTGGAACATATCCTTTTTGAATGCAGGGAAACAGAGATTTGGCGAAAAGTATACATCTGGAGAAAAATTAAGCGAAGTCTTGATATATGTAAAATTATAGATAAAAATCTCAAGAATGTAGAACAGTTCTTAGATAAAGTGAAAAATAAATGGAAGTGGACTGTGAAAAAAGGAAATGAACAATAGTGTGTAAGCAATAGTAGTAATGGTAGTAATGTTAGTAGTAATAGAAATGTAAGTAGTGTACTACACATTTTGTAATTCAACGGGCTGCCCACCAATTAATGGCCTGGGCCAAATACTGGTGATCAGCTCAACAATTGTAATAGCTTAGTACACATATAAATAAATAAATAAAAAATAAATAAAAAAAAGTACTCACAACTTACAAACTGTATGCAACAACATGTACTGTATAAGTTAATTTTGTTTCTTCTAACGTTGTCTTGACACATAGCATGCTATAACTGTTTTATTCAGATCATATTAGAAATAAATTAAGAGAGTATGGTGACAACATTAATTGTGGTGGTTGAATCCTTTAAGCCCAACGATTGCCCATTAACCCTTTCACCGATATGGACGTCCAAGTTAAAATGCCCCAAACCGATATGGACATGTATAGACGTCCAGCACATACATGCATTTAATGCTCATTTAACGCCAATTATTTTAATCTTCCTATTTTACAATAAATTTAAATTTCTATAAGGGATGGAAACGTACCCTTAAAGGTTTCTTTTTGAATTGTACACCTCCAAACATGGATAAACACCCAAGGGCACATCTGCAGATTCACACCAAATAATATTGGTTTCCTTGCGAACTTCTTTTTCGCAACACTCTACACATTTTCGAAATGGTTACGACTTTTTTGGTTGTGGGTGGTATCCTTTTAGGAAAGTGTTTTCTCTCAAGTATGAGGGGTGATGTCGTGGTGAATTTCTTACCCCCAGTATAAAGAGGCCTCTGAGTATTATAGTACTCAAATAAGGTTAAGAGTTATTTATATGCGCAAGTACAGGTAGGTGAATGTCTTGCATGAATTTACAGCTCTGAAAATTACTAAACAATTAATGGAAATTAATTATTCTTTCACACTGGCCGTGTGTAGGCTAAATTGTGGAAACTTGAGTCAGACTGAAAAATTCAATGCCATAGCCGGGATTTGAACCACAGATCTTCTGGTTTCCGTCCAGCCGCACTACCATTGTGCTACTATGGTCAACGTTTCTACTAAACAATTGTGCATGGTTACATCCAGTGGCATAAAAATACTTTTTTTACCATTTAACTGTTTTTCGTAAAGAGGGATAGCTAGTAATAGCTGATCCGCATCACCCATATTTGACCCGCCATTTCCCCCAAACAATGGAGTAGCTAACATGCCATCTGTAGACCAATACACGTCACTGCTACCTATATCCTAAACATCTCCTTCATAATTGCACAACAAATATTCCAGATTTTCTACAGTAATATCAGAAGCCTTTATACATCATACGCAAGGTAATTTATTTGCTACATTACGGGGATAAGTCATGGTTAACATTGAAATTTAACAATATCAAATGTGCCATTTATTTAGCTCTTGATAGCTATAAGAAAATCACTCTGAAGACAGAGAGAGTATAAATAACTAAAATACTGAGCCAAAACAGCTGCATAAGGCTACCAGAAACCGTGCTTGAGAAACACTGTAATAACAGATGCTGACAGGGAGTTTTCTTTCCAGTGTAACGCAACATATACTCGTATGATTATCGCTTGGTATAGCATAAATAAACTAAACTTTAACCGGAGAAGTCGCTTGCGTAGCTATACATACATACATTTGTTCCTATACACACAAAACAAAATGATTCAAATATTAGGCACGTTCGGCACAAAGAATGGCTTTTGCTACAGTGAAACAAAGTAGTGAAATTCGAACGATTTATTACTGTAGTCTCCACTTTTTTGTTACTGTAGATGTATACTGCCTTTAATGGGTTTTAAACCAGTTTTTGTTTCGTTTAAATAACTTAATAAATGCGGAAGATATGGAATTGTATTTATGATGCATTTTTACAGCATTTAACAATTTAAATGTCTTGTTCTGTTTATTGGGTATCCGTTTCCGGCCCCTGAAGGGTTTAAATGGCCATTGGTGAAGCGGTTAATGAATTTACCATTATAATTTTAGGTTTAAAAGTTTTTACCAGAACAGCAGTTTGCTGTTAGAAGCAAATTCTTACACATGATGAATAAAACCAGAGTAAGTGAATACTGTATAAGTATACTGAAAAATAGTATTTTCTAGGAAGTATTCTCTCCTTTTATTCACTTGAAATATGTAGCAAACACGTAAAATATGAAGCTAGTTGCAGTGAAGCAACGAATACTATACAAATGTATAATTTGTAACATAAAACTTCACTTATCTTAAAAGAAAATAATGAAAATTTTCTTATTAATTAGTGCTGCATGATTTAATCGATTAATCGAAATGATTAATCGATTCAATTAAAATTAATTGATTACAATAAATATTAATCAAAACAGTTTTAGCCAAATTAGGCCCTCTTTGTTTTGAAGTATTGCCCAAACAGCCTTTCCAACGCATCAAACTTTCACTAGACACGTAATGTTCTTTGAACTTTGAGTTAATACAACTCCTGATAGCTAAAAGAAATCACTGTGAACCCCGAGAGAGTCTAAATAACACTTCTGTTGTGAAATATTCTAAGAGGTACATAACTACATGCAGATGCTGACAGAGAGGTTTATTTCCTTACAGCTTGTGTGTATACAACTGATTATTTATCGCTTGCTAGCATAAACTGAGCTGTACAACCTTGAACCAAACACTTCAATTACGCAGCTATGGAAACAATAGCTGATCCCTCTTCTCAGGGCTGGTGGTGGTGTAACTTTGCTGTTAACTGCAGTAAGCCAGTAACATTTCTGAGTTCATGACAGTAAGTGAAAGTTTTGTGTTAAAAATGTTAAGGAAAAACGTTATAAAAACAACCCCATGTCAGTCTCACAAATCTTAGTAGATATAAATATAATACATTACTGAATAATTACTTACAAAAATATTGTAGATCTAATTCAATACATATATAAATCATGTGCACTTGATGCAAACACAAATTTTGAATGTAAACATTTAAACGTTTCATAAATAATGAAATGTACAGAGTATTAAAGAACTGTATATAATCCTTACACCTCATTTTTGAACAGATAATATCTCCATTAATCTATCAATTAATGGTTTGGAAAAAATTATTTATTTTAAAAAATAAACATCCCTTAATGAATTTTGAAATACCGGCAGTCGATTTTGTTTTTAAGTTTATTTCATTTTCAAATGTTGGTAGTACTGGCAAAAACATAGTGACATCTAGCAATTGTAACATTGACAACGAGGTTGTTTGAGCTGATGATCTGAATGAGTTTTCACAAAATTGCAATCCTCATCAATTAATAAGAAAATTTTCATCATTTTCTTTTATGATAAATGAAGTTTTATGTTACAAATTATTATATTTGTATAGTATTTAGCAAATATTTACTTCACAAGTAATTTCTTGTAAATAATTACTTGTGTTAAATTCTTCCTCCCTCATGCAGACAACTGCATATTGCAAGAACTCCTTTAGAAAATAGCAGAGCAAAACTGAATCAATGAAGCACTTTTTATATCTGAGCGGTGCCTTCAAAAAGTTCCATTCAAAGTCAAAAGGGAGTACTTTCAACACACATCACAATAGAAGTACCATATAGTTTGATAACTTCACATTTGAGTACACATTTAATTTAAAACTTAGTTCATTAAAAGTGTAGAACTTATTGAAACCTATAATTTGCTTCAAAAAGTTTTTTGTAGTGCTGTAGATCAATCAAAATTTTTAACCGATTACTCGAGATATTATCTGTTCAAAAATTAGGTGTAAGGATTATACAAAGTACTTTAATACTCCCTACATTTCATTATTTATGAAACTTTTAAATACTTAGATTCAAAATTTGTGTTTGAATCAAGAGCACATGTTTTATATATGTACTGAATTAGATCTACAATATTTTTGTAAGTAATTATTCAGTAATGTATTATATCAATATCTACTAAGATTTGTGAGACTGACATGTAGTTGTTATATAAAACGTTTTTCCTTATTTTAACTTTTTTAACAAAAACTTTCATGAACTCAGAAATGTTACTGGCTTTCTGCAGTTAACAGCAATGTTACACCACACCAGCCCTGAGAAGAGCGATCAGCTATTAACACATAGCTGCGTAATCGAAGTGTTCGGTTTAAGGTTGTACAGCTCAGTTTATGCTAGCAAGTGATAAATAATCAGTTGTATACACACAAGCTGTAAGGAAAGAAACCTCTCTGTCAGCATCTACATGTAGTTATGTACCTCTTAGAACATTTCACAACAGAAGTGTTACTTAGACTCTCTCGGGGTGATTTCTTTTAGCTATCAAGAGTTATATTATCTCAAAGTTCAAAGAACATTACGCTTCTAGTGAAAGCTTGATGTGTTGGAAAGGCTGTTTAGGTTGGAAGCAATACATCAAAACAAAGAGGGCCAAATTTGGCTAAAAGAGTTTTCATTAATATTTATTGTAATCGATTAATTTTAATTGACTGGATTAATTGATTAAAAAATTTTAAACTTTAATCTAAAATAAAGAATTAATCGATTAATCATTTCGGTTAGTCGGTTAAATCAGGGAGCACTAGTTTTTTGTAGTAGTTTAGGCTTTTTCTTTTTAAGTATTTCATGTTGTGTGTGGGAAATATAACATCTGATGGAAAGTATTAGGATTAGGATTACTATGGAGGGGATTCAGCACTGCGGACACTCTTGATCTATTATATCTATGCCCCCAAGTGGGACATCCCCGGGAGGAAGGATGAGGCGATAGGAGACAGAAGGTAGCTGTCCAAGAAGCCATGACTGCTCAGAGGACATTAACAACAGCCGTTCTGGCTTCTTAATCTGTAACCTGATGCCTAATACATTACATTACATCATCATAACACCAGAGGTAAAACAGACTTAAGAACAATAACACATAGAACTACACTTTATTCCAAAGGAGTTAGATATTCAGCAGTCACTCTGTATAATAAACTACAGGCCAATCTGAAAAACATAAAATCCATTCGGTGTTTCAAGCTATCGTTGAAAGAAATTTTATTAAGTGATTCATATTATGATATAAGTGAATTTCTAGATACACTGTAGCTGGCCATATAATTGTATATATTTGTGATGCATTTTAAATGCTGTGTAGTTGTAGAGCCATGCAACTATATATATTTATGAGTTCATGCTTAGATCTTATTAATTACACTTGATGCAACTTATTTTTTATACTTATATTATTTATATTGTTCTAAATATTTGTATTGACGTATCCAATGTCATTGTATTGACTTAATGGATGAATAAAACTACTACTACTACTACTACTACTACTACTACTACTAATAATAATAATAATAATAATAATAATAATAATAATAATAATAATAATAATAATAATAATAATAATAATAATAATAATAATAATAATAATAATAATAATAATAATAATAATTAATACCAGATTGTATTCTCCTCTTTATAGTCTTTCACAGTGTTTGTTTAAAGGACAATACATTTCTGTCATGCCCACCTCGACTCCACAGGGTGGTAGTGGATATGCCACTGATGCGGGTCAACCCTGCAGAAAAGACTACCGAATAACCTCGGTGGGGCCGCCGGTGATCTAGCACACTAACTACTCGCTCTGCATGTCAGGCACCCAGGACTTCTTAGGCAAACCTCTGCCACCTCCGGGTGGCCAAAGTGTGGTCGGAGGCACCCAATCTCCCATGGGTATCGGGAACCACTGCCCCCTCGAGGCCTACCCAATCCGAAATGCTCCCACATAGGAGGGGTTGGAACATTCGGCTCGAGGTTCCTCTAGTAACGTCAGAGGTACCACGAGTTCTCGGGGTCCTCAGCCTGCAACACAGCAACTAAAGTGGAAGAATCCCCCCCCCCCCCACCATGGGAAGTGCAGGGGACAGGATCCCTACATTTTACTTAGATGGAACCTCCTCCGGTAGGCCAGGAAAACGGACATTCCCCCTTACTGTGGTTCGGAAGTGGTCCCAGCAGCCATTTCAGAGACTGGCAATTGACCTACTAGAGGAGGAAGCGGTTCACTCTGTCATGCAGCACCAAGACACCTACTGACACTTATACCCTTAAAGATTCCACCAGATGAAAGATGATGTGAAATAGTAATAGAGATGAAATGGAAGGACAGGAAATTCAGAAATTGTAATTAACCTACCAAGCATTCACCTGGTGACGAGGAAAACCTCTGAAAAAGCCCATGAGTCAGGTAGGCCAGCCATAGAAATCAAACCTGGACCTCCCGAATACGGGCTGCAGATGAAACTGCCTGAGCCATCCCACTCAGTGATAGAAAGTGTTAGAAAGATTTCAGTTCCCCCTTTTTTTTTCTACCATGCACGTAGCAGATACAGCAAGTATTGCATTCCACCCAAGAATTTTATATGGAGATATCCCAGAACAATGTACGCAGTGGAGGTATGGGGCACATCAGAGATAGGAACACAATTTGACCAGATATATGAATGCTTTGCAAAGAACTACTAGGGCTGTCAAAATCAGCACCAAGAGAAGTGGCTTTATTAGATTTGGGTAATACAAAAAGGAGGGGAATAATAACAGACAAAATACTGAAATTCTGGTATAAGTGTATTATAGGGCAGAAAGGGGAATTATTGAATCTGTGCATGAAGCAACAGAAAAGCATTAAGAACAC
The DNA here is from genome assembly GCA_030765055.1 of Mantis religiosa. Lineage (NCBI taxonomy): Eukaryota > Metazoa > Arthropoda > Insecta > Mantodea > Mantidae > Mantis > Mantis religiosa. Next base: position 460,072,933 of record CM060950.1, on the reverse strand, counting down.
AAACAGTTGGTGGTTGGAATTGGAACTAATGGTATCGAAGTTAGGCATGGGAGATTTATGGAGAGCAGAGGAGTCAAATCATAGCAGTTTTTGGAAGGAAGTGAGAACCAGGGTACAAGACAGATAGGCAGGAGATTTGGGAAAACATAGAAGAGAAGAAATATTTGAAATTTTATAAGCAATTAAAAAAAGGGGGTATGGAAAAAATATATAGATCAATGTGACAAAATTGGAAGAGAAGGCATAACATGGATGAGAGTAGGAATAATATATCTAAAAGGGTTGAGAAGTAATGAGGTAGGGATATGTGAATTTTGTGGAGATGAAGAGAGCACTGTTCATTATCTGATAGAATGTAAGGAATTAACAAATTACAGGAGAAAAATATGGGATAAGAAATGGGACATTGTGAGCAAAGACGTAGTGGCATTACGCATGTTAATGGGAACGTGTGAAAAGAAAAATAGATGTATAGGAGAATTCTTATATAGGTTAAGAGAAAAGTGGATTAGGGTAAAAGAAGCGAAAGTCAAGAAGAAATGACACCAAGCTGCTTAGGAAAACCAAAGGCTTATAGCCAGGGGACCTGAGTCAGCGAGTAAATCTTGGGTCAGCAATTTCATGTATTTGTACAATATATAAAATAGTGCACGTTAGATGTTAGTTATTGTAGTGAAAATGTAATGGAAACTGTACAAATAAATATCATAAATATCAAATATATGGAGATATCACTAAAAATAGAACAATTTTTGGGTGGATTGCAATAATTAGTGTAAGTACATATAGAAAGTAAAAATCAACATTTCGGCAAGCAATAACACCATCAGTTGTTTCACAAATCAAAGCCCACAAATGATGAAATAAATTAAAAGGGACTATACAAATGAAACAAAAACACAGATAAGCGTTGGCAAGAAAGGTTTTAAGGATGCTGTATAGAAATGATATATCTATTGTAATTTTATTTGTAATTTATTTCTCATTTTTCCTTTTGCATCATCAAATGGAAATACAAAATCAAGATTACAATTATAAAATCCATACTGGAAAATGCCATATATTCCTAAATCCTGAAAATCCTATCATGTTGCCTGCCATTGAATAATAATTCGGTCCCCATACACTAACCCTAGGTTTTTGTGTATTGGAAGCCCTCTACTCCTTTTTACAGATTTTGCCATTTCACCTATCCTAATCTACATTTTTCTCTTAATTATTCTTAGCCATCTCTCTAACTTTCCCTAAATAATTCCCTATATTTCTCCTGTTCTTTTCCTCTTTTAATTACAGAATTTTTCTAATTACTACTTTGCCCCTCAATTATCCCATTTACGTAGCCAGGCCTGCTCTCTCCATATCTTTGTTTGACTACAATATAATATACAATGGAAGTCTGCATTCTCCTCTCCACACAATGGACATTTATGTAGCTCCCTCTCTTGACCTATACCTTTCAAATTTCTCACTCCTGTTCTCACCCAAGCAAAACCTTCTCGCCCTAACTTATTACATATATCTATATATCCTTCCCTCCCCCAGGTTGTTTTTATTTCTCTATATAATCTCAGTGAGCTTTTGTCACTTGTACTTGCAAAAATGTCTTGTCTATCAATATCTTCTAATCTTAACTTCTTTCCAGAAGCCTCTATACCCATACTCCGCATTTATCCAAGAATGGCCCATACCTATCTGCTTCAATACGTTGTTCATTTTATGTGCCTAAGACCCACCTCAGTTACTTCTCTTTTGAATATGAAAACATTCTTTAATAATATTGCTGTCTTCCAAGTTAGTGATTCTGTATAAATATTTCATTGCCCTTGACAAGATTTTAATTTTAGTAGAATGCCTGCCCAGTTCCAATTGTGCTGCCCCATTAGGTGATGCTATCGATAATCGCAATATATATTTACAAAATGATCTATGCACTCTATCAGTGTCTCTCCAAGCATCATCTACCTCTGATCCATGTAATATTCTATTTTCTACTACTGCCGTACAAATCCTCTCCAACCATTTGACATTTATATCTGGCAGTTTACTGTAGCATGATCTTATCACCCTCATGGCCATCTTACCTTTTACCACAGGCAGTTTTTTGTTCTTTCCAGCTACCATCTGAACTCAACCTTGTCCCCAAATAATCAAATCTCCTTACTACCTCTATTTCTCTTCTATTAACCTCCCATTTTTCATCCTTACACAACCTGTATCCTTTTTTGAAGACCATAATCTTGGTTTTGTTTTCATTCACTTTCAAACCCCATTTATTGTAATAAGAATTGGCTGCATCTATTGCTCTTCTCAGCCCTCCACTTGATATGGACCCAACTACTGGGTCGTCTGCAAACAGTATCTATTGTAAATATAGGAAGCATTGTATTTGTCAAAAAAATTTATATTGAAATTTCACCAGAAGTATATGTTTAAAGTCCCTGAATTCTGCTCTCCCTTAAAAAAAATATTTTTACTTTCTCTAACACATACTTAAAGTAGAAAAAAATATTACATTTTGCCCATAATACATGTTTTGAGGCTCCTGAACCCATAAATACAAGTTTTTAAGGTTTTTTGAGTAAATAAAAAGCATTTTCTTATGAACAGCATAACTCAAAAACAAAATATTTAAATATCAAACTTGGTAACTTTTGTATTGAAGTTCAAAATCTTCCGAGGATGTGACACGAAGTTCAAGCAAATCTGCGACCCCAATCTGCTTTTTATATGGAAGACAAAAAATTCCCATTTTCTTAAAATAATTTTAACAATTTTAATTAAAATACTATATCTTTAAGATATTTTCATGAAAATGAAATGTATATCTCGAATTTCCTAGAAATGTCCTCAGAAGTGTTCTTCTTTCTGGATGACTTTTGTATAACTAATGAACTGTAAGAGGTAGACGAAATTTTGGTACACAAAAATATATATCTTGTTAAAGCACACAATTTATAACAAATGAATTTTTGATATTATCAAATAAACTTATCAATTTTAAAGCTATTCCTTATTGGTTTGATTTTACAAATACCTTCTCTCAAATAGGAAGTCATTTGAATTTTTTATGTCTTAGTTGTACAAAGAGGATAGAATTTCAAGGCCATCGCATAGCAACCAGCTCTTAAAAGATTTGATTATCATTATGTTACTGTATTCTTCTATTCCCATTGTACCTATAAGTAAATATGTAATAAAACCATTTCAACAAATGTTTACTTAGTTCATGATAATGAAGATAGAGTAATGGCATATAAGGAATGCTTGTGCAAGAGCGAGTGGAGAAAATCATAGGAGTACACAGAGTTTTTTTTTTTTTTTACAAAATTCTTTTTTCAAAAATGTATTATTAATTTGTGTGCCAGTTGTTCATAAAGGAAGACTTACTGTGTTACACTTAAAATAAAAGGCTAGGACTATGAAGTGGTTGGTTTAGATACAAAGATGTCCACAGAACAAAACAAATGACAATATAAATTGAAAATGTTGGAAAATAAATTACAGATTTTGACCAAAATGATGAAATTTCAGTATTGTGTTCTGAGCCTGTTTGAATATTAATATCACGTGAATTATTTACAGTCAGTATAAAGATCTTTTTCGGGGGGGGGGGGGGGGGGGTTCCTAGAGTATGGATTAGAAAGGGGAAGAAAATAAATATACGGAAACTACTGCAAATAGCTACTTTATTCACTTTGCTTTTTATTTTGTTTTTCTTCCGTTAATTAGGAAGATGCCAATTCCCGATTTTCACACAGTCTTGATAAATATTGTACCTATACTTTATTACTCTCTGTAGCCAGCATTATCTGATTTTGCAGAACTCTGATAAGCGGAAGAAATGAAAACAGCAATGATAGATGTTTTTTTAAGTCTCGCTGCTTTGGGATCTACAATATTTCGAATGATAGTGACAGCTGTTTCAGTCTTTAAAGCTTTCTTTCAACGTTCCTATTGGTAATATTTAAAACCTTTCAGGTGCAATGAGTACCAAATTAAAATGATTAAAGCATGGTACGAAAACGAAACATTCATTTTATGAATGTATTGAAACTCAAAATTCCGCGGCCACGTAACTTAGATTGGATGGACTTAACCTTAGAGGCGAAACGTTGTTGCCCTTGTCCCTTCGAAGGCTGCAGAAAGTTCAAGGGAATAATAATAAGTAATGAACATTGCTACAATGACAAGGAGAAATTGGATCATTTAAATCAATGGATTCACGCATGTGTCCCTCACCCATTTCCTTCCCTCCCTCAGAGGAAAACCGGGAGTTTCAAGGTCAATCCCACGCCTTTAACCATGTTCAGAAATCAATTCCGTTTTGTATTCATACCCAGGTAACAGAGACTAATGCCAAAATATTTGATCGTAGGAGGTTCCGTGCCTGCCAGCAGGTTACGTCTCTCAAAATTGTATGCATACTTATCGATTTAGGCACAGTTCTTAGATAATGCATAACGTCACGGAAACTAAAGTTAATCAGTGACCATTTTATGTCAACTTCAATTGTTTATATGTAGTTGGGAGAGAAGGGTCGTATTAAATTTAGATATCTATTGTATGCTTTAGCCACATGGGAAAGTAACTGACAGTAATAAATATGTTATTATAGCTTATGTGATAAAATTACTCTAGACGTAAAACAGTGTAAACCGGGAACAGGTGAGCTGACGTCACGCTGCCATTGTCTGGTGTAAACAATGCTTTGGAGTGGGAATAATTCCAAAGGAATGCTTAATATTCAGTCGTAAAACGGTCTGCCGTTTCATTCATATGCTTTACACGAGCCAATTCTTAGCTAAAAAGTGCTGCAATATTCCTTTATCAGCAGAATGATTGCCGGATGTATTATTTGCTGCATGCAGCAGAGTGAATTTATTCCCGCCTGTTGCTGAAACGAAAGAATGTACCTGCTTGGTACGATTGGGTCATTTCAATCAATATGTTAACTGTTTTATTCGATGATGAATAATTATTGTCAGAGTTGCCCTAGTTCGTATTTTGTGTCGGTATATTCTGTTCCCACAGCATTTTTTGGTATATTGCTTATACCTGGTGTAACGGAATTTACCGCCAGATAAGTTTATCCTTATCAGTTGCCACATGCAGTTATTAACGTTGCGTTTTATTGAGAGAGTTATTAATCCAGTCGTATACTTTAGTGCGCGTCCATTGGTTGTATAGCCGCCATAAAATGTAGGCAATTAATACTCGGAATAGGTTGATTTTGTACAGAACTTATTTTTGTTGCATTACCGAATGTTTAAGATTTTGGGGAAATATTTGTTTTAATATTGTTTTATTTATAGATGTAGCAACATTCCTTACTGGAATTCTTAACTTCTGTGTTATTTAATTTTCCATATGTTGTCCTTCCCCGAAGAAACGTCTGTATTATTGCAATTCTAAACATAAGTGAAATTTCGCTCTATCTGTCTGAGGTTTTTTGTTCTACATTGGTTCAGCAAAACGAAGAAACAAATGAAAGAGGGCAAAATATCAGAAATATTACTATTCTTGTGTGATTTTCTGTACTGGTCCCTTACTTACATACATCCTTTGACAAAAATTAAAAGAATAATGATAATAAAAAAAGAGCAGACTCTGGAAGCCTATATTTTTCAGTGTACATTGCAGAATTGAGTTTTTGTTACTAAACGTGCACTGACAGCCGAGCGGTCAGAGACAAGTATGTAGGTATACATAGGTACGAATTCCAAACATTGTTTTGATTTTTTTTATTGTTAAAATACTAAATATATATGAACGAATACAGCCAGACTGAAAAATTCAATGCCATAGCCGGGATTTGAACCACGGATCTTCTAGTCTCCGTCCAGCCGCTCTAACCATTGAGCTACTATGGCCAACGTGCCGATATGACATTAAATTCTGCAACTGACTCGTATGTTTTCCGGTAAACCACTAGGAGTTCTCATATACAATGAAACACGCACATTTTGTTTTGCCCGCCTCGGTAGCGTGGTGGAGGCGTGTCTACCTGACGTTCAAGAGGTCCCGAGTTTGAATCTCGGCCAGGGCGAGTTACCAGTATAAGGCTTTTTCCGGGATTTTCCCTTATCCTGAAAGAGGAATGTCTAAGCTCTGGGACAGGAATTCTTTATTCGTAGTTAATTTCTCTCTATCTAAATCAGCCACACGTTCGGGCGACATTTGGTGCGGGATTTCTATGTTTGAGATGGGATGCACGTTGACTGTTTCGAAGACCCACGTCGAGAAGCCAGATATAACAGGGTTAACTCGTATTTTGAGTTGTTTCTTGATGATCGTGTTTGATTAAATAAGAGTCATGTGACATCTGTTTTTCAGGCGTGGTTCGGAATAAAGTTTCGGAGAAGTCAAATTTTGTAACAATTTAATTGTATTATTTGGATTACATTTTACTTGAACTTCCTTTCCCAGTCACTTGCAGGTTACTTCCAACATACCGATAAATTCTTACTTTGTTATATTTAAACAGATTCAAACTATTACATAAAAGTTCTTGACTATTCATCACACTCACCATTACAAAACATCTCTACCAAGGTTATTGATTTTTCGTAACTATCGTTACTCCTCTCTTAATTTTGTGATTGGCCGATTTGATGCCACGTCACAACATTACGTCATACAATTATTACTACGGCTAATCACAATATTACATGTATTTTTACTTATTTAAATTACTAAATAGATTTACATAATCATTTTTTATAAATTTATAAACTTTTCATACCTTTTCTAAATATAACTCGAAACTACTGTTACAGCTCCATGGATCCTTTTTTTTTTAATTTACGTCCTCCAACATTTAGTCATATCGGACGATGAATGAAATGGGTGAAATGATGCTCAATGCGTCCGGGGTCCATGGAGCTTAGAGTTACCCGACATTCGTCTTTCAGGATAAGGGAAAACCCCGGAAAAACCTTATCCAGGTAACTCATCGTGACCGAGATTTGAACTCGGGACCTCTTGAACGTGAGGCAGACATGCTACCATCTCCGCTACCGAGGCGGGCTCCATGGATCCGGGACTCATTTGAGCATCATTTCATTCATCGGCCGATATATAAGCCCACCTCGGTAGCGTAGATGGTAGCGTGATTGCCTCACGTTCTAGAAGTTTCGAGTTCGAATCTCGGTTAGGATGAGTTACCTGGATAAGGTTTTTCCGGGGTTTTCCCTTATCCTGATAGACCAATGTCGGGTAACTCTAAGCTCCATGGACCCCGGACTCATTTCAGCATCACTTTACCCATTTTATTCATCGTTCGATATGACTTAACGTTGGAGGGCGTAAATTACAACAATAACAAAAAATAAAGAGTTTGGAATACCTTTAGTTCCTCAAAATATAGTATTAAAATTTATTTCACTTCTCTATAAAAGATAAAATGCCTAATAATAAAAAAATCTGGTGGAAATTATTTGTTTTTTCACAGTAGCCGTGTGTAGGACGCACTATGAAAGGGTAGAGCCAGACTAAAAAATTCAATGCCATAGCCGGGATTTGAATCACGGATCTTCTGGTCTCCGAAAGAACAATTAATTTCCATTAATTGACCTAATAGTGGTCCGAACTATAAAGCCCGGACCTTAAAGTACTTACAGCATAGTAAGTCGCCTTTAAGGTAGTTGTCTCATGTGTTTATGAGAACTCCTAAGTGGTTTACTGGGAAAAATACGAGTCAGTTGCAGAATTTAATGTCATATCGGCACGTTGGCCATAGTAGCTCAATGGTTAGAGCGGCTGGACGGAGACTAGAAGATCCGTGGTTCAAATCCCGGCTATGGCATTGAATTTTTCAGTCTGGCTCTACCCTTCCAAAAAATCTGGTATTTATCAGTTTAATTGTTTCGATTGTGATAACGTTTATATTGGAAAGACAAAACGTAATTTATAAACCAGAACGAAAGAACATTTTCGTAACATTAAGTACAAACAAACTGATAAATCGGCCGTAGCAGATCATTTTGGTCATTTAACCATGAAATAAATCCAGAAGTTAAATTATTAAAACAATGAAATGGTCCGATAGATTTAATGGTTTGGGAAAAGATATTTATTTTAAAAAAACAAACATCGCGTAAGGAATTCTGAAATACCGGCAGTCGATTCTGTTTTTAAATTTGTTTTATTATCGGATTTTTATAGTACTCACAAGAACATATCAACAACTACGGCGAAAGCTTTGTTTTCCTTTTTTTTTTTTTTTTTTTTTTTTTTTTTTTTTTGTATTTTACGTCCTCCAACATTTAGTCATAATATCAACCGATGAATGAAATGGATGAAATGATGTTCAATGCGTCCGGGGTCCATAGAGCTTAGAGTTACCCGACATTCGTCTTTCAGGATAAGGGAAAACCCCGGAAAAAACCTTATCCAGGTAACTCACCCTGACCAAGATTCGAACTCGGGACCTCTTGAACGTCAGCCAGATACGCTACCATCTACGCTACCGCGGCAGCTTTAGATGTGAATGAATGTGCATGAAATCGCGATCCTGAAGAATTTATAAGAATTATCATAATTTCTTATAAGATAAGTGAAGTTTTAAGTTACAAATTATCATATTTGTATATATTTGTTTGCTTCACTGTTAATAGCTCCATATTTTACGTATTTATTTGTTTGTATCTTTTTTTTTTTTTTTTTTTGTTTTGTATATGTTATTTTTGTACGACAATTCATTGCTACTATAAAATGTAATATAAGTATTGTTAAGGGCTGTTTGCCGTAATTTTATATATTTTTGTACTGTTCCCTAGCATGAGCTACGGCTCTAGGAACCTTTTTAGATAACAATAAATAAATGCTTTTGGGGGGGGGGGGATTCAGATTGGCCTCTAAACATGTATTTCTGGTGAAATCCTGACATCGTCTTTTTGGGTGGAATACAATATTTCGCCTGCGTAATATACTTAGTAGAAATAAAAACGAATTTGAAAACCACTACAGACAGAAAGAGGAATATTGAGCTTAAATGTCTTGAAATAAATCCTGTTGCTGTAGATAAGATAACAAGTACAGTCTTTACTAATTATAGATGAACAAGTAAGTGTCAGGTTGCATGTTTTAATAACGGTCTGAGGAATGCTGTATACACATACGTACGTATGTAATAAGACGACTGCACATCGCTGCGTTAGATCACGCCACCTTGTAATCTAATTTAGGATGTTAGAACGCGCTCGACGCAGCCAAGGTGCTCAGCAACAGCTGATAGCTTCGGATTTAACTCTGGCAAATACCTACTCTTTTAAGAAAATACTTAACTGGGACACTCACAAAACCCAATTTAAATGTATGTATGGACAACATCAATGCATTTAACCTTATCAAGAACGAAACCGAACTGAAAAGTAGGTCAGGAGCCACTAAGCCGTGCCTTTTTGTTTTGGGAGCATTTCCCAATTGTGTGACTATACAGATAGATTTTCTCGACCAGCTTCATTTGTTATTGCTAAAGATCGAAGGGAAAAGAAAGCTTTAAGCGGTTACTATAATCAGCATGTCATATCATATGTACTACAAATTAGGGAATAAATTCATGTGGTACAATGATTATAATTCATTAATACAATACAAACTTTTTGTTAACAAGTACTTCTTCAGAGCACCCTCGAATTGCTTGCCTTTACAAGACCTTAGATGTGCTGGCAATTTTTTGTGAAGCAATAAGCCCATCACATTTGGATCCCTGTCGGAAATATTCTTATTAAAACTTTGCCTAAAAAATCGTCCTTGTGCCTAGTGTTATAACTATGAATATTACTATTTTTAAGATTTTCCTTTTGTACTGCATAAGTTACTACTTTATAAACATACAGAGAATATACTGTTAATATTCCTTTATCCTTAAATATTTCCCTACATGATTCTCGGGAACTCAAATTGTAAATAATTCTGATGGCCCTTTTTTGCAATCGAAATAACCTTCCCATATGCGTTGCAGTAGCACAGCCCCAAATTTCAATTCCGTATAATAAATGTGGATATATGACTCCATAGTAAATAATTTTAAGCCTTTTTTCATCAAAGACATCTTTGAAGTAACGTAACAAATATACAGCTTTACTTACTTTATCACAAATATGATTTATGTGCCCTGCCCATGTTTTATTTCTGTCAAGAAATATTTCTAAGAATTTATGTTCACTCACATCTTCGATGTTGCAGTCATTTACAGGTAATGACAGATTTGTGGTATTTTTGTTACTCTGTGAGAAAAGAATTAAGGTTGTTTTTGTCATATTACAAGAAAGATAGTTTTCTTTAAAGTAATTTATAACCAAATCAATAGATTTCAATAAGTTATCCTTTAATACGCCTGTATTCCCACCCTTACACATAGCCGTAGTATCATCTGCATACGATATTATATTTGTGTTTTCGGAGTTTGGTATGTCATTTACATATAGTGTAAACAATAATGGTCCCAGGACCGACCCTTGTGGTACCCCACACATGACCTGCTTGAATTCTGATTGCACTTTGTTTACCAGTTTTCCCCTTCTATTATATATTAATGTTGACTGTTTCCTGTTTACCACAGCATTAGAACTAATTTATATATCGGTACTTTAAATGTGATAATATATTTTCATCATCATTTCTGTATTAAGATAATGTTATTTTCTATAGCGTTATTATTAAATTTGAATCGATTAACCATGTTACTTTAATCGATTAATCAAGATAGTATCTGTTCAAAAATTAGGTGTAAGGACTATTCGCTGGCTGTTCAACAAAAATGATCACAATTATTTTTGACAACGTACCTTTACTCATCGTCATAAATTTGATGGTCCTTCTCAAAATAGTCTCCCATGAATGTGATGTACTTGTTCCAGCGTTTCTGCCAGTTTTCAAAGACATGCTGGAAACCATTTTTTAGAGATCCTTCAAAATCACCTCCGCAGCCTTCACCACTGCTTCTGATGATGGATAATGCCTCCCACGAAGGCGTTTCTTGGAGTTGGGGAATAGAAAAAAGTCACACGGGGCTAAATCCTGCCTATAGGGCGATGAGGGATACACTTCACGCAACAGCATTGGCAATATGCGGCCGCGCATTATCGTGGTGCAGCATCCAGCCTGCTTCACGGAAATGTGGTCTTTTGCGCCTGATATTGACTTGCAATGTTTCCAGGACACCCTTGTAGTATTGTCCAGTTACTGATGTCTGTGCAGGTACAACATGCTGATAAACCATTCCATGAATATCAAAGAATGAGATCACCATAACTTACCCAGCAGAAGCAACCACTTTTGCTTTTTGAGGGTTGGTGATGAAGGAGATTTCCACACTTAGCTTTGCTGTTTGCTCTCAGGATCAAAATGATGTAGCCAAGTTTCATCAGCAGTGATTACGTCCGGATCTTCCTCTAACATCAACTTTAACTGCATGTAGACCTGCATGCGAATGTCCTTTTGTTCGGGAATCAACAGTCTTGGAACCCATCGCGCACAAACACGTCTCATGTGTAATGTTTCTGTCACCAACGTGTGGGTGGCACCCAATGAAATGTTCAGTATTACAGAAAGTGATCTTAAGGTAATTCGTCGGTCCTCTCTCACAATGGCAGCAGCAGTGTTGATGTTTCCTTCTGTAAGATCAGTAACTGGAGTACCGGGTCCTCCTTCCTTTGAAATTGATTATCTCCCCTCTTTAAACACCTTAAACCACCTTCTAGCTGTGCTGTTGGGAAGAACGGACTCTCCATAGGCCTCCTGTAACATTGTATAGGCCTCAACTGAAGATTTGTTTAGACGAAAGCAGAATTTCAAAGCCACATATTGTTCCTCGCGTGTTACCTCCATTGCAGCGGTAGGCGATACTGAACATGTCTGGACTTACCTGGTTCTCACAGGCGAGAACCAGGAGTACCAACAATGAAACTACTACGGCGTGTTTGTTTTACATCAAGCTAACAGAATATAATAAGATTGAATTTTAGTGCGAAAAATTATGATCATTCTTTGTTGAACAGCCCTCGTATAAAGTACGTTAGTGCTCTCTACATTTCATTATTTATGAAATTTCTAAATATTTAAATTCAAAATTTATGTTTTCGTCAAGTTTCCGTAACTTTAAAAAAGAAAATAATTGCCCTGCAATACATTTGTGGTCCTACCAATAGCGTAGATGCTGAAAGATGTTTCAATAAATATAATGTGATTGTGAGTAACACGAGGACTCAAATGACAGAACAGAATTTTGAACTATGTTCACTTTTATTGTTTTTTTTTCCTTTCAATTTACGTCCTCCAAAGTTACGTCATATCGGACGACGAATGGAATGGGTGAAATGAAGCTCAAATGAGTCCAGGGTCCATGGAGCTTAGCGTTACACGACATTCGTCAATCAAAATAAGGGAAACCCCGGAAAAAACATTTACATTTGGAAGTTTATAAACGAAGTTCGTATGTGGTAACTATAGCAAAAGTTTAATTTTGTATCCTAACCGTGACCTGGCTTGTGAGTAGCTCGATCACGGCTCCTAATACTTTTTTTTAATGATACATTGGGATTTCTGTTCTGTAGTATAGCTGGTAGCGTGTCTACCTCACACTCAAGAGGCTAGAAGTTCGAATTTCGTTATTTGAATGGCTTCGGAATGTTAATATATTCAACGTTTTAAAATTATCAGTGTAATTCAACAGTGCAGCAAACACATAAAAGCATACAACCATTAATCTGTAATAACTGAACATTTTGAGCGCTCGCGGATATATTAAACGCTTCACGTATTATATATATAGAGGAGCTGACGCTTGTTTGAGTGGGGAGGTCCGATACTACAGGGTAGCCACGATCTAGGAAATGGCCATAAATATTAAACTCCTAGTCGTTGCTAACCATGCCACGCTTTCAAAGGTGGCGCTAGCCCATGTAGTGACCATGACTTCCCCTTTTTATTTCTTTTATGAATATTTACTATTAATTATGTATAGGGGTGGTGATTTGTCGCAAATGCGATATAGCGCGAAATTGATTCAAAATGCGATATAAATGGAAATCGAAGATTTTCCCAAGTAGTTATTTTTTCCCAATGCTTTTTCTTCTGGAAACTTGAACTGGAGAGTCTGTAGAACCTCTGAATGTTTAGAAAGTTATAAAATAAGTGACCAGTCTTCTGGAATGTGGAGAGCAGCCCTTCCCGCTAAGTCAGTCTATAGTTCCATCATTGCCCACCATTGATGTGCCAGCCCGCGTCGGTAGCCTAGATGGTAGCGTTTCTGTCTCACGTCCAAGAGGTCCCGAGTTCGAATCTCGGTCAGAGAGTTGCCTGGATAAGGCTTTTTCCAGGGTTTTCCATTATCCCGAAAGACGAATGTCGGATAACTGTACGCTCCATGGACCCTGGACTCATTTGAGCATCATTTCACCCAATTCGTTCACCGTCCCATATGACGTAACATTGGGGGACGTAAATTTAAAAAAGAAAAAAATTGCTCTGCAATGCATTTGTGGTCCTACCAATAGCGTAGATGCTGAAAGATATTTCAGTAAATATAATTTGATTGTGAGTATCATGAGGACTCAAATGACAGAACAGAATTTTGAACTATGTTCACTGCTTTCATTCAAAAGCGTTACTGAATCATAAAATTATGAGTTATGGAATAGGCCAATGTTGTGCAATTTCTTTTTATGTGCTAGTTTTACATCAGTGTGGATTTTTTTTTGTAAATTACGTCATAAACGTTAAGTGATATCGGACGACGAATGGAATGGGTGAAATGTTACTCAAATGAGCCCAGGGTCCATAGAGCTTAGAGTTACACGACATTCGTCTTTCAGGATAAGGGAAACCCTGGAAAAAACCTTACCTCTCCATGTAACTTATATTGACCGAGATTCGAACTCGGGACCTCTTGAACGTGAGGCAGACACGCTACCGAGGCAGGCTTATCTTTTTGTTATGCAGTACGCTTTAGTCTGTATCAACTTGTTCTATATTTCTGTGTGTTCCTTTAACCTATATTAACGTAAAATAAATTGACACTTTATGCACTCTTAGCTCACTGTCTTTAATAACACTCCATAAATGTGTTTTGCCCGCCTCGGTAGCGTGATGGTAGCGTGTCTGCCTCAGGTTCAAGAGGTCCCGAGTTCGAATCTCGGTCAGGGTGAGTTATTTGGTTAAGGTCTTTTCCGGGGTATTCCCTTATCCTGATAGACGAAATTGCATTCATCGTTCGATATGACTTTACGTTGGTTTTCCCTTATCATGAAAGATGAATGTCTGCTAACCCCCAATGTTATGTTGGAGGCCGTAAACTAAAAACATAATTTACACTGATGTAAATATGGGAAATGTGTAATAAAGCCATACTATACAAAGTAGAAAAGGTGTTGATAGTGTAACGTATTGATTTGTCAGTTATATTTAATAAATAATTTACATTTGGAAGTTTATAAACGAAGTTCGTATGTGGTAACTATAGCAAAAGTTTAATTTTGTATCCTAAGCGTAACCTGGCTTGTGTGTAGCTTGATCACGGCTTCTAATACTTTTTTGATGATACATTGCGTTTTCTGTTCTGTAGTATAGCTGGTAGCGTGTCTACCTCACATTCAAAAGGTCAGAAGTTCGAATCTCGTTATTTGAATGGGCCCGGAATGTTAATTTATTCAACGTTTTAAAATTATCAGTGTAATTCACCAGTGCAGCAAACACATAAAAGCACGCAACCCTTAATCTGTAATAACTGAAAATTGTAAGCGCTCGCGGTTAGATGAAACGCTTCACGTATTATATATACAGGAGTTGCCGGTTCGATGAGTGAGGAGGTCCGATAGTACAGGCTAGCCGCACTAACACAGCATGTCAGCCATATAACCCCTAGTGGTTACCAACCACGCCACGTTCTCAAAAGCGGCGTAACCCATGTAGTGACCATGACTTCCCCTTTTGTTTATTTTATAAATATTTACTATTTAATTATGTATAGGGGTGGTTATTTTTCGCAAAAGCGACATACCGAGAAATTGGTTCAAAGTGCTATATAAAAGCGAAATCGAAGATTTTCCCAGTAATTATTTTTTCCCAATGCTTTTTCTTCTGGAAACTTTAACTGACGAGTCTGTGGAACCTCTGAATGTTTAGAAAGTTATAAAGTAAATGACCACTCTTCTGGAATGTGGATAGCAGCCCTTTCCGCTAAGTTAGCATATTCTTCCACCATTGCCCATATGAGGTAAGTTTGGTACTGAAGCGAGTTCAGTTGTTTTACAAAAGAAACCCCTCCTACGATACCTAATGACTGTCATAATTCTATCTTATTGTTCTGTTCGGTTTTATGAGCAACTTTCATTCATTCTATGCGTAAGTGCGAGGTTAATTTTGTGCCTTTTCTTTTTATTGTGCTAGTTTTACATCATATACATCTATATTTTTTGTTATGTAGTATGCTTCAGTCTGTATCAACTCGTTCTATATTACTATGTATTGCTTAATCTATATTAACGTAAAATAAATTGACACTGTGCATTTTAAATCAGTCATTGATAACCGTCCATAAATATTTTTGGATCTCATATAAATAATGTTAATATTCCTCATTTTAAAAAAATTAACTCAAATTAAACTTTTTAAATGCTATAAAATGCTAAATATCACTACCCCTACCCACTGTATTTACCTCGCTTGAACTTGGAGGTATCGATTGCGTTATTCAATTATTCAGTCTACCGTTTACCAGGAATGATGACAAGTCATTATTGTTTTATATAGGCCATAACTTTTGAACAAATAATAGGACACACATGCAACAATTGTGAGATTACATTACACTATTTACATCTCAGAGAAAATGTTGGAAGTGTCCTCTACCAGCATCTATACATGTTTGTACTCGTCTCACCATAATCTCTCAAGTTTTACGGAGATTTGATTTGATTTATTGATTCATCCATTAAAACATGTACATGTTATAGGACACGTCAAATTAAAAACTAAGTACAATATTTATAATTAAGGTAGCTAACTAAATATTTACAAATTTAAAAATTCATCCACGCTGTAGAAGCTATTGGCTCTAAGGAAGTTTAATAACAATTTCTTAAATTGATGTAGTGATTCAATCTTTTTTATAGATTCAGGTAGCTTATTGTAAAGATGTAAGCCAGCATATGTGAAACTATTTTCATACATCTTTGTTTTGTGTGACTTCACAAATAAATTATTCTTTGTTCTAGCGTTGTGTATATGAATTTCAGAATTTGTTTTGAATAAACTTAGGCTTGCTTTCATATGTACAAGAGTTTCATATATGTATATACTTGGCAGTGGTAAGACACCTAATTTACTGAAGTATGGCTTACAACTAGTTGTGCTTGAGACATCTGCTATGATTCTAATTATTTTCTTTTGGTATCTGAATACTTTTATACTCTCTTTAGAATTTCCCCCCAAAATTATACCATATGCCAACAAACTGTGTATATATGAAAAGTACACTATTCTCCGAACTTTCAAGCTTGACATGCCTGTAATCGCCCTCATTAAGAAACACATTTTACTAAGCTTTTTCGTCAATGCCTCTATGTGAGTTTCCCAATTTAAATTTTCATCTAGTATTAGTCCCAGAAATTTGATAGTTTGTACGTAATGTATTTGGTCTTGTCCCAGCATTAATTTTGGATACAATTGACTTCCACTCATTTTATTATAGATGATATCGAATTGAGAGAAGTTTATTTCCAGCAAGATGGAGCAACGTGCCATACATCTAATGACACCATGGAACTTGTAACTAGTTTCTTTGATAATCGAATAATCTCAAAAGGTATGTGGCCTCCCAGATTATTTGTTGTTGTAATTTACGTCTTCCAACGTTAAGTCATATCGGATGGTGAATGAATTGGTTGAAGTGATTCTCAAATGAGTCCAGGGTCTATGGAGCTTAGAGTTATCCGACATTCATCTTTCAGGATAAAGGAAAACCCCGGAGAAAACCTTATCCAGCTAACTCACCCTGACCGAGATTCGAACTCGGGACCTCTTGAACGTGAGGCAGACACGCTACTGTCTACGCTACCGAGGCGGGCACCCAGATCCCTTGACCTAACCTTGTGGGAGTATCTAAAGAAAATAGAGTGTACATACAAGAATAGGCCACGGACAATTCATGTTCCCAAGGAATCCATTCGAAACGAAATAAGTAACTTTGGCGAGGATGCTCTCCGTAAAACTTGAGAGAATATAGTGAGACGAGTGCAAACATGTATAGATGCTGATGAAGGACACTTCAAACATTTTCTCTGAGATGTAAATAATGTAATGACATCTCCCAATTGTGTATTGTTGCGAGCCATTGTTGCGACTGGTGCGGCCGGTGCACACAAAGAGACAGATAGTGCAGCGCGGAGATAAAACTGGTTACAGGTTTCCTGGTGTTATTAGATGTATGGCACGTTGCTCCATCTTGCTGGAAATAACTTTCTCTCAATTCGATATCATCTCCGTAAAACTTCAGAGAATATGGTGAAATGAAATGTGTAGTGTTTAACGCCCGCTTTTACTACATACGGCACCGCAGGCGGTGACACTGATGATACATGAGATGAAGATGGAGCATCGGTGGAATGAGATGGCGGGGGAAACCGGAGGTCCCGGAGAAAACCCGCCCCAGCGCCGTGTTGTCAACCACAAATCTCACTTTGCGGTAGCCTGGGATCGAACCCGGGCCTCCTTGGTGAGAGCCAAGCGGCCGAGAATATGGTGAGACGAGTACAAACATGTATAGATGCTGATGGAGGACACTTCCAACATTTTCTCTGAGATTCATTCATTCATCCATCTTTATTCATCCTTGATATCTTGTACAAGATAATGGACACGTCAAGCACAATATAAAGTATAACATTAACATAGTAACAGGTAAAAAATATACAAAAGCATATGTGATTACAGGAAATAGATAATATAATAATTTAAAAATGAAAAATGTATAAGAACATAATAAATCAAACTTCCGAAGAGAAAAGTAACTAAAAACTCTTGTACAGAATAAAAACATACAAACAAATAACAAAACAACATACAAAAATACAAACGCCCGCTTTTACTACATACGGCACCGCAGGTGGTGACACTGATGATACATGAGATGTAGCTGGAGCCCCGGTGGAATGAGATGACGGGGGAAACCGGAGATCCCGGAGAAAACCCGCCCCAGAGCCGTGTTGTCCACCATATTGCTATGTTTTCAGGACATCCCTGTAGTATTGCCCAGTTACTGATGTGTGTGCAGGTACAACATGCTGATAAACCATTCCATGAATATCAAAGAATGAGATGACCATAACTTTACCAGCAGAAACAGCCACTTTTGCTTTTTTAGGGGTTGATGATGAAGGAGATTTCCACACTGAGCTTTGCTGTTTGCTCTTAGGATCAAAATGATATAGCCAAGTGCAATCAGCAGTGATTACGTTTGAAATAAACTCCGGATCTTCCTCTAACACCAACTTTAACTGCGTGTTACCTCCATTGCAGCGGTAGGGGATAATGAACATGTATGAACTTGCCTGGTTCTCACAGGCGGGAACCAGGAGTAGCAGCAATGAAACTACTACGGTGTGTTTGTTTCACATTAAGCTAACAGAATATAATAAGATTGAATTTTAGTGCGAAAAATTATGACCGTACCAAAATTATGATCTTTCTTTATTGAACAGCCCTCGTACTTAATATTACGAAAATGTTCTTTTGTTCTGGTTTCCAAATTACGTTTCGTCCTAGCAATTTAAACCCGATCACAATCTAAACAATAAAATTGATAAATATCAGACGTTTTATTATTAGGAATTTCATTTTTTTTTTTTTTTTTTTTTTTTTAGAGAAATCTAGTAAATTTGTAATACTATATTTGTTTTAAGGAACCAAAGTTATACCAAACTCTTTAAAAAAACCTTTTGAAATTGTCTATTAAACCAAGGATAGTGAGCAAATTTTTTTTAAAATTATAATCGTATTTTTTGAAGGTTAGAAATATCATTAACAGTTTTTTGATATTTAAATTTGTCAATCTTCTTTTGTATTAAGTCTTTATTATATCCAGTAAATATGACTTTGCTTTATCATCATTATCGCTGCAGATTTTAATACGTTTATCCTTTCTTATAAAGGAAAATGGAATGATGGACGTTATCAGCTCCTCTCCTGTTATCTATAGATCTATGTACTACGTTTTTCCTTAAAGGAAAACTGGCGGTGATTTACTGGCTAATTGAAATGCTTAGTCAATAAATGTAACTACGTCACTAAAACGTTGTGCAGGAATAGATTGCACTTATCGTGATATACTTTCTCTTTTCCTCGTTTACGTCATGGTGCTGTTGTACCGGTTGATCATGTGGGACGGGAGACAATTGCGTATCGCTACGAAGGTGATTCCCGGAATTTGTTAAAGAGATGCCACAGTGGCCCCGTTATACGTGACAAACCGCACGGGGTTTGACTCCAGCCACAAACTTGTTTTTTGCCAGCAACTTTATATCCATTCATGTAGAAAAATCGTGTGTTACACACGCATGCCCTTCTCTTAAAAGCTGTCCTCTTATTTTTGTTTAGTTATTTCTCATGTTAACGAGATATAGGTTTGCAGAAACAGTCTCGCCGCACATTTTGTTGTAGTAGGAGGATGCAGCAAACCGGATCATTCTTTCCACGACATCATGACTAACACCTGAATAACAACAATACTTCAAATAACTGCCCGCCTCTGTAGTGTAGATGGTAGCGTGTCTGTCTCACGTTCAAGAGGTCCCGAGTTGGAATCTCCGCCAGGGTGAGCTATCTGTATAAGGTTTTTACCGCTTTTTTTTCCTTATCCTGAAAAATGAGTGTCGGGTAACTCAAAACTCTATATACCCTGGACTCATTTGAACATCATTTCATTCATCGTCCGATATGACAACGCTGGCGTTTTTCCCTTATCCTGAAAGATGAATGTCTGGTAACTCGAAGCTCTATGTACCCTGGACTCATTTGAACGTAATTTCATTCATCGTCCAATATGAACTTTACTTTGGAGTTTCCCTTATCTTTACAGATGAATATCTGGTAACTAACCGCTTCGCTGATGGTCATTTAAACCCTTCAGGGGCTGGAAATGGGTACCCAATAAACAGAACAAGACATTTAAATTTTTAAATGCTGTAAAAATGCACCATAAATTCAATTCCGTATCTTCCGTATTTATTAAGTTATTTAAACGAAAGAAAAACTGTTTTAAAAGTCATTAAAGGCAGTATAAATCTACAGTAACAATAAAGTAGAGACTACATTAATAAATCGTTGAAATTTCACTACTTATTTTCACTGTAGCAAAAACCATTCTTTGCGCCGAACGCGCCTAATATTTGAATCATTTTGTTTTGTGTATATACGAACCAATATACGTATGTATAGCTACGCAAGCGACTTCTCAGGTTCAAGTTTAGTTTATTTATGCTATACCAAGCGATAATCATACGAGTATATGTTGCATTACACACACAAACACACACACACACACACACACACGCATCTGTTATTACAGTGTTTCACAACCACGGTTTCTAGTAGCCTTATGCAGCTGTTTTCGCTCTGTATTTTAGTTATTTATACTCTCTCTGTGTTCAGAGTGATTTCTTATAGCTATCAAGAGCTAAATGAATGGCAAATTTGAAATTCTTAAATTTCAATGTTAACCATGGCTTATCCCCGTAAAGTAAATAAATTAGCTTAGGTATGATGTGTACAGGCTTCTGATATTACTGTAGAAAAACTGGAAGATTTGTTGTGTGATTATGAAGGAGATGTTTAGGATATAGGTAGCAGTGACGTGTACTGGTCTACAAATGGCATGTTAGCTACTCCATTGTTTGGGGGAAATGGCGGGTCAAATATGGGTGATGTGGATCAGCTATTACTAGCTATCCCTCTTTACGAAAATGTGTAGTGTGTTGCGAAAAAGAAGTTTGCAAAGAAACCAATATTATTTGGTGTGAATCTGCAGATGTGTCCTAGGGTGTTTGTTTATATCCAGGTTTGGAATTGTACAATTCAAAAGGAAACCTTTAAGGGTATGTTTACATCCCTTACAGAACTAATTTGAATTTATTGTAAAATAGGAAGATTAAAATAATTGGCATTAAATGAGCATTAAATGCATGTATGCGCAGGACGTCTGTACACGTCCATATCGGTTTGGGGCATTTTAACTTGGACGTCATATGACGTCCATATCTTTGAAAGGGCTAAGCTCTATGTACCCTGGACTCATTTGAACATCATTTCATTAAAAGTCAGATATGACAACGCTGGAGATATTCCCTCACCCTTAATGCTGAATATCTGGTAGCTCTAAGCTCTATGTGCTCTGAACTCATTTGAACATTATTTCATTATTCGTCAGATATGACGTAATGTTGGAGGTTTGCCCTTATCCTGAAAGATGGATGTCTGGTCTCTAAGCTCTATATACCCTGGACTCATTTGAACATCATTTCATTCATCGTCCAATATGAACTTTACGTTGGAGTTTCCCTTATCTTTACAGATGAATGTCTGGTAACCCGAAGCTCTATGTACCCTGGACTCATTTGAACGTAATTTCATTCATCGTCCAATATGAACTTTACGTCGGAGTTTCCCTTATCTTTACAGATGAATATCTGGTAACTAAGCTCTATGTACCCTGGACTCATTTGAACATCATTTCATTAAAAGTCAGATATGACAACGCTGGAGATATTCCCTCACCCTTAATGATGAATGTCTGGTAACTCTAAGCTCTATGTACCCTGGACTCATTTGAACATCATTTCATTAAAAGTCAGATATGACAACGCTGGAGATATTCCCTCACCCTTAATGATGAATGTCTGGTAACTCTAAGCTCTATGTACCCTGGACTCATTTGAACATTATTTCATTAAAAGTCAGATATGACAACGCTGGAGATATTCCCTCACCCTTAATGATGAATGTCTGGTAACTCTAAGCTCTATGTGCTCTGTACTCATTTGAACATTATTTCATTATTCGTCAGATATGACGTAATATTGGTGTTCCCTTATTTTAAAAGATGAATGTCTGGTAATTGTATGCTCTATGTACCCTGGACTCATTTGAACGTCATTTCATTCATCGTCCAATATGAATTAACGTTGGAGGTTTGCCCTTATCCTGAAAGATAAATGTTTGGTAACTCTAAGCTCTATGTACCCTGTACTCATTTGAACATCATTTCATTCATCCTCCGATATGACTTAACGTTGTAGGTTTTCACTTATCCTGAAAGATGAATGCCTGGTAACTCTAAGCTCTATGTACCCTGTACTCATTTAAACATCATTTCATTTATCCTCCGATATGACTTAACGTTGTAAGTTTTCACTTATCCTGAAAGATGAATGCCTGGTAACTCTAAGCTCTATGTACCCTGTACTCATTTGAACATCATTTCCTTCATCCTCCGATATGACTTAACGTTGGGGGTTTTCCCTTATCCTGAACGATGAATGCTTGGTACCTCTAAGCTCTATGTACCCTGTACTCATTTGAACATCATTTCATTCATCCTCCGATATGACTTAACGTTGGAGGTTTTAACTTATCCTGAAAGATGAATGCCTGCTAACTCTAAGCTCTATGTACCCTGTACTCATTTGAACATCATTTCATTCATCCTCCGATATGACTTAACGTTGGGGGTTTTCCCTTATCCTGAACGATGAATGCTTGGTAACTCTAAGCTCTATGTACCCTGTACTCATTTGAACATCATTTCATTCATCCTTCGATATGACTTAACGTTGGAGGTTTTCTCTTATCCTGAAAGATGAATGCCTGGTAACTCTAAGCTCTATGTACCCTGTACTCATTTGAAAATCATTTCATTCATCGTCCGATATGACTTAACGTTGGAGGTTTTCTCTTATCCTGAAAGATAAATGCCTGGTAACTCTAAGCTCTATGTACCCTGTACTCATTTGAACATCATTTCATTCATCCTCCGATATGACTTAACGTTGTAAGTTTTCACTTATCCTGAAAGATGAATGCCTGGTAACTCTAAGCTCTATGTACTCTATACTCATTTGAACATCATTTCATTTATCCTCCGATATGACTCAACGTTGTAAGTTTTCACTTATCCTGAAAGATGAATGCATGGTAACTCTAAGCTCTATGTACCCTGCAGTCATTTGAACACCATTTCATTCATCCTCCGATATGACTTAACGTTGTAAGTTTTCACTTATCCTGAAAGATGAATGCCTGGTAACTCTAAGCTCTATGTACCCTGTACTCATTTGAACATCATTTCATTCATCCTCCGATATTACTCAACGTTGTAGGTTTTCAATTATCCTGAAAGATGAATGCCTGGTAACTCTGAGCTCTATGTACCCTGTACTCATTTGAACATTATTTCATTCATCGTCCGATATGACCTAACGTTGGAGTTTTTCTCTTATCCTGAAAGATGAATGCCTGGTAACTCTAAGCTCTATGTACCCTGTACTCTTTTAAACATCATTTCGTTCATCCTCCGATATGACTTAACGTTGGAGGTTTTCTCTTATCCTGGAAGATGAATGACTGGTAACTCTAAGCTCTACGTACCCTGTACTCATTTGAACATCATTTCATTCATCCTCCGATATGACTTAACGTTGTAAGTTTTCACTTATCCTGAAAGATGAATGCCTGGTAACTCTAAGCTCTATGTACTCTGTACTCATTTGAACATCGTTTCATTCATCCTCCGATATGACTTAACGTTGTAGGTTTTCAATTATCCTGAAAGATGAGTGCCTGGTAACTCTAAGCTCTATGTACCCTGTACTCATTTGAACATTATTTTATTCATCGTCCGATATGACCTAACGTTGGAGGTTTTCTCTTATCCTGAAAGATTGTTGCCTGGTAACTCTAAGCCCTATGTACCCTGTACTCATTTGAACATCATTTCATTTATCCTCCGATATGACTTAACGTTGGAGGTTTTCTCTTATCCTGGAAGATGAATGCCTGGTAACTCTAAGCTCTATGCACCCTGTGCTCATTTGAACATCATTTCATTCATCCTCCGATATGATTTAACGTTGGAGGTTTTCTCTTATCCTGAAAGATAAATGCCTGGTAACTCTAAGCTCTATGTACCCTGTACTCATTTGAACATCATTTCATTCATCCTCCGATATGACTTAACGTTGTAAGTTTTCACTTATTCTGAAAGATGAATGCCTGGTAACTCTAAGCTCTATGTACCCTGTACTCATTTGAACATCATTTCATTCATCCTCCGATATGACTTAACGTTGGAGGTTTTCTCTTATTCTGAAAGATGAATGCCTGGTAACTCTAAGCTCTATGTACCCTGTACTCATTTGAACATCATTTCCTTCATCCTCCGATATGACTTAACGTTGGAGGTTTTCTCTTATCCTGGAAGATGAATGTCTGGTAACTATAAGCTCTATGTACCCTGTACTCATTTGAACATCATTTCATTTATCCTCCGATATGACTTAACGTTGGAGGTTTTCCCTTATCCTGGAAGATGAATGTCTGGTAACTCTAAGCTCTATGTACCCTGTACTCATTTGAACATCATTTCATTCATCCTCCGATATGACAACGTTGGAGGTTTTCTCTTATCCTGGAAGATGAATGCCTGGTAACTCTAAGCTCTATGTACCCTGTACTCATTTGAACATCATTTCATTCATCCTCCGATATGACTCAACGTTGGAGGTTTTCTCTTATTCTGAAAGATGAATGCCTGGTAACTCTAAGCTCTATGTACCCTGTACTCATTTGAACATCATTTCATTCATCCTCCGACATGACTTAACGTTGTAGGTTTTCAATTATCCTGAAAGATGAATGCCTGGTAACTCTAAGCTCTATGTACCCTGTACTCATTTGAACATCATTTCATTCATCCTTCGATATGACTTAACGTTGGAGGTTTTCTCTTATCCTGGAAGATGAATGCCTGTTATCTCTCAGCTCTATGTACCCTGTACTCATTTAAACATCATTTCATTCATCCTCCGATATGACTTAACGTTGGAGGTTTTCTCTTATCCTGAAAGATCAATGCCTGGTAACTCTAAGCTCTATGTACCCTGTACTCATTTAAACATCATTTCATTCATTGTCCGATATGAGTTAACGTTGGAGGTTTTCTCTTATCCTGAAAGATGAATGCCTGGTAACTTTAAGCTCTATGTACCCTGTACTCATTTGAACATCATTTCATTCATCCTCCGACATGACCTAACGTTGTAGGTTTTCAATTATCCTGAAAGATAGTTGCCTGGTAACTCTAAGCTCTATGTACCCTGTACTTATTTGAACATCATTTCATTCATCCTCCGATATGACTTAACGTTGGAGGTTTTCTCTTATCCTGAAAGATCAATGGCTGGTAACTCTAAGCTCTATGTACCCTGTATTCATTTAAACATCATTTCATTCATCCTCCGATATGACTTAACGTTGGGGGTTTTCTCTTATCCTGAAAGATCAATGCCTGGTAACTCTAAGCTCTATGTACCCTGTACTCATTTAAACATCATTTCATTCATCCTCCGATATGACTTAACGTTGGAGGTTTTCTCTTATCCTGAAAGATTGTTGCCTGGTAACTCAAAGCTCTATGTACCCTGTACTCATTTGAACATCATCTCATTCATCCTCCGATATGACTTAACGTTGGAGGTTTTCTCTTATCCTGAAAGATGAATGCCTGGTAGCTCTAAGCACTATGTACCCTGTACTCATTTGAACATCATTTCATTCATCCTCCGATATGACTTAACGTTGGAGGTTTTCTCTTATCCTGAAAGATTGTTGCCTGGTAACTCAAAGCTCTATGTACCCTGTACTCATTTGAACATCATTTCATTCATCCTCCGATATGACTTAACGTTGGAGGTTTTCTCTTATCCTGAAAGATGAATGCCTGGTAACTCTAAGCACTATGTACCCTGTACTCATTTGAACATCATTTCATTCATCCTCCGACATGACTTAACGTTGTAGGTTTTCAATTATCCTGAAAGATGAATGCCTGGTAACTCTAAGCTCTATGTACCCTGTACTCATTTGAACATCATTTCATTCATCCTCCGATATGACTTAACGTTGGAGGTTTTCTCTTATCCTGAAAGATTGTTGCCTGGTATCTCTAAGCCCTATGTACCCTGTACTCATATGAACACCATTTCATTCATCGTCCGATATGACTTAACGTTGGAGGTTTTCTCTTATCCTGAAAGATTGTTGCCTGGTAACTCTAAGCTCTATGTACCCTGTACTCATTTGAACATCATTTCATTCATCCTCCGATATGACTTAACGTTGGAGGTTTTCTCTTATCCTGAAAGATTGTTGCCTGGTAACTCAAAGCTCTATGTACCCTGTACTCATTTGAACATCATTTCATTCATCCTCCGATATGACTTAACGTTGGAGGTTTTCTCTTATCCTGAAAGATCAATGCCTGGAAACTCTAAGCTCTATGTACCCTGTACTCATTTAAACATCATTTCATTCGTCCTCCGATATGACTTAACGTTGGAGGTTTTCTCTTATCCTGAAAGATCAATGTCTGGTAACTCTAAGCTCTATGTACCCTGTACACATTTAAACATCATTTCATTCATCCTCCGATATGACTTAACGTTGGAGGTTTTCTCTTATCCTGAAAGATTGTTGCCTGGTAACTCAAAGCTCTATGTACCCTGTACTCATTTGAACATCATTTCATTCATCCTCCGATATGACTTAACGTTGGAGGTTTTCTCTTATCCTGGAAGATGAATGTCTGGTAACTATAAGCTCTATGTACCCTGTACTCATTTGAACATCATTTCACTTATCCTCCGATATGACTTAACGTTGGAGGTTTTCTCTTATCCTGGAAGATGAATGTCTGGTAACTCTAAGCTCTATGTACCCTGGACTCATATGAACACCATTTCATTCATCGTCCGATATGACTTAACGTTGGAGGTTTTCTCTTATCCTGAAAGATTGTTGCCTGGTAACTGTAAGCTCTATGTACCCTGTACTCATTTGAACATCATTTCATTCATCCTCCGATATGACTTAACGTTGGAGGTTTTCTCTTATCCTGAAATATTGTTGCCTGGTAACTCAAAGCTCTATGCACCCTGTACTCATTTGAACATCATTTCATTCATCCTCCGATATGACTTAACGTTGGAGGTTTTCTCTTATCCTGAAAGATCAATGCCTGGTAACTCTAAGCTCTATGTACCCTGTACTCATTTAAACATCATTTCATTCGTCCTCCGATATGACTTAACGTTGGAGATTTTCTCTTATCCTGAAAGATCAATGTCTGGTAACTCTAAGCTCTATGTACCCTGTACTCATTTAAACATCATTTCATTCATCCTCCGATATGACTTAACGTTGGAGGTTTTCTCTTATCCTGAAAGATTGTTGCCTGGTAACTCAAAGCTCTATGTACCCTGTACTCATTTGAACATCATTTCATTCATCCTCCGATATGACTTAACGTTGGAGGTTTTCTCTTATCCTGAAAGATTGTTGCCTGGTAACTCAAAGCTCTATGTACCCTGTACTCATTTGAACATCATTTCATTCATCCTCCGATATGACTTAACGTTGGAGGTTTTCTCTTATCCTGGAAGATGAATGTCTGGTAACTATAAGCTCTATGTACCCTGTACTCATTTGAACATCATTTCACTTATCCTCCGATATGACTTAACGTTGGAGGTTTTCTCTTATCCTGGAAGATGAATGTCTGGTAACTCTAAGCTCTATGTACCCTGGACTCATATGAACACCATTTCATTCATCGTCCGATATGACTTAACGTTGGAGGTTTTCTCTTATCCTGAAAGATTGTTGCCTGGTAACTGTAAGCTCTATGTACCCTGTACTCATTTGAACATCATTTCATTCATCCTCCGATATGACTTAACGTTGGAGGTTTTCTCTTATCCTGAAATATTGTTGCCTGGTAACTCAAAGCTCTATGCACCCTGTACTCATTTGAACATCATTTCATTCATCCTCCGATATGACTTAACGTTGGAGGTTTTCTCTTATCCTGAAAGATCAATGCCTGGTAACTCTAAGCTCTATGTACCCTGTACTCATTTAAACATCATTTCATTCGTCCTCCGATATGACTTAACGTTGGAGATTTTCTCTTATCCTGAAAGATCAATGTCTGGTAACTCTAAGCTCTATGTACCCTGTACTCATTTAAACATCATTTCATTCATCCTCCGATATGACTTAACGTTGGAGGTTTTCTCTTATCCTGAAAGATTGTTGCCTGGTAACTCAAAGCTCTATGTACCCTGTACTCATTTGAACATCATTTCATTCATCCTCCGATATGACTTAACGTTGGAGGTTTTCTCTTATCCTGAAAGATGAATGCCTGGTAACTCTAAGCTCTATGTACCCTGTACTCATTTGAACATCATTTCATCCATCCTCCGATATGACTTAACGTTGGAGGTTTTCTCTTATCCTGAAAGATTGTTGCCTGGTAACTCTAAGCTCTATGTACCATGTACTCATTTGAACATCATTTCATCCATCCTCCGATATGACTTAACGTTGGAGGTTTTCCCTTATTCTGAAGGTTGAATGCCTGGTAACTCTAAGCTCTATGTACCATGTACTCATTTGAACATCATTTCATTCATCCTCCGATATGACTTAACGTTGGAGGTTTTCCCTTATTCTGAAGGTTGAATGCCTGGTAACTCTAAGCTCTATGTACCATGTACTCATTTGAACATCATTTCATTCATCCTCCGATATGACTTAACGTTGGAGGTTTTCTCTTATCCTGAAAGATGAATGCCTGGTAACTCTAAGCTCTATGTACCCTGTACTCATTTGAACATCATTTCATTCATCCTCCGATATGACTTAACGTTGGAGGTTTTCTCTTATCCTGAAAGATGAATGCCTGGTAACTCTAAGCTCTATGTACCCTGTACTCATTTGAACATCATTTCATCCATCCTCCGATATGACTTAACGTTGGAGGTTTTCTCTTATCCTGAAAGATGAATGCCTGGTAACTCTAAGCTCTATGTACCATGTACTCATTTGAACATCATTTCATCCATCCTCCGATATGACTTAACGTTGGAGGTTTTCCCTTATTCTGAAGGTTGAATGCCTGGTAACTCTAAGCTCTATGTACCATGTACTCATTTGAACATCATTTCATTCATCCTCCGATATGACTTAACGTTGGAGGTTTTCTCTTATCCTGAAAGATGAATGCCTGGTAACTCTAAGCTCTATGTACCCTGTACTCATTTGAACATCATTTCATTCATCCTCCGATATGACTTAACGTTGGAGGTTTTCTCTTATCCTGAAAGATGAATGCCTGGTAACTCTAAGCTCTATGTACCCTGTACTCATTTGAACATCATTTCATCCATCCTCCGATATGACTTAACGTTGGAGGTTTTCTCTTATCCTGAAAGATGAATGCCTGGTAACTCTAAGCTCTATGTACCATGTACTCATTTGAACATCATTTCATCCATCCTCCGATATGACTTAACGTTGGAGGTTTTCTCTTATCCTGAAAGATTGTTGCCTAGTAACTCTAAGCTCTATGTACCCTGTACTCATATGAACACCATTTCGTTCATCGTCCGATATGACTTAGTCGTTTAAAAGGACGTTAATTTAAAAAAGAAAAACAACCAGTGACAACGAATATGCCGGAAGTGGCATTTTGAAATTAAATGTTTATTCATGGAGGCTCTTTAACTGCTGTTCTCAGCGTTCTCTTCTATTTTGGGCGTGAAAATAAATCTCTTACATTTTTAGTAGTTTTATCATTGTTTAACGTATACCACTTATACATAATTTTATAAAATTGCGTGCGAATAGAGTGGACTTTTCTTCTTCTTCTTCTTCTTCTTCTTCTTCTTCTTCTTCTTCTTCTTCTTCTTCTTCTTCTTCTTCTTCTTCTTCTTCTTCTTCTTCTTCTTCTTCTTCTTCTTCTTCTTCTTCTTCTTCTTCTTCTTCTTCTTCTTCTTCTTCTTCTTCTTCTTCTTCTTCTTCTTCTTCTTCTTCTTCTTCTTCTTCTTCTTCTTCTCTTCTTCTTCTTTCTTCTTCTTCTTCTTCTTCTTCTTCTTCTTCTTCTTCTTCTTCTTCTTCTTCTTCTTCTTCTTCTTCTTCTTCTTCTTCTTCTTCTTCTTCTTCTTCTTCTTCTTCTTCTTCTTCTTCTTCTTCTTCTTCTTCTTCTTCTTCTTCTTCTTCTTCTTCTTCTTCTTCTTCTTCTTCTTCTTCTTCTTCTTCTTCTTCTTCTTCTTCTTCTTCTTCTTCTTCTTCTTCTTCTTCTTCTTCTTCTTCTTCTTCTTCTTCTTCTTCTTCTTCTTCTTCTTCTTCTTCTTCTTCTTCTTCTTCTTCTTCTTCTTCTTCCTCTTCCTCTTCCTCTTCTTCCTCTTCCTCTTCCTCTTCTTCCTCTTCCTCTTCCTCTTCTTCCTCTTCCTCTTCCTCTTCTTCTCTTCCTCTTCCTCTT